>CM023451.1:72726019-73326019 GCA_013339765.2 Haemaphysalis longicornis
GAGAAGAAAATCTGTACAAATAGGGCGGTGAAGGCAACATATTAAGTAGTGATGTTGCTACCCCCTAGTAACACACACTATTCTTGTTTAGATTCGCGTGTGCTAATCTAAACAAGATAGCTTGCACGAATGTAAAAAAAATTCTCACACGGAAACATAGAACGGCTTCCGCCGGTGCGCGGCTCAAACAAAACAGGATTTATTATAAGAAAAAATCGGGAGGTAAAGGCGCTAGCGACGGAATCTAATATCAGCACACCCGTGTCCGCTCCAAGGAAGGGCCGCTATAACGAAAACTTGACACTCAGCCTTTGTGCCCGCGCTTTCGTTTGTTGCTGCAAAACCAGGTGTGTGTTGGATGGCAAATTTTTTTTTTTGCTGATGTCTTTGTCCGCCCTTCTTTTCCCACATGCAAGATAGCAAACTAGGCTCTAGCCAGGTAAACTTTCCTGCCTTCCTCCTACATCCTTGCTTTCTCCCTTCCTTTGCTGAACAGCTTAGGTCGTTTTGTCAACTTCGCTTCCGTCACTCAATCAGCTTTCTGCATGGCCGAAGAATTTTCTGCCAGTATCAACAAAGCCCACGCGGTTCATATCTTGCGTACGTGAGCAAGAAATATTTCACATGTCATGTTAAATTACGCGGCTGCTGTGTGTTTTTGGTCTGCTGTAGTTGTTGTTATCGTAGTTCTTGTTAAGCTCGCTAACATCGAAGGACTCGCCTCGCAAAAACATTCTGCGAACATAGTGGGAACCACGTCTGAGCAAAGATGGAATGTTTTCTCAGTTATCAAACTTCAGGAGGACTAACCCAGCAAAAGTGCTGTGCTGAACGTACAGAGTGGACCATATCTGAGAACATTTCAGCTTGAACTCTGACTCTGCATAGGGCAGCAAACGAGATTTCGGAATTTCTTAAAAATTTCCTTTTCGAAAGTACGGATGTAAGAGAAAAAAACTTCCTCGACGAAATAAAGCCACATACGTATTATGCCTACTGAGTAGCGCGTCGCGTTTGAGCACTACGAACGCGCTGGTCAGTTAGGTTAGTCTAAAAATAAAGCGCGAAAAGAAACAAAACAGCTCGCAGTTCGATGAGCAAAGCCTTAACGCATCTCAAGAAATACCGTCTGCGAGGGTAGCGCTTCCTCAGGCACAGACATTACCCGCCATATTTCTTACATGGATGCTTCTTATGATGGGGAGGGGTAGATCACGATGATTACGACGGCGAAGCCAGTTTAGTGACGTTTTAGGTGCGTGATGACTACCCACCAAAGCACTGGAAGACATACCCACACAAGGAAACCCTGAACCCTGCGGATTTATGAATGCAATTAGTCTTCTTCAAGACAGTCCCCTTAGAATACCTTGGTATTGTTTTTCAAGTCGTGCTTGGGACTTACATGGAAGGGGGACGCAGTCATACGATGTGATGGCCCAAACTTTGAGGGCTAACGACGTTAACGGCACGCAGAGCCTGAGGTTACTAGGTAAGCGGTTAGGGTGAGTGGGGGAATGAAAAGCGCTTTATTGGGACTCTGAAGAGAGATCGGTTTCCTATTACAAGTATACCATGTGATGAGCAGGCAGCCTTTCTCTCTGGAGACCACTGGAGCTACTGGGCGGCCAGACGGATGTTGGTAACAAGGTTCCCCACAGGACAGGGGATGGGTGGGGTAAGTTGGTAGTAGACCATTAGGTGAGCGGACGGTCAGACCGATGCAAGGAGAGTATTTAGGTGCGGAAGAGTCAGTCTGTTCCGTAAGGAACGCGGCCCACGCCAGCTAAACCATCCGTGCAGCTGGCCACTCAATAGAAAAAAGGCCCATTTTATGAACTAAAGATTTGTCCATTGATATGTGCGTACTCACATTTAGGACTCCAACGGAACAAAAATGCTAGGGTGTTATCTGCATGCAGCGAGCGCGTCAAAACACACGCATTCAGTACGTCACAACACTTGCGTCGCCATCGTAATCGTCGTGATGGGGGAGGTGGGGGATGATTTCCACGTTATAAGCAATACTTCAAAAAATGAGTACAGTAGCATAAAGATGTTTGACGTCGATCTGCTTGCATAATAGATTTAGAGAACAAACATCCAGAACAGCCAGAATGGTCATCATCTACTTGATGATGTGCGGAGTATATGCTGCGTTGAAGACTAGTTTAGTGATGATGAGTTCATCGGGGTGGTGTTAAACCGGGAACACCGGCGAGTATTTGGCATGGGGTGGTAGATAGAAGGCCAGGGTGGTGCTGCCACTCTACTATGATAAGAGGCAGCGTACCGGATTCAGAACGGAACTCACCTTCTGCAGTGGATAGAGCTAGAAACATACGATGAGGGCGAACTGGATGTATAAAGTGTGGAGTAGCAGTCGCTCTGTAGCAATTCTTCCCTGGAGTGTTTAGAAAGGAAAGAGGAAGTGTTGCCTGTCGGACTGGTAATATTGAGGTGAATGTGACGAACGGGATGGACGATGCGGCCTTATCGGAAGACTGAAGGACGAGGGTGCAGGCTTGCGGGTGGGCGAAGTAGCTTATCGCCAGCGAGGAATGGCCAGGAAGCCAGATGAGGTTCGCTTTTCCGCAGGGGTGATGTCGCGAGAATGACTTCAAAGAGAGTTGGCCATTCTCCAGGCTATGAAGACTCTACTCGCAAATTAGAAGGCTGTAATAATGGCGTGGTTCTTCGTATGGGTTAAGTATAAGGCGGTAGCTAAAGATGTCTTAACACAGGCCGAAGTGACGCGGCTGGCCTTTGTGGTGACTGGCAACTTTATTTTCACGGTTAGGATAGGCACCAACGTCCGCATAGGAGGCATCTGCGCGCTTTCTATAAATGTTCTTGTGCGCCTGGCTACGCGCCAAGCAAGGTTTTATCCATTGTAGATGTTAGGCCTTATCATCCAGCCCTACAGTGGGTCTGGCGTTGCCTGGAACGTCGACAGGCCCAACGTTACAGCTACTTAAGATTAAGCCTCACAAGGGCGAGAGCACATACCTCCAGAGTTGTATGGGCCAACCGCTACAATCGGGATTTCAGTTTCGTGTGGGTTCCAACAGTCAAACAGTGCTACGTGTATACCTACAAAGCAAAAGGTGTATAGCAAACGCTTACCCCCTGGGTGCGAGACCCAAGACTCGCGCACTGTTGTATATTCACAGGGCAGCACATTTTTGCCGAGCTGCATTTTTATCAACGTTTTTCAACGAATTTCAACAGCATGCGAATCCCAAAAATCCCACAATGATGGCAACATATACAGCATTTAAATTAGTTTTGCGGTTATAAAGCAAACACGACGCTAACGTGGTCCAATCATATTCACGACGTACCATTATTGCAAGATTCTACGCGCCCCCAATTGTACTGCACAGCAGAATTGAAGACACTGAAACCACACGAACAACTTGGCGCCGACTCTACCGGGCGCATGAACTAATGCGATCAACAGAAGCCTTAACATTCCACAAAACACTCTACTGGCGGCAATGCGAACACGCTGTGGGCAGCTAAAGAACTTTCGTGAAGCTTTGCACTTGAGAATTTGGTCCCTAAATTTCGCCAATCGCGAGCAAACGAATCCGGGATGCCTTATGCAGGGGACGCTGTCCGGTTCCCTTCCGTTTCCGCCAAGATAATTTCTTTGCGTTTAAACTTTGCGTTTCATAGAGCCGCTTCGTTTCGGTATAGAGTTGGTGGTTTCGGTTTTGAGGTTTTTGAGTTTTGAGCCTGATTGTAACACGCAGGTATTTTTCAATAACTATTTTCATAAAACATGGTGCGCGTCAGAGTCCCGCAAACACGCTATATCCGGCCCCTATTTTTTCGTTTGTTTGGGTCCTATTGTAGGATAAAAGGCCCCTTTCCGAAGCTTCATCGTACGTCCGTCCGTTTATCACTCAACACTGAAGGGAAGGCTCTAATTCAGGGCTCACGCCCCGCCCCTCGGTTCAAAGACGCTGCTTCATCGGTGATTACCGCAGATCGTTCATTTATCTGTCCAGCGCTCTGTCCGAACCCCCAGCTCCCACAAAAGCCGGTCGCCCTCGAAGGAGCCACTATCAGAAGCATCCGCAAACGAACCTCTCCCGGCAGACTCCACACTGCAGTTGAGCCCCTCTGGTGCAATATCGGGCACGTCTCCCGGTCGCTCTGTCACTGTCTGCGACTCTGTTTATGCACTCGTCTTCCCCTATGGGAACCTATATATTCCCGCCATCTCCCATGGGATGTTTTTGTCCTGTCTCCGTTAATATACCACTCTGAGCTGCCTATTCCTTTTCTTACCCTGTCTCGCGCGTCTCCCGCCTAGCATGCAGTGTCTTTCGTCTTGTTTTGTTTTCACTATCTCGCACTGATGTTGCTGAGGCGGACCTGCTGGGATGGATGCATTATCGAGAAGGGGACCAGATCTTCCTACCCCATAGCTGTCAACTACGGGAACGGAAACGCTGTTGAGGCTTCCTTTGGAGCTAAGGGGTGCTAACCTTAATAGCACTGCATTTTGTGCTTCGTGTTCCTGTGTTTTCCCTCTTTTCGGTTGCTTGGGGATGATAATTTCCTGATATAAGGTATACAGCTAAAGATTTTAGCGATTGCCTTTACGTCTTGGAATTTTGTGCGTGCGTGCGTGCGTGCGTGCGTGCGTGGGTCTACCTTTTGAACCGAGACAGGAGAAATAAAACAGCTTTACCAGTTAGAGCCTGGAATATTTAGCACATAGTAACGTACAACTACGGAGTTCTGTATGGAAGTTTTATGGTCTATCTATTGTGAGGCCCAGACAAAAGCTCGGAATTGATAGTAGATTTTGGCGCACCGGAAAAAAACCACGCCAAAGAAACACGAACGTGCCTTAGTACTTACCGACCTATGCCTGCATACTGACATATGATACATCGAACGGGGTGGAGAATGGGAGAAACATTCAAGGACAAATAACCGTTGCGTGATTGTGTTGCACACATGAAACTCATTTAATAGAGGGCGAAGAGGGGGCGAGCCCGATTTATCCGTACGTCCATCCATCCATCCATCCATCCACCCATCCATCCATTTTATTCATTTAATTATTCCATTTATTTATTTATTTGGACAGAAGGCCACCATTTAGACCCAGGCAGGAGGGGCATAAATGGTACCAAGCGGGTCAATAGTATCAAGGTACCATCGCGATTAGTGCCCATACTAAGGCCGATAGCCTAGTTATACATCCTACGCATATAGAAATTCGACACGAATCGTCGTATCAGCAGCTCATCGCTAGGCTGAGCAAAATGCGCCAAATTCCTGGCCTTGCAATTTCGAAGTTATTTAATCGCGATCGAATATGCCGCGGCAAAGCTCCTCGCTGCCGACAACGCGTTAACGGGCGGCGTGCCGCGCCATCTCGTTTGACTTCTGGGCAGCGCCGCGCGTCAACAGCGGTGACCTGAAAGCAGACGACGCACTTCCGTTGCTATAGAGACGAGGCGCATGCGCAGACAGCAGTGGGGCTGAGATCAAGGGCGAAAGAGATTCCGTGACGGGAAGGTAGCGCCATCTGGTTACTCCGGTATACACCACAACACTGAGAATCCAGAGGGGAATTTTCTGAACTCGTGGGATGGCAGCGCCGCCGTGCAACGGCTGGCGAAAACTCCCACGTCGTCTGCTCCAAACTCTTCTCCGGTGCGGTGCCCCCAATGGAATATAACGGACCTCATTCCTGGAAAACAGCGCATACATGTTAAAAAACCTGGCGCAGGCGAGCAGCCTTCTGAGCTAAAATAGGCACCACATATCTGTTTTTTCCCCTACACTGCTCGGAATTTTGCACGTTGGGTAAAAAGCTCAGGCAAGCTTCAGACTAGCCTGCGGCTGAATGAACGCGCACTTATCAGGCGACGATTCAACAAATGAGACGTTGTCGGGCAGAACAAGAGCATGGAAAGATTGGCGTATATGTGCTCAAGCGTATTCAGTGCTACCAAAATTACGCTGCTCTTTTTTTTTTTTTTTTTTAATCGGATACTACAAATTTGGTCGTGGCTGTTATTAGGAAGCTCGTTTAACTGTCAGAGTATGAGTATTTCTCGCCGCGCTGAATTGAAAGTAAATACTATACGTCCATATGGTGACCTTTAAGGGTAGCTTCCCAAGTTTTCGCGGACATTATAAGAGAAAAACTAGGAAAAAATTCACGCCTCTCTACGAAGTGAATCATGACTAGTGGGCGAAGCACTGGGGATTGTTCTTACCGTAAATCACCAGTGAGAGTGCTTACTGCTGCTAAAACGATTTCCAATCCTATCCAATCCAATCCAATCACTTTCAATCCAATCCAATTCAATTCCATCCAAATTGAATTGAATCCAATTTAATCCAATGCTCCTTACACATGCGCAGCACGGCTCTCCGGGAGCACTCTCTCCTTCTCGAACCTTTTGTGAACTCTTTATTTTGTTCTTCGTAACCTTTTGTGAACCTCTTGTGCACAGATGTTTCGATTTACACGGTGCTGCGCGTCTCTCTCTCTCTCTCTCTCTCTCTCTCTCTCTCTCTCTCTCTCTCTCTCCTCTCTCTCTCTCTCTCTCTCTCTCTCTCTCTAACCTTTTGTGAACCTTTTATTTTGTTCTTGTTAACGTTTTGTGAACTTTTTGTTCAGAGATGTTTCGATTACACGGTGCTGTGCCGTGAGCAAGGACGCCGGACGCCGGACAACCCTCGGCCTTAAGGTGCTTCGGCCCTAAAAAAATGAAACACTACCGCACCAGTGTGAACCAAACTGCGGTATTTTGCGCTTGAAGCGAGTGTTCTACCGCTGCCCCACATTTGGAAGTCTTCCGATCATGACGAGCCTAAAGAATATTACCCGCTTTTTGCTTCACTTTTGATGTATTACAAGTATAGGAACTTCGACCACTTTGTGTTCTAGTTCACTCTACGGATTCCACTGCTACAAGAGATGGCGACGATCATGTAGGAGTGAAGGGGACGAAGATTGTATTCATTCGTGCAATGGTGGTGGCGATGTGGTCAAAGTGAAATACGGAAGCCTTACGGCCCGTACAGGGATAACGCTATAGGGATTGGGCAGCTTGACGGGTAGCGCCACCAGTCGGCGCTCTACTCGTTCCTGGAATGGGCCAGCGCATTGGACTACGCAGTGTTTAGTTGTTTTTGTCGTGTTTGCTCGGGGGCTTTTAATTTAATGTTGGGATGTTGCTGTGAGCGTATATGTGCGGTGAAATGTAGTTTAGGCAGATGTGTTTGGTTCTCACATCAGTGGCTGTTATCCACATACGGCCCACATTTTTACGGACGGTTCATCTACACCTCACAGTAGTGCATCGGGCGTCTACGTTTCGTCTAACCGGCCAAGCGCTGTCCTACCGCCTTGAACGTGCAACGTCATCCACGTCGGCCGAGCTTCATGCAATTAAGCAAGCCCTCCGCTACATTCTTCGTCAGCCATCAGCAGAATGGGCTATATTCACGGATTCTAAGACTGCGCTGCAAACCCTACGGCATGCCAGTTGCTTCAGCCTCCACGACCACGTATCCCACGACATCACCTACCTGCACCATCTAGCCTACGTCGCTGGGCATCGTGTGACCTTGCAATGGATACCGGCACATTGTGGCGTTCTCGGCAACGAGAAAGCAGATGAGGCGGCTCGCAGAGGGCTACAACTGCGCAATGTAAGGAAAATTTTCTTTACAAAGCACGAGGCAGCAGCGCTAGCGAAGCAGCTGGCCTTAGAGGAACGAAACCGTCTCTGGTCTTTTCCCGAAACTCACCACCCTTTTCTGTATGGCATAGACTCTGACCTGAGAATGAGGCTCCCAGAGCGAATCCCACGTCGACTTGAGACGCTCTACCATCGGCTGCGCCTCAACGCAGCACTTACGAACTCCTACCGACATCGCCTCGGTCAAACCACAAACCCTTACTGTGATAACTGTGGTTTGCCAGAAACTACTGAACACGTTTTATTAGAGTGCCCGGCGTACAACCAGGAAAGGAACGACCTCGCCAAGAAGATCGAGTGCCTCAACAATGGACTTTTATCATTGAAAGCTCTTCTTGGACCATGGTCATCTCCATCATCCAAGCGAAAAGTGTTAGATGCACTGTTTCATTATTTACACGACATCGGCGTCGCAGAGACACTGTAGAACTCCACATCGTCATCCTGTGAGAACACCTGGACTTTTACGTGACCCACGGAACACTCCATGTTGCCTTCTTTTTTACCTCTTCTTTTTCCCCTCTCTTTCGCCCTACTTCCTTTAGGGCCTTTACTTCTTCCACCCCATCCCCGCAGAGTAGCATGTAGGCGAATACATGCCTGCAGACCTCTCTGCTTTCTTCTAATAAAGAGCTCTCCTCTCTCTCTCTCTCTCTCTCTCTCTCTCTTCTCTCTCTCTCTCTCTCTCTCTCTCTCTCTCTCCTCTCTCTCTCAGATGTACTAACGGCTACGTAAATTCGTCGGACGCTTCTTAGGCTAGGTACGGGCCTCATTGATATGGGCCCTTTTTGCGGCACTACATGCCTCACTCCACCCAATTTTATTACAAATAAAATTACTAGCATTGGTATTGATTTCTACCTGTTTAAATAGTTTCCACTGCTTTCAATCACTGCGATTTCCACAGCAGTCTTACCGTTAAGGTGAGATACCTGGATACGTGTTCTTTAAAGAGAAAGGCACTCAAGTCCGAGTTTGATTACCGTGTGGCCGTGGTAACGTCGCGGCAGTTAACAATTTTTTCTTGTAACCGTAAGCCTTGTGCCTTCTGTTTCCATGAGTGACAACATATATGGCCCTGAGAGCTGAAGCGGAGCTCCCGCATTTTGTTGTGGTCATTTTATCGGAGACTCAAAGTAACTTAACCACCCAACAGCCCCTGAATGGTTCAGCCACTGAAAACAGTAGCAGTACTCAGGCACAGAAAACTCGCGTACATTTGAGAGGCCGATGATTGCCGAATGGGCCGCTGAAGACAGCAGCCCTTTTTCAGGCTGAAAAAGCACGCAAAGCAGTTTAAAGTAAGTTGAACCTGCCGCAACATTTTCATTCCATACGCATAGGCTTCCCTGACATTAGAAAATGATGGTAAGTAGGCTACATTCATCTCTTTAAAAAATAATAGAGTTATTCCACATGTATACTTAAGTGTTTTTTGCGTGTACATGTCGTTTACAATGAAAAGTTCGAAAAAGAGAAATAAAAATATTGATGATGCAACCGCCACTCTTGCTTCTGGCGCGCCTGTCCTCCTATGGTAAGGATTTGAAGGAATAAATGGAAAGTATGAACATCAGACTTCCACGTCTGCGGCAACAAGGATGCTGCAAGCTCATAGTCACATATAATTCTAAGTGACAACGTAGAGGCAACTCAAAGGAAACCTTAGCTGGTAATGGCACATTGCGCAGTAGGGGGGGCAGAAATCAGCATTGCCGCTGGGCTGGGCGGGGGGGGGGAAGGGAGGAGGATGGGGGCTCTGTCTGCTTCGGGAAACACCGGAAGGGTCTCGGGCCCCCGAGACATCGGTGGGAGGAAGGGGAGGGGGACGCCGTGTACAAATGCGGAGCGGAATCAAGCAATGAACGTTTTAGTAATCACACACACACAAATCTCGCGTTCACTTTCCTTTAGTTTTTCTACTTCAACGAAGAGCCTATCGTACGGCGGACGCATTTTTGGAAGTATACCGGGTAGGCTGTTCAACAAGCGATGAAAGGTGTCATTGGAAGAGTGGTATGTTGATAAGGCCCTCTGATTTCAGTATCTGATTTATTCTGCAGGCTCCCTGTCCCATATGACGACATTTCTAAGAATCATTTAGTCGGGGACGCGGATTATATTCTACGCCTGTCTCCGCGCAGCTAGCAGAGGATATATGCAGCAGATGAATGTTTGCGGGCGCTCACCTCACGACAAGACGACTCTGTCGTGTGCTGATCCCCGAGTATAATTATGCATTGTCCGTCGTACTTTTGTTGAATATTCCCGAAATTAACACATACTTGCTTGTAAATGGTGGTGATCAATATCTGAGGTATAATTTTGGCAAACGTAACTGGCGTGCTGTCAGGTATGAGTGCTCCGCTGATTATTTAAGCGCACAAAACCGATTTAAATCGTTGTGTTTAGCCGTAGCATGAACACCTGAGGAACCGGTGGTTACGGAGACACGGCTAGTAAATTCAGGTCAGTGTAACTACAATCGCCTCCATAATATGCCGGTTCCGCGACGCTGGCCTGTGACACACACCTGGCGCTTATACAGACCGAATATACCACACTAAGATCGCGTCAGAAACATTTACACTCTCGTAAATACACCCCATTTGCGAACAGAGTGACTGCTCCACATAAACATGGATTTCAAACGCCCGCAAGCGGTAAATCTCAGTCGTAAACGTGCCGCAAAAGCATCGGCGGCACTGGGGAGCGGGGCGTGGACTCCCGCGGCTGCTTTCGAAACGGGCCGCTAGGGGGATTTCAGTGGCGTCCCTACAGGCCGCGCTCGAGGCGTATAGCGTCACCTTGAATACACAAGGTGCCCCGTGTGGGTACCAGTGTAGCAGCTGCACTGCCTCAGCCTGTAGGTCTCTGTTCTATTTCTGGCTGGGGCGGGATCCAGATTCCTTGCGCTGCTGAGCACGAGGTCGCGGGTTCGATTCCCGGCTGCGGCGGCCGCTTTTCTGATGGAGGCGAAAAGCAAAACGCCCGTGTGTACGAGATTTCGGCGCACGTTAAAGATCCCCAGGTGGTCAAAATTAATCCGGAGCCCTCCACTACGGCGCGCCTCATCGCCTGCGTTGCGTCGGCGCGTTAAACCCTACAATCAATCAATCAATCAGGGATCCAGATTCCGTTGAGGAAATATTATCTGTTCGCAGCTCAGAGATAAAGTTCAATATGGTCCCAAGTGGTGCAGTCTGTCTATATTGATATTTATTTATTTATTTCATTTATTCAGGTACCCCTAAAGGCCCTCCGTAGGAGGGTATTACATAGGGGGGAGCATGCGCATACATCGAACATAACATGAATGGGTGCTAACAGAATGATAAATTACAAACGTAGCAATAAAATACAAGCAATAAGAATTTTTAAAACACATAACTACAAAAGCATATAACTACTAGGCAAGCACATCACAGCAAAAAGTAAAAAAATAATAAAAAGGTCAATATACGCAAGCAAGAACGCAATTAGGTCACTTCATTTTTCAAAAAGTCTTGAAATTTTGTTAGGTTAGCTTCTGTGGCAATGTGCTGTGTTAGGTTATTCCAGTCTATTATTGTGCGCGGAATGAATGAGTTTGCGAACGTAAATGAATGGCAAGTGATGCGCTTAACTTTACAAGAATGATCGCGCCGTGGAAATGTAACAGTGGGTGAGTGAAAAAAGTCGTCACGAAGGCGCTCATGATGATACAGTTTATGAAAAAGTGTTAGGCGAGCATGCTGGCGGCGAAGTGATAATGAAGCCAACTCGGCGCGATTTTTCAGCGCTGTGACGCTTGCGTATGGGGAATAATCAGATATGTATCCTATTCAATCTGCATTATTCATGGCAAAATATTTTCTTTGTAAAGGTGCAATCCTTCACGTAGGTATGCCTGAATAGGCAAATGAGTACAATGTTAAGTAGGAGGATATGCCATAAACCGAATACGCAATGGTAATCGTAATCGTCTAATTTTTCGGTGAACAAGCGCCAAATGATCATCCTCATCATCACAGTCGGTGTAACGTTAAGGCGGAGAAGATGCCGTAAACCGAATACGCAATAGTAATCGTCATCGTCTAATTTTCCGGTGAGCATGCGCCAAAATCATCATCATCACATTCGAGGCAATGTTAAGGCGGAGAAGATGCCGTAAACCGAATACGCAATAGTAATCGTCATCGTCTAATTTTCCGGTGAGCATACGCCAAATCATCATCATCACATTCGAGGCAATGTTAAGGTGGAGAAGATGCCGTAAACCGAATACGCAATGGTAATCATCGTCGTCTAATTTTCCGGTTAGCATGCGCCAAATAATTATCATCATCATCATCACCGTCGGGGCGGTCGGTAGCAGCGGGACACACACGGGCTCCGCTGGACTTTCGGCGCTCCCGCTGGACACGGGCTCCACAGCAAGATTGGCTATGGCTGTTAATGCGCGCATCAAGACCGAGCTGGAAGAGATCCACCGCGACCCCCCGGCCAACTGCTCGGCAGGCCCCGTTAACGACGAGGATTTGCTGAACTGGGAGGCCACGATACTAGGACCCGAAGACAGCCCGTACGAAGGAGGCGTCTTCAAGCTGTCCATCTCTTTCCCCAAGGATTACCCCTTCAATCCACCCAAGGTACTCAAGCGCGTGCCATTTCGGCGACACGTATTGGGCAAGTTCGTATGTGATAAAATTTGTCCAGTCAAGCACAAATGCTTTGAATCAAGATGAGTTGCTATACATAAATGTGCTTTTACGTGGCACAGCAACTTGGTTGGTATCTTACAATCTCACCTGGGGAAGCCAACGAGCAAAAATCCAATTTCTTAATATCAATAATTCTAACTGTATACGTATGGTTTGCCCCAATCTGCCTATTTCTTACCGTACGAGACGAATTTTAGACAGTCAAACGGAAGTTTTCCTCCATATGCCCAGCATACAATGGAGAACCCCCGCACGTTAATGTCTGCGGCTCATTTGCGCCGCCTTTCAGCATTGTGTTCTTTAGGTCACCCTGGCACTTTTCAGCGCCCTTTGTAAACACATTGCCGCTATAACAAAGAATGCAAATACTAAGTAAATATAGGCAAGATATTTTCAAAATACTGGAGATGGTTGCATTGATTACACATTCCAAGACTACCCGTTGCAAAAGACAGGCCTAAATTTGGCAAAATATCAATCCATTAGTAAGAGCGTTCTTTTTTAACATGCCCGTTGCAATGCTAATTACAAAGAAAGGCAGAAGATTGGTTTCGGCTGCAAATTTCGTCAAAAGACGATAGTCTGCTGCTACTTTTGCAAAGTACACCCCGTCCGCTTTGCTCCCTCTCCCTCTAGTTCATTTTTGACATTTAGCGCAACCCGGGCCATTAATACAATGCTTACTTTCTCAATTCGATCTTCCCGCGCTTACACTGCTAGCGCGACCTGTGATGGGAGACCGCGAACTCCCGTGGCTTTATTATGAAGGCGTTGTTTCTTTACTCGCTACGATAAAAACCAATCTTACCTCTATTCCTAATTTTAAAAAACGTTGCTTCTGTTGGTTATGTACTGCCGCAAAAATTCCTGAGAATTAAGTTAAGATGTATCGCCCTCTATCACTGGGTTTAGAAGTTTTGAATGGTTTTGCCTATATAGATAGTAAAAACTCGTTATTTCAAACCGTAAGGGCAGTTGACACCGTAAAGTGGTTTAGTGTTGTTATCACGAGTTTAGTGAACTGGACAAAATTCGAAAGATTCTGGCACGGCTATTCTGTGTCAACTCCAGCGACTTTCGCCAACGTCAACTGGGCCACCCCGCTGGTAAGGTATTTGGGTGCCCCACTCGATCACTACCGGGATTGTAAACCCTACGCGCGAAACCCCGTGAAAAATATAAAAAAGAGGGCGGGAAAAAAGAAAGGGGCCAATCTATCAGTTTTTTTCAAGGCCACAGCCTGTAATTTTTGTTGTCGCCAGAATTTCGTACGTAGTGCAAGTACAACATTGTTCTGGACTCAATGTGGAGACATTTCACAGAGTTGTTTGGACGAATTCGTGATGGTGACCACGGGCTTGACCACTTGTACACGAGGCAGCTTGTAAATCAATTTCTACTTTTCCCCTATCAACGGGACCCTTTTATGCGCACTGTGCTACAGGTACGGTTGACGCGAGCCTTGCCCAAACTGGTGGTATCGTCTAGTAACATGCCAGGCAGCGTTGCTGATACTTTAAGGAATTCGCTATATCCAACAAGTTCCCAACTGCGCGATTTTTCACGGAATATTTGACTATTGTAACGAGAGAAGAAATTACATGATGATTTCGGCTATGTTGTCTTCCCAGTAGATTTGTAATACTATATTCATATTGGTTGGCCTACGCCAAAATGTCTTCAAGGGCACGAGGTCACGGGTTCGATTCCCGGCCGCGATGGCCCCTTTTCTGATGGAGGGAAAAGCAAAAACGCCCACGTGTACGAGATTTTGGTGCACGTTAAAGATCCCCTTGGGGTCAAAATTAATCCAGAGCCCTCCACTACGGCGCCTGCGTTGCGCCGGCGCGTTAAACCCTACAATCAATCCAAATGTCTTTAAGCGAGTGACGCGTATGGAAATACCCGCAGGAAGGAAGTCATTCTTTTTTATGCTACGCACAAGAACACTTCCTGTTAGTACGTCGACGCATGAAAAGGGGCTGTCCTTGCCGTTTGTAAACCCCCTGCGACCATCAAGCAGAGCGCGTATTTCTTCACTGCTGAGCGGCGGTTTTCCTTTGGGACGTCCTCCAGAGAACGACTCATAAAGAGGCGCCACTACACCCATATGGCGTAATGTTTTTGTCAGTAGAAAATGAGGAAAATGTACCCTTTGATGTAGTAATAATGATTGTCCTCTATATTTTGAGTTGTCTGGTGGCCTGGATCTAAAGGAGTACTGACAGGAAAATGTTATGATTCATTTCTATTGCTTTTATCGATGCTTAATGCTCTCGCGAACCCGACACAGCACTTTAAATACTTCATCGCGCGATAATTAATTATGCTGAAGGGTCTGGAAATCGTTTTTTTTTTCAATTTCCCGCGCTTTCAGCCCAAAAGACGCATATTACTGAATCTCGGCATCACCTCACCGCTTTGTGCGGACGTCGAAACACTGCGCAGGCCGGTGGGGGCGTTGTTTCGACCAAACCACCGCAGGAGCTGAACAGCTGAGCTGCCTGAAGGTGCTAGGCCTCGCAGTAGAAATTCCATGAACGCTTTCAATAAAAGTCCTGATGGCGACTTGTATTGCGATTCTGGGATATATTATCGCTTCCTTTCCCGTGCGTGGAACTTTATTTTTTGCGAACAGTGCCTTTCTTGGCAGCGGTTATGCCTGTAGCTCTGGCTACATGAAACCGGTTGTGAATGCGCCGTCGCCAAGTCTCGCTCCACGGCCCGCGCGCGTGAGTGACGTCACGAGTTTTTGACGAGCGCTGGCGCGTCACTTCTTCTGGCTACCACGGGATAATGTCGCGCTGATGTCCATTTGCAGATTGCCGCTCCGCGTGCTGTTACGTCGGCGCGATAAATGAGATCCAATTAAAGTATGTTCTTCGCATCGCAGGCCGTTCATATTTCAGCCAGGGCATTCTGTTGAGCAAAGGAAGCGAACTATGCAATGATATTAACGCCGAAAATTGGTGTCAGTACCCCTTAACATGATGCGGACGCAAGGTCAACGCGACAGTGCTTCCGAGAGAGCGCAGCGTCTGGTGTGCTGAAGGGCTGAGAGCAAGAAACCCCATTCCTGAGTGGCTTTCCAAGGATTGAACCCCGGACCCAACTGGAAGAATTTTGACGATAAAGCCAGCCCACTTACGGGCTGGTGACACATTACCATGTTTCTGTTTTAAATATTGTTTAGTTGTGTTCGTGTCTGCTAGCATGTCTAATCTATAAATATTGTTTGGTTGTCTAATGTTGGATGCAATGTCAGGAACAGGTAATAAAAACAAAAAAGATGACGCCCTCTCGGTGCGAATTAATGGAAGTTCGAACTAATGAAAGGGGCTTATAACAGCAGTACACTGCGATTGGGAAGCAGTTAAGAATGTCAACAATTTGATGCTTGAAAAATTCCGTGATTGCAGCCTTTATTCCACCCCGGAGGGGGAAAGTCAGCACATTTTGCGTTAACAAACTATTGTAGCGAAAAGCCTCATCTTTGTCTTCAAAACAATACAAGAGACGGGCAGCAGGCGGCATTCCCTCCGGTCATCACCTTTTGGAGGACGGCCACAGTATGCTTCGTCCTCATCATCTTGGTCATCGCTAGCAGCGAAAGGTTTTTCTGTTCTGACCTGTGGCGAAGGCGTTGCGCTGGTGAGAACGAGGAAGCGGCTTCGATTCCCGGCCGCGGCGGCCTATCTTCTGATGGAGACAAAAAGCAAAAACGCCCATGTGTAAGAGATTTCGACGCTCGCTAAAGATCCCCAGGTGGTCAAAAATAATCCGGAGCCCTCCACTACGGCGCGCTTCCTCGTCTGCGTTGCGTCGGCGCGTTAAACCCTACAATCAAAATCAAATCCTCTGACCTGAGATATGATGCCGTCTTCTGTCAGCGCACCATACCCAACGACTTCCTTATTGACCTATTGCGCTTCCTTATTGACGTAATCCGCAATGAAGGCGTGTTCCAAAACGTCCGCCGTGTGGGATTAGATTGTTTTTATTTCATTCTCCCTTCTCCGTTCTTCGGAGCCTTGTGTCTAGGCACAAAAGTGTCGATTCTTTTTCCGTGTTTCAAGCGCCAATGCGCCGGCGCAGTTGCACGCAGTTTGAATTATCCGGGCCGGAACCGACTCATGTTCGAATGAACTTGCTTCATTATTCATAGACGTCAATCAACACTTGGCCGGATCAAGCAGTAGAGTTTGAGTTATCCATAAATTCGAATTGATGAAGTACGAAATAACGAGGGTTCACTTATTTGTTGTTGAACTGTTCGAATGTTTTAAGGTGATAGAATCGGGTGACACATACAGACAGACAGACAGACAGACAGAACAGGACAGGACAGATGCAGACCAAAACGTTTTGCTTTCAGGTAGTTTAACAAATACTGCCGTCTGTTAAAAAAAGACAGCACATGTCTCTTCAGCAGACACCCCATCGGTGGCGTCACCCAGAAAACGGGCCACACCTTGGAGGCTGGAGGGTCATCATTCATCTAGCCTCTAGCCTCCTAGTAAGAGAGCGCACGGAGGCACTTAGCATGATATAACCGTCTTCGTGATGTCATCACGTAGCTGTGTTCTTCTTCTTCATAGCAATGGCATGTCTTGAGCTGAACGAAAAGCAAACGTGATCAACTGTCGTGACGTAATATCATATATACTATCAAAGAAAACTCACACTAAATACACAGAAGAATATCCTAAAAACAGCACCCTTTTCATCTAACTCATCGGCTTATGACTTTCTACTATGCCCACTCATTTGTTTAAATAATTTGTATTGACCAGCTCCAACACAGATCACCAACAACATCTGGTAGACCGACCGAGACAGCTCACCCAGACCCAGGGCTTCCTAAGCTAAAGAGGTCCCCCACCTGGCGGTCAACCTAACAACATTGACTGCTCAATTAAATGTTTATTCCTCCTCCTTTCAGCAGCGCTTTGAAGCAATCTCCACAAGACCAGGCAGTGAACCTGAATTCAAGTTTTCGCAATTGTTATCACCACTAGCAACAGCAACAACAAAAACCGCAGAACAACACCCATACCTTAGGTCATATTCATACCTAAAGATACGGCAGTCCACGTGTTAGTAGTAATAGTTCTTGAGGGCCGAATTACTGTGACTCGGCAACTGTCCCTTGTAGCAGTGTAGCAGCCGCTCCACGCTCTTCAAATTTTCTTTCCTGACTTGGCATTTTAAATGTGATTCACGACTTGCTCGAGTAAAATCCGCTTCGTACGAAAGTCTTTGAAAAATTTTCCAGGCCACGGCGAACGTAGCCGTGGCACACGCGCGGCCCAGAAAAGGCGCTGCGGTTGCCACTGTCGGCTGGTTGTGCTGCTAATGAGAGCAGGAGGAACTTTCGCTTTTGTTTGCGTAGTATGGCTGGCGCAACAAGTGCGGCACGAAGCCTGCGCTGACGCGAATCGCCTGCTATAGAGACCGGCCGCGCGCTACACTAATCGCGCCAGCCACACCACCAAGACAAGAATGAACATTCCCCTTGCCCTTTTTAGCTGCGCAACAAGCCGAGAGCGGCAACCGATGCGCCCCTGCTGAACCGTGCGCCTGCTCCGGTCATGTTTCCGTCGCCTAGAAAATTTTGTCAAGGACTGTACGTCGCAAAAAACCTGGGGCGACGAACTTTTGCAGGACACGCCAAGTGAAACGTCCTTTTGTCTGGAGGCCTAGGTGGCTTCTCAAGAGATGCTAACCATGAGGCGAAACGACGCACTAGGCATGAAGCAAAATTATTTACATTGCAAGCACACTTCGTGCTTAAACTGCATCACAGAAAAGTCTACACTGCTTCTATAAAAGAATGCTGTGAAATACAGAAATGAAAGTCAGGAAGCTTCACTGGTGGCAGCCTTGCTAAAGTACTTGTGAAAACATTCTCAGTGTCCTTTAGTCTGTGCTAAGAAAACTCTTTGTAATGCATGCGAACTGCGATTTCACTCATCCTTCCGCTCCCTATTATTGTGACTAGTGGAGTAGACCGTCACAGTCTTCGAAGGCTTTTGGTATCACGAAAATGTAATGCACGCAATGACTTGTATTGCATTTGGAAGCAAAGACTGTTGACAACAATCATTATGCTTGTGTAGCAGCGTAAATACGTCATCACCGTAACCGTCATCAATAGCCACCTGGGTCCCCAGCAGGACGAAGACCTCTCCGATCAACCTCTAACCACTCCTGTCCCGCGCCGCTCTAGTCCATTCTTTGCTTCCGAAATTCCCTAGTTCGTCCCTACATCGAGTAACTGGCCTTCCTTGTTTGCTAGACCTGTCTCTTGGAGTCCACTGTGTCACCCAGGTAGTACACCTATTGTCATTTCGCCTAACTACCTGGCCAGCCCAAGTACCTTTTTTCTTTACTTGAACTATGATATCTTGTACTCTAGTATTTTCTCTCATACAGTTAGCGCATTTTCTGTCTCTAAGTCCTACGCCTATCATCATTCGTTCCATGGCCCGTCCATCTGATCTGATCTTACTTTCAAGTTTTTTTTTTTTTTTTAGTAAGGCGCCAAGTTTCAGCTCCAAATGTCATCACCGGCAGGACGTATTGGTAGTATATTCTCCTTTCCTGTGATAAAGGTAGCTTCTTTCCAAAATCTCGGAGTGTTTTCCGAATGAACTCTAGCCCATACCAATTTTGCGAAGGATTTCTTTCTCGCGGTTGCGATCAGCGCAGAAGACCTGACCGATGTAGTTCTAATCTTCTACTTGTTCTAGTGTTTCGTTACGCATCCTGAAGAGGGCGCTTTGGACATGCTAATTAAACATTATTTAGATTTCTTCATATTTATTATTAGTCCCACGGCCTTGCTATTTCGTATTTAGTTCCTGCAGCATTTTTGCAGGTGCTCCGCAAAGTATCTTAGCAAGGCTATGCCGCCTGCAAACCTCAAATAGCTCAAGTGTTCTCCGTTTATCCTTAATCAATTGTTGTCCCAGTCAAGCTTCCCGAATACCTCCTCCAGACAAGCTGTGAGCAGTTTTGGCGAGATGTTATTTGCTTTGAAGCTAAACGTACGGCATATTTCGCGGTAAAAAGAAACTAACGTTACAATTTTTCTCTTTCCCTTTCGTGGCATGCGCCAGTTGAAGTTCGTGACGAAGATCTACCACCCGAACATCAGCACTTGCGGCTCCATCTGCCTGGACGTGATCAGTTCCAAGTGGTCGCCGGCGCTGTCCATCTCCAAGGTGCTCCTGTCCATCTGCTCCATGCTCTGCGACCCAAATCCCGACTCGCCACTGCACCAGGCCGCAGCCGAGCTGTACAAGACCAACCGGCAGAAGTACGACGCCACGGCCCGCGAGTGGACCAAGCTGCACGCCCAGGAGAAGTAGCTACGACGTCGACGCTCCCCCACCGCGCCCCCCGTGCTTCTGCCTTCTTCAAAGAGCAGCGGTCCCTGCAGGGAGCGCCGTAGTGTCCAGCTGGGAGCTGCCCCGACTGGCTTACCACTCTTCCGCTCGGATATTTACAAATTTATCGCTTTTACCGAATGGCCCATTTGCAAATTGGCACATATGTGCTGCTCCACGTCTCGTCAGTCCCCGCCAGAATCTGCCTGCTGTGCAACCTTGGAGAGAATGATTTTACACGTCGGCTAAGTATGAGCATGAAGCAGAGACAATGAGAGGAAATTTGGCATTATGCTTTTTGTGTTCAACCTGACTCGCACCCTTATCCACTGCGAAGTGTGAGGCTGCCGGTGTCATATTTTTCACAACAAAAGCAGCTAAATTTTACTTGATGTAACCGGCAGTAAAATATCTATTGCGATGATATGTCGCATGCTTCAGCATTCGTAGGCTTCTCGTGTCCCAACTACATTTTTTTAGAAATCAGTGAATTTCATGTTGAATGGTTGCTCTAGCCCTTTCGGATTGCGTAGATACAACATAGTAGTGTTATTTCTCCAATTTCTCACGCTCGAACGTTGCAGGGCGTTAGAGGGGTCCTTTTTCTTGTGAATTTATTGTCGCAACATGCATACAACCCCACGTCTGCGTGGTTTAGCCCGGATAATACTTGATGTGACGTTTGTAATTATATTTGGAACCTTTACTCTATAGCCCTTCCTCTACATGTTGTCGCAATAAACTTTCAACTTTCAAACTTGCAAAATTTGATTTCTGCTTGTTTCACTTTTATCTGTATAATTTCTGCGTGTGCGCGCACCTTCTGCATGTAATACTTACATTACTCCCTTTGAAAGGTGCGAATTACCTCAGGTGCTTTGCTTTACATTTCTGTAGCCTTCATGCTGCATAATAAAAAAGGAAGCAGCATAACGACAAAGTAATTCTTATTTCGCCTATAGAATAAGTAGGAGTCCGTGTGACAGTGTTTATACCGGGTAACTTCATAATTGATAGAAATAAATGACGTTGAAACACGATAATTGCGACTCAGTGAGCATGTTAGAAAATGGAGTAGCAATGAGTCCCTTGTGTGCATCTCAGTTGGCCTCTTGAGTCATCGTTAATTACGCTAGGTTACCGAAAGGTTCCGCTGCCTATGTGCTGAAGAGAGTTCTATACGACAACGTGCAGTAGTCGTTCTTTGCCAAGTGGATGTCCCGAAAAGCTGCTGAAAAGACTGCAAATTACTTGGAGGCTTCCAGCGCCTTTCAAGTCTCCGCTTTTCTCGAAGTTGAGAAACCAAAGATAATAAGAGCTCTTTAATTCGATATGACATATATTACTCGCTGCCACATGCCTCCTATTTGTGAAGCACTTGAAGTAGGTATAGACACTGTAGGCGCTCCTTCGTTCTCAAAACGAGTGCGGGATCAGCGGAAGCGGGGGAGAGATTTCTCGATTTCCCTTACTTTACCTGCGCTCCACGTTCATTAAGTTCGACGAATGCCTCTGCACATAAAATAAAGGTGCATGCATCGGTTACTGCGCTACTCCCAAGCTGGGCGAACCTTGTGCTTGCCAGGAATTTATAAGCTTCTGTGAAAGCCAACAAGGGCTAAAAGCATTTCGCTTCATCAGCGACTGCCCATTCTACACAGGTCCTACGATAATAGGCAGTAGCAAAGCGTTGATGACCTTGTAATTAGCGTTGCCAAAAACTTGAGCGATTTCGAGCTTACAAAAGAAATTGCCCTCAAATGACGAACTTCAGTTCCTAGATATGAGATCATACCCGGGTCGAACATCTTTATTGTAGCTACGCCCTTCGATCTCAAAACAATGTTATGCCCTTCACGTCCGCTCATTCCAAGGTAGTTTAGCGAGGAGTGGCAATGTTCGTAATGAAACATTCGCCGTCATTGGGCCACCATAGAGACCAAGGCAGTCTTGATGATCAATCACGGCGCTGCGCGGTCGGCGGGCTTCCCAGATTCACCTTCTGTGCAGCTTGACGTACAAGCTTTTGAAAGGCAGGCGGGAACCACCACTCTCACAGGAGCCTCCACATGAGAAGAAAAAAATGGTTGCAGTCATTCCGTGCATACGTGGAATAAACTGCAGACTGAAGATATAGTAGGAACTTCATCGGGTGCTGACCTCGTTTTCTTCGCACCCAACCAATTAAGCAGCCTTGCGCAAAGTAAATTGCGAAGGTTTAGCGCCGAAAACACTGCCCTAGTACCGCATGTATGCAAGACAATGCAATCCGCACAAAGGAATTCTCCACAATGAAAATCTACATGATTACAATGCCTGTACGTGCACCTAAAAATAAGTTATTCCACAAATTTGGGCAGACAGCGCGGAAATCTTCCAGTCGATTTAGACGCAGATGACGCAGCCTATCATGTTGATTTAATAATGATTAAGACGTTCTGTTCCGCAAGCTGACCGAGGGGTCCAACTAAGGAGGAGGTGTTACATCCTCCCTTCGAAGAAAATCCTAAATAAAGTTTCTCTCGCTCTCTCCTCTCTCGCTCTCTCCTGCCTGGTGCCGTGCACGATGCAAGAAGTTCCAACGCTGTATGGCACCAAGCGACTCTTAGACATGATCCGTATGCCGACAGCTTCCCGCATATTTTTGTTGGGCTCAACCAGGCCACCATGAGCGACCAAGTGGCCAATGTGTATGGCGGAGGTTTCTTCGTGACCTTAGGCGCAGGCGGGAAGAATGGTTGGTCATCAGCGTTGGTCATCAGCGCCCGCCTCGCGCTGCGACCCCTGCCTTCTAAGACACCGTTAACAACTAGTTCTTAAAAATATGCTGGGGATAAGATTGTTTCTGGAGATATTGACGTAAAGAACGCCAGACATCTCATACGGGCATCCTCTGAAGACCCCTTTCCCATGATTGCCTCAGTCGAGCTGCGAGAGAAGGCGCTCGGCAGCTCGGACTTGCAGACAAAGAAGAGTCTCGCGGAAAGAGCTGCCATTGTCACCGGCAGGCTGCGGCTGCCGGTCACCGAAGGCCCTTAACCAGGCTATTGAAAAAGTTTCTCACTCTCTCTTTCTCTCTACCTGAGTGGGCACTCGTACTCGTTGGCGGGTTTGGCTGGGGTCGTTCGACGTGCAAAGCATAGCCTGTACAGAGTAGTGTCGTGCTTCTCTAGGAGTAAAGTGATCTGCTATCCACCAATGCCTGAAAATCTGCGCCTAAAACCGCGATGATTGGGGTGATGGTCTCGTGTACCACTTGCGTTTAGAGAGAGATATCGACAGCGCAAATGTTTGTGCTCGTTTGGTATACAGTGCTCACGTAGCTGCCGTGGTAGCTTCATGATGACCACACGATATTCGTTACATCAAACATCACACATTGAGGAAGATGTTTAGAGTTGCGGGAAGAATTGACTGCGTTGCAACTCCAAGACACCGGCTTTGCTTCAGGCCTACCTGGCTCCCCATTTCGAATGCCCATTTTACCGAAGTTGCTTACTCAGCAGCGGTGACTAGACTGTACAAATGACCTTTCTGGTGCCTGTCCAAAACACATTCAATCTGTCGCAATCTACCGCTCACTTTGTCAATTCGTCGCATCGAAAAACTCCTGGCGTTTACACCACCGAAGCTACACATGGCCGATGAGGCGCGCCTTAGTGGAGGGCTCCGGATTAATTTTGAACACCTGGGGACATTGACGTGCGCTGAAATGTCGTCACACGGGCGTTTTTGCTTTTTGCCTCTATCTGAAAAGCGGCCGCCGCTGTGGCCGGAATCAAACCCACGTACCTAGACTCAGCAGCACAACGCCTTAGCCACTCAGTCATCGCGGTGGGTAATTCGTCGCGTCATTGCTGTCAGCTATTATCGTACACAAAGCAACCGCTAAGCAATCACAGCGTAACGCATAATTTAACGCCATGTTAGTGTCAAAGAACTGAGTGAGACAGTACAATTGCTATTTATACACCTTTTGGCCGTTATGCTATTGCATAGTCCAGTACCTGAGCTGTAGTTCTAAAACAAAACAACACTTATATGGTGATTTGCTACTCCAGCAAATCATTTATACTCCAGGTCAGTTCAGTAATCTGCTGCGTTGAATTCTCAATACAGAAAGCACCATAAACAAAGTCCCGGGAAAATTAGGTTCTCAATCAGAAAACGACGCCATCCGAGCAAATTTAACGCTGTTTATTCAAAATTTAGCAATCTAGCACATAGCTTGAAAGTTTGATTTAAGGCACAGCATTTGTCTCGGTAGGTCATTCCAACAAGTGGAATGGCGAATAACTGGCTGTTCATTTCACTGTAGTATATGAACTAGTCCAACCCATCGGCCCACCTTTTGGCAGATACTGCTTCGTTTCTAACTTTCAGAAAACGTGCATTGATAAAAATAGCACTGTCAACTTTATGCCACCAAATCTACGCAACCCTTGAATTTACCCAGTTGCACTGGTTTGAGCAAACTAGATGTGCCAGGAAGTAATGGCATGCGTTCCGCGCTGAAGACTTGGAAAGTCACGTAAAATTATCAGCGTGATTTTTAAAATGTGCCAGCAGCCTACGACCAAACTTATGAAAATGTCCTGTACGTCCTCTGCGGCACAAACTTCTTCCAATGCGAGTCACATCATTGTGAGTCCCGTGCCGCCGTCGAATCCGTCCATTCGCCGAGCTTTCCTCCGGACGACTGTAGTTCCCGTCTTCAACCCTTCAAGAAATAAAGATAAAAGAAGGAAGATAGAATTTTGTCCAACACTCCTCGGTGCAGCAACTGACAAAATAAACACAAAACACAGGTAAATAGAATAAATTTCCCTGCCCCACCAGACGCCGTTTGAAAAGGTTGCGCTTTACATGGCCTCGATGTTGTCCGGTCGTTTTAGATGCTACTGCATCTCATTCACTCGCCTTGTCCCTCCATACGGCGTTGTTGTTGTCCGTCCACACCCCTCCCCCATTCTCCTCGCCGCGCGAGCTGCGCTCTCCGCCGCTCACCCCCTCTCCTCTCCAATAGCGAACACTCTCTCGCGAGGGGCATTGGATTGGATTCGATTGGCTTGGCTTGGCTTGGATTAGATTGGATTGGATTGGCTTGGATTAAAGTGGATTGTGTTGGATTGTGTTGCGTCATAGCCGCGCCACGTTGCGTCATAGCCGCGGTCGTTCCAGCACCGGCGTTCCGATTTCTGGCACGTGCATACACTTGATCTTCGCTGCAAATTGCCGGTGGTCCCGTTATTCACCATCCACTACCCGTACACTTCAGCGACCACAAGGCCGTCATCGTTAACGTTACGCCGCGTGTTAAATAAAGAATACATCATACGCGTTCCTCACACGTTTCACGCAATTAGAGAATCAACCCAACGGAAACACCAAGTGAACCCCAAGATGCGTCGCATCTCCACAGGCTTCCCCTCGCGGGAAGGTGGGGTAATTTTTTAGCTAACAAGCGGACAGCGCTCCGCTGAAAGATGTTTAAAGAAGACGGTATTGGTGAAGCAACTAGCTGTGTATATGCTCGCTTCACTGAAATGTCGTCAAAATACAATTGTCGTCGGGCACCCCTGCCATGCAGCTTCCCCGACAAAGCTCACGCTATTCCCTCCCACCCTCCTCTCACAATAAGTTTAATAAAGGTGAGTTGAATGCATTTCAGTTTTCCCTCTGTCGCACTGCTCACGCGCCACCTGTCGGGACAGCGTTCATCTCTTTTTTTTTTCTCTCCCTGTAACAGCACGAGCTGTTACCTTTGTCTGCTTTCTTGCTTTCATCTGGCAGAAGCTGGAACCTATCTCGGCCAATTGAACGCGTTATTTTATCTTGTCATCATAAAAATCAACCCAACACGTATCCTTAGCTAAATGAACCTGGAAGTTCATTGTTCTGTACTAACATTTTGCCTCAAATGTGTCTGAGGAATCGTTATTCTGCTAAAATGGGGACATGTATGTTTTAGTCCAGTTGTGTTGTAGTTTGGAATGGTCCTGGCTATAAATACTTCATTTTGGCGAATTGTTTCAACTTTATCTTATCATAAAAATCAACCCAACACGTATGCTTAGCTAAATGAACGTGGAAGTTCATTGTTATGTACTAACATTTTGCCTCAAATGTGTCTGAGGTATCGTTATTGTGCTATAAAATGGGGACATGTATGTTTTAGTCCAGTTGTGTTGTAGTTTGGAATGGTCCTGGCTATAAATACTTCATTTTGGCGAATTGTTTCAACTTTTGGGAACAGCTCGCATGACGCACTGGGATAAGATGCGTGCATACACACAACAAGACGGCGAGGGCGCGGACGAAGGGGAGCCTCAAGATACCTCGTACAAGACATGGGCCGATAAGCAGAAGAAGATCCTCGACAAATTCACCAAAAAAATTGCAACTACAACGAAGGTACCTTTCGTCGACAGCAGGCTCGCTCACATGTGGGCGGCCCGACATTCGCTCACAAAGCGCTGGAAGAGGCAAAGGCGCCACAGGAAGCTCGCGCGTCGCATAGCCGAGCTTAACAACGAAATTTCGCAGTACGTGGCCAAGCTCAGCAAAACGAACTGGCTGTAGGTATGCGACGGCCTTCAGGGGCAGTTGTCCGTGGGCCAGACATGGAAACTGCTGAGGTACCTCATAGACCCCGCAGGCAGCAAGGCAGCAAACAACCGGTTGCTGACGAAGGTTTTAAACACGTACGACGGAGACGGCGACCGGCTTATGACGGCCCTAGAAGACCACTATCTTCAAACGGAGCGAGGGCAACACCCGACCCCGCGAGAATACACAGGACCCAGCAATGAAGACCTCGACAGGCCGTTCACGATCTCCGAGTTGTGGACAGCAATTGACAAGAGCAACATGAAAAGCGCTCCGGGGGAGACGCCATCACCTACAGGTTTCTCGCCAACATGAGTGGTAGGACGGCACAATCTCTGCTCGAACACATAAATAAGGCTTGGGAAACCTCACACCTCCCGCCGGAGTGGAAAGAGGCTGAGGTGCGATTCATTCCCAAACCGGGCAAGGCCCCCGCGATCGAAAACATGAGGCCAATATCGCTGACCTCCTGTGTTGGCAAGGTGATGGAGCGCATGGTTCTACGTCGCCTTCAGGAACACCTTGAGATCACTGACCAACTTCCGAAGACGATGTTCGGGTTCCGCAAGCATCTATCAACACAGGACGTCATGCTACAACTTCAAGAGCTGGTGATCAAAAAAGCTACGCGAAACAGCCCCAGGGCAATCCTCGCCCTAGACCTCAAAGGGGCATTCGACAATGTTACTCATGCTAGTATACTCACTAACCTCAATGAGACGATGTGCGGGCAGCGCACTTTTGGATATGTCAAAGACTTTCTGTCCTCCCGTAAGGCACGAATCTCAGTGGGTGAAGAGCGGTCGGAGCCCATTGAATTGGGGGAGCGGGGAACCCCACAGGGAGCAGTGTTATCACCACTCCTGTTCAATCTGGCCTTACTGCCACTGCCACGTCTGCTAGACCAAATCGAGGGAATCGGACACGCGTTCTACGCGGACGATATTACTATATGGACAGAGCGAGCGGGTTCCGACGGCTGGATGGAGGAGACACTTCAGGCTGCAGCACTCACAGTGCACGAGTACGTGAAGACCTGTGGACTCAATTGCGCGCCACAGAAGTCGGAACTCCTCGTAATCCAACCAGGGAAGCCCCGCAAGCAGACATCCACATCCAAATTGACGGCACCAAAGTCAAGCCGACAGACACATGTAGAATCCTCGGTCTCCTAATACAAGACAATGGCAAAGCACACGCCGCCGTCGACAAGATCAAGACCAGCGCGGAGAAGATCCTAGCCATGCTGAGAAGGGTTTCCACTAGAAACAGAGGACTGAAGGAAGACGACGCCCTCAGACTCGTGCAGGCATTCATTACATCCAGGATAACATATTCGGCCCCGTATCTTAATCTCAAAAAAACGCAAAAAAACACACTCGATACCATCATCAGAAAGGCCACCAAACAAGCCCTTGGCCTACCCATCTATTCGTCGACCCAGCGCCTTCAAGCCATGGGGGCACACAACACACTCGACGAACTCATAGAAGCCCACCTGTCTAACCAGCGACTCCGCCTGAGCCAGAGAAATCATGGCCGCGCGGTGCTGGATAGGATAGGGTGGCGCAAGGAGAGAGCAACAATCAAGAGGTCCATCCCAACTGAATGGATGACGACAATCACCACGAAGCCCTTACCCCGGAACATGACGCCGGGTAAAAATGATGGCAGGAGAGAAGCCAGAGCTCAGGCGGTTAATTCCAAAATGCAGCGGATTGATGGAGTCCCATACGCGTCCCTCGTCAAGGGCAGCAGCAAAGCAGCAGCGGTGGTAACCGACGGGGAACGGTTGATAAACAGCGCTGCAGTCAACACCAGAGAGTCAGCGACAGCAGAGGAAGTGGCTATAGCCCTGGCGCTCGTCCAACCGGGCGCCAGGGTGGTGGTCACCGACTCCAAAAGAGCATACGGCGGCTACAGGAAAGGGGTGATCTCCTCAGAGGCAGCCGCGATATTAACGAAGAACAGGGCGCCGGAGCGAGCCGTAGAGCTCGTATGGGTGCCTGCCCACACACAGGTAGCCGGCAACGTCATAGCCGATTATTATGCCCGAGCGATGACCCTCCGGGCAGGGCAGGACACCGACACCACCAACCCGGTGCTCACGTACAGAGAGATTACCTCCGAGTATAGGGAGGATCGGCGCACTTTCCCCGAGCCGCACCACGTCCTGAGCAGGGAACAACAAACAATCATCAGGCGCATTCAGGCGGGTTCACTTACACACCCAGTCCTGATGAAAAATTCTACCCAGAAACCGAAGAGGACACTTGTCCATTTTGCAGAAATAGCATAGGCACTCTCGCACACATCCTGACGGAGTGCACTTCACTCAAACCCCCTATCCCCCCCCCCCCTCCACCCTTCACTACCCCACCCCATGAGCGATGGGAGACCTTACGGTCCAGCCCCGCCCTGCCGATCCAGCTCGCGCTGGCGACCAGGGGCCAGGAGCTGCTGGCCGTATATGGTTCCCGAAACCAGGGAACCACCCCGTCCGACGTCTGAGAAGACGCCGTCATTTTATTTGAGCTCAATAAATGTTTTCTACTACTACTACTTGGTCGTAAGGCTGAATTAAGGGGCAGGCAGACAGACAAACCAAATTTTTTCTTTTAAGTAGCCCAAGAGAGACCATCGTCTTTAAAAACTGCGTGGCATTTCCGTGCTGTAGTCTAGTGGATAGAGTGTGCCACCTGAAGCTCCCAAAATACCTTTAAAGCTAATATGACAAATTTCCTTTACTTACCATGGATTACAATCTCCCTTCCAAAGTCATAAAAGGCAGTGTGTTCAAAATGAGGAAGTTTGAACACCTTGAAATAGGCGAGCGCGAGTGTGGCGTTTCTGCGGAAAGCGGTGGGCTAGCGTGACGTCAGCTAGTGGACTTTCGTATTTGTCGCTACCTTCACTCTGGCTCACTCCCAGTACAGTTAGTAAGGTTCGATGGACTTTGTTCCTGTGCTTTCCGATGTTTTACGTGCTCGTAATATTTATCATAACATAAGGCCTAAATAGCGCTGGCGGCTAAGGTGGAATCCTGGAAGACCCCAGAGTACGGGTGGCAGTTGATCAGCTTTTGTTTCTCCAATCTGTTGCGGATTTTCTAACTTCGCAGTTTAATTGTGGACACTTCCGGAATATCGTCATAACCGTGCCAGTTTAAGCAGCCGGTTTGTTACGGCAACAGTAGCAGCATCAAACATTTGTTGTACAGAAGCCGCCCTCAGGTCATTGTCCTCGGGAAAAGGTTTGTTTGCTCAGCGGTGACGTCGCACAAATGTTTTCGATGCAATAATAACGTGACCAACACCCATTTTGCGCATGTATCGTCCTTGTGTGCGCCCATAACGAGAGCGTGTCGGTAAGGTAGTGAATGCAGCGTAGCCTGAAGCAAATCCACACGAACCTTCTGTGAACCTTTGCAACATCCCTAAACTGTAATTGGTCTTTGACAAGGGCAATACATAAAAGACGTCGAACGCGGAAATAACTTTCATCCGATACCAGTTAACAACAAACAAAAATTCAAGCACCCCACCATTCATACGGTGGCCTATTGCCCAGAAAAGCTGTTTTGATGTCATTAAGCTTCGCACACTCCCAATACGCAGTCCGAGACAGCTAAGCACTTCTTATGCGTTGTGAAGGCGAAAGCATTAAGGTCCGTTTGAACGCCTGAGGCGCCGTGTGTCCTTAAAGAGCATTGTTGGTCTAGTTTGTGCTTAGACATCACAGTTTCAACGGCTCAAGAAAGGACACTGAACAAAAGTGAAGAACAGACAGGTCCAAAGCGCTGCGATCCTGTCCGTTCTTCGCTCTCGTCCAGAGTCGTTTCTTGCGCAGTTTAAACATGATGTTTTGTGCTCGTGTCATCTCGTCCTTGTCGCTTTGGTTTGTGATCCTGCTTCGATCCGTTCATTAGGTGTTAGCCGTGTAATGGGTGAACTGACGACAATATGTTCTCATCGCTGCTTGCCTGTTAGCTAGTTCTTCTGCGTTCTCCTATTCCTTTCATCTGCGGTGTGCAAGCGTGGAGGGCCAGCTCTCGGTAGTGCCGAGTTTAAGCCCACGCTATGCAACGCCTCGTGCTATGGAATGCCTCGTGCTTTGAAATCTCCTCGCCGCGCCTTCTCTCCGTGCCACGATTTCTGTACACGGACAATTCTCCACTGGGGGCGCATGGGGTGATTGATTGTGCGGCTTGAAATGGCAAAGTCACGCCTGGGCAAAGAAGGGCGCCATGGTCGGGGACTCCTGCGGATTGACTTGATTATTTTCACTCAAAAGAAGTCGACATTATGAAACTGAACCGAAAGAAAACTGTGAAAATGTTCGTTTAAAAAGTGCCTGTGACTATCTTTAGTTTTTAGTGTGTTTTATTTCAATGTGATATCATAATGCTTGCGTATGTTTTTAAATGCATGTTTTAATGTTTTAGTGTACGTTTACTTCTGTGACTGCATTGTGACCACTGCCGATGGGTGTCCGGAGCCCCGTCAAGCCGCAACTGAGCGGCTTTTTCTCCGGCCCCCATTTTCGCTGTACTTTTTGGAGCGAAAAAAAATATTGATTGATTGATTGATTGATTGATTGATTGATTGATTGATTGATTGATTGATTGATTGATTGATTGATTGATTGATTGATTGATTGATTGATTGATTGATTGATTGATTGATTGATTGACCATCCGGGGATCTTTAACGTGCACCAGTATCTCGACACGCTGGCATTTCTGCTAGGTACGCACGCGGTGCATGCATACAAATGCTAGAGGTAAACGGCTTCCATGTAAAACTGCGTAGGTTTTGCGTGGACAATAGATGTGGCATGGCGGCAAATTTTTTGCGAACCGTTAACAGAGTGAGCGACGGAAGAGATACGAACGAGAGATTTGAGAAAGCGCGTGGAGAAAGCAGCCTTTGAGACGTTGCCATCGAGACGTCAAGTTGAAGCGCGGCTCACAACTTGCCTCTGGAAACGCGCTGGTTGCCCTCCGTCTCGACGGGCTCCGTTAACGCTGTCAACGCTTGTACGTGTTGTAGAATCGAGTGTACAAGCAGCGCAAGGCGGCAAAGGGGGAAGAGGAATGCGACGAAATACCTCTACTGGTGGACAACAAAACAAGTTACAGGCAGCCCATGCCTCTGCTAAACGTGGCTAAATAAGATGGTCAGAGCACTTAGCAATCTTGGTACGGTATACTAGCGGGGTGCGAAAGATGCCGCATTGCCGACTCCTGAAGCAGGACCAAGTGCGTAAATTAAGGCGAGCCTCATGCTGGCTAGTGAGAAGGGCGGGAGGCTCAAGTACTCTTTTAAGACCCTTACGAATGGATCTTCAATCATTTTATAGGGTCAGACGCACGAAAAGTCGCTTGAAACAGAAAAGAATGCTCTCACATAAAAAAATTAAAGCCCTTCCACTCAATGTGAAAGCTGTCGGAAGTGCAGAGCAGTGATTAGCCATAATGGGTGGGGGCACCGTTATCCGCTCACTTCTACCACCTATCACGCTCTTCGCCGCCGTGTCCCACTCCTCTCTAGATAAATATGCAATTAAACTTTCCAGCCTTCGCAGTGGTCGCGCGCCCCCTGGCGAAACTGCGTAAGTGGGAGTTCTTTTCTTTTTGCGCTTGTGTTAATTACGTATGCTGGAGCTGTTTTGCGGCATTTCCAACGCGCCATTCTTCTTTCTGGCGCGGATGGAGCCTTTCTGCGGGATTTCTAACACTCCATTTTGTCTTGCGCGGCTGGAGCCTTTCTGCGGGATTTCGAATGCGCCATTTTTTTCATGAGCGGCCACTTTTTTCGCTTACTATCGTAAGAACAAACCCAACGAGCGTGCCTAACTAAATGAAAGCGGGCGCTGCCTGTTATATACACAGATTTTGCCTGAAATGTACCTGCAGTTTTCTTTTCTTTGCCCTAAACAACGGGGAGATGCACGACAAGCGGCAGCGGTTCACGAGGTTCGAACGGTTATGACTATTTAAACCGCATGTTTTTCGAAGCATCAGCGTGACTCCCGGACGACGGTACACCACGCTCTGCTTGGGTCCGTTATCTCGCTGCGCCGCCTGATTCCGGCAGTCGCTTGACATCGACCGTTAGCGAACTACGACAACAAGGCGAGCCCATAAAGTACTCTGTTCTTAAAAACAGGTATTGTGCAACCAGGCAGCGGAAAAATACGTTTTGACTGTTCAAACCGCCTCTCCACCTGTTCGTTGCCGATGGCGTGCAAACAAAAAGCGCCAGCTGGCGTAACATACAACAAAACACGCTGGCACCGACGAGGTTCATTCTGAGTGGTAATATCGCTGCGTACTCACTCGTCACAATGCGACCGCTGCGACGGAGCCGGCACTGGCGAGCGCTGTGGTGGCTGCAGCACGGGAGGGAGGGTGCAGTGAGCAGCGTCGCTACTGCATGGCGTACATCCTGGTCCACTCCTTGGCCGTGGCGTCGTACTGCGCCCGGTTGTTGAGGTAGAGCGAGGCCACCTTGGGCATGAGCGGGTCGTGCGGGTTGGGGTCGCACATGAGCACGCATATCGAGAGCAGCACCTTGGCGATGGACAGCGCAGGTGACCACTGCGCCTTCAGGATGTCCAGGCAGATGTCGCCGTGCGTGCTGATGTTCGGATGGTAGATCTTGGTCAGGAACATCACCTGCGCGCACGCGCAAAACAACGGCGGCCAGGCGATGAAGCGACAGCCCTCGCAGGCTATAGGCAGCTCGAGAGGTCAAGCCGCCACGAACATTTCAGGCAGTGTATTCGTTACAGCGCAGACTGCTACACTACGTTACAACTTAAGAACACCTGTGGAAGTTGCCCCTCCATCTTATCACCTTAGCCGGCTGTTCTCCGCGCAGTGTAAAGCATGTGTTACTGTCGGGATGCCTTCGAACCTAATCGGTTTATAATAAATTGCAGCGACGACAAACAATCTAGGTCAGAAAAAGCCCACGACGTCACGTATTGGGCGCAAAACGCAAACGCGCCTTGAAGCTGCATGCGCTTCCGTCGCTTTAGCGGGATGATACACCACAGAAGCCCTTGCTATTGTTAGCATGTACCCGAGCATTGTTTCCTTCCGGTAAGTACCCGAGTATATACGAAAGATGTGCCTGTTCATCAGGCCCGTGCAACTATCATCATCGTAGGTCACGTGACCTTGTGTAGATGCGGTAGGGATAACAACCTTTAACTGTAAATAGTTTATAGTCAACTACAATAATTACTATTATTTATGACAATTTTTAATAGTGAGCCAACGCCGAGGCTGAATGCTCGCATTACGTTCCAGTAATCATCATCTCACGTTTCATGTTCATGGAAAGTTTCTGGCGCATCGATTAATCGCAGTATTCCTACCTGCTGTTGAAGTCGCCAACGTAGCCGAACTTCAAGTACTGTGGCGTTGAATGCGGGACTAAACAAATACATTTTTGTGGTGTGTAATATGACTCGAATCGGTTAGCCTTGAGCGAGAAGCAGTTGAACGATTACTCGCTGTTTTTAGTGTGTTGGGCTGATCTAGTCTTTTCAATGCAAAGGATGTAAGAGCGGAAGCTGGGCGAGTTGGTAATACATCGTGGTAGTGGGAAGCGCGAACTAGCGACGGGTACAAGAGAAGAAAACGAAACAGAAGACGACGCCCTTAGTGTTGCCTCCGTTTTTGTTTTCTTTTCTTGTCCCGTTGTTATTTGCGCTTTCCATCACCGCGAAAGATGTGTTCTTTTCCGTTCTTTTGCTGGAGCCACCAGGCCGAATCAAGTGGGAAGCTTGATTCCGTAACCAACACTGCTGTCCTTGTCGCGTTCATCGGAAAGTTTAGCACAAGATTATCGTTATGGACTGTAAAAAGAATCAACGTTTCGCTTTGAACAACCGGTAGTGGCGACAAAAGCAATCTGCGAAGTATCAAAGAAGTCACTGCGCAAGAAAATTCTCTGCCTGATTTTTAAAGAAAAATTTAGGACGGATATGCGCCGAGTAATGATGCCTTGTTCCATCTGGTACACGCTTTTAACGCACGAATGGACTTTTTACCACCTGCTGAAGTAACACAATCAGTTCCGTGGTGTATAAGTACCGCACCGGGCGTTGGTAGTAGCGACCTAGGTTGGAGTCCAAATGTATTTCTTCCTGGTAGCAACGGTGAAATTCAGGCGAGACTGTATATGCCCGTCTTCGCACCTAAAAAAACGGACGGGACTAAGCGATAGGATCGCAAAAACGCTGAACTTCAACTAAACTTTCATTGGAGTGACATAAAATGTAGAATTTTATATTTTTGTAGCCCTGCTTGCTACTTTGCTCCGTTTAAACTTTTGTTGAAGTTCTTGTTCTGTGTGACTTTTTATTAGTGCATTGTTTTTCGCGCCTGCAATAATGAATCGTGCTTATACGGAAGTTTTGCGGAAAGTTAGATAATTTCTTACAGTCGTCCGCAATATTTTGCCCATTTCGGCCGATGGAGCAGTGAGTCCCCGTCTTAGTTGCGCTGAGTGACATGTAGTGTCCAGCACGACTAACAAGGCGAAAGTACACGGCGCGGATTCATTCTCCGCAGATGACATGCGTGCGAACAATAATTCCAGCAAATTGGCGGCCTGCTTTTGCGCGGCTATCTGAGCCCTCAGAATTTTGCCATATGGGTGATCTGCAATGGCTGCATCTGTTCTAGTCGCATAAGCTTGAGCTGTAGTATAAGCACGAGCAATATTGATTGATTGATTGATTGATTGATTGATTGATTGATTGTTTGATTGATTGATTGATTGATTGTTGATTGATTGATTGATTGATTGATTGATTGATTGATTGATTGATTGATTGATTGCGCTCATGTATCTAATGCGCTCACATATCTTATACGATATATGAGCTCAAAAGGGCTGGAATTTGCCCAAAATACGTTCTTGGGACAAACTATCGAGCATCTTCACGTTATTTGCAAATAATTACTGAATCGCTATCGCTCCGGCAATGGCGTACAAAAACGCCCTGACGTGAAGCAAACAATCTGTCTGCATGATTAAAAGCACGCTATTTAAGCTTGTATCGAGCCTCACTCTTTCTTTGTGTTTCTCTCTCCCTACAAACACACACATATCACTCTGCCTTTCTTCAGCCCTTTCTTCTCCCTCTTTCCGCTTCGTAGGCCTGCGTGTGTGACCTCATACCTGGATTCGCGGACGAGCACTCTGCTATCCCGCGCCAAACAATCTTATCCCTCTAGCATAGTGCTGCCGTAACACGCGTACGCACCTTGGGCGGCTTGAAGGGGTAGTCCCTGGGGAAGGAGATGGCCAGCTTGAAGACTCCGCCCTCGAAGGGGCTGTCCGCGGGGCCCATGATGGTGGCCTGCCACTTGAACATGTCCGACTCGTCCACCGGACCCGCCGAGCAGTTGGCCGGCGGGTCCCTGCTCAGGTCGCCCAGCTCCTTCTTGATGCGCTTCAGCGCCATGTCGCCCGACTGCGCCAGCTTGCACGCCACTCACACGACACGAGCACCGGCAATTTCAGAGGCGGCTCCGCCGCTGGTGATGATCAGGTTCTGGTCACCTGTCCCGGGGTCCGCCGACCATCCCCTCTAAAGGTGAAGAACGCTGCAAGAACACAATCATTGTGGCCGGTCATAACTCCAAGAGCTCGTCTAATTATCCCAAATCCAGTACATTGGGAGTAGAGATAACTGGTGGCAAGGCTACCATTAGGAACCTCTGAGCGAGCACTGACGCCGAAACGCATCGATGACAAAAATTGGGAAGTCCGCCTGCCGCCGCAGCTTTGGGCGCTATGGCAGGGGTACCTGCTCGCTGAATGCATTACGGCGTTGATATACACAGCCCCGACGGAAATGAGGGAGATTTAAGGCAAAGCCTTACGTGCCTAGTCAAACCTGAATAGTTACCGTCGTCGTCGTTGACACGACTTGTACCATAATGGCCACAGCTGTAAAGAGAATGTGAATTAATAAAAACACATTTCGGTTCGTGTGAGATTTCGACCTGGGTCGCTTGAGCAGAAGCTGGAGGCGTTTACTGCTGCTCTAACTCGGCACTATGGCAGAAAGGGAACGATAAATACCTCGGTACCGTCTCCGTCACAGATGAACGTGGCGGCGCGTGAGTAGAACAGGTGAACCTGGAGGAAAGCTCCGGCTATGGGGAAGCTGCCGCGTGTATTGCGGTCAGCTGCATGCTTTTTAAATAAAGACACGCAAACACAATATAGACTATCTAGTCCCAGCACGACAGACAAGACGGACAGGTGATTAACCACAGGACGAGCGCTCCCTGTCTGTTAATCTCCTGTCTGTCTTGTCTGTCGCGCTGGAATTAGATATGCACACCTACCAACTCGCCCAAATTGCAACTGTTCTGCACAATATAGCAGTAGAGAGGTCTTCGATAACGGGTAGGCTTTCGGCTTCACAGCACGTTAGCGACTTAAGTTCCCAGGGAAATGTTTTTGTTACGCTGATACAGGTAACAACTCAGCCCGCACACAGCACTCAAAAAGCTCACATTATAGAGGTGGCAGCGGACATTGCAACGTTGTTGTGGAAATGTGCAATCTGTGCTTTCAAGACCCTGAGAGAACGTTTGTATTTGAAGAAAGCAAGCCAAGGACAAAACCTATACAGTTAAATGGTGTGAGGTATGCATGGTGATATCACACAACAAGCTATCCCTACACGTCCATTTTGCGTTCGCGCATATCAATTGTTTGTGGGCCTTTTGCGTAGCATCTTCCTCTTACGTGCAATTTGATTGGAGATGTGGGCTTCTACCAGTTCCTCTGTCGTACTGTGTACCCTCAGGTGTTCGAATCATACAGTGTACGCATGCAAGGGCGATTGCCACGCTGCTTTGTAGGCTTTACAAATGAGGCAATTCATTTTTGGCATTCAGTTACGCTAGCTTGTATGTAAGGGATGAAATACGCGGTTCTGCTGATGGCAAAGGCTGGAAATAAATCGCGACCTCTCCTCTTCTCGTAGGCCATGACGCCAATTAATGATACGCCTGAAGAGTCCGAGTTTTCGGATCCGCAGTCCTGTTGCGCTGTATGAGTAGCCCAAGCAGCTTGAGGGTGCGTATCTCCGGGATCGAGTGATCACTAATGAAAATTTTAAGGCAGGGTGGTGGTTTTGCCCCTTTTTTACCGGAAGCAGAAAAAATTTCGATTTGGTGGACGAACAAGTAAGGCCAGCCAGTTTGGCCTCCTCGAAAACAATTTGAGCACCGGTTTGCAATGGAGTGTTTCTTCAATGAGTGTTTCATCACTCTCTCCTGTGACCTAGAGGGTGATATCGTCTGCATATCTAGCAACTACTCCAAATGGGTAGCCTAGGCATCAATTTCCCAACAGGTAGGGATCGGAAAGTCCCCATCCCTCACACCACACAGGCGTTCACCTTTGTCTCAAATAACGCTTCTATGACCTAACCTACAATGGAAACCACGGAATCAGGTACGCAAGCGACTGACTGATTAAATAGCACCAAATAGGGGCGTAGCCAGCAACGGACAGGGCTGAAAAAGAAGCGAGGTATAGCCGCGACGAAGATGCATTGTGTTTGTTTCCATGCTGGGGCTCTCGTTATCTCAGATAGCAACTCGCCCAGGGGTCGATTGTATCGCCGTGTGTGAAATAAGTACCAAAGGATTGTTTAAAAAACAGGAACACCTTCATCAGACTTTTTTCAGCTAGGCAGCTATTTAAGACGCCTAAAGTCGTCAATCGATACCGAGATACCTGCAAGTCTTCCAGTATCTAGCACACCATTAGAATTCGGTTAGGGATGTTCGCCAGCGTGGTCTATGATATTATGACAAAAAGTGCGCCTAACGGCAGGTAGCCCATTTCTGAGCGAAATTGTTCTTTCCGAGCACTGGTACGAGTTGCTAAACCTTGGCTTTGGTTAAAACAATCTAGTGGATAAATAAGTGCATCGACGAAAAAATGCCTCGATAACACAGTTACAGGGTAGTGCTGTACTGGTGAACCGTACGTACATGCAGTGTTTTCTACGTGCAACGAGGCCGCCAGGCAAGGCCACTTGGTACGCACTTCATCGGTGGACGTCGGCCATGCGGGTTGAAGTGACACTCACCTTTTGAGGCAGTCGTTCAGAGCGGCGCGGCCGCTTCCTGACCCGTTGACAGAATGAGCGCGGAGCCCGATCTCATGGTCTCCTGGGCAATGGCGACGACCTGAGCTTTTCGCGGTCTCGTCGCCACTACCGCCGCTCCATACCGTCCGACTGTCCCCACTGACGATGGTGATGATAGCAGTGAGCATCGGGAGGCGCAACATACCCAATTAAAGGATTAGGCAACGGCAATTGGCGCAGCATCTTCGCAAATATATCTCTTACGGCATCAAAAATGGTATACTCACAGAATCCCTACGCACTTAGCACGAAGATATAGCTGCGTAGCCAACTCGCACGGCGTATTGGACTGGCATCGTCTCGCTTCGCGTTTATTTGCAACCGCATCGTGTCGGTTCGGGCGTCATAATTGAGCTATTTTTACCAGAGCGCAGAATCAACGCGCGTCGCCTGGGTAGGCCTGCTGACCAGCTTTCAACCCGCTGACCAGATCTCTCTGATCACTCGAGCCAGGGCTGCAGCCAAGACCACCAAAGGTACCTCCTCGACTAAGGCCAACCCACCCCACCCCACCGAGTGACGGCTCAATCACCACCGTTTGCTCAAGTAAACGTTTATTCCCGCTCGCCTATTCAGAGGGGGAAGGAGCCCGGGTTCGCTATTTCGGCTGCTACGAACGAAGAATGGCTGGGCCATGCATGAATGGAGAGCCGTGCCGTGAATTGCATTTTTCTCCTTCCACCACACCCTCTCCGGCCACCATCTACGATTTGAAGCCTTCCAATTCTGCATACGATCTTTAAGTCGTTGCCACACTGCCTGAATTGCACGCCGCCCTAGATCAAGTCCGCTTACACAATGCACCAGAAAAGGACGGTGTGACATGGTTGATGCTGAAGAATCTTCCAGCTAAGTTCAAGCACGTGCTTCTGGATAGCATAAATATTAATCTATCGTTTATTAGCAGGCTGGATAAAACATGTCGTTGTGACCCCGATACCCAAAGCTTGAGAAAAGAACAAATGCACTATAAAACATTCGTCTGTACTAGGCTGACAAGAGCAAAGCGGTCAGTTTGTTCGACCCGCGAACCAAGCGCCTTTTTCTGAGACTGACAATGCGGTGCTGCTCCTTCAACTCTTCCACCCACCTGCGCCATCGGCAAACAATACTGAAGGAATGAACACACGTTCATTGAAAAAGAAGAAGGAAGTTTACTTGACATGACCCGAGGCCTCGGTAAAGAGTCGGAAATGGGATATCAAGTATGGAGTGGGGAGATAAGGAAAAAAGCAGCCAAAAACGGTCGTCAATCCCCGCTTCGCTGACCAAAATCAACCGTGCCAATCAGGTGATACCTGTGTGGTGGGGCTCCAAGTGGATTCACCCAAATTTCGTAGCCTGCCGTTCGTAGCTTGCCAAGTGTCTTCATGCGGCGTTGTCTACAAACACTGAGGGCTGAATATTCACATAGGGGGTGTCGCGCACTGCACAGGACCCCGGTACCACATTTCTGGTAGTAGGGAGCACTGTACCGGTTGCCCCGCCCGAAAAAGTAATGAGCCGTGCCCGTAAGAGCACGGCACATTACGGGCACTGCCCGTAAGGGTAGTGCCCGTTCCTATACGTCCTAGGCGGACGTCGCCCAACGGCTGAATCCGGGGGTCAACAGTTTGGGGCCCTTCGGAACTTTGTTTTGAAGTATGGCCTTCCGCTCGGTTTTCACCAAAGCGACACCATCCTCTGTCTCAATGTCGCCCTCCGCATCTGAATCAGCGGATTCTAGTCAACGTTGAGGCACAGGGCTAAATTCTGACCAGCTGTGCGCATTCGCCGATTCCCTTGCATGGCTTGAAACGTTTTCTACATTTCGGGCTGGCCCGTTCTTTCGTTGAAAGAGGAGCAGTGCGCTTGTCATTGCGTTCTGGGCAACTTCCAGGAGCACTGACGCGCAACGGCTGTAACCTTGTTCAGCTTAATCCACAGCGAAAGGGTTCTGCAATTCTTGCGGTATCGCTGCTGGGCCTGAACGCGACTGGCCCAAAGGTTGAGTAAGTGAATGCGGGATTGGGAGAGTCCGCTTTCACCGTATACATTTCGGTCGCCGCATGCATAGGGTCTACAAAGACGACCGAGAGTGTTTCTCACCATCACTTTCATGCGATGGAGTTTCTAAAAGAGCCTCTCTAAATTTGTCCCAATGGATCACGTGGGCCTGGCGTGTCTCGCGATAATCTTTTGGGCAGTTCAGCTTCAAATTAGATGTAGAAATGGTCGCTACCAAGGGTATCTGGCCAGGTGTACCATTCGCATTTGAGAACCGTGCTTGCCCAGGTCTGGCACGGAGAACCGGTCTGCTTGGCACGGTAGGCGAGGCGGGTTGCAGTCACAACCTCGTTTCCAAAAACAAGGGTGAGCTGTTGTCCGGCTGATGCCTTGCTCTCGTTGAGCAGCAGCGTCCAGCAAACCCGCTTGTCACCCCCGTATCGCGGCATGCATCAACGCTCCGCAAGGTCTTCATTCCGGGTCAACGGTGAATGATCTGGGGCCTCACGTCGGAATGAAGCTCGAGCCCCGTTCACCGGCCTCGTCCCCCGTTCCTGAGAGGCTTGTCGGGACCCCTTGCCTCCATCAGGTGCACGCACTGCGGCGCCTTTGTGCAGGGCCGCCAATTCCCGCCCTGCTCCCCCTCCCTGTGCGCGGCGACACGTTGTCGCCAGCTCGACGCATTGCAACCGTGAGACCGATCCGGCGCAACCGTCCTTTGTCGTGACACCTCGAAACAATAATGGCGTGGGATTCGGCGAGTTAGTTCACATCGACTGCAAATTTCAGCTTGCACAAAAAAAAAACACAGGGACGGTATAAAGGAAACATGGACACAATGCTGACTATCAACCGAGTTTACTAACGATAAAGCGCACATATATACATGAAAATTACACTACATTGAGAAAGCTCCCACTCTCTCATCACACGAGATTTATGCGCACGATAATCTCCAGTTACGTCCATTGCTTTTTTTTGTCAATGCCTAGGATACTGTGCTGACGCACATGCAACCTTTGTTGTTGATAGCTACTGCCACGACAACTTCACGTGCGGGGCGGTGTGTGTTTGCGAAAGAACGTCGATTTCGTCGATGCGGCGCAATGCAATAGCAGCAATTGCAGCAATTAAACGGAAGCTGGCCGGATGACGTTGTCTCGGCGCACCTATCAGGTATATGTCCACAAGGCTTTCAACAAATGCAAGTTCAAATACAAAATGATTTCTTCGAAGTTTTCTCAGCTGCTCCAAACTTTCGGGGGTATACCCTCGCTTTCATGCAGTAGTCAATCGACCAGTCAATCGACCCCAGGACCACGCCGCTCCTCCCCAGAGCCCGGAAGTCCCCCACCCTGCAATGAGAGCTGCTTTGGTAAACCCACCCTATATCAACACCATGGCTAATACTGCACCAGTGCTTGACCCAGCGCTATCACAGACTGCCTCACTGGACCCAGCTGTTTCTCCCTCCACCAATCAGATTACCCGCACACCCCATCTCCTAAGCCGCCTCCGTCGACAGCTTCCCAGGCCGCCTGCCACCCACCTATCGATTTTTTCACAGTATCACTGTCTCCTGATGAAAACTCAACAGTGGAAATAACTGTAACTTATTCAAACAAAAGAGACGCGTCACGGCCACCAGGCCCTTCATCGAAGTGAAGAAATATGAAGGCCCAGTTACACGACATGTCACAGGACAACCCAAGAGGAGCGGTGGCTGAGGTTAACATTAACTAATAATGGCTTCTCTGTCGTTATACGAGAGACTTATGGCCGTATTGCGAGCCTGTCCTCCCTCCCTGTGTTTCCTCGACTCTTTTGAGTGGAGGATAGCTCAATGTCTCTACATGCGAAAATCGCTTTGAAGGATCGCATAGACTCGAGGCTAGAGTGGAGGAGGGATTCAAAATACCAGGGTTAGGTGGACTGAGACAAAGTTTTTATATTCCATAATTATAGAACCTTCCACCTGAAACGTCAACGTCTTCATGGCGGATTATTGATATTACTAATAACTTCTGCCGTAATACTTTTAAGACTGTTGACTACTTGTCTCAAAATCTTAGATTCCCAGTATTGAGTTGCTTCCGCCGAGATGCCGCCCTTTCTCGTTGATCAACGTGTATTTTCCCTACAGACTTTCCTAAGTGAGACCTTTAGGTTCGGCCCTTTTATTGAGCCAAAAATCTGCGGTTGTGGAAAGTATCCCCAGCTTTCCGGCTTATGTATAGTCCAGCCATCGGCCACCAGGTACTCAGGAACGAGCGTAGCTCTTAGGGCAGCGCTCTTTTCAGGATGGTTGCAGAAAAATTCCTAAATATTTTGCGATCTATTTCTTCTCACTCTACCTCGGGGGGGGGGGGGGGGAACTACCCGTACGTAAAAAATGGCTCACGTATATTGGTTCCCCTAGGTTCCTAAGAGGTTTAAAGAATGAGTATTCCGGAAAAGCTTTAAACATTGCGGGAAAGCTCCAGTTGGCTTTAGAACGAGCCACATATTTCTAAATCGGAGGGCGATTTGCCTTGTCATTGTATAAACCCGGGTTCCAAATCATACACGTTTTCTCATAGACGATAGTCTTCCTTGGGCTACTCAAGGACGAAAATTGTGTATGTATTATGTCTCCGTCTGTCTGTCTGTCTGTCTGTCTGTCTGTCTGTCTGTCTGTCTGTCCCTCGATTGAGCTGCCCGGCCAAAAGTTGAAATTAATTCTTGAATGAGACGTTTATATAGTCAAAACATTTTCAATGTAATAAATCTAGAAAGATGTTACGTATTCGTCAAGCATGTTCAACAGAAAGGTAATATTAGGCTTATTTGAGGACGAACGTGAATACATAACTGCCGTTTTCAGTGTTATTTTAATTAAAGGTAGATGTGCGCTCGATTTCGCGGGAGCGAAATAAAAGAACGCGCCTAAAAAAGGTTTCGACCACTTAATACAAATAACGCTGCACCCCTGACCTCGCGCTCGTGGCTCGAGCGCAAAGTCCAAACAGTCCCAACAGATGGCGCATCAGTGGCAAGGGGGCAAAATTGAACTCTGCAAACTTCCAACGCGTACACCGAGACAGAACAGTGTGAGAGGTGGGCGGGAGAGACCGGAGAGCCAGTTATGGGGAAAACGGGCGGAAGACTATCGTCTTTCGACGACATTTGCAGCGACACGAGACGATGCACGGCCAATTGTGTGTACCTGCCTTGCGGGTGCGTTGAATATCGAATGGTTAATTTGAGGCTAAAGGGAAGCGGCGGTGCGTGCTGTGGGTCACGGACCCTGTTCGCGATGCTCGCATTACCACGTTAGTTGGCTGCGCTTACTGTCGTGACGTCATGTCGGTGTCTCTGCGAAGGAGGGGTCCTACAGAGGCATCGCACATTTCACAGAGGTTCAATAAAGCAGCAAAAACAATAACAAGAAGTGAAGGGAAGGTTATATGATTCGTATCTCGTTAGATGATTCAATATTCCGCATTGTTTTTGGCCGAACGCTAGGCAATACTACGAATGTTTAGAACTGCGACAGAGCTAAATGTTTCGAAAATCTAAAGGAGAGAGAAAGAGAAGCACTTTATTGAATAATACCTCTAAACAAGGGAGGTGGTCGACAGCAGGATCTGTGCGGCGACCTTCGTAGCCCGTAGCTGCTCTTACACTCCGGGTCAGAGCAGCTCAATGCTGACGCCCAGAGCTCTGAGGGAAGGATTTGAGGGAGGGGATCGTTTGGGCACCCGCACATGTGATGTTGCACCGGAAACCCCTTAGGGGCTCGGGCTGTCGGCGTCTCATGTCGTCGTCATCGTTCGTCGTCACATCCTCATGTGGTCACGGTAATAAAACACTGGGACACTCGTTTTCCAACTGCTCGCGCTAGAACGTAACGGGTACTAAAATAACACACCGGGACACTCTTTTTCCGGTCGCGCTTGCTTGCTGGCTTCTATTTCGCTCCATACTCGCTTTAACCTTAAACTTTCCTGTTCTCCATTTCGAATTATTTCACTTCTACTCTGTCTTCGTAATTGGGATGTCCCGTTTATCTGCGCGCGCCTTGTGGCAAGAGAGAGACTTACAATCATTGAACACACTTATACACTGCATGCTTCGACCCTCCCCAGGTTCCACGTTAATGGAGATGGCCCGGTTTTTTTTTTTTTTAACAAATTATCGCAGATGCACTCGCAGTAAAATATAGAAAGCGAATGTAGCTGTTGTTTTGTGATCTTCATAGTACTGTAATTCGGTTCCATAGAAATGGCCACCGCTTTGCCCTGCTTATGTAGTTAAGAATAACTCCTGGATGCATAAAGGCCTCCCTGCCTTGGACACTCGCACAAGCGCACTCTACATGTAATATTATGAGCAGTGAGAAAGGGAACACGGGAACGCGTGGCAAGCAGCCTCGAACCAGACTCGCAGCGATACGCGGATGGCGCTGTGAAAAACCAAGGGGGAGAGGAGGACGCTTTTCCACTAACTGTTGGCACTCCCACCACGCTGGCATTTCTACAAAGCAGCAGCTTACGTCATTTCGCCGATAATATGGTATCGTTCGACAGCCGATAAGACGGTAATCGTCGCAGTGGCTTACACCGATTCATTTTCTTTTCTTTCATTCATTCTTTTTTTTTTCTTCGCACAACTGCTTGATAGTACTCTTTGACCAAGTTCGTCCTGTATTTCAAACCGATTGTTTATTTGAATCGACGCACCCAGTTGTCAGTGCCACCTCGAAAAGCGGCGGCGCTCGAACCGATGACGACAGACGAACAGAAACAAAAAAAATGAAAAGAATCATCGATAAACTGTCTCTCGTGCGACTTCGTTGCATCGAGTTCGTTAGAAAAATTCACGTCGCACATTACAGTGGCCCACGCAGAGCAGTCGACTGTGATTTTGTAGCCTCAAGATCCCTCGAGTGCCTCTTAAACAGCTGGAAGATATAATAGAAATGTCTAAAAGAGGTTATACGCAGCGCAACATCGCTCTTATGACAGGCCGCCCACTGAAAACGATCAACCAGATTATCCAGGCTTACCGAGACGAAGGACGATAAGCGATGCGCCGCACTGCAGACGGCCCCGATCAACAACGAACGACCAAGACCTTTGCAACATGGCTGCCGTTAACGACAAACCATTTCAAAGTGCAAAGGACGTTCGAGGTGCTCTTGGTCTGGACAAATTGAGTGATAGCGCTGTACGGCGAAGGCTTAGAGAAGCAGGACTGCGAAGTAGCATCGCCGCACACAAACCTCCGCTCACCGCAGCCAACAAAGCAGCTCGCCTGCAATTCACTACTGAACACAGCAGCTGGAGCGAGGGCGAGTGGAACTATGTGTTTTTAAATGCGAATGCATTTATTAGCCGGGGGTAGTCTTGCTCCGTTGGCCGGCGTGCGCCGGCATTCCTCCAGCGCGAGCGCACGTGAGCGCGCGCCTCGTAGTTCTGCCTTCGTCGTCGTCGTCGTCGTAAATGCGAATGCATTTCTTAGTCGGGGGTTCACACAATGCAACGTGAGCATTACGCCTCTCCCTGGCGGTGACGTCACTGCAGTTGCTTCCACGTCATCATCATCGGTTGGAGAAGAAGAAGACAAGTCTGCGAAGCGAAGAGCGCGTAATGCCGAACGCGTTACGCGCTCGGGAACATCAAGAAGGAGTCTAGTCGTTTGAACGCGCTTCGGGTTCTTTGGAACGAGTTTGGAAGAGGACGTGATGAGAACGGTGACACCATCATCGCGGTCTGTGACGACAACCCTCGTCTGGCGCCGTTCAGGTCGTACCTGGTGTGTGCCTCGTGCCGCGAGTCTCTGGTCAACGGGTGAGAAAAAACGTGCCCCACTACCATTCACGGGAGTTGCATTGATCTGGTCTTTACGCGAAACTGTGACGCGAGTATGCTTCTCAAAGACCCTTTGACCGTGCACTTTAGCGATCACAAGGCAGTGATTGTGGCCGTCAGGTACAACGATAACACAAACAGGTGCTGATGAATAAATGATTACGTTCACACTCTCGTCATTAATTACGCCATTACACGCAACACACTCATCGGTGCACCCTATGCATTCGCATTTCTGCACGATTCCCTTCGGGGATGTGCGGGGGAATTTTTTTTCTGATGAGCCCACGTTCTCGAGCGCTTGGACCAACGAAAGAGAGTGTGGCAGGCCAAAAACACATGCTTTGGTCCGCAGAATAGCCAGGAGGTGGCCGCCAGCGGACGCGTGTATGTGAACGACTGGGGGGCGGTTTCTCACGAAGGCTTAGGCCCACTGGGGAGAATTGATGGCAGGTTCACCAGTGCTTCCTACTGAACTCTGTTCGAGCACCAAATCGTACCCTGTGTGTTGAACGGTCCGCACTCGGATGGGTGGTATTTTTTCCAGCAGGATTTGTCTCCCGTTCGCCCATCGAAGGACGTGGCGCGCCTTTTGGAAGGGCGAGGGGTAATGCAACTTTAATGGTGCGCTAAGGGTGTCGACATGAACATTATAGAGCTTGTTTGGGGCCGTATGAAAGTGAACCTTTCAGAGTTGTCCCTGACGTTGGCGAACTCCGACCAACTATAGGAAGCAATAGAACATGAGTGGAACCGCCTTCAACGTGATACCGCATCCATCGAGGCTCTATACGCGTCTTTGCCCCGAATAATGGAGGCTGTCGTTCAAGTCGGTGGTGGAATGACGCGTTATTAGCCCACCAATGAACAAAACAAAGGACGAGCACGAGCTGGGATGGTGCTGTTGCCTGTTGTTGTTGTTGTTGTTAACTTTATTAGAAAGGAAGGCCAAAGGTGAGGGGAAGGGGAGGGATGGAATGGGGAGGGCGGAGCACAGTCCTCAGGACGTCGTGTTCAAGGGATCTCTTCAGAAGTCGTGCAGACCACTGCTAAATTGCCCGTACTAGGCCGCTTTTTGTGGCATAAATGATGATTTCGAAGTGTGTGTCGTGTGAGGGGGATGCTGTTTCGACGTAATTTGAGGCGTCGTGGTGAGGGGGAGTGAATATAGGAAACGTGGGGCAGTGCCAGATGAGGTGGTGGAGATCGGCTGCGATGGAGTGGTGGCAGTAGGGACATCGGGGGGCGTGCTGGGGATAATACCATTGTCGAATGGTCTCTGGTGCCGTACAGGTTCTGGTCAGGAACTTGTTCAAGAAGATTTCTTGTGCTCGGATCAGGGTGGGGAAGGAGGTGAGGTGGCCTGAAGTGGAGAGTGCCTTGAGGCGATTTATTTCATTTGCTTCGATATCTGTTTAGTATTCGGCAAGCGTAAAAAAAACTATTTTCAACACACCCTTACAACGAATTTTTTCCCGATTTACAAGATTTACCATAAATCAATGTCGAAGTAAGGAACAGGGCTACATTTTGTAACGATTCGACGAAAAATGTTGCCAGTTGCGCAATATCTACCAGTGTTATCACTGTCTGCTGGCGATGCCAAGTTCTGCACTTTGCAGACGCACGCCGGTAATGCGAACAGTTTTTAGGACAGCAACCCCCTTTCCGCTTTGTTTCCGACGGGGGCCACTGCGTATCACCCGTAGCTTGGTCTGAGGGTGTTTCATCGGCGTTCCTGCGTTTCCTTTCATATTGCTCATAAAAGAACAGCGTGCTACGCGCTGCCTGACCAGGAATTGATGATAACACAGAGTTGGAAAACGCCTGACGCTGTTTACCGCTCCAAAAGCAGTAGCCACCCATGGCAGAGCTTTTTTCGCGTGCAGTTGGTGTAGCTCAAACGCGTTGCATGCAGCCAGCCAGCCACACACAGAAAACTCGAAATGCCCCCATTAAGCTTTTCTTTTTTTAATTAATGTGAGCAAGGCAGGTCCTAAAGGACGTAAACATTCTATTTTCGCCGAAGAATATACGTCCACGTGACAAAAGCGAAGCACCCGCTCATGCGCGCAAAGTACAGTGACCAAAAGGTTGGTCGGGTGAACGCAGTGATGACAAAGCAGCTTCCACCCACTGCTAGGCAACGAAGGCTGCCGATGCAGACTGCCAAAATCTGGACCAGTGAACGAAAATGACGCATGGAGCCAGAACTGAAGCATGGACGACATCCCTGAAGCTATTGCGGACACTGCGGATTGCTGTTACATACAGCTTAATTATTTGTCTTCCAACCAGAACGCAGACATTACAACGAAGAAACACACCATCCGGTCATTCCCGCGTCTGGCGAGTGAGACAAAAAAGCCCCTTTCTTTAGGGAAAGATGTTTAATACAGGAACCTTTCTTCATGTCAACTGAGTCAGATTAAGGTACAAAATCCACGCTCCTGAAGTCCAAATATCAAAAGTTCCGAAGTAAAAAGCCAAAGTCAACTTCAACTCAGCCAAAGTTCAAAGACAATGCCAACGCTACAAACCCAAAGAAATGCTCAGCGCATCGAATGCGATGATAGCGTAATCAGATAGACGCCGGTTTTTGGACGCGAGGGACGCAGGTTTGATTCCGACCACGGGAGGTGCTTGGTTTTTTATGAGTCACTTGGTTTTTTGCACGGAGCAAGAATAGGTTTTTTTTTTTTTGGAACACCATCACGAGCTTGATGTGCCTTTGTGGAAACCCAGTGCGTAAAGGGGACTTACCTGCACTGCGTTATGGCTTACCTACATCGCCATAAGTGAGGCATCAACTGTTTCCTTGTAAAAAAAACCGTCACCCAGCCATATGAAAGTCATGCCTCTTAAGGGAAACACATATACAGTGAAGAAACTCGAAGGCTGCAGTCAAATACTCAGCTGAGGTTGTCCGTCACCCTTTTTTGAACATTGCAGAGGACGCTAAACAGGTGGATGGAAAACGAATTGCCTATCTATCATTCGTGAAGCATAGCCAGACGCGTTTTTGTAGCAGTAGTAATTTTCAAACATGACGCTTGGCATTTTTAGCGGCGTAAGGGTGATTCTTACGTGTGGTTATGCAAAATAACAATGACATGCGGCAGATATGCGCGGGCATAAGTAACTTATGCCCGCGCTGAATTATAAGTAAAGTGTTATAAACCTAACTTAATACTAAAGCTTCTTTGAAGCTAGTGCTGAACTTCCCTGCGTTGTGTTCGAAATCTACTTCAAGACAGTCCAGGTATGGCTTGGCGCGTTAATTAAATCCCCAAAATTTTATTTCTTTTTTTGTCGCTGTTTACGACCATTATTTATTCGCGACGATGAGTGCACCCTTTTTTTTTTTATGCGAATGCTCGGAATAAAATAGCTTGCACACACGTCAGGGCAGCAGTCCAAGTAAGCTACGAAGCGCTGCAAACAAGCTGCGGACGTGTAGCTTCACCGCAAAAAAGAGCAAACAAACATGCACGCTATCCACCCTCCCCCACCCCCTCGCCTCCAGCTTAACGACGGCTATGGTTGAACGCTAAGGTTTCTCGTGACACATTCTTTCGTTGTCGTCCGAGCACCATGCACCTCCAAATCGAAACCGCCTCGGCCATGTAGAAATGCAGAAATCTGATAGACGGAGGCTTCATAACGTGAGGGATGCAGTTTTGATTTCGGTCACTGAACCTTTTTTTTCTTTCACTTCACCCACGATAATCCATCAGTATCGTCAGTGAAAGTTGGCTTTCCTGCAGGACATCTTGGCGTTACAAACGCCATCAGTAAGAACCCTAAAGCTTCGCTTTAAAAAAACACCATAAAAGACGCTACCTCCAAAGCGTTGTAGGACTGGTGGTATCCGATACAATCTGCGTCTCGTATCGAAACGCAGAATTATGATTACTGTGTTGCAATTTAGCACTGGAACCCATGGACGCACTCCGCGGCAGACACGGGAACGACGTGGAATATAGCAACGACGAGGCCTGCCTGTTCTTTTATAGGTTTGCTTGATGACCAAGGAAAAAAATGTTCACGTTATCACTGGAACATATAATGTTGGCCCACTGGTCATCCCAAAAATAAAAATGCATAAAATTACTAGACCTGTTTAGGAATGTATCATTTCTGCTGCTTCACAAAGTAACATAACGTTTACTCAAATACGTTAGGCGTAATATTTTTGCTCGTCTGCATATTTGACTTCCCTCCCTCTTTCTTTGGTATTTTGCCCAATCCAGCTTCGTGAGAATTGAATAAATGCATCCGAGATACAGCTGGCAAATAGATGAAACAACATTCGTCCGCCAAAGTTCTAATCCCTACCCATGCCACTACATTTCGCCAGTTCCCCCAGTCATGTCAAGAACCGAGTTTTGAACAGTATGTGAGGGTTCGATAAGCTTTCGAACAATACGTGAGGGTTCAACAAGTATCGATTCATGCGCGGCTTCACGACGTCGGCCCGGACGCGTTAGACAACGAAATGTAGTGAAGACAAACTCCCTCGTAGTCCGTGAAGCCTTCGTTGGTGATCTTGCAGTAGAAAATGTCATTCGGTTTGAGATTGGTCATTGGTTTCTGCCGAATGAATCAGTGCTTGCCGCAGGGAGACATGGTAGAAGCAGTAGCTTTGAGCTTGCTCCGGGGCGCGACTTCGTATGGAAATAGGCAGTCCACTCTCAACTCCAAATGCACGAAAAGTGAGGTTCGAGAGTCCTTTCTGGGCGTTTCAACCTAAACTTTGAGACTGGCATGGTCGACATCACTCAGGAACAAGACGACCGCAGTCTTTCAACCCCCGACGCATGCGATGCGGCAACTTTCTGGAGCTTACCACCCCCGGCGCTTTAAACAAACTGGGTCGCTCTCGTCTGTTTCCACACACTTTAAGCGGCCGACAGTCAAAACATGGTGAGCTCGCCACACCAGTGCCGGGGAAAATTAACCCGATTCGAGAACGAATTCTAAGGAACGCGCATTTATAAGACGCAGGGGGCAGAAAACGCAACTCCGTCAGGGGGGACTAAAACAGGAACCGACAGATGCCGGTTGGTTCAAACGAGCAGCGCAAGCTTATTTCCGCACATTTATGCGGCGGCAGCACGGACGGGTTTTATTCGGCTAAGCTTTTCTTCAAGTATTCAAAATTTGAGATTTAGTGATCTTTTCGGTTTTTGGCACCTAAAAAATTTATCTACCCATCCACATTGGTTTTATGACAGCTGTTTTTTTTTTTTTTTCCAGAAAAACGAAATGGTTCGCATGGGAATAGCAGACACGTCAGTTTTTCGAATCATGTCCCCGATTTCCGCTGCGTTGATCGGCAGCTAAGAAAGCTCTTACGTGTGCAAATTATTGTGGGGCAGTATTTGGAACAAGATTCTCAACAAGCCTATACGTGCACTTACCGGGAAAGGAAAAACGACCCGTGAAACCAGAGAACTGAATGGTGCGTTGACCTGTCCCAGCAGTTTCAGGAAACAATGCTAACGTAACCATGAAAACGGATTACACGCAGTAAACGAACCCACTTCACAAAAAATAAGACAACACACTTCGAGAAAAAGGATACCTAGTTAAAACTTTGTAGGCGTCGGCATCGAAAAAATAAAACGTGCTAATTCAAAACCCCAGATCGGATATCGTTGCGGTGTTCTGGTATTTTATTTGAATAAAACGGGAACGTTATGAATTTCCCAGTGGCTATAACATTTATTTTTGGCTGCGAAGCAACCAAATTGTTGGAATTCATCACTGCATTCCCAGAACATCCCCGCCGGGACCTTCCAGGTTTCTTCCGTGCCGGACATGCCACACCTCTTCGCGTCTCGAACCTCCACAGCAGCGGCTGACCTGCACACGAGAAAATAAATAAAAAATAAAAAAAGACCTTGAAAGTTCACAATGTTTAAAATTGTTACTTTGCCTCTGAGGCTTTTTTAGGAGTGCTGCCTGGTCGGTAAAAACGTCTCTTTCAAGTGAGTACACTCGCTAAACGCAACATAACAGGATTTGGAAGTCATGTATTCGGTCGAAATATCCCATATCTGGATAGGCCCTCGTACTGCAATGGATGTAAAGGGGCTGATAATGCTGATGGTATGTAGATTGCCGTGAAGTTTGGGAAGTACCATACAAAATAATGCGACTCGCCCAAACATACTTATATGGTATCGCTGTATTGGGAAACCGACGGTTTAGGAGCAGAGCCTAGACACGTAAAAAAAAACAGGAAACAGGTGCGAAAGGATCCCGTTTTCTTTCTGAGTTAAAGAGACAGCGATAATGACAAATTCAACAACTCGGTTAAATTCCATCGGTTCCATCGGTTCCAGAACGCTTTCGCTTTAATAGGAAGGTATGATAAATAAGATGAAAGGAAAAAAAGTAACTGACGGGCCACCTGCCGTTGCACGCCAACTGCATGCAAGTGGCTACGAGAACAGCGGCTGCTCAAGGGGATGCGGGCATGGTTGCGTTCGAACATTCCTAATAACGGATTAGTGCAAACACGAAAAGCGGCCTCCGCCGGCGGAAGAGTCGAAGAGCCTCTGCCCCAACAGCTTTAGCGACGAGGATTACTCCTTTTCCAGGCATTGGAACCGGAAGGAACAGCCCAGCGCCAGTGGGCTCAGCCTGTACCCGATTCATACCAGTGAGTGTCCGGTGGTGGTGGGACTCCAACCCGTGACCTCCCGCTTCTGTGGAGGGCACTCTGACCGCGGGGCCACGAAATCTGTGGGATGCGGCCGTCTTCGGGGGGACCTTTACGATGAGATATGCCCGAAGGCTGGCACTGAGTTGTCGTGCCCCGATCTAACAAAAGCTCGAAGGCCGGAGCGTGGAAAATCTGACGCTAACTTCGCCTTTGTTTTCACTCAGAGTCTCTGTCAGTGTGCGGGGTGGGCTTGACCCGGACATCCGTCGAAACGAATCTGCACCGAATTTGAAAGGCTTAGTTCAGCGCTATCGCCTTGGTATGTGGGTCCAACGCCGCCTGTATAATCATTGCCTAACGCGTGAGCGAAAAATGGCCAAACAGCCACTCTCCTGTTGCTCTCTCCTACCATTTCCCGCCCCGTAGCCTTCCTACGTGCATTCATGTCCGCCAGCGAGCGCCGCTTCTCGGAAACTATGCAAAATAGTTGAAAATTTGTTTAGCGTTCCCCAGACGGCGCCCCTATGCCTTCTTGTTTTTCACCATGCCTGTCTGTCTTGGTCTGTCGCTGATAAAACCGCATTTGCAACGGACCTCAATCCCTTGTGCTGCCGCATGATGATGCCAGCTTTGCGCGCTTATCTGCTTGGATCACGGGCCCGGAAATTTTTTGAGCGGGGCATCCCCCCTCTCTCCCTCCGTATTTCGGTCTTGTTTTGTCCTCGCTGTTCGCACTCCGCTTCGGTACGCACTTTTAAAATTGAGGACTGTACTTTAGAAGCTCCCGGACAGCGTGGCGGAACCCTCAGCTGCTTATCGTTTTGTTTTCTGTAATCTTCTAAAATTTACAAGCACGAGCTAAAAAATGTGCACGCAATTTTTTCTCCCCTAAATCCTCCAGAGAGAAAAATATCAGTAAAATAATGGCTGCACCATCCCAAAATATCGTTTTTTTCTATTCGTTATTTGTCTACCCGACAATTATTAGGTTCTTACACTATTTCAGTTCAGCCTCCGTCAGTTATCTTTGGAAAAATGCAGCAAGTATGAAGCTAGCGACATGTTGTATGAGATCCCCAGTGTGCCCCAGAACTAGCGCCCCGTCGCGGCTAAGATGTGAGCGAAACGCCTCTTGAAATCCAACAGACAAGCTGACAGACACACGTCGTAGAAGTGGGTGCAGCGTTCGCCACTCGCGAGCAGTGACGTAAGGCGCGATGTCCGCCGGCGCGCGCCACGTAGCGGATGAATGCGTGAACTAAGCGTCCCTACCCTTGCCATTGAAAAGCGCGACGCGTTAGGCAATGTTTATACAGGCGGCGTTGGTGGGTCAAACTGCGCACGTCAGGTGTGTATTACTCTGCTGCACATTCGTTGAAACACTGGGTGCGATTTCGTAATTACAGAAAGTTGGACGAATAGGAAATTCTTGGCATGAAACCATACGAGCGGAACACGAGACGATAAAAAAAATAGCCGCGTATATGTGATTGCTTCTCTGCAAATGGTGTCGAACTACGATAGACCGGTAACGTCGCTTCCCTTCCACTCTCCAACTTTCTTCCCCTCCAATCGATCCATAGGTGACCCATGGGTCCCTAGATCGTCCCCTGTGGGTCGCCAATAATTTCATGGCGACGAATTATGCCGCCCTCTATCACTGAATAGAAAGTTATTGATTGATTATGAGGTTTAACGCGCCGAAGATACCCACGGAACGGGTTGCGACGTAGTGTTGGGCTCCTGAATAATTTTGACCCCCTGGGAATTTTTAACGTGCGCAGAACTCTCGAACAGACAAATGTTTTCGCTCTTCGCTTCCATCAGAAAAGAAAGGCAGACGACCAATGCGCACAGCCAGTGATGACTCACGGGAGAGAAAGTACCTTGAAAGAGGACTTAGGTCAGCCCATCCAGCAATGGAAAGAATAATAATTGCACAGGGCCGGGAAGCGGGTATGCTGTACCAGAGAACAAACTCGAATGGACGACAGCGTAGCTCAAACAAGGAAGAACAAGCGGACGGGGAACGGACATGAAAGGAGAAAAAATGCCGCGGTTGAGAGAGCAGAGAGAGAGAGAGAGAGAGAGAGAGAGAGAGAGAGAGAGAGAGAGAGAGAGAGAGAGAGAGAGAGAGAAGCATTTATGTGGGAAAGGATGGTTGAGATTTCGGCTACGGCGGGTACCTCCATCCAGGGCAGGGCCCCGGGTGTACCGCCCCTCTCCAGCATGAAGACAACTAAGTCCCTCTGAACCCCAGAGGTCTGAACTGGTCAGAGCTGCCTCCATAGCTCAGAGTGTTTTGTGGTGTCGTTGCTGAGGGCCATATGCTGGGGGCAGCCGAAGGTTGGGTGGAACAAGTTCGATGGATTTCCGCACTTTTTGTAGACCATTATCCGGGTAACAGTGCCGAAAGACGGGACTATAGGCATCGAGGAACCAATGAAGGAAAAGAAATCAGAAAATTCGGAGGGCAAAGAAGCAACTATGTGACATCGCGAGGCAGGAACGGCTAGAGGAGAGCATGGGGCGGGCTTGCAGTGGACGCAAGTACAATGATGATGATGCTGATGATCAAAAAGTTGGGTTATTCTAGGCATTGCCGCCTATTTTCGGCCGTCTATTCTGTGCGTGCATTTTCTTCAAACAATGACGGTAACTACGCCGTACGGTCAGCGGTCATGCACAAAATCGTCCGATGGTTGAGACGTGGAATTGGGCTGTATAACAAAGCCGCTTGCGCCCGTGGCAGAGCTAAGGGTGCCAGCATCCCGTATTGCGCAAACACACGCTGTGAGCGTTGCCAGCTAACATCATCTGGATATCCTTTTCCACAGAAACGGTATTGGGGATGAATCCCGACACTTACCTTTCGCCGGCAGAACAGCATGCCTATGAGAAAACCAGGCACCGTCAAGGCCACCACCCACGTCACTATTGTTAAATCTGCAAAAAAGGTCAATGGAAAAAAAATGGTGGAAGTAATAAGTGATTAAGAGATTGCATGTAAAGGTCAGATGTACTGTGTAAACCTCCGTGAGCGTTGGGCTCTTTGAGCGGCGTAGATTTGTCTCAAATCAGAACAAGCACAAAAAGGAGGCTCAACATTCACGGTAGTGCGCATTTACCCCGTCCTTGTCAACCATTCAAAACACTACCTTCGGACAGTGGGTAGACTGGGTAACCAGCTTGGACATTGCGGCGCAAGATGTCGCTAGAGTCAGGGCGGCCAGCGAGGACCAGGGCACCCTAACCTAAGACCCCCACTCCCCCCGCAGGGCGGGTGCCTCTGCCATCTTGCACCTAGTGCTCACTTTTGAAAATGCTTATTATCCTTCTTCCTCTACGAAAAATTAGTGCGTAATAATATCGAAAATTAAAAAAGTTGAAGCTAAAGTTAAGCTAAAAAGACTCAAGACCAGCCATTTTGCAAGAAAGAAAGTGCCACGGGTCCATTACTGATGGGAGGGTGTTGACACTCAGAGTTCTTGAACAAGGTAGGCATTTTCCCTAGTGCGTGAGAGCCGAGCGCCGACGCGTCTGCACTCGAGTGCTTGCGCACGCAAAAGAACTTCCCTGGTCTCGAACTGTCGTAGGGCGACGTAAAAGAAAAGAGAGGAGAACGCTATTCGGCAATATGAATACGATTGCAGCTAAAATACCTGCCAATCTTATCAAGCGGGATTTTATATTCTGCACGTAGCCAATACCATAGCGTGAGGTGAAAGGCTGGGCGTCGGTTATTCGACCTTTATAGGGGACCAGTTTTGGTTCGCGTGTTTTTTTTTTTGTTTTGTTTTCATGCGTGGAGAAAGCAAATATCGACCACGGTTGTAATTTATTGCCTTACAGCTATTGGCGAAAAATTCCTCTTCGTTGCAACAATATTAAACTGAGAATGAGTTCGTGCACCAACTTAGGTACATCATATACAGAGTCCCTGGTAGAATATAGTAAACAGTTTGTGCGCACAGACAGACAGACAGACAGACAGACAGACAGACAGACAGCGATGAGATAGAGGACAACGGTGGGGAGTTTGTTAGACAAGGCTGCGGCAAAGAGGAGGTTTATTTAAAAGACAAGATTGCGGACCATGGGCAATCGCTATTAGTGCGTATGCGCCAGAGGAAGGAAGAAGGGGAGATGGGCTGGTGACGAAGCAGGAGTGGAATCAGGGGAGCAAGGCTTCTAGGGCGGCCCGCAAGATGCGGTAGCCGTAGTCTCCCGAGGGCGTCGTCGAAGACGCCCGGAAACCCAGCAAGGCTGCAGTGTAAGCCGTGCCTTGCATTGACGACCGCGCATTGAATCGCCGGCGTCGACTATGTGACGTGGTGCTCGTCCTGCCGTTCTACCCACAGCCGCCGAGATCCCAGACTGGCACACTCCTCAACATTGATTGTGCCCTACCACGCGAGATACTTAATCTATCATGTGCAGGTTTCTCACCGAGACTGTGAACTGTTGTTATTTCTTTGTAGCCCTCACGACTATGTATCTTTAAAAGAAAATTTTGTATCTTATTCTGCTCGTCACTGTAACGTTCGTTTCGTTAATCGTATAGTCCAGATAAATGTTAGTCTTGGTCTACTCCGCCCGTCTCAAGCACTCTCTTGTTTCTGCGAAGTGAATTCCGAGCCCTAACCGCCAGTAACAGCCACACAGACAGACAGACAGACAGACAGACAGACAGACAGACAGACTGACGAACAGACAGACAGACAGACAGACAGACAGACAGACAGGCAGACAGAGATAGAGGGAGAGATTATGGACGAACCTCCTCCGGTGAACACTTCGGCGTGGCTGGGCGCGCCCATGGCGATGCCCGTCCTGTTCACTGTGCGGAAGGCGGTGACGGTGAACCGGTACTTGCTCCACTGGAGCAGCCCGTTGATGTACACGTGGCGCAGGCTGGGCTGCGGGTAGACCTTGGAGTGGCACAGCCGGAACCAGCAGTAGCTCACCACGAAGCCGTCCGCCTGGCCCTCTTCCAGCACCCAGCTCACGCGCACGCTCGACGGGCTCAGGGCCGAAGCGCGCAGCTGGCACGGACGGTCGGGGGCTGCGCATGCGCGCCAGAGGAGTGCTCGACGTCATGCGAAGGGTCGAGAGCTGAGCCAGTTGGTACAGACCTTTCAACTCATTCAATCCTGGTGAGCAGCCATGTTATCAGTAATTCGTGCTAGTGCACATTTAATTAGCTCAGTCGACAGGATCGACAAACTGCCGATGCCCACCACCGCCAAGAATATGCAAAGATGTTATCAATACCTCAACAACGAAGAAGTGTAAAGCTTCATAATAACGGAACAGCGTGAACTTCGCGGAACACAAACCGCTCGTGTTTTTGCCTCCTCCTCCGGGACCTACCGAGTTCGCGCTCTGAAATTATTATGAATTGTCAGATATTTCATACTCCGTTTCCCGTACTTTTTGCAGCGTTGGGGATGCTGTAGCGTACGTTAGCCAATAGGAATAGCGAATAGGGGCATTAGCCGATGAGTTCAACAGATGCAGTGACTGAAGCGAAATTCTGAGTTTTGGTCCACTTCAAAAATCGTCCATTTCGCGTCTGTTTAAAGACATGACGTGGTCTTTAATCAATATGACTCCTCAGAAACCTACGCCCCGCCTTGCTTGTCTTGCGTCACGTGAGACCGTCTGCTTAAGCCAGTCAGAGCACGCTCTAAGTGGACGCCTTTTCGATGCGCATGAAATGGACAATCCTCAGAATTCCACCACTGTATGGCAATGACCACTGCGGCAGCACACGGCAGCGAAGTCTGTCTCTACCAACAGGAAGCAGTTGACAGACTACTTGTTCGTGCTCATTCTTGGCCGCGCCTCTCTCCCCTCACCATTTGCAGCTTTGACAGAGTTCTGCAGTTAGTGAAAGAAAATGTAGCAAAGTGTCATTTAGATCCATTGCGTTAGCTGTAACTGGTGCACCTTCAGAGACAGTAAGAAACATCAGGAGCGGTATTATTTAAGGCGACAGCATTAGTCACCTCCGCAGAACGAAAAACAGGCGTCGTCTACGCCGTTACCGAGAGATGACCAAAAAACGGCCGATGGCAGGAAGAGAACAGAAGTAAAGTAATCGAGTTGTAAATAAATCAGAGAAACTTTGGGTCTGTACGGGAATTGAATCCAAGGCCTCCTAAATGCTAAACAAGCCGCATACGTCCCTACATCTTCATGGGTGTAGCTGATAGAAAGACGACCTAGTCAATTCGTTGCGACCAGATACATATAAGCGTGTTTTAGAGACATGAACTCAGCCTATATGAGTAATTTGAGCGTGCTAGTTATAGAACGAGCCATTGGACGAGTGAGATCTGCGTTAAGTAAAACGCTATGTTAACGCCGGGAGGTACTAGCCTGACGTTAGCCTAACGTTATTATTTGAGCTCTGCAGTTCTCCACCCGTACTCGGAGCTTGATGTACAAAGAGTTTGACGTTGCTTGCAACGTCGTAAAGGTCAGCGTTATTTGCGTAAAGCTGAACATAGATATAGGCCAAACAAGAGCTGTATGCCAATGCTTTCAGTCTAACTTAGCGGAGAAGAAAAAGTGCAAAGAAAAAATGCACTGACGATTACAATACTCCCTAAATCAAAATTGGCGCGCAGTGCGAACTGCAGTCTTCTTAGTCACGGCTGCCTCTCACGAAGGTGATCGCGTGATCAGCAAAGGCACGGCGGCGCGCGCTGGTGTGCTGTTATCTCGTCGCGCGTCGCCGCCACCGGCGAGCGGGATGTTCCAAACCGTGTATTAACCTCCCACCCAAATGTCACGTGGTTCGAGTGAGCCACGCACGGAGGAGTAGCCTCAGGCGGGGGATGCAGTGGAAGTGAGAGACATGACACCATAGCAGATGACGCCAAATTATCAAGCAATACGTACATGAAACAACGGTTCTTAACTGACAGTCGCGTTATCACACGGGGAGGGGTTGGACAGTCATTGATTCCGGGTAACGACATGCTTCGTAACAAAAAAACATTACTGTTGATGTTTGGAGTCTTTCAAAAAAGGCAAGACGAAACCTTAGTTATACCTTCTGTTGATTTACTTTCGAAATTTCTGCTGAAGTTTACGGCCGCGCCTGTCATTACTTGGCCTCCCGGAGCAGCAGCTTCCGAAGCTCTTCCTCCCGCCGCACTCCACCCTGTTTTAGCGCTGCTGCTTTCTTTAGCCCGCGCGCATACCCCATTTCACACAGCCATTTTCTGTGCGGTTATGTGTACCTCTGAGCGATTTTCGGTATGTCAAATGTTTCATAAAACAGAGAGATCTGGGCTTTCGTCTTGAAAATAATGGCGTGGATAGAACAGGTACAAACACCGGAAAAGGAAAAGTGGTGCATATGCACACAGAGAAGGAACAAAGCCGTATCTCTCTGATCTCTGACTGGGTCGGATTCTGTTCATAAACATCATACAAGACAGAATAGGACAAACAAGATTGGGCCATAGGAGAAGAATAGTGGCGCACTCTGCTTCTGCGCGTCGAAGTTCGTCTCGTAGAGCAGCACGCCGTCGGTTCGGCGCACCTGCACCTTGAGCCTCTGGCGGTTGAGGTCGGTCCAGGCGACGAACTTCTCCCGGCGCAGGTCGAGCAGGTTGTCGCGGCACGACGTCTGGCAGCCGTCGGTCGAGGTGCACAGCCGCACGTTCAGCAGCTGCTCCGTCTCGTTGCCCAGACGCCACTCCAGGCCCACCATGAACGCCGAGTAGGCCGACGCCCGGAAGCGCAGTTCTGCCGGTGTGTTTAAGGGCGTGCACAAAAAACAGTGCTCTTCCTTCGCTCAGTTGAACTGGCGACTCGTTTATTTTAAGGTACCTATATGTCGAGAGATGTGAAACTTCACACAGAAAAGACCTGTGCCGGCTATTGTCATTCAAGTTCTAAATGCGATAGCTTTTGCGTCAAGTGAACATGGTGGACGTGTGACCAATAAAGAATCCTAAGGCAACCACGAAAGAATACAAGGGCAACCAAATCCACCACATAATAGTCGAATGCGGTCTAAGTTGTGTATCGACCACGCGGGAACGGGCTCATCAACGTCGTTGACCTATTTTATATGCCAGAAGGTAACCCTGTGTGCGCATCGACTATTGAGGTGACCCCCGGGAACTCATCTGTTCGATCGTTTCGGTTTACTCGAAACAACGGTCTCTCCCACTATCCTTCACCAAAAAGGTCATTTTTTTCTACATTTTATACCCAGAAACAGCGTGCAGTAATATTTAAGCTGCGCAACGTGCGACCCCAACCCCATTGCATTGCCGTTCGCGCGATCGGGGGTATTCCTGCCAGGAAGTCAGTCCCTGACTGCAGTGCCTGTGAGCTGCCAAGTTCTTTCTCATATGGAGATGTGTTTTAGAAAGGGTCTAGCTCCTCCCCCATTTCAGGAATCTGTCTTTAAGACATTTTGGCCAAAGAGACCGGTAGGTTCAAAGGCGGCTCAGCAGAACCGCAGGTTCTCCGCATGGCTACTGTGACTACTTAAGGCAGCCTTAGCCCGCGGTAAGGTCTAGCCTGTCACCTCCAGATGGGTTGGTGAGGGCTGAATGACGCGGTAACGGATCGAGTGGTATTGCGCTTTCTTCACTCCTAGGTGGACGTGCTGCAAACACTGCGTAGCATATTCTTCAACCTACCAGTTCTTCGACACGACAAGGAAGTCGAGTACCAGTCCTATTATCCAATAGTTGTTTCAACCCATCAAACGGCGCACAGACTCAATCTTACGGAGGGTATAGGCGGCAGTTCAAGATAAGTGTAGACCGCTGAAGGTGGTTGGGTGTCATTGTCGGCGTCATCATTGCGTTAAAGAGAAAACTGAAATTGCGGATAGAGGGAGATGGGTTGGGAGAGAGAGTTTCTTGCTATGGTTGAATTGACATCGACATGTAGCTTTTCCTCTTCGACAAGAACCACGGCCAGGGGGTTGGTGAGGGCCACCAACGCCAACCACACCCGCAAGTTGGAGAAGGAGCAGCGTTAGATTACTGCGGGGACTGTAGGGCGGTGGGACAGGAGAAAGGATGTGCTCAACATCCGCGTATGAAGAGGGGCAGGCGGCACAAAAAGGGTCTGGAAGCTAATGGTCTCTAGAGACGTGCTGGGCTGATGCAGATGCTCAGCTGGAGAGCCGGCAACGTGCGAACTAGTGCACTGAAGAGGGAAAGGTGGGCTTGATTATTCCGCAGCTCACCGGAGTCGAGCGTCCAGGACCGCGTACAGAGCGCGAAGCTGTCGTAGCCCGACGAGGAGAGCGGGTTCTCGTCGACAGCGCAGAAGGCGTACGTAACGCCTGGCCGCAGCTCGGTGATGTACGAAGGCTGCGCGGCCACCTCTCTGCTGCAGCGGAGGCCCGAGTATGCGGGCGCCGTGCAGTTGCCGAAGTCGGACAGGTCGCACCGGGTCTCGCGCCGTACGGGATGCACTCGAAGAAGCTGTGCCCCTTCTGGAAGTGCTCGGCCGTCCGTGGCAGAGGCAGAAGCGGTTGCCGCTCTCCGGCTGCCAGTCGACCTGGGAGTGCGTGTCACGACGCGGGCGCTCAAACAGCGAAAGTGCTTTTTTTTTTTTTTTGCCAGAGAAGCTGTTTATGACTGGGGTTCTGAAAATTTCTTGAGTCCGTAAACTCATCCGGGTCCAGAAAAGCTTTGCGCAGAGCCAAATTTATCGCAAATTCTTAGCAGGAAACGGCTGTTACTGTCATTGCATCAGACCTTTTCCAGCAGAACTTACATGACAGTTGACAGCCAGTACGACTGTTATCACGCCGAGCATCATTTACTTGGCGTAATTGCTTAGTTGACAGCGAAGTTGTAAACGTAACAGAATTTACGTCTGCTGTCGACACATGGGCCTCTAGGGAAAGAAAACGGACAGCCACGTGTTTGTCTGCTAGAGCAAAACTACAGTCCCTAGAAGTTTCATCAAATAATCCAAAATCGATCGTCAACTATGACCAAATGATGAATAAAACCGTGTGCATTCTCTAGCCATGTTGTATTTTACACGGCTTCGCTGGTCATTTACCTTCAAAGAGTGGAATAGCTATAATTTCTGTTACGCCGCAGCCTGCGATTGCGTTTGCCGTAGAAATCTGGATCACGCCTCAACACCGTGATAACGCACGCTCGTTTCAGAATTTTTCTGCCACCAAATTATACTCAACGCGGCCTGTTCTATCCCCTTCGCTGTGACTTGTCATCTGGTTGATTAAAAAAAGTAAACCCAGTTCCACCCAGTGTTAAATCTGCTGACATAGCCGAGCTGTGGTTCTCGGACGCTCGCCAGAGAGCGTCAGCGCCGTCGCCACGCAAATTCTACGGTTCGTACAAAGGAATCAGCAGCTAAACGGCAGCTACGGGAGGCTCCCTCCCCTCTTCCTCTCCTAGCGGGAAGGAGAGAAATCCGCCCCTGCGAGACCACTGCGCCCTCTATCGGTGGGTCTGGGAACCGATTTCTGGGAGGCCACCGGATCGTCTGGAATTTGCTCCTACCCCTGCCTGACGCACTGTATTAGGCTCAACCAACGCACTGCATACAGCAATAGGTACGAACTACAACAGCTCCGCTGTTAAAAGGGTGATAACGAAAGGATATAATATACCCAGCCGAATTGTTGGTGCGCCCCAGGTAGCGGGGACGCGTGCAGGCAGCGACGAGACATTAGGCTTAGCGTCACACTGAGGTCCAACGTTGTCAAGTTTTAGCAACGTCTGGAAGCACGCAACACGACAGATGAGCCTAAGCAGGTGTCAAGCAGCGTCAAACGTACTACACGTCAACCTGCAGCTTGACGTACAATAATTTTGACGCGGCTTGGCACATATTTGGGCTCATTTGTCGTGTTGCGTGTTTGCCGACGTTGCAGACTTTGAAACAACAAAGGGAACTCCCAGACTCAGCGATTATGAACTCCGCGGTGAAACTTGAGAGAAGTGCCGCTCACGACTATAAAATCACAAGAGAATGAGTTTACGCCTTCGTAGTTTATATAAGTAAATCTGTAAGAAGAGATTCTGGGCTGTAACATATTCAGCAACAACGGTCTGGTTTATAGCACCTCTATTAGACTTGCCCCAACCACAGGTTTGTTTTCCGCGAAACGCACTAATAATTACGCGCTGCGCCAGTTAGAACTTTTTTAACCATAAAAAGAACATGAAGACCAAAAAGAACCATGTTTCAATTCAGAGAACTATCCCGCGGTAACTGACTGAACTCCGCTGCCCCCCGAAGAAAGTTGTTTGACCTAAAAAATGAGCATCGAAAAAACGACTAATTTTGCGCTACACAATGCCAGCAGCCACACAATCTAGCAGAAATTCTGAAGACAGTTATAAGTGCGTACTATTCAAGTATACGTCCAAACAGAACTGGAGGCCCAATTGATGGAGGTGCCTTACCGCTGATCTTTTAAGTTCATGCGACGTCGTTCGTAACATCCTGCATCCCTTTTTTCTTTGTTGTACGAGGCTATTTTACGGTCATTTCTGTTTCGCCGAGTTCATATTTGGAAACTTCACATTTCTAACTTAAATTATTTCACCATCCGTGTCTGACAGTAAAACCCCGGGGAATTACCTTGAAGGACGTCGTGTTTGCCCATATTTGAGACAGCCGCACGGCCGGGGACACGCGGACTTGGAGAGCTGCCTGCGTACATAAAGGTGGTGAATAGTTACGCAAGCGAGATAGTAGTAGTACTAGCAAAACTTTATTTTCCGACTCTGGAATAAAGGGGAAAAAAAGAGTGGGGAGATCTTCTGTCTTATTCTCTTCTCAGAGGGCGGCCAGGAGTCTTGGGACCATGGCGGCGACTTCAGCAATCTGGAGAAGTTGGACTTGTACGTCCGTGTCAGAACTGAGCAGCGCGATATCCCACTGCTCCGTGGTCCTTATCTCGAATAAGCAGTCGTCTCTCTTTCTGGTTTCACTCCTAATTTCACGCGGGCACGACTAAACCATGTGTTGCAGGTCCGCCCTGCCTTCCCAAAGTTTGAATCCGTCCGTATATCGTCCTAGGTAGGCCACGGAGTTGTGGAAGGTGTTAGTCTGAAGCAGCCGCCATGCCACGGACTGCCACTTGGGTAGGGTGGTATGCACACCTAAATGTCGATGGTTCTAAAGTTACAGGGTGCGTGAGATTCTTAGTAGAAGTGTGCGAATATCAAAAGTAGCACTGCGAATCGATTATGAATAGGAAAAACAGACTGGTAATTGAATCGAATGTTTTTAAATACGAATATCGTTCGTGCTCCAGTTCAAAACACGGCTGCAAAAATATAACCTAGGTAGTCAGGACCTTATCCAAAAAGGGCACAGAAAATAAGATAAGTGATTAGGATAAACTTGCAATTCAGGGGAAGAAGATTCTAACATACGTTGTTGAGAATAAGTGAGTGTTTCTCAATCTTCCGTGAACACCGAAGGTATATTCGAGTAGCTGCAGTCTGTCAAGTCATTGTAAAGAAGCCCTTGGTTGGCATGCTAATAGCTCGAATGACCTTACTCCGGTGGGGCTAGTTAGCCTGGTCACGATAAGTTAAAATGCGCAAAAAAAGGGAGGCACGAACAGCAAGAATAGAAAACACCACAAAGCACACACTAAGTCTGTGCTGTGTGGTGTCTTCTTTCTGTTCGTCCGGCGCTTTCTGGGGCGTTTTATTTTAACTGCGAGCCATCAACTTCATGAACAACTTAGGAACCCTTACTAATGGCACTACATTTTCAGGAAACTTTTGTTAGGTGTTTAAACTTTACATAAGTAACATACACCAGTGTTTGCATACACTTGTTTTGCGGGAGACTTACATGTGCCCGGCTTTCTTGCACAACTTCTGGGCAGTGCAAGAAAGCCAACTTTTAAAGGCAGGCCGCATGTCATGAGGCACAGTCAACTGCTTCTGCTCGATTATTCGTAAATTAGAATAGCCTTTGAAGGAAATGAAGTCCTTAACTAAGTCTACTACCGCGGGGCTGAGTACCGCTGCTTTCAGGTACGAGGTATGCAACGTTTGTGGCAAAGTAGGCCATCGTATGGGCGTATGCCAAAATCTACAAGAAGTGCGTGCAAGAGATGTGGGCTGGAACAACCTACTGCAAACCATAAATGCTACCCAGCTGCGACCTTTGTGAAAAAGCGCACCACACCGGCGACAACAAACGCCACAAACGATTCGAAACCCCTAATGTGTAAATGATACGACAATGGAAGAAGAAAAGATGGTCAGTTTCGGCTCGCAAGTTGGTACCCCTGTGTGATGTTTAAGTTTCATTAGGACCTATTTGCGCTGAATAAATGGCTATGGGAAATAGTGGCGCACGTCGGATCCCATGTCGTGGGGTGCGGAACCCGGGAAAAATGGGGAGAAAATATATAGTAAAAACAATAACCCCAAAGCAACAAATCACATAAAAATTAACAAGCAGGAACTTTCTGTTGAAGTAGGCGTGGTCACCTTCAGAGTGGTTTTGTTTATACTTCTGCAGCGGCATGGGTGCTGCCGCAGCGAAAATGCGTAAGCTTAATTTGTGCATCCCTTGAGACAATTGGGCATTGAATGGTAAGCAAAATCAGTGACCTATTCTGTTCCCTCTCTCCTAGAAACCAAAACTTTCTGTGATGACACCCCCCCCCCCTCTGCCTTTGCATGCAGCACTACGGGGAACACACACTTGGTTTTCGTGGGAATTTAGGGTTCGAACAACAATAAAGTGCTAACCCGCTTATGGCGTGCATGTGGATGAAAAACATGGCTTTAGTTGTATTCCTCTTGTTCCCCCTTGTGGTGCGTAAGGGCATGCCCATCATCTTTTTCATATTTACCGTGGGCTAGAGTGTAAATCTGTAAAGCTGGCTCTGTAACATGGTATCGTCTGGGTTACTCAGAGCAGAGGGACGTTTCTTGCAGTACCATTTAGCGGCAAAATTGAGATTTTGGCCGCACGTCTTTTTGGGTTGGCTGTGGGATTTGGCACGTGTTTCCGGTCAACGAACGAGGTGAGTTGACAAACAGCGAGGTAGCTCGGGCCTGGACTCTGATAACGTCTTCCGAGAGAACTGTCCGTTAAATAAAAAAAAAAAGACATTTAGTTGCCAAAATTTCTAGTTTCGATGCAAAGGCGTTTGTATGTGCCAGAAGTTCAACGGCTGATACACGCCACCGCCAGTGAGCTATCTCAGCCAGTGTACTGGCGCACAACGGCCGACGTACCAGGCAAGCGTAGATGACAATTTCCAGGCTCCGGGCTGTCATGGCGGGCGAGGCGGTCTTATCTCCTGTAGACGGGGAGAGCTGCGCAGATAAAGTATGTGATTTCATTCCGCCCATGCCATTTTTTTTCCTGGGAAAAGGACTTTCGTTCCTGGGCCGTTTATATTTAGGTCCGGAAGCGAGAAACGTTGAAATACACATTTCCTAAAGCTAGTCAGGAAAGCATGCGCTTGTGTCAACACGTGCTGTGACAGAAATCCCTATGTGTTAGCGAGTACGCAACTTAAAGCTTTTCGGCGCAGACCAACTTAGGTGAAGAACACGTTTCAATGGAATGTACATACATCTACAGCTTAGCTCTGTGAGGTCAATTTTTATGAATTATTCGCCGTAAAAGCGCTAAAATTGGTGGCTATAGCAGAAAAAGACCCAATGTACCAGCACATGAAACGCCGCAGTCTAGTCCTGATACAGGCTGGACTTCGGCTCTAGATAATCTCCTCTACACGTGCTATTGGGTGCAAGGGGCCAAGAATGACCCATCATTTCTAAATCATCTGCAATGGCCTCGCTCGAAAGTTGGCTTTCGCTGCAACTTTTTAGTGGGGCGACAAAATCGCCCCGACCACATCACAACATGAAAGCTACTTATGCAGCGCTGTAAAAGCAATGGTTGTCCTTCGTTATGACCATTTTTATATACTCTTCGGCCTAGTGTCACAATATCATACATTATAAAAAAAGCCTCATTATAAATCGCCGTTATACAGGACACCACGTATGCATTCAGTAGCGGGGCACCGTTCCCGGTAGCAGATTGTTAGACGGTCTCTTGAGGTGAATTAAAGTTCGTGCCTTGAAAAAAAACGTGTGGTTTGTCAACCTCCTGCTTCAAGCCCCAATCCGGTGGAAAAGGTAACCCCGTCCTCAATCGATGCGGTGGAAAGCTTCGGATCACGTTAATGTACTTGTCACGATTTGCTGGGACACAATATAACGCGATACAACATAATATCTTAGTATGTTTTTACATGATGTGCATCTAGAGCTTTTGTACAACTAAATTTGGTTGGAAAGGTAATTAGTGTCATGCCAACTCATCAGTGATGTTGCTTTGTTCCGTGACCAACATGCCTACCGAAGAACTGATATGTGTTCGTGCTGCACTTTTCGCCATTCTCTACCAACGTAAGTTGCCTTAAATTTATCTCTACGAACGTATTACTTTTACAGTGTTGTACGATTGTAGGTATTTTGTCGATAAGCAGCTTTTTACCGCCCTTCACGTGTGCCCACTACTAGCGTTAAAGTAGCCACGCCCACTAACTGGCTGCACTTGAACGATTAGGTTCATAGCTTCATGGGTCAAGCGAACCTAAGCCTGAGTGAATGATGAGCCGTGAACTGCCGCTGACCTGGCACGTCTGTGCGCGAAAGTGAGGTTAGCGCGCACTATAATCCTCTCCCAGATTACGTACTGTCAGGTTAAACCCTGCCACCCACGGGCATGCCCGCTCACACACGTGGGAGTGAGATTTTCGGAAAAGACAGTCGAGCGTGGCAGAAGCGCGACACAGACAGCCAGCGTGACACAGGTAGCGCTGAGTTTGTGTCACCCGAATCTGCATTCTGCATTGATCGCTGTTTCCTCACACGTCAATGACTAGTTCACGACAACGACAACAGTGCAATGACACCTGTACAATGCGTGCTGACGACAACGAATCCGCATCCTCAATGGTGAGGGCTTGTGATGCGTTGAGGAGGCTTTCTGGTGCCCTCAGCACTTCGGTCATAATAACGCTTTCTATTGCGTAGTATTGTCGCGGGCGGTGACCGACGACAAGGGCCCGGGGCTGGAGCGGGCGCGACGTATGGCGGCACACCAGGCCACGGCACGAGCAAGGAGTGTGAGACCGACCCGCTTGAGCCTAACAATCGAAGAGTGAACCGACAAGCGGCCTTTTATTGCCGATGACCTTGGAGGAAGAAAAATGTTAGAGGGAGCATGACGTCAGGCGGCCCAGCTTTGGCAAGCCAACCTCCTCTGACGCCGCATTCTCCTCATCGGGCTCCTCCCGCGCAATGCATCATGGAAGATGCAGCATTCTTAGGCCCGCGGTAGCATTTAGTGGCTCCGGCTGACTGGCGGTGGAGGTGGAGGCGAGTGGCGTTGCCGAAGGCGTCGTACGAGATTTTTCGCCAGCGTTGCGCTCCCGCCCTCGTATCGTGGAAGTACTGTCGCTGTTCAAAGCGACACGACACGTAAACCCCATACTCAGGAAGCACCTTCACGAGCTGCGAGCCGAATTTGACGCTTACCGCTGGAACCACGACCGGCTTTGCTCGAACGCGCCGCTGTAAACATTCACAAGCATGGAGCGGCTCACGGGTGCGTGGTGTTTGCCAGGTGTGCTTTGACGATTGCGTTTGGAATTCTGCTGGGAGTTATCGCGCCACCTTCCCTTTACATCATAGCCCTGTAACGAGTGTCCTGTCAGCTGAGAGGTGGTGCGAAAAGCTTTGGTTTTGCTTGCGTGCACATTTGCATACGCTCGCCTTATCGGTGCTCTGGCATGGTGGCTCGTTGTACGTGCCACAATTGTCTTAGTGACGTCTATGTTACGTTGCTGTCTGCTTCAGTGCATTAGAAAACAAAAGGCGCAGAATCACTGAGGTTGGGTGCGGCGCAGGAAGAACGGATCATTTTCCGCCTCGCGTCGCAGGCAGTACGCGGGCTGGTTGACCAAGGACTGCTCAATCCGTGCGATAGGTATATGTGTAACGAAGGCTAAATTACGCCTGACTAAAATGACCAGAACCAAGAAAGTTCTGTGTGGTTTGTCAAATTAAATATAAGGCACGGATGTCGTACTCTGTCATCTCCACTTCTGCACAGCGGCGGCACACAAACTCGACTGCTGTGTGAACTTCGACGGATACCAAAGCTCAATAAATAAAGACATTTTCTGCCTCTCCCGTCCGACCACTTTGCCTGCACGATCAGCCCGCTGCGCGTTTCGGGTTGCAGGCAGCGCTGCGCGCAACGCCCGGACGGGGACTCGTCGCTGGACGGCCTGGTAACCGAACGGAACGAAACGACGCACGCAGCGTGGGCGGGCGGGCGGCCGCATGAGGCGCCAAGAACTACCGCTTGCCTGTCACGTGAGGGGTACATCTCCCATCAGTTTTTCCTTTTTATTTTTTATGAGTAGGCTTCACGATTGTCTCGTGACGCTCCCTCCTAAACTTTTTTTTCCTTCATGCCGATGACCCACGACGACTACTACTACTACTAAGTGGTTCAAGGGATATTATTGAGCCCAGCTGGGGACTCACCTGCATACAACCCAGTGCGGGGGGGAGGAGGAGGAGGGGGGATGAAAGATTAAAGGAGAAAAGGGGTGATGAACGAGATGGGTAAGCTAGGAAATTAAAACGTGGAGCCTCTACCCACGACGATAATCCTACACACGTGATTGGCTAACTCCAATCTTTTGTGTTGTTTGACATCTATTACACACGTTCCAGAAAGCGGAGCCCCTAGTGCACATACGCTCCGAAGGAGGGTGCCACTGACCTATACCAAAGTATTCGCAAATGTTTACATAGCTCTACGGAAGGGGATGTTCGATACTAAATATATATATATATTCGCGGTTCAAATGAGTTCCGTTGGAAGACGAAACCATGTAACGTGGAAATTATTACTGTTGACCGCTTCGTGCGGCTATTGGTTGTCGAGGTAACCTCTGTTTTGGGTGGGGAGGCACACACCTTCGATATTCGCGCGCTGGCCGCCACCGACTGGAAAGTGCCACGAACGCTTGCCCCTGCGCACGAAGGTTCTGCCCCCTTGACTTACCTTGATGGCTAAGTCGTACCCGGCTGTCGCGGCTGCGCAGCGAACTCCGTTGTGTCCGGCCCCGGCGGCGCTGGTAAAGAGGTCTTCTCGCGGACCTCGCCTCGCCGTGCCCGTCACCGAGCTAACCCTGATGCCAGTTACCCGAACCGTTTTTGTCTCGCGGATGTACGTCGCCGGTCGGCGCTTTCTTCCTCCTTTTCCTCTTCTTCTTCTTCGCAAAGCAACACGACCACATGGTGTCTTGCGTATGCTGCTCAAATCGTAACACAAAATGAAGCTACACAAAACCCCAAATTATGTGCGTCTGGGTCACTAGAATACACGGCGAATGCAGGGATGCTGAAGGAAACCTCATGCATAAGATATTCAAAGTTTATTACATGATGAAATCCCAGCTAACGTTTCCTAGAAAAAAGAACTAACGTGCAATTTGGCTGCACCATCCAGGGATTGTCACGCGAAAGCAGCCGACATTCTAGCTGACCGAGTTCTGTTCAATACCCCACTGCGGGTATGTGCTGCGCTGTGGGTAGGCAACGCTGCGGACGACTTCAGTGTTGGCGCACAGGATTCAGACTACGGGCGCAGATTTCTTATGGTCGGCATTCGTAGTGCTTGTGGGGAACGTGATGTATAATTTATTTGTTGGCGGGCTTGGTGCATGCCGTATACCATGGACGAACTCAGAAAGCGCTATTAAATACACCACTGCGGATAATAGTTAAGTAGCGGGTTTTTACCACATTGCTAGGATAACATATAACTTTATTAGAGAGGGTGAACATGCGGGTTGGCGTGGGAAATGAAGAAAAATGGGGAGGGGGGAGTAAAGGTTTAAAGTTTACATTCAGCGGTCGATACCTCAGGAGCGCACGAACCCCCACAGAAAAAGCAGCGCCTGCTGTGTATTGATGGTTTGCAGCGGCTTTGTCCAGTCCTCTAGCCGTTGTACTGCGAGCAGGAGACCCTTTAAACGAACCGTTTGGAGGCGGGGACACTCCCACAAAATGTGGTAAACAATAGGCGTGGCTACTGTGGAGAAGGAGGAGCAGGCAACAGCGGCCACAGGTTACTGATCCTGGACGGGATGTTGGTGGCTCTTTGGCAGTAGTAGTAGTAGTAGTAGACTTTATTGGAGCCCGAAAAGACGGCGGCACCTTTAAGTGCCGGACGGGGCGGTTCCCTGTTCACGGGACCCGTATGTGGCCAGCAGCTCCTGGCCCCTGGCCGCTAGCGCAAGTTGAGTCTGCAGGGCGGGGCTGGCCAGCAAGGTCTCCCATCGCTCGTGGAGTGGGGGGGGGGGGTGGGGGGGGGGGGGGGGGGGGTAGGGGTGCCTGGGGTTTAGTGCACTCTGCGATTATGTGTGCAAGAGTGCCAGTGCTGTTGTTGCAGAATGGACACTTGTCCTCTTCTTTCTCGGGATACATTCTATGTAACAGGACGGGGTGCGTGAGCGACCCTGCCTGTAGTCTCCTGAGTATTGTTTGCTGGTCCCTCGTCAGGGTGCGGTGTGGCTCAGGGAGGGTGCACCGCTCTTCTCGATATGATCTCGTTATATCTCTGTACGTGAGCACTGGGGTTGGGGTGTCTGCGTCGTGCCCTGCCCGGAGGGTCATTGCTCGGGCGTGGTAGTCGGCGATGGTGTTGCCGGCTACCTTTGAGTGGGCGGGCACCCACGTGAGCTCTATGGCTCTCCCCGGTGCTCGTTTCTTGGAGATGATTGCAGCCGCCACTGAGGAGATCGTCCCCCTCCGGTAGTTGCCGTACGCTCTTTTGGAGTCTGTGACCACTACCTCTGCCCCCGGTTGAACGAGTGCTAGGGCTATGGCCACTTCCTCCGCCGTCGTTGGGTCTTTGGTCTTAATTGCGGCGCTGGTAACAAGCCGCTCCCTGTCAGTCACGACTGCTGCCGCGCGGTCGCTGCCTTTCTGTAGTGAGGCGTCGGTGTAGAGGACTCCTGGGTGTCCGTCTAGTTGCTTGGAAACGGTTAGTGATCTTGCTTCCCTCCTGCCATCGTCCTTCCCAGGGGTCATGTTACGGGGAAGGGGCTTTGTGTGTATGACCTCTTTCCATTTCTCGGTCAGGGGCGTTGTTGTAGGCATTGGCTCTATGCGCCATCCTATTTTGGTGAGTATTACGCGTCCGTGGGCCGTTTGGCTTAGTCGGACGCGCTGACTAGAGAGATGGGCCTCTGTCAACTCATCGACCGTGTTATGTAAGCCCATGGCTTGCAACCGGTTGGTTGACGAATAAATAGGTATGCCTAGGGCCTGTTTCGTTGCCTTGCGGATAATCGTGTCTATAGTATTCTTCTGCGTTTTGGTGAGACTGAGGTAGGGGACCGAATATGTAATTCTCGAGATTATGAAGGCTTGTACCAGTCGGATGGCGTCGTCCTCCTTCAGGCCTCTGTTCCTGTTAGCCACCCGACGGAGCATGGATAGAATTTTGTCTGCGCTGTTCTTAATTTTGCCTACTGCAGCATGCGCCTTGCCGTTGTTTTGCAGGAGGAGACCGAGGATCCGGCATTGCTCTGTTGGTTTGATCACCGTACCATCTATTGTGACTGAAATGGTTGGTGGCGGGGTTTTTTGGGTTTTCCTGGCAGGACCACCAGGAGCTCAGACTTCTGTGGTGCACAGCTCAGACCGCATGACTTGGCATAGTCGTGGACTGTGGACGCTGCCAGCTGGAGGGTTTCTTCAATCCACCCATCCGATCCGGCTCGCTCAGTCCATATCGTGATGTCGTCTGCATAGAAGGCATGTCCTATGCCTTCTATCTGCTCGAGCATGCGGGGCAACGGTAGGAGCGCCAAATTAAAGAGCAGGGGTGATAGAACTGCCCCCTGCGGGGTCCCCCGCTCCCCAAGCTTAATAGGGTCCGACCTTTCGCTGCCAACCGCGATGCTAGCCGTTCTTGCGGCGAGAAAGTTCTTGACATAACCGTAGGCCCGTTGTCCGCACCTCGTCTTGTTCAGGTTTGTAAGTATGCTGGCGTGGGTGACGTTGTCGAATGCCCCTTTCAGGTCGAGGGCTAGGATTGCCCTTGGGCTGTTTCGGGTAGCCTTCTTGGTGACCAATTCCTGTAGTTGGAGCATGACATCTTGCGTGGAAAAGTGCTTCCGAAAGCCGAACATGGTTCCAGGCATTTGTCCCGTTTCCTCCAAGTGGGCTTGTAGTCTGCGCAGGACCATCCTCTCCATCACTTTTCCAACGCAAGAGGTGAGCGAGATTGGGCGCATGTTTTCTATGGAAGGGGCCTTGCCGGGCTTGGGGATAAAGCGGACTTCCGCCTCCTTCCATTCCGGCGGTAGCTGCGAGCTCTCCCATGCGTTGTTAATATGCTCTAGGAGAGTCTGCGCCGTCTCACCGCTCATGTTGGTCAGGAGTTTGTATGTTATAGCGTCCTTTCCTGGGGCGCTTTTCTTATTGCTCTCGTCGATAGCTAGCCAGAGCTCCGAGATGGTGAATGGCCTGTCCAGGTCTTCATTTTCGGGTCCTTCATATCCCTCCGGGGTTGGGTACTGTACTTTTTCCGTTTGGAGATATTTGTCTGCTAAAGCCTTGAGTAGTCTGCTGCCATCACCATCGTACGTGTTTAGCACCTTCGTCAACGTACGGTTGGTTGCTGTTTTACTTCCTGTAGGGTCGATGAGGTATCTTAACAGCCTCCATGTCTTCCCCACTGAGAGTTGGCCTTGAAGACTGTCGCATAGTTTCAGCCAATTTTCTTTGATAAGCTTTGCTGCATATTCGGATATTTGCGTGTTTAGTAGGGCTATGCGGCGGGCTAGCTTTCTGTTGCGCTTCTGCCGCTTCCACCTTTTGGTTAACGAGTGTCGGGCTGCCCACATGCGAATGAGTCTGGTGTCGACAAAAGGCGTCTGCGTTGTCGTCGTGATTGTTTGCGTGAACTTCTCAAGTGCCTGCTTCTGTTTGTCGGCCCACTCCTTGTATGACTGTCCTTCTGCTATTCGTCGTCGGGTTCCTCCTCGACATCCTCTTGCTGGGTGTATTTTCGCATCTTGTCCCAATCAGTGATTCGTACTTTTCCTAACTTGGCTTGGAAGTTGGGTCCCCGTATCGTGATGGTGATGATGCTGTGGTCTGATCCCAGGTCTTCGTCCTCGCACTTCCATGTGACGTCGAGCGACCCACTCAGCCACGACAGGTCGGGTGTAGTGTCTCTTGCTACGCTGTTCCCTCTTCGCGTTGGAATCCCTGGTTCGTTCAATAGGGCCACATCTTGGTCCTCCATTGTTTTGACGAGAGCTTTGCCTCTCTTTGATTGAAATTTATACCCCCATAGCGTGTGCGGGGCGTTGAAGTCGCCGAGGATCAGGAGCGGCCTGGTCCCCGCCAACCTTTTCGCCTCTTGCACAACGCGGTCGAAATCATATTGCTTCTGAGACGGTCTGCAGTAAACGCTCATTATGAATACGTTACTCTTGCTTCCAATTTCTCTTGCATGTACTTCGATGAGTGTGTGCTCACATCCTGCCTGAGCCGTGACGTGTTGGGTTGCCGCCACGTGAGTCTCTACGAGGATTGCAGTGCCCATTCCTGTGGGGTCGGTGTATGTAACATACCCCGGGATTTTCGGTCTTCCGTTTGTTTCCTGTAGTGCTATGATGGCAGGTTGATTTTCTAGTGTGTTCATATATAACATAAGCTCCGTATCTTTGTTTCGGATGCCTCTGCAATTCCATTGAAATATCGCTGTGGGCTCCCTGGTTCCCCCTCGCTTACTGTTCCTGTTTATTTTTCTGCTTCATTTTTGTTGATCATATCGAGCCGGCCACGTCGTTTTGCTATGGCCTCTTTAATCCTTTCCGTCCGGTCGCGTTTCAGCGATGCGGATTTCATCCTAACTTCAATCGCGGCAACTCGCGATACCTGTCTTTCGTGTTTCGCTTCTAGTGTGTTAAGGCGGTCTTCTATCCGTCCTAACGCCGTCAGGATCGCAGACTCCCCTTGGGTAAGTTGCATTTGTTCCGCGGCTTTTGGCGGTTGTGCAATTTGCTTGTTGGCTGGGGCTTCTTCGGCCTCCATTGCCTCCTGCTTCTGGTCTGGCTGCTCTGGCGTCTTGTCGTTAGTCGGAGGGGGTGACCTCCTGCGCGGTATTTTGCGTGGTCCTTCAGCTACAGCTGCTGTCCCTTCCTGACCATTTGTAGTAGCCTGCCCTGACTTGGCGACCAGCTGCTCTATCTTGTTCATAAGATTTCTGATTTGAGCGTTCTGCTCTTGTATTTGGGCATTTTGGCGAGTAATAATTTCTTTAGTTCTACGATTTCTGCATTTTCCTTGGGGGTTGTCTGGGTGGGGGTGGTAGGGGAAGTGAGGGGGGGAAACTCATTATCGAACGTGCGAGTTTTGGGAGACCCGCTAGCCCGGCCCACCTTCGTGTCGGCTGGTCCGCGTTGGTCTCCGGGTCCTCCTCGGGATCTCGACCGCTCCGTCCTGCTCGGCACCTCCTCGTTCCCGGGCCCGTTCCGCCGTCTCGAGACGCTCAGCGTGATTGGCTCCGCTCGTTCCGCCGTCTCCCATCGGCGGCTGCTGCCCTTCGTTGACTTCGACCTGGAGCGTCCTTGACGGCCACCTGCGCCGCCCCGCAGCCGATACTTTGACCGGGAGCGGCTGCGCTGGCGACCGTCAGCGCTCCTAGCGGGGGTCTTGGATCTTGATCTGCCGCTGCGTTGGGGTCCGCCTGCAGGACCTCTACAGTCCCGGCTGCGTCCTCGTTGTTGCTGGTCCTGATGTCTTCGTTGCCATCTTCTCTGGCGGACGATGTAAGGAGTCTTGTATTTAGCTTTACACACTCGGTCGGCTGTGAGATGGTTCCGCCGCACAGTCCGCACTTGGGTTCGCAGGTGTGGTCTTCCGCCGGCCTGGCTACTCCACATCCCCTACAGATCTTGTTTTGGGGGTCGGGGCACACATCCATACGGTGCCCCAGTCTGCCGCACGCATGGCAGGCCTCGATTTGTTTGCGGTATAATGTGCACTCCATCAGAAGGTTGCCATATCGTATGTATCTTGGCACCTTTTGCCCCGCAAAAGCGATAACCACAGACCGAGACCTACCGATGCGGTTGGCCTGGAGTGCCGTCGGGTTGTAGTCTTGAACGACCTGTTCTTGGATATCCTGGGCGGTATCTTCTAGGGAATGTCCCGAATGACCCCCCTTTACCGTGCCGTGGGGGGCCGCCTCGTAGGCGCAGACTTCGTGCGTAGTTCCGCGGACGTCAATTCGTTCCACCGATGTGTAGCGGTCCGCATTCTCCCGTCTTGGTGTGCTGATTACAAGGATGTTCTGGTGGCTGTTCGGACACACCACGTCTTCTCTTGAATCTTCTGCTGCGATCTGCGCCGCCGCCGTCAGAGCCCTGCACAGCTCTACTCGAGTCACGTCGCCGACCCGGAGTCCTCCACGCGGCCGCACGATTATCTTCATATCGCCGCGCGGGAGCTCCGGCATCCGTGCTCTCTTCAACAGCTTGCCTTTGTTAATGGGCGGGCGGCAAGGCGTGGCCTTGGCGCGCTCGCTGTTGTTGCCGGGCGCCGGCGGTAGGCCTACCGCGTCGCCGCCCGTCTTTTTGATTCTTTCTCCTGCCGTCCTCCATCCATTCGATCTTTTGCATGTTTGTGGATCAATCTCCACGCCGTCTACTTCCACACGCATGGCCGTGGCCATCTTTCTGAGTGGGGGTTGTCCTAGCGCCGCTCCGATAAGGGGACCCGCCGATGTCGGGCCCCGCCCGGCCCCGCTCCGGCGTGGCCGAAAGCGAGGATAGGGTTAGCGTGGCGGCTCCCGTCGATGTTCGAAAAAGCTTCAAGAAATCTCGAAAAATGGTCGCCCACCTGTGATTTTTAGTTCCACATGGTCGGGTGACCTTCCCCGGGTCTTGTGATGATGAAATTCTTGTCACGTTGGGTCAAAATATCGCCGAATTTGGAGTCCAAAGGCGGAGCGACGTGTACATGCGTCGGCACTCCTCGCCCCCTGGCGGCGACCCCCCTCTTTGGCACGTAGGCGCGCCACTTGGCGAGCACTGCACCAGCCCGTGCCTTGTGCAGGAGCACTTGTGCGTCACGGGGCCATCCAACGGGCAGGGGAGCGGGGTCTGGTAGAATGAATTCCCGTAGCGACTGCTGGGATGCGTGCCTGGCAGCAGCCTTGGCTTCTGTCCGGTCGGGGCCGTATCGTGCGAATGGGACGTGTAACGCCGGTTTGGAGCGGCGTTCGTTCGAGCGCTTGCTGGCTGCCTGTAAATATCATAAATTTCGGGTTGTCACCGGCGCCGTAAGTTGCCTCAAGAACCTCACCAGCTAGAATAACCGCACCAACTTGGCGGTATGCGGCCGCTAGGCCTAACGTTCTGCTTTGACATCTTAGGACATCTATTTATACTCGTTGCTTTACGCGCAACGAGAACAGCTAGTTCTTCTTCAAACTGGTACCGGTTGACGACCATAGACCTCAAAGCGTTACAAAGGCCCGACTTTCTATATTTAGGCTTAACGTTAAGCAACAATTTTGCCTTAGACGTAGCAACACACGTCTTAGTTATGTTCAGTTGCGGATTCAGGTTGACGGTGTTAGACTTCAAAGCGTGACGTTATGACTAATGTCGTACGCCGCGTGCCCACATCGTCTCCTCCGTGTTGGCATCAAATTTCATTAATGAAGGGGTTCCGGAAGGTAGGGGGAGGGGGGGGTGAGGTTTCCGTGCTGTAGAAAAGAAGGGGCTTAGATTCATCTGATCTTGGCACGATTGGACAAGTCATGAGTAAAAAAAAAACTTGCCGGACGGCTCCAAAGCAGGAGGCTCAGTACGACTGAGTCATTTGCGCGACACAATGTATGGGCTTATGAAACACCACAAAGAAGAAGCCATCAGTTCAGCTACACTCAATTCCCCCCCCCCCCCCCGAGGTTTTCTGGACCTCGGTCGTATAGGTACATTGGATAATGTATCCCACTCAGCCATCCTTTCCCTGAATACCCCCAGTTGTGGCAAACGGATGTAAAGACAAACGGGTCGCAAACTGGAATTTAATTGACGTTTCGACGCACACAGTACTTCATGATTTTATGGAATACGTCTGCCGAATGAACAGCTCCGTTTCTGTCGTCGCGCCAACTTGCTGTTATCTCACTTGCTAGCTAGCAGCGTATACGGAGATTGCAATCAGGAAATATGGGGCGCAGAATATAAAGGAAACAAAGCAGCTGCATTAGGTAAGATGAGCTCGCTGAAATTTACTACGCGAATAACACAGACATAATTAATTACGAGTCGCATATATTCTGAATCCTTAAATAACACAAACATTAAAGGTGCCCTCGTAGGCACCAGACCACCTCCCCCCCCCAAACTCGAACCATTATTTTTCGCAGTCGTCTCGGCCTTGGGAGCTCTCTCTGGCATACGCAAGTACAGGACGGCATGGCGATAAAATTGGATCGCCCTGCCATTTCCTAATAATGCTTTTTACTTTCTAATGCTTAATAAGGTTTTAAGGCAGACGCCGCCGCCGTGAATGGCCACCCGAGATGGTTCGGGCCGCAGCGTGTTCTCGAAGCCGCACGAGCACGCACGCACACGCACGCACAGATGATTCGTAATAGAACCCAGACCTCGCATCACCACTTGACTTTAGGCTACCATCCACTTATCATTCTACGCGCCAGTAACGCGCGTAATCACAGGGAAACTGGACTGATTTCGAACCCGGACTAATACAACGACGAGGAAAAGCCCCCACCGATTGAGCAAAAAGTTGTGTGCCCCGTGGACGAGAGGAGCTTTCCCGCAATGCTTGAAGCTTCTTCGCAGTACCCACACTCCGAACCTATTTGGAACCTAATGGAACCAATATACCCAATCCATATTTTACATAGTGGTAGTTCTCCATCCCAAGATAACAAGGTAAGTACGGCGCAGAACAATTTGGAAACTTCCTGTAATCATGCTGAAAAAAATTGCTGCCCGTAGACTCCCACTCGTTCTTGAGCCGCTGGTGGCCTATGGCTGAAGTAGGCGCAGAATTTACTGGAACCAAAGCCGGTTCATTATATAAGACGAGCTCACCCCCAAAGTACAACCCTAATAACACACATATAAATATTTTCAAGTCGGTATCATTCTGAGTCCTTAAATACCACAAAATTACAGGCGCCCTCCTAAGCATTCCCCCCTCTCCAACCCTAATTTTTCGCTGGGGTCTCGGCTTTTTGAGCCCTCCCCCGTACTCCACTACCGGACAGCATGGCCATAAAAATCGCTCACCCTGCTATTTCTAACCGCTGCTTTGCAGCGGAAGTACCGCAGCTGCAAAACCTCGGATCACACCAGATGTTCGCTCATATTATAGTCTTACACTGGGCTCCTCAAGTAAGAAAACCTCCGCACGTAAAACGCCCTCACGTGTACCGTTCAGTCCCTCTTTTCCAGGCCATTCATGGGTACAGACATAATGTCACGTCAGTAACTCCAGCGAATGGACGGGGTAAACACGCTACTACGAACTTTGCGAACAAAGGCAGCGCGTGTTACTTTGGTGAAGGCGCCCGTGAGCCAACATTTCTCAATTTGTGATAACGTGTTGGGCGAGCGCCTTTCTTTTGAGCTGCGTCCCTTCCTAACAAGAAGGGCCAAGAGCCAAACTTAACTTGTTGAATGAATGGAGAGTAGAGAACACGACGATAGAAGCAGCAGCACACCGCCGTGCTTGCAACAGTTGAACTTGAACGGGCACATTAATGTTCTGCAACAGAGCCCGGAGTGCGCCGCAAGGCTCTCGCAGAAAGCGCCTATTTATAACCAGTATTTTCGACGGTCAACAAGCACTCCACGTGTTGCGCATGGCACCAAAGTTAAAGCACACAAAAAAAATTACGCCCACCTCCCTTCGCGGGAACCCTGGTGTGATGCGACGCTGAGGGGGGTTCAAGCGCAAGCGGAGAGCAACCGTCGACCGAAAGGAGAGCGGCACACCAGTTATATGCGCAGGGCGCCCGAAGGAGACGAGACCGCAGAGAGAGAGCGTACTGCACATGCGCAGCACCGCGCGCAGCACCGCGCGCAGCGTTGCCCACCGGCGGAGTGAGAGCGCGCTGGGCCGCACACCCGCAGATGTTCAGATAGAGTGTTCGCTCTCACCTGGGCACGCGCCGGCGCCAGTGCGTCTGCCGCGGCTATGACGCAACACAATCCAACACAATCCACTTTAATTCCAATCCAATTCAAATCCAATCCAAGCCAAGCCAATCCAATCGAATCCAATGCCCCTCGCGAGAGAGTGTTCGCTATGGGAGAGGAGAAGGGGGGGAGCGAAGGAGAGTGCGGACGCCGACGACGACGACGGACGCACGCAGGAAGGACAGGGCCGCCGACAAGAGATGCTCTCAGCGTCGCATCTAAAAGCACTCTCTCAGAGCCGAAGAGGCCATGAGTCAGACGCCGCCAACGTGAACTGCCGCTCGGGATAGTTCTGGCTGCAGCGGGTTCTCGAAGCTGCATGAGCGCCGCACAATTGTTTTCCTCTTCCGTGCATAGAGCTATGCGGGTAAATTTCATGGCGCAGCGTAGCCCCGTTTGCTGTCAAATCCCGCATGCTGTATGAACACACACACACACACACACACACACACACACACACACACACACACACACACACACACACACACACACACACTTATTTGGAACCCGGACAGTGTTGCGTATCTGGTAGCGTGACCGGTGATGATCGTTGGTCCTGAGTTGGGGCAAATATTTGGGCCGAGTAAAGCGAAGAAAGCAACTTTATGTACAGAAATTTACATGGCCCTTAACTGAGGGAACAAGTTTCTGCGCTCCTGCTCGCGCGAGACCTAATAACCAGGTTAGGTCCGTCCCCTTTAACCCTGTTTCCCAGTGTTTTCAGGAACGCAATAATCACGGAAATTCGAGGCACTGAAATTGACGCCCACACACTCGCAGAGAAAAACACTTTTCCTTTGGACCACCCTTAGGACCACCCGAGGTTGAAGCGGCAGGAGGATGCTTGGGCCACCGTTGGAAATCCGGCGTATGGCGCTCGTTGAACAGCGGCGTCTCGGACCCGCCACAAAGGGTTCCCACGATGCTCTGCTCGCCGCTGAAGAATTCAGGAGCACTTCGCCTTCCGCCAAAAGGGTGGCGCCGCGCGACGACTTTGTCAACACCTCCTTCCGACGTTCTCGGTCATTGTGGCTTGCCTCGCCGGCGGGCGCTAAGGTTACCGTCTGGCCGCCGAAAGCGGCTTGTGTCCAGCAACAGCGTCAGTCGCCGGCGCGTGATTGCGTAGAAAGCCGTGTCGCTCCCCGTCGATAAGGTGGGAGGAAGGGGGGGCGGACGACGGAAGGCTTGGGTGGCCGAATTCGATAATATTGAGGATGGTCTTAGCAACACCGTACGCCGATCGTAGCAACAGATACAAGGACGAGGCAAAGCAACCACAGATTGACCAACACGTGGTGGGCTCCAGCGGCGACATGAACTTTTCCGCAATGCTTGAAGCCTCTCCGCAATACTCCCACTTTAACCCCAGCAGGAACCTTGTGGAACCAATATACTGTACCCGTATTTTATAAACTGGTAGTTTTCGCTCCCAAAATTACATGATAAGAATAACATCGCAGAACATTTTGTAAATTATCAGTAATCGTGCTGAAAAGATCGCCGCCCTTAGAGTTACGCTCGTTCCTGAGTGCGTCATGGCCGACGGCTGAACTAGGGTGAGCCGGAAAGCTGGGGATGTGAAGTTCAGCAAGAAAAGGAGGACGTGTTGGGTTCTCACGCATCGTTCACGGAAATTTATGGCCGCAAGGGTTATTAAGTGCAGATCAGTTTAAGCGCTCGCCTTGTCGTCACAGCTCGTTCGCTGGACCCAAGTAGACCCACAGGGCGTTCCGTGGTAGCCGCTGTCGTCGCAGCGTAACCAAGAGGCTTCCAAAGCCAAGCGGTTTATGTAGTCATAAGCGTTCGAAACTCGTGAGCTGCTGGCGCCTGTCCTACATATCCCTGTTGTTTAGCGCAAAGAAAACTACAGGTACACTTGAGGCAAAATATACGTAATGAACCCACAGCGCCCGCGTTAATTTCGTTATGAACGCTCGTTGGGCTGGTTTTTACGGTAGTAAGCGAAAAAAGTGGCAGTGCAACGCCGGCACGTGCGGGAGTAAAAGCAAGGACAAAAAGAACAGAACTCCCGCTGGCACAGTTTGAGGCAGGGGGCGCGCAAGTACTGTGAACGCAGGAAATTTTACTTTCATTGGGCGGTAGCAGTGAGTGGATAACTACGCTATAGCCCATTGGCGAATCACTGCTCTGAACTTTCGACAGCTTTCACATCGAGTGGAAAGGCCTTAATTATTTTCAGGTCTACTAGCAGGTATTACGGATTCGTGGTTGCACGAAACTTCTTCCATGCTACGGTGATTTTTACCTTGCAAGCTTGGGTAAGCGCTGAATGTAGGCGCACTGGCTTGGACAAACTCCTAGACCGAAAAGCTGGCATCTCGGACGTCAAAGTGTGCCGTACCAGACTGCCGTGCTGGCAGCTAACATTCGTCGTTATCCATCTGACACCCTTCGAGGTTAAACTCTGAAGGTGGGAGCAATTATGAAACAAATGGAACCAGCGCGCTACTCCCATGAACCGTACCTGATAGACGCGTTATGTGGAAATGTACGTTGCGCGCTAGCACATGCAGCCTACATTTACACAGTCAAATATCGTTACTACGAATCTCACATTAACGAATTTCTCAGATTTACGACCATTTTCCGCATCCCCGCAGAGCCTATATTATCAATGTAAACATATTTTAGAACGACGAATTTCAGTATAGCGCATATTTCAGAAGAACGCACGTTATTTATTTTTTCTGTCACAGTCGAGGAACATACTACGAATTCGGGTAAAGCAACGGCGCCACCACTCTCCCATGGAAGAGAAACCACCGTTTTTGTATGTGTTCCGTCAGGTGGAGTAGCTATCATCATCACCATTGTCAGGTCCACTTATGAGATCAGCGGCCAGGTGCCCGGGCTGCGCGTGAGAACCCGCCACTCTGTCGGGGGGCTCAGCACTGTGGACTCTACGCCGCAGCCGTCGCCAATTCATCACGGCGCGCACGGAAGACGGATTGTCTGGCCCACCGAATACCACAGGGACAATCCCCCATTGAGAACGCAGACGGCACCTCCGGGTTCCGAGAACCGTCGACGTGAGGCGCGGAGGTGGTGGAGTTACCGGCGTCGAAGCGCGCGCCGCGCGAGATACCATTGTTAACGCGTCCCGGGCGGCACAGTGCACTGTCGCCGCCTTTCGCTCTCACCCCGCGGAGTCGCCCTCCCCTGCTCGTTCCGCGAGCATGCCGTTGACCCAAAGATGGCGGGGCCTCATTGAATATTCCGTAGCGCGCTGAGTGACAGCTGTCCTGCGTGAATTTGGGCGCTCCCTTACGCGTATACGAACGCTACAGGGGCGTTCCCGAGAGAGGGTGATCTGGAGGTGTTATAAGGCCGAACTTGGCCGTTGGAAATCGTTCTTGTCTGAGCGCTGAGCTGGGCAGTTCCCGGCGGGACAAGGAGTCTCGACCGTTAAAACTAGGTTGGGATTTGGGAGCTAGGCTAGAGGTTAGGATCGCGTCATAGGTTTAGGGTACAGCGCCGTAACCGGGCAACTAGACGGATCTTTCCGGCGAGACAGAGTCTCGCTGCCGTCGTTTCTCGAGCGGTTTGTGTACGCTCCGAGGATAGGAGAGTTAGACGAAGTTGAGGAGCTCGAGATGATTTGTGCGCACTCGGAGTTAGCGTCTGCTGAAGTTTGAATTTTTTTCCTTTTACTACTCATGCACCCTGTTATCCTACTGTAAATAGCTGTGTATAAACTTTCGTTTCACTTAATCCACCTCAACGTCTTGAGTTCGTCAATTCGACCGCCATCTCCAAGAGCTTCAACACCATTGCCCCGCCAGCCTCCTGCCAAATCAACCGGAGCCAGGGCGATTGGGTTCGTGATCGACACCGGACTTCGGGGAAAACGAACCACAAACCATCTTTACTTACTCCATGTTCAAAGCCAATTGCTAGCGCCACCACAAAAGCTGTACTTTAATGTGCAGTAGCCTAGACAGCCTAGCCGACTTTGACCATTTTTTCTCTCGTTGCTTTGGGTGCCAGGTGGTGGCCGGTTGGTGGTTCGGTTGTTTTTCGTGCTTTTCACGTGTGCGGGCAGGTATTTTTTGGTTGGGAGTGATGTTGCTGCGAAGTTCACGCGAATTGCTGCACCCGCCAGAAGAAAAAAAAACTGATTTCTTCAAATAAAGTTGCTTTGAAGTAAATGCACCGTTTTCATTTGACAATTTGCTTGTCTGCACACGCGTATACTGCCAAGGTACGTCATTGTCACTCCTAAGTATGAGCAGGGGCCTATAACCGCAGGTTTTTCATTACAACACTATCTCATAATAACGAAAGACTTTCGGGCGGGTCCCGTGTGATTCGTTATAATCGAAATTTGACTGCATCCCAACTTTTGCTAATAATTTGGTTTCGGAAAAGTTGGTCCTAATTTCGCCCATTTTAAATGCTGCCCCTCGCAACGCTTCAATCGAGTGGCTTGCAAGAAACGTAGTGCGGATCATCAATTTACAGTCTCGGACTCACCGCGGACCTTCTTAGAAGCAGTCCAGCACTTGCACTAACCGTGGAATACCGGTGGTGAGTCCCAAAATGTACATTCGTGCGGCATGATGGATGCTACATGTTGGTCGACAAAGCTGTCAAAAACGCAAAACGTCTGCCTACTATCACTGCCACTCTAAGCAGGGCCGGAATCAGTTTACAGTCTCGGTCTCACCGCGGACCCTCTGAGAGGCAGTCCGGCACTTGCACTACCAGGTGACTATCAATGGTGAGTCCGAGAATGTACTTCCGTGCAGCATGATGAATGCTGCATGTCGGTAGACAAAGCTGTCAGACGCGAGCGTCTTCTCTCACTGCCATTCTAAGCAGGGCCGGCCTTACCTCATTCGGTACAGTGTGCAAACTGCTGCCAAAGCGCTACACCCACCCCCCCCTCCCCCCCCCCCCTTCCCCCCGTCAAAGGGACACTGAAGGGGCGTTAAAGGGACACTGAAGTGAATTTGTCAATATCCCGGTTTGCTTGCACTGCGTAGACTGGCTCAAATTAACACACTTTTCAGCGTTTATAGAATAGAATTCTTATTTCATGTTCTTTATAAGACATGACGGGGCAAGAGAAAAAGCTGCCGTGGACAGCTTGACGAGCTCTCGCCCCGTACGGGTGTATGGGCATGCAGTAGATGGCGCCTGACGGTATACATCCTACATAGTTTGCGTATAATTAATACAGTGCAGTTTCAATAAAACAGTGCGTTCCTGTAAAATTCAGTAAAATAAAAAGAAGTGGATAATTATTTTCATAAATCCCTAAAAAAAATACTACCATGCGCGGTCTGCGGCGGCTGCACCAACTAAAGGCTGTGACGTCGGGAGGACCTGCACTGTGATTGGATGAGGTCCGAGATAAGCACCCAAACAAGTTTCGGTTTCGGTCCTGTAAAACAGCGTGCTTGACATCCAACGTTATCGTCGGATGGGCATTCTCGATATCTCAATAATCGCCATACCGCAAGTCTGCCATGTTGTCGGCTGTAAAATTCTTAAGATAAGCCCCAGGACGGCTTGGAATCATAGCAATCACTAGCCGAGGCCTACGCAGTGGATGAACGCCCTCCGCGTCACCGCAAATGCAATGCGCTTTTTCGACATCCTTGGAGCTTGCCCACTCATGCCTGTATAGTAAAAAGCGTGTTCGCACCAGACCAAGGGTCTGTTGATTCTGGCCTGTGCCCACTGCCCGCAAGCAGTCGGTGTTTTTGGCAACAGCACGCCAACGAGAACTCGCTAGCGCGTCAGTGTCAGCCTGCGTGCGTTCTGGGAATTAGTTCGTGGAGCAGGGAACGTAGAGGCCCAAAAATGGTGAACTCAGTACAGAAAACATCGGCCGGAAGCGAAAAAGTCAAATTACAAAAAAAGTACCAACGGAGATTCAAACTTGTGACTTGCAAAATACCATACCTAACGCTCCAGACCACTCGGCCACGGGGCTTTTCTGCTCTGGTCAGCAATTGACGATAGTAATAAGAAGAGTGCCCCTGGCAAAGATGCTATTACATACAGACTACTTACAAACATGAGCAGCAGGGCAGCGCAGTCCCTCCTCGAACATATAAATAGGGCTTGGGAGAGCTCGCAGCTCCCCCCAGAATGGACAGAAGCCGAAGTGCGATTCATTCCTAAACCCGGAAAAGCCCAGCCATAGAGAACATGAGGCCTATCTCGCTAACCTCATGCGTGGGAAAGGTGATGGAGAGGATGGTGCTCCGTCGACTCCAAGTGCACCTTGAAAACACCGATCAACTGCCAAAGACAATGTTTGGATTTAGGAAACAACTATCCACCCAAGATGTGATGCTCCAACTTCACGAGTTAGTCATCAAGCAAGCTACCAGAAACAGCCCCAGGGCAATTCTGGGCCCTAGACCTAAAGGGGGCTTTCGACAAACGTTACACACGCAAGCATTCTGATGAACCTCAACGGTACGAGATGCGGCACACGCACTTTCGGATATATCAAGAATTTCCTATCCTCCCGTACGGCCGCAAATCTCGGTGGGCAACGAGCGATCGGAACCCATCGAACTTGGGGAACGAGGCACCCCTCAGGGAGCAGTGCTGTCGCCACTCCTTTTCAACCTGGCTCTGCTACCCTCCCACGCCTGTTGGAATCAAATTGAAGGGATCGGTCACGCGCTCTACGCTGACGATATTACAATATGGACGAAACAAGCGGGTTCCGATGGTTGGATAGAGGAGACCCTCCAAGCGGCGGCACTGACCGTGCACGAGTACGCGAGGACCTGCGGACTCAGCTGCGCGCCACAGAAATCGGAGCTCCTCGTGGTCCAACCCGGCTAACCCCGCCAACAGCTCCCGCCTGACATCGCTATCCAAATCGAAGGCATCAAGATCACGCCGACGGACAAATGCCGAATCCTCGGGCTTACCCTACAGATAACGGAAAGGCACACGCTGCCGTCGATAAAATTAAGAACAGTGCTGAGAAGATCTTGCGATGCTGCGAAGAGTCACCACCCGGAACAGAGGCCTGAAGGAGGACGACGCCCTCAGGCTAGTACAAGCGTTCATAATATCAAGAATTACATATTCGGCACCGTATCTCAATCTCAACAAGACCCAGAAGACTACACTCGACACCATCATCCGAAGGCCACTAAGCAGGCCCTCGGCTTACCGATAATACTCGTCAACCCAGCGCTTACAAGCCATGGGCGTACATAACACGGTTGATGAGCTCATCGAGGCCCACCTATCCAGCCAGCGTCTCCGCCTGAGCCAGACAATTCCCGGCCGCGCGGTGCTGGACAAAGATAGGATGGCGCAAAGAACAGGCGACAATCAAGACCACCATACCAACAGAATGGACTAGGACCTTAAAGACCAAGCCCCTACCCGGAACATGGGCCCGGGCAAGGACGACGGTAGGAGGCAGGCTCGAGCCAAAGCAGTGTCCCAGCAACTACAACAAGAAAAAGGAGTGCTCTACGTAGACGCCTCTCTTGTGAAAGGAAGCAATCGCGCCGCGGTGGTGGTCACCGATGCAGAACGACTCATCACAGCGCGGCGGTAAAGACTAAGGAGCCCACGACAGCGGAGGAAGTGGCCATAGCCCTGGCGCTCGTTCAACCGGGCGTCGGGGTGGTGGTCACTGACTCAAAGAGAGCCTACAGCGGTTCAGAAAGGGGGTGATCTCCTCAGAGGCAGCCACAATACTATCGAAAAAAAGAGGGCACCGGGCCGAGCCATAGAGCTCACAGGGGTGCCTGCCCATACAAGGTAGCCGGCAACGTCATCGCTGACTACCACGCCCGAGCAATGACCCTCCGGGCAGGGCAGGACACGGACACCCCAACTCCGGCACTCACATATAAAGAAAATTACGAACGAATACAAAGACGAGCGGCGTACCCTCCCCGAGCACACCGCACCTTGAGCAGGGAGCAACAGACAATACTCAGGCGCATCCAGGCGGGGTCACTAGCCCACCCCGTCCTGTTGCATACATTTTACCCTGAACACGAGGGGGACCGCTGCCCATTCTGTAAAACAAACAGCGGCACGCTCGCACACATACTGGCGGAGTGCACTAAACTCAAAGCCCCTATACCCCCAACCCTCCCTCCACCCCCCTACCCCACTCCACGAGCGATGGGAGACCTTGCGGTCCAGCCCCGCCCTGCCGACCCAGCTCGCGCTGACGGCCAGGGGCCAGGAGCTGCTGGCCCAATACGGTTCCCGCGACCTGGGAACCGCTCCGTCTGGCGTCTGAAAACGCCTCGAGCTCAAATAAAGTTACTACTACTACTACTACTCTCTTTATTACATAGGAGAATACGCTCAGACGTTGCAGTACGAGGAATACAAGCAAACAAAAAAAATACACTCAAGTTATGAGAAGCACATATACATCAAATTCAGGCAAACACACACAAGCGTTCAAAAGAGGGAACCAGTCAGGTGGTTGGTCAGCGAACTATACACACAATGTACAAATGCCACAGTTTCTCGGAAATATGACTTAGTTGATCTTGGTGGCTCAGCATGCCTAACACATAAGCGGCATCGCCACAGACTGTACAAACCAATCAACACAAACATGTCATAAGGCAGCTCACCAGGATAGTCTAATGGCAAAACTCGGATAGAGAAAGGCGTAATATCCATGTCTCTTCTGAGCGTTCGCGGTAAAATGTCCCAGAAAAAGACAGCATCTCTGCAGTCTACAAGCAGGTGATCAATTGTCTCTGGTGGAGTACAAGAGCCGACAGTCCTGTCGACCAAGCTATAAACGAGACCCGGTGTTTCATCCAAGTTTTAACAGGGAGCGTGCCAATGCGTAAATTAAAGAAAAATGTTTTAACACCAGGCGGAACACACATTTTACACACTCTATAGAGGACATCCTGGTACGCACACTGTAGGTACGGAACACGATATACAGGTGTGGGAAAACGCCCAGAAACCAGAGCATCAGAAATAGACTCGCGCGAAGCAGTAAATATGTACTCAAGGCTAAACCGAGACTCTAAGAAGCGAAACATGTCAACCACTTTTTTGAGGAAACCTCGCGAGCTTCGGGCTGCGTCCACAGACAGCGAAGACACCACAATATCAGGGAGAAAATGTGCAAGACGTATTCGCAGTACAGCTTTCAAAAAACGATGTTGAATATCTCGAAAGTAGAATAAACGAGAAAGAAGCTGCCAAATAAACAGATTAACAAGCCCAAGTCCCCCTCGCTCAACCGGAAGAAAAAGGTTATCGCGATGCATTTGCTCACTACGCGAACACCAAATGAAGGTTGCAGAAATCCGGTGACAAGCCTGTATCCTGAGCCGTGAGCAATGTAACACCTGTAGGACATAAAGAAGTCGGGTCACAAGAAACGTGTTACACGCCCGGGCACGAGAAAAGATGGACAGCTGCCGTCCCCTCTAGTCATTCATTTGGCGCTGTAGCTTCACCGCCTGCTCCGACCAATGCGAGTCAGTATTGCGAAACTGCCAGGCGGGTACTCCCTAATACGTTAGGTCCCTATTCCAATTGATTCCGGCGAAACAATCGGGTGTGGTCCCCCATTCTCCCAACCAAAATCCGCAGCTTTTCTCGAAACTCAGGCCCGCACCTGAAACCTCGCTGCTGCCGTTACAATTATAAGGTATATAATGTATAACCAGTTTACACTAATGTTTAGTTTTAGCATTTCAAGCAGCTTATGTGACTATTTGTTATACAGCGCTCGTGCAGTAAGCGTCTCCCAAATTTCCACAATATCTTACGTCTAGCAATTGCATTTCTTAGACGGAAAAGCGTACGAAGGTGTGTGGTCGTGCTGTTAAACGCTGTGCTTGTTCACCCAGCGCAAAAAAGTGCTTCCTGCACCCTAGTTTTACGCTGCACGGTAAACGTTTTAGTTGATTTTATTTCCTTAGTATCTATAGAAACTTCGCTGACTCTTCTCCCGCCTTCTATTGGCCTTGCATTTTCCTACTAGCGTACCAGTCAGCGAAGCGTCGCATATGCGTTTGTGCAGCCGTTCTGTGGAGCGACCTGTAATTGGAGATGAATAGAGTTTACAAAACTAACCAACTAAATAAAGGCGCATTCTTCCATTAAAAAAACGTGTCATGACTTAGTTTCAATTGAGCGAACTAATTGCGACGACCCGTCGGCGGGCAGCGGACTAAACGCTGGGCCTTCTGACTCCGCCGGAAGGTCGGCGAGCCGTGCAGTAGCGCAGTCAAGCCAAGTCATCTCCTCCTGACGTCACACGAAAACGCCACAGAAAATGGGCGAAGAGGCAAAGAGAAGGACAGCATTTTCGGATTGATTTTTCTACTAAATGAATTCCCGTAAACGCACTCAGAGTGGTCGAAGCATGGTCTATGGACTCCGGACTACAATTTGCGCTAGTAACCCCGCAATGTTTACAAATCACTTCAGTGTCCCTTTAAAAGCGAACCTCTCTAGCTAGTCTCCAGCAGACCATCACCGACTTCAGCGATGTAGGTAAGAATACCACGCGAGCGTAGCGCATTTTGCGGCGCCCACTAAAATCCTTGGAATCGTAAAACTGTGCATCACACCTTCAGCATAAGGACAAATCATAAAAGATGATAAAAACGTCCTTCATATTATGATATAACACGGCATATATTGCCTCTGAACAGTTGTCTTCTCAGCAATAGATTTGTGCTTAGATGTGAAGACGACTTTAAATGGCGTTTAATTGTAAGTTGACTTTTCCATACTATGGGTTGTACAGGGAAGCACGCACGTCTACGCGGGGAGCGTGATTATAGAAAACGGCTATAACGCCTTTTTCATTAAAACTATCGCAGAATCAATTAGATGTCAATTAGTCGCCATGACGGCTCTACGATTACACGAAAGGTCATTTACGTTTCAAAATTACATACTTCCCTGAGAAGTTGTAAATTCTGGGGAATTCCCGTCCGCTGTCAATACGTGTGCTTCTACGGGATGTAAACGGAAAGTCCATGTTTGACCGCTGCAATATAACTCTAATCCATCCAAGTGTCATTCAGGTAATCAACTAGGAAGTATGCTCAATCGCAAATTGCACACAAACGTGTAGTGTTTTGTGCACTCCTTGAACGGCGCCTCGGTAAAAGCATATTGTCGCTTACTATGAGGCACGGCACCACAGCTTCGTTCGTCATCCTTTTTCACAGAGCGGGAAGACACTGAATTTCTTTTTAACCAAAAACTTCCCCAGTGTAACCGATGGCATCCTGCCAAAAATCTAAAGCACTTCCCCATAGCTGGTTGGCCGGCCGACCGAAAAGCGCTCATAAAAAAATAGATGTCCCAGGAACTTCATATTTTGATATAAGACGGCTAAGTTGCCCAAAAAAAAAATGTCTTCCAAGCAATGCCATCGGGCATAGAGGTGAAGCCATCCTTCAAAATATCGATGTAAACTTGGTTTATGTAAGTTGGCTTCCCCATACTGCGGGTTGTGCAGTGAAGCATGGCCCTCTGCGACCGGGCTATGATTACAGAAAACGGCTCCAACTCATGTGTTACCAAAAGTATCCCGAAACAAATTACATCACAATTACCCGCCAACACGACTCTACATGCGTGAAACCGGACTTATATTCTAGTAAAACGGTCAGTATAAAATTCCGAATGAGTAAAAAGTATGGATAAGACAATACATACATCGATCATGAAGAATGAGTACAATACTCTATATCTCACAAAACATGTTTCCGTATACATTTAGGTTGTTCGTAAATGCGCTCTTTGGTGCGCGAAAACCCTTCGCCTTCGCGCTTTTCTCAAATTTCTTTAGAAAGGGTTCTTAGATGTTTTATTATTACCTTTTTTGTTCTTTTTGTTTTTACAGCGAGGCTGTGTGCCTCTACCCCCCAATGTTTTTATCGCCGTGGGCAATAACGACCTCTGTGGGAAATACGTCAAACCGCCAAGGCCTAAGACGCCGAGCGCATGCGCGAGGTTAATCACGCATGCAGTGTAGAGCTCTGGATTCGTTTAATGAAACCTCAAAACAAGCATCGAAACTGCATTAAGGATGATAAGACGCCAGTGAACAATGGGACCTCACCACCATTTGTCCCTTGTGAAGATTATGTTTGCAGGTTACCCTTGAAGGCTAGGCCGAACTAGTGTATTAAGTCCATTGATTGGCATGAACAATGCTAGAAATATGAGTAATAGTTCCTCTTACTGTTCTAGCTTATTGTAAATGCAGGACATCACAAACCTTTTTGTGGTTCGTATATCGTACGTGCCGTTCTAAAACTGTTCAACACCTGGGATTCTGCAGGTACGCTTTCGGGGTGAACGGCGTCGAGGTGACACACCTGCACAAGCAGATCATCCTGACTTTCCTGTTGATAGATGCCACGTCCGGATTCGTAATGAGCGGCCTCGTCCTCCCCACCACACTAGTGTCCATGTGGACGAACGCTGTGCGCACCGCGTGATGTCGTGCTGGCCATGGAGGCCATCAAGCACATCCAAAGCAACCGGCTCTTCCACGTGCTCGAGCTCTGCACGGGCTACCTGCGACGATCCACGGGCATCGGAACACCAATGATGGAAGTTCGCTACTTTATCGAGGGCGGATTTTCATTCCCGACGTGATATGCACCCTGAGCTAGTTCTTCAGCGTCAAGAAGGGTCTGCTCATCAGCATCGTAGGTTCGGCCGTGTTCGGCAGTGTCGGCTCGGCGACGGCAACCGGTTCGTCATGGCCTTCACGGAGCAGATATACAACCACCACCGCATCACCATCTACCAGTGGGTCCTGTGCCACCTGCCCCTCATGGTCTTGTGAACATTTCTCCATTGTTCTGTGATGCCCGTTTCCTACTCCCGCGACGTGGTCTCCAAGAAGAGCACCTTCGAGGACATCATCTGCGAGCACTTGGTCGAGCTGGGCTCCGTCACGCACACCGAGGTGGCGACCATCATAACCTTCCTGTGAATAGCGCGCCGGCTATCATCGGCTCGCACCACCACTCAGAGGTGCACGAGATCGAAGTGGTCGAATCGTCGTTTAATAAAGACACAGACTGCTTCTTCTTTCGATGGACTGCTGCTATTCGCTGTGCGGGGTATCTGCCAGTGACGGCAAGGAGAGAGGGAAACAACTTTACTGTGCCATGTAAATGTTGCGCTTAAGCGCTAGGTGGTGTTCCCTCTCCTCTGGTACCATACGCTTCCAGTGCCACCTGGCCCCTGGTGATCAGTGTTAGCTGGTCTTCCAAGGCGGGGCTGGACCGCAAGATCTCCCATCACTCAGTGAAGATATAGTATTGGCTAAGGGAAGGGGAAAGGAGGAGGTTTACATAAATTTCATAGAAATAGAGGAGTTTTTCAGGGGACCCTCATTGGCGTTCATGCTAAACGAGGGGTCATACCAGATCGGCACAATGACAAGCACACCGACGATACAACGGTGTTGACTGGCAAGGGCTTCGGTGGAAGAGATTCAGGAATCGGTCGAGATCGTCATGGACGGCCATACCACCAGTACATCCCCTCTTATGAAGATCGTAAGAACGTTCTTCCAGGCGGACTGCGCTTAAACAAACTATTATATATCAGCCGGCTCAAGCGCACTACTGGACAAGTCTAGCATATGATCCGAATAATAACAACAAAGTCTACGGGCATGAAACGGCCTACACACTTCGGCTCGTCGAGGCATTTCTGATATATCGACTGGACTATACCATTCCATACGTCATACCCAACAAGACGCAAACTGCTAAATTGGACGCATTAATCAGAAAGGCATATAAGCAGGGTGTGTGGCTTGCAGTATGCCTATCTAATGAAAAACGTTTAAGCTGGGTATTCACAACACAGCGGCCGAGACCATCGAGGCGCATCTATAAAACCAGCGACAGAGATAGGGGTCAACTCGCAAATCGGAGAATACTCCAAGGCAGACTAGAAATGACGTCCCCTGAAGAGATACAGTATCGCGATATTCCGATCGAACTTCTTGAACTTCCATAGAAGATTACAGTAGCTCCCATGCCGAGCAACTTGCATGCAGTCTACCATGCAGCCAGAAGAGGCAACTGCCCGTGCCATCGGACTGTACTTATGTAGCAGACTACGTCAAACGGGGATGAGTGACTACCGCTGTGACAAGCGCAACCTCGCGCATTACCAGAATAACGCTTCCCTGCGCGACCACTGCCCAAGCAGAAAAAGCTTCCCTTTCTATCTCTCAGACGAGCGCAGATACAATTATAGCAGATTCTTAACAGATATGCCGAAACTACCCCCCCCCCCCGGTATAGTAGCCAAGTCTGCTGCTGTAAACATTCTCCTTCAACGCCCGCTTCATCGAAGAGTTAAAATACCTTGGACTCAGCCCATTCGATTCTCCAGGGTAACACCGCCCGTAATACTGCCCGAGAGTTGACCAACTGGACACAACGAGGTACAGAGACAGAGAGCCCGCTGCTCACCTATCACAAGATCACTAAGCATCCCAGGCTCGAGCGCAGGGTTTACCACCTGGTACACGAATCCTTAAAGGGACACTGAGGGGAATTTGTCAAGCTGCACTTCTTGGTTGCACTGCGTAGTCTTGCTCAAATAGACAGAATTTTCATAGTATATCCGGGAAATAAGGCGGTATTTTTTTTTATAAAGCTGAAAAAAAAAAACTATTATGCGCCGTTTGCGGCGGCCGCACGAACTAACAGCAGGGATGAAAGTAAAAGAGGCTACGTGATTGGACGATATCCAAGATTAGAATTCAAACTAGTTTCGGTTTCGGTTCTGTGATACAACATGCTTGACATTCGAAGTTATCGCTGGATGGGCACTCTCGATATATCAGTAATCGGCATACCGCGCTTTTGCCATTTATTGGCTGCAAAATGCGTCAGATAAGCCAACCAACACGGTTTCGAATCAAAACAAGCACTTGCCGAGGCAAACGGAGTGGATGAACGCCCTCCGCGTCACCGGAGACACTCAAATGCAGTGTGCCCCCCCCCCCCTCCCCGCCCTTTGTTGTGAGCGCCAGCCATCGTTACTAGCATATCACTAGCGCCATCTACAATGCGATTGCGCCGACGCAGCTCCAGGCCTAAGGGAAGGTATGGGACGCGCTTGCTGGTTCTGTTGCTCTTTTGCGCAGGCCGCCAGCGTAGTGTGCCGTGCTCTGCAATGGGCAGATAAACTCTTTCTTTTCAATTAGTCAGCTTCGCCTCACCATGCCACTTCAACGACCCAGCCTTCACTCCCAGCACTCACATTGGTGCTTGCCTGGCTCGCGCCTGTATCCTAAGAGGCGTGCTTGCACAAGGCCAAGGGTCGGCCCTTTCGGGACTGTGCCCGCAACCTGTCCGTGCTTATGGCAACACCACGCCAAGGAGAACTCGGCAGCGCGTCAGTGTCCATTCTGCGAACTGGTCGGAGAGCAATGAACGTTGCAGTGCAAGAATAATGAATTCAGTGCCCCAAAACAAATAAACCAACTTCAATAAAAAAACACGCACTATCTGGGAGTCAAACTTGCGACGTGCAAAGCAATATTCATGGACCTCGAGACCACTCGGCCAAAAGACAGCGTTGCTAGAGGCAAAAATATAACGTATACAACGTATAGCCAGTTTCGTATAGCCAGTTTACATTTTTATTTAGGTTTCGCATTTCAAGAAGCTTAGATGACTATTTCTTGTATACCGCACGTGCAGTTAGCATCCCCCGAATTCCCACAATAGCTCAAGTCTTCCGACAGCATCCCTTAGACGGAAAAGCGTGTCGCAGATGTGTGGTCGTACTGCTTACCGCTGTAATTGTTCACCCAGCCCCCCCAAAAAGTGCTTACCTAGCCTTGGTTTTCCGCTGTGTGGTAAAATTTGCGGCTGATTTTAATTCTTTAGTACCTGTTTTAACTCCGCTGACTCATCTCCCGCCTTCAAATTGGCCTTAGATTCCCACTAGCGTACCAGTCAGCGAAGCGTCGCATGTGTGCTTGTGCACCGCTTGTATGGAGCGACCCGGACTTAGCTCTTGATGCCCTATACAAACTAAGAAACTAAAGGCTCATTCACACAGGTGTTGTGTCTTAGTTTCAACTGAGCGACCGAATTGCGACAACCCGTCGGCAGCCGGCGGACTAAACGCTAGGCCGGCTGACTCTGTGGCAGGGTCGCTAGCTTAGCAGTAGCGTAGTCAAGCCAAGCCACCTTTTTCTGACGTCATGAAAAGCGCCACAGAAAATGGGCGAATGTGCAGGGAGGAGGACAGCATTTTCGAATTACTTTTTCTACCGAATAAAGTAGCGTAAACACAGCGAGAGTGGTCGAAACATGGCTTAGAGACTCCAGACTACAATTTGCGCTCGCAATTCCGCAATGTTTACAAATCACTTCAGCGTACCTTTAACGAAAGCCCAGAAGAGATTGCTTAGGCTGCTTCAAACAAATACGCTTCCCCACTCGACGAAATTGCACCTAATTTATCCGACCCAGTACACCGTTCTGTGTCAGTTTTGTAGCAAACCTGGCACGCTCTACTATATGTTATGATTTGAAGCGCAACAAAAACACACGGACGAAGAACAGAATAGACGAGACAGGCGCTATCTGTTCTTCGTCCGTGTGTTTTCACCAACTAGCCCAGCAAGAAGTTCTCCTCGTCTACCATATGTTGTGGGGGCGGCAAAAAGCTTGGGCCATCTCCACTAACGTGAAACCTGGGGAAAGGCGAAGCATGCTGCTTATAAGTGTATTCGTGGCTTCTTGGCGTTTTTGCCAACGGAGATGAAACCATTGGGGGCTAGAGGTATACAGCTTTGCTGTAAAATTCTCTTGTCTTTGAAGCACGAAGCTGTCTAGCACAAGACGTAAACGATGGTCTTGGTGTTTTTTTAGTACGCGTCACGAAGCGCTCCAGCGCAAACGAGTTTTCCGGTGTTTGAGTACCGTGACTACATGAGACGCCGCTTGCGACGACGACAGGAGACTTAGAGCTTCGCGCCTAAAACTCCAATATAGACAGAATTCCTCGTCCATCTTATGAGTAGTGGGAGAGCGTGCTGTCCAGTTTCAGTCGGGACGATGAGCTTCGGTCGGTGGAGAGGGCCGTTGCAGCTGGCACCACGAATGGGGCCCTGGAATGAGGACACCAATCCGCAAATGTTTGATAATAAGGAAGTAAACGTCCTTTGCTGAGGGAAGTCGCACGATGGTATAGAAAGGGTGTGGGGCTTTGAACGAGGATAACCAAATCAATATAATCTGACCACTAATCCCCTTAAATTCCCTTCGAGAGTGTCTTGCCAACCCGAATTACCTAAACGGCCCCGACCGGAACCTCTTGTAGGACCTGTGTAAGCGGCTGGTGGAAGCGAGGTCAGAACCACCCTGGTGTTGGCGTGAGGGTGGTTCTGACGTTGGCCCGCTGATCATCGATCTGATTTTGGATTGCATAGGGGCAGGGGGAGAGCTCGGGGTGCGCCCGTGTTCTCTCCCCCCACTACCAAAAATTTAGTGCCCCAATCTCCCAATTTGAGAGAGTGGCGAGAGTCAGCACGAGGCCTCGTCTCGGGGTACGCCCTCAGTGATCAGCGTTCACCCGACACCAGGTACGTAAAGAGGAACCAGTCACGGGTAAGGACGCCCTTTGAAGCGGCAATGCACTGGGAGTGCGTGACAACGGGTGTAGAGGTCAAAAATTTTGACGACAGTGACAGTCTCAGAGATGGAAATGAACTGCAATTTACAGTGGCACCACGTTGGGTCGTAACTGCTTACTTGACAGCGTTCTTCCCTGGCTTCATTTCCGTAAATACGGCATAAACATGCGGAATTTGTGTAGCTTCCAGAGAGAGAGAGAGAGCCCTCATTGGTCTCCTGACTACTTCTTCTTCTTTGTTACGGCGGCGTCATCATGGAAAGCGACACCAAAATGGAACATTTTGGGAATCCCGTAGGAGAATATGCGTGGTAGCAAGAAAAAACATTGTTCATGATCTCATGTTTACCAAACAACACTTCTCAGACTGGATATTCACTATCTCTTTACTGGGCATGTGCCTATTTTTCAAGAAACATCATAATCATCATCATCGTTATCATCGGTAACGCTCACAAGCTGAAAGTAATTTGTGGCTGGAGGCATTACTGGTAAATTATATACGTATAATAGCTCACGCCACAACTTGCGATTCTACTCCTAAGACATTGCGGAGTACTTTTAGCCACAGAGTTTCATACTAATATATACTAGAGGGAAATCTGGCGCCACTGTCTAGGGCAGCCGCGCTTCGGGGAGCGTTCCGTAATGTACCGGGCAGGCACGTTGAAATTGTCCTTGGCATGGCTCATAAACAGGCTGAAAAGTTGGCTCTGGCTGTAAAAAAGCAACAATTTTATTGTATAAGGCTCTTCAACAATTTTTTTGTCAATATAAAATTGAACCTCCAAAAGATTAATTTGTCAGTGATTATGTAGAAGCTTAATGCACGATGAACATAAAAAAGAATGTAATCCTTTTTTGTTGCTTTTGGCTTCGAAACAAAAAAGAAGCCATATGGCTAGCTAAGCCATGTAGGTGAAGAACGTTGCTAGCGGCAATGGCGTCGCACACGGCGGCCCGCGACTGCAGCGACAGATTTCCCTGTAGTATATATTAGTATATGAAACTATGTTTTTAGCCTTTGTTCAGTGCTATAATAGAAGGAGTGTTCGCAGCGACCCAGTAGATGGACCTCGGTGCGTACAGGAAGTGGCGGTGGGGGGAGGGGGGGGGGGGTAACCCCAAGGAACGAGAGGGGGAGAGAGAAAAACTTTAATGAAGGCCAGCGAGGTTAGCCGAGCCGTCGGGCTGGCTTGCTACACTAGATGATAGAAGAAAAGGGGAAAGGAAGCAAAGACCAAAAAAGAAGGAAGACAAAAAATAAAAAACCATAAAAATAACAAGATGTCATTCAATGCACCCAAAATTTTCAATCACAAAACTATGTCCAGTTCTGTGCTCCGGAGAAACTCCAAGACAGCTTTAATTGCACGTGCAGCCTCACTGCGACCCGACCAAGGTCCCAAAACAGCCCTCAGTTCAGTCCCAGACGAAGCTGCCTGGATTTTGATAACAGTATTTGTTTCTGTCTGTGCACGGTGTACTTTGGGCACACGCATATAATGTAACAAATGTCGTCTCGTGAGCCGCATGTGGAACAAATAGGGAAAGGTGCCTGCTGGATTTTGTAGAGGTAATGTACCGTGCAGGCCACATTCAGGCGCAGCCAATGCAGAATGGCTTCCTCGCGCTTGCTGAGCCCTGGTGGCATTTTGAAGGTGCACTTAGGGTCGATCGCGTGAAGACGTGCGTATTTCTGCCTTGCATCAGTCCAGATAGACATCTGCGGTTCCATGCGGTTGATGAGGCGAGTATTGCCGCATCCTTTCTCGTGAATGGGACTCGGCAGAGCTTCGAGTGCAGAGAGACTGTGGGACAGATGAGGCGGCTTTGTCACCTGCGTCGTTGCCGGCAACTCCGCAGTGGGCAGGAAGACGCTTCAGATCTACACTGTGTCCCCTTAGTATAGCTTGTGAGTGCAAAATATTAATTTTCCAGGCCAGCTGTTCACTTGGAAGCAATTTTAAGCTCTCGAGTGCCGACCTCAAGTCTGTAAAAACAGCACATTGATTGACCGGCTGCTTTAGATTATACTGAAAAGCAGCGCGCAGTCCAGCCAGCTCAGTAGCTGTCGTAGAGGAGTTGTGGCTAAGTAGGGCGGAGGATGGTAGTGAGCGGCGAAGGAATCGAAATATTTATCGCCGACGATGTATCCGTGCTAAGCCATCAGTGTACACGTTAGTGTTGCCTCTGTATTTGTTGTTTATGTGCTCCAAGGCAAAGAACTTAAGAGATGAGGCTCGTATATCCGCCTTCCGCTTAAGTGCAGGTACCGTGGTGGCAATTTTCATTTCAGGAAAGAGCCACTGAGGGTGACGAGAAGCTGATGGCTGGTACTGGGAAGGCAGATCTCGATTAAAGATGCTGGTGACTGTTAACATCATTACACCTTGGAGCCTAATATAAGGGCTAATGTCACGAAAATCCCTGGAAAGCGCTGGTCAATAAACTCTGGCCGTAATGTGCTGCTCTGTGGCCTCTATCCATGTGAGAGAGAGACAGAGATAAAAAAGAGAGAGAGAGAGAGAGCGTTTCTTGGAGCCAAGGCGGGAATTTTCTCACATGCTTTCCCAAAAGAAGCTCCACGAACTAAGGGATAACAGCTTCGCAGTAAAGAACAGGTTGACGTAGGTAGAAATTGTACCTATCCTACATTTTTCATAACTGTCAGAAGGGTTTGTTGTAGTTACCGCACTACACTGAAAGAATGTAAGATGATCTTGCAGGAGACCCAGTTTTCGGCAAAATGAAGTAACTATCATCATCAGCAGCAGCAGCCACCACCACCACCACCACCACCACCACCTCACCATTGAGAAGTCGAGGATGTAACGTGGAATTTTTTGGAGCTCGCAGTATTCAGCTCCGTGTTTGTTTTGGTGTTTTGTTGTTGTCGTTGTTGTTTTCATTTGTTCCTGCAACAGGCATTCTCTACCAATGTACTCACATACGTCTGCAGCGCCCGCGAACAAGAAGAAAGACGAAGGGTCAAGAGCGCGCGTGTTCTACGTCCTGGGCTTGTAACGTACGAACCGAATCTCCGTTCTCCATGGAAGGACAACCAGCAAGCGGTACGTTGTGATCATTCCGCGTACATCTTATCTTCAGTTTCCGTAAGCGATAGTGGCAACGACAGCACAGTAAGGAGCGTAAAGGCATGGGAACGAATCAGGGGGAGCGTTTGAATATTGGCCCGCAATGCTTATCTCATTGGTTGTGGGGTTAACAATGAGGTGAGCCGCAGTGGAGGGCTCCGGATAGATTTCGACCACCTGAGGATCTTTGACGTGCGGCGAAATCTCGACTCTCGACGCAAGAGCGTGTTCGCTTTTCGCCTTCATCAAAAAGCAGCCACGGCGGCCCGAACTGGACCCGCCTCCTTGGGCTCAGCAGCACAACGCCGTAGCCACTGAGCCACGGCGGCGGGTGCTGCGATGATCTGAACGCAGTTGTTCCGCCCTTTCGTTGCCTCAGAGCCTGAAGAGTCGATCTCACTGGCGTTTTTCGCTTACAGCAGTCGAACAAGAGACGGGGCTCCCGAAGCTTGGAAGGCAGCGTTCCATCGGTGCCGACCGAAGGCGACAGTAAAGCATCCCCGCGAAGCCCGCAACTGTATGTACTTGGCGGTGAAGCCGGCTGGTCGCCACTTCCCGAGGTTGTGCCACGGAGCACCAACAAAAGGGGATCTCTTGCTTCATTGATGGGTTTCATGCGGTGCGTATCGCAATTTCCTTAGCATTCTGTTAGAATCTTGAGAGACCGATGTTAGGGGAAAATTATTTCCTTGTGTTAGGGTGGCGTGTGAATGCGTGACTCCGAGCAGGAGCTTCTGGTCTCTGGCTTCTGGCCCCGAGCTTCTGGTATCTGATCCCTGATTTCCTTGCGCTGGTTTTCAGTATTCTGTTACTAGCTTGATCTTTATCGCTCAAGATTTGCCCTTCTTGTTCCCAGCCGGCTTTTCTCACCCACGGGGGTTAAATGGTTGACAGCCGAACTCTCCTTTGTAAGCCCCCATAGAATGCCGCGCACCACACGTTCCAGCTGCTGCCTATTGAACTTGTCTTTCGATCAGGTCAGTTGGTGTTACGAACACATGAATCCGAGACGGGTGGTAGGACAAAGCACAAAGGAAAAAAATACAAGATGCAGGAGCGACGGTATGTCTACTTTGTAGCACAGACAGGTACCCAGAAAATCAATAAGTATACCCAGACAAAAACTGAGATTACGATGAAATGATCGCGTTCATAAAGCAGATCAATAAAACCAAGCAACGAAACCGATGGCAAGGGAAGAGAAGGTAGAGAAGGTGATGAAATGAGGAAATAAGAGAGGCTATTCACCAGCGAAAGAAGGTGTCGAGAGAACATAGAGGCGCAAAAAGAACTGGTACCGTACCGGAAGTAGTGAAGCAATAATGGGATAGCTACCTCGAGAAAAAACTAGAAGTGCAGAAAATTGTGCAAGCAAACATCAGGCAAAACACCGAACAATAGATGGAAAAGATACGGAAGAAGGATAAAAGAGCATCCAAGAAGTTTTAGAACCATGTAAAATCACTAAGCTCAAAAACGATATTCATCAACAGTTCAGGATTGATTACGAGGAGAAACATTTCGAAGGAGAGCAGACGTTTGCGCATGTTCACCTAGTGATTAGTGAGAATTTTAGAGAAATAGAAAAAGTGAGGCCTACACCGATAACAACAGCTCCACAGAAGACCGAGGAAAGGGAAATAAATTTGAGCAGCCTTGGTTGGAAAAAAGCAGAGCAAAAGTTTTCCTCCCAAACAGCAGTGGGCCCGGACGGAATACCAGTGCAGCTGATGAACTTGTTTAGACGTAAAAGTAAGGCATTGTTTATGAGGGCAACACATAAGGTGATACAAACCAATCAAATATTGGAGGATTGGCTAGAAAGTAGGATGACTTGATATATAAAGGCACAGGCAACAAAGCCAGTACAATAGCCGACGACCGGTGTTTCGGACTTCAAAAATTCGGACTTGCTGGATATTCCGGACATTCCTCAGGAACTGCCAGTTGTTCCACAGGAGTAACGTATATGAACAGCGGATATTTCGGACAAGATAAAGCCACAAGTTCGATTTTCCGGACAAAATTTTCCGCGAGAGAGCCACAGGGCGTCTCCAGTATGACGACATTTTGAGTTCTAAGCCACCTGGCTGGCTTCTTAGTGATCTGGGATTCAAGCCATCCCCATCCAACTAAACTTGGAGGTCATTTTTTGCAGTTAGTCTGTGACGGCAGCAATCTCGAAAGCCGAAAACTGGTCATACTATCGCAGTTTTGTATTAGACACCACTTTTTCTAGGCGCCAGGTGACGCTGACTTACAGGCGATATCAGCAGGTTTCCCTGAACCGTTCGTAGCTTTCTCAGTCCTAACTACTGAAATAAAGTTCGTTTTTTCGACCCGCGCATTTTTCGGACTGCTCTTTTATTCGCACTATTTTTCATTCCCCTCCACGTGCGAAAAATCTGGCGGCTACTGTACTAATTGATATACAAAGTGCTCACAGTAACGTCAGTGGTGTACTAGTATTGCAGGCGATAAAATCAAATTCAAGCATGGATGGAAGAAACTTAAATCTTTGGGCAACTGCAGAATGGATGTAGACAAGACTGGCGCTTTGTTGATAATTTGTTCGTGATAACACAATGCATTGAAATTGCGAAAGCTCGGTATAGACCATTATGGATTACGTTCTTGGACATTAAAGGGACATATGACAACGTAAACAGAGAACTGCTGTGGAGAATGCTGAAACGCCATGGACTAGATGAGGAGTTAATACAGTTCCGTATAGCATCTATAAACATAATAGAGTGCACCTGTCATGGAAAAGGGCAGAAATGCGCACAACAGGTCAACACACATCGGGGAGCGAAACAGGGATGCCCTTTGAGCCCAATACTGTTTATACTTTACTGGCAGGGTTAGAAAATAAACTTGAAAAAAGTCAATCAGGGTTCCACCTAACGCATATGTTGCAAGGCGAACTGGTACAACAGCGTATTCCGGGAATGTTATACGCAAGCGACATTGTTCTTTTAGCTGATAACCAGACCGATATCCAACGGCTCATAAATATTGGTGGTCAGGAAGCCGTATACCTCGGGTTGAATTTTAGCGCTGAAAAATTTGGAATTATGGTATTCGATGACACTAGCACTAAAGAAGTGTCAATCCCGCATGGCGAATTACCCAGAGTCGAGGAATATAAATATTTGGGAGTGTGGATAAACGATGGAGGCAACTACTTAAGAACTCGCGAGGAGCAACTTAAAGGGACACTGAAGTGAATTTGTCAAGCTCTCGGTTTTGCTTGCTCAAATTAACACACTTTTCATCGTTTATCCGGTTGATAAGGCGGTGATCATTTTATAAAGCGCGAAAGAAGAAAGCCTACCATGCGCGGTCTGTGGCGGCCGCACCAACTAAAGGCTGTGACGACAGGAGGAGATGCATCTTGATTGGACGATGCCCAAGGTTAGCATTCAAGCAGGTTTCGGTTTCGGTTCTGTAAAACAACATGCTTGACGTCCGACGGCATTTCAAATTTCTACAATATCTCACGTCTAGCAATTGCATTTCTTAGACGGAAAAGCGTTCGCAGATGTGTGGTCGTGCTGCTGACCGCTGTGCTTGTTCTCCCAGCACAAAAAAAGGCTTCGTGCTCCTTAGTTTTACGCTGTACGGTAAAAGTGTCAGTTTATTTTATTTCCTTTGTGCCTATAGTAACTTCGCTGACTCTTTTCCCGCCTTCAAGTGGCCTTAGATGTTCCTACTAGCGTACCAGTCACGGAAGCGTCGCATGTGCACTTGTGCAGCGCTTGTGTGAGCGACCTTGACTGAAGCTAGATCAAACTAACAAAGTAAAGAAAGGCACATTCTTCCATTCACAAACGTGTCCTAGCTTCGTTTCAACTGAGCCGAAACGAATTGCGCCGATCCGTCGGCGGCCGGCGGCCTAAACGGTGGGCCGACTGACTCTGCCGTAAGGTCGGCGAGCCGTGCAGTAGCTCAGTCAATGGTCAAGCCAAGCCATCTCCCCTTGACTTCACACAAAAATTCCACAGAAAACGGGCGAGGATGCAAAGAGGGGGACAGCATTTTTCAATTGATTTTTCGGCGGAACGCAATGTACATGGTGCTTACCCACTGCGCCACAAAGCGACCAGATGGAAGGATACGAACGCGTCTCTATATCGTTGACTCATTCAAATTACTGCTGACGAACGCGCGCTCTCTCGTCAGCACTTGCCACAAGTGCAACAACATTAACGTAACGCAAACTACTTAACGGTCGGCCCCCGGAAATGCTCTGCATTTGATCGTGCCCCTCGCGAGGGGATGTTTCACTGCGTCTTCTCTCGTCGCGGGACCCGTGGCGCCATTTGGCGGAGGCGCGGCACAACTCGTAGCACTTTCTTTGAAAAAGCGCCTCGAAAGCCCGGCAAATATGAAATAGGGATGACGCGCTTTCGAGGCAATCCGCCGACGCGGCTGCTTTGTGTACAGACTCGGCGGCGACGTCCCGGGATTCTGGTTTCACCGTCCTACGTGTCATCTCTTTTTTCTTTCTACTAAATAAACGCGCCCAGAATGGTCGAAACATGGCCTATGGACTCCGAACTACAATTCGCGCTAGTAATCCCGCAATGTTTACAAATCACTTCAGTGTCCCTTTAAGGGTAAAGGGAAGCGAAACGCAGCTATAATGAAGCATAGAGCTCTGTAGGGGTATAACAAATATGAACTAGTGAGAGGAATCTGGAAAGGCCTACGAATGCTGTACTCTGCTTAAAATCAGACGTTCTATCAGGCCTTGAAGTGAACCAGAGAACGGTAGCCAGTTTGCCCTTATGAACGCATGGAAAAACAACTCACGAAGCAGTGCAAGGAGATATGGACTGGGCGTCATTTGAAGTTAGAGAAGCACCGAGTAAAATATGCTTTAAAATGAGGTTGAGAGCAATGGATCAACGACGGTGGGCAGCTAAGGTTTTTAGGTACCTATACTTGAAAAGCGTGGACACACAGTGGTTAAGAAAGACAAGAAGGCTAACGATGATATACGGAAAGAACAGTGGAGAATCCAAAACAGCCAAGGTAACGAAAAAAGAGGCAAGGCAGATTGAAAGAAATAAATGGAGGGAAAAAATGGAAGCTAAAACGTCGTTAGAGATGTACAGGGCCGAGAAACTGAACATCAGAAAGGAAAATTTCTACGATAATTCACAAGGCAGCGCTTTGCTTTTTGAGGCTAGAGCAGGTTGCTTGCGAAGTGCGAACTATGAGCTTTATGGGGAAGTATATACAAAATGATGGGGTATGCGTGGTCTGCGGAAAAAAAAAACACAAACCATGCGGCACATGCGTTAGAATGCGAGGGTACCTATCCGAATCTACATCAGGAAAATATTCGGCTTGCAGAAGCCCTAGGATTTAAGGATAGCACAGAGGGAGTTAACTTTGGGGCTGTCGAGGAGAGGAAAAGAAGATTAGAATGCTGATGGACGAAAAGCAGAGAGGGGAATATTTCCCAGGACAGCTACGACCTGTAATAGAAAAAAGTAATTTGTGCCTATTAAGTAATTTGCGCCTGCCTTAAGAGCAGCGCTAATATTAAAACGAAGAGTATAAAACCTAGGAATATGTTTTTTTGTAAGATGACAACTCATCACCTCACTACAACAGGTATACCACTTGCAATAATCATTATCATCATCATCTGGTCTTAAAATCTGCCTTGACCTCGTTAAGTGGTATAATGAGGCTGTTCAGATAGCACTGTGAAAGCCATTATTTAAAAAAACCATTTCACCATCATTGGCGTATTTCCGCTACATCAAGAGCTGCCCGAAAAACCTGTCAGAGACCTAAGTAATGGCCCAAAAGGTTGCTGCACATAACTTCGGATACTTCGGGGAATTGTTTCTGTTGACTGTTCCGCAATATTTTTCTTACGACGAGCATTTCTAACCGGATCTAAGAATAAAGTGTAAATACGCGAGAAGAAGGAAATGAAAGAAATGATAATGAAAAGACCGCTCTCCTCTGGTAAATTGAAATGCCAGCAAAGCTGTTTTTTTAAAGTGGTTTGTTTCTTTGCTTGTTCCTCTCGGGTAAGCGCACTGCGGCTTCGCATACCATTTTTAAAAACACCATGAATGACGTCATAGTACACAGCAACGTCATCAGAGTACACCGAACCAAGTGCCCCTGCGGACACCGCCCCTCTTACAGATGAGCATGGAGGAAGAAAAAGTTAGGTGACGGCGCCGCCGGAGAAACGTGAAGCCTATACTAAAAAGTAAAATCGAAGTCGGCCCAGGCGTCACTGCACCACGTGACCCCACCGCACCGCCTCTGTATGGGGCCGCCGCGCTTCAAATTTCGTCTGCTCGAAACTGCTCTGCGGCCCGTTGTCGCGAAGCCTGCTATATGTTGGTTTTTTTTCCCACGGCTTTTGTCTTCCGCACGTACGCGGCACTCCTGCCCGCACACGGGCATGAGATCGCCGAGCAGACAAATGCTGGAAGGACGGGGAACAGCTACCGCCAACGAAACACGAGAGGTGCCCCGGAGTTGGAGATCGCCGCTGCCGCCGGCCCACCCGACCTTGGAGGGGCCGGCTGCGGCGGCTTGAGAAAGGGGAAACGGCGGAGGGAGCGGCTTCAACGGACCTGGACTTGCGAAGGCTAGCTGCGTGACCGTCATGCCGTCTCCTAACTTTTTTTTCCTCCATGCACATGAGCCACAACCACTGCTGCAGCCGTGCCAGTGTTTCGGACGCACGTGACGTCATAACTACAGATGCGCGGGCCGCGTGCACGGATGCCGCCCTCACTTCCTTTCCCCTTCTCCCCCATACCGTCCCCATTGCTGCAACACTGTCTCAACGCTCTTTATCCCCCATCCCCATCCGCAGCCACAATTCTTGACCCCAATTCTGCCGCAAGCCGCCCAAGATACGCCCTCTGTGGGGGAGGTATAAAATGCTAATGGTTAACTTCGTTTTAACACAGCACTTAAGGGAGTGAGAGCGGCGCTGTGACCGATGCTACTGAATTCCGACACAGATGCAAACTACAAATAAAAATAATGCGGTTGATCCCTCTTCCATAGGAACCGGCAAACCACGAAAGTGAAATGTGCCTTCACAGGAGCAGTTGGATGCTTATTGTGCATCGATATGAACCGGCACGTTGCCATTCATATTTCGTCGCTATGACACTGTTAGACGCATCAATGTGTTAGACACTGGATTGCACGCGCAGGAGCATCGCGTGACTCCGACTGAAACCATAGGTGCTCGCAAACCGTCCGTGCGATCGAAACCACACGGGTTGCCAGCGAATCGTTCGGTGAAAACACTGTCCGCTGCAGCGAAAGGAGCAGCGGACCGTGCCACGAGTGCGACAACCGCGAGTCCGCAGCTTACGCTGCGCGCAGTCAGTAGTATTAACCACGGAGCAAGATAAAAAAATTCCCCCGCATTTCCCCGAGGGGGAGAATGTGAAAGTGCGAATGCACGGTTGTCGGCCCGCTTGCGGCGCTTGGCGCTCGGCCCCCGCACCCCACCGCCTCGCCGCCTTCTCTTCCATCTCTTCCATCGGGTTTGTAGTATCACGTGTACAACCACGCAGTTATCAAGCCGCTATAACGCCGCTGAGTCGCCAACGCACGCCGCTGACGACGTAGTTTGAATGCGTTAAAGATATAAGGCGCGTTACTCACACTGATATCAGCGTGGCGTCCGTGGCTTAGGTCGGTAGAGCGTGTGGCTCGAATCTAGGTGCCTCCGCGGCAATTGAAGTTTTTCTGGCGATGTCACTTCCGTGACGGATATGACGTCAGTTAGATCTTAGTGAACCCCGGCATAAAACACTTTCGTGTTAAAAGTTGCAGTGACATCTACGTTTAAGTCTTAAGATGTGCGACGCGATAGCGTTACGTTGACGCCGAAGGTGCATTTCGGAACGGAGTTCTGCTTTTAAGATTTCTGCTTTTCGAGCAGTAAAGGTCCGCCAAAATTACGAGGATAGCCTCAACGGCTTTAAATCTCCGTGGCACAGGAACTTCAGATGCCATCTAAGCTTGTGTGCTTAATATGTGGGCGTGAAAGGTTGCGGCTGGTTGCTGTTGGCCAGTTTCAGTGAAAAGGCGACACTCTCAGTAGTTCAAAGTGCTTATTCTCTCAGGCCATGACGGGTCTGAGCGTTTTTCTTATTGCTTAGAGAGCGATAGCAGGAGAATGACTTTGGTCACTACAAATAAAGGAAGATTGGGCACGAGGGGGCGCGATGTCCACAGCCCCGAATGCAACAGCTCGTTCCCTGCCCTCTTAATCAGCTCACACTGATCTTGAGGGGATGACCTGGTTAAAGCTGCCTCCCATGTATTTAGTGAAGTGGAATATGTAATGCTTGAGTTGGTCCTTTCCCGAGCATATACCTTTCGGCAGCGGCTAGGTTTTGGGAAGAGACATGTTTTTCGCATTTAGCACAGTTTTCAGTTAATGTCAAATGTTTCCTAACAAACATCTCCGCACACCTGGATGTGTGAATATATAGAATATGTCGATTTGTTTGTATCCTGCGCAGATTTTCTAATTCTTCAACCTTGACAGCTTCCTGTGGCACGCGAACGATCGTGTTTCTAGGCAGACAAGAGGAGACGTTCTCCATATTTTTCGTGGAAGGGAGTGTGGCAGTCGTCACATGAGTTTTGCTCGTGGTTACATGGTGTACAGTATTTTAGTTCGCTTGCTTTATTGTCAGCAGCTTCGGTCGCTTCCAAACCTTCGCGTCAGGGTTTTAGTGTAATTTCATTGATTGATTGATTGATTGATTGATTGATTGATTGATTGATTGATTGATTGATTGATTGATTGATTGATTGATTGATTGATTGATTGATTGATTGATTGATTGATTGATTGATTGATTGATTGATTGATTGTAGGGTTTAACGCGCCGACGCAACGCAGGCGATGGGGCGCGCCGTAGTGGAGGGCTCCGAATTGACTTTGACCCCCTGGGGATCTTTAACGTGCGCCGAAATCTTGTACACACGGGCGTTATTGCTTTTCGCGTCCATCAGAAAAGCGGCCGCCGCGGCCTGGAATCGAACCCGCGACCTCGTGCTCAGCAGCGCAACGCCTTGGACACTGAGCCACCGCGGCGGGTTCCGTGGTGTGGATTGGAGAATCCTGCCAACTTCAACTTTCAACTTTCGTCATTGTGGAACGGATAATCTTTCCATGGCGTGCAAGTATTCCGTCAGTAAAGAGTCTCTAATGATGTTTGGGCTTCTATTTGGTAGTCGGGCTAGTTGGGTTTCCGAGAGGTTTGCTCCAATTTCTGCTTCATCCGCTCGTGTTTGTGGGGTAGGGTCATGCAGTCACAAGCATTGCCAGGGTTGTCCACTGCGACGATTGTTGCCTGAATAGTTTCGTACATTCCAACTTCAGTCTATACTGGTTTTGTTTCTGTAATTTTATTAATTTTATCCTGGCTTCTCGCCTGCATTTGTGTAGGTTTGAATCCAATGGTTTGGGTTGGGAAACATTTTCATGAGGAGTCGCTGTGTCGGTGGCGTGTTCATCATGGCGCCCAGTTTAGTTTCCGGGGGGAGAGGAGTATCTCGCCTATCTCGCATACGATAGCCCGTCCGGACAATTTTTTCACAGCCGCTTCCTTTGCTCAAAGGCAGTGGCTTCCCTCGCGCCTTCAGATGCTTCATTCAACGACCTTTCTGGCAACCGTGAACATTGGAAGGTTGAGGGCTGCCACATGAGGTCCTTAAGACTGCATTTATTTGGTTATCTCCGGCAACAGTAAGTTTGTGGCTGGCTGTACATGGCAGGCTGTACACTGTCGGGCTCGTTATCAGTGCCTGCGTCGGTCTTACCGTTTTCTCTTTCATTCTTGGTGTTTCCCCGGTTAGGAGCTTTACAATGTGGCATAATTGGTTAAATATTTTCTGTATTTTGTGGTTGTTACAACGGCCCTGCCGCTTCTCAGTAGGTCTATGCCAAAGATTCTTGCGTGAGTGTTCTCTAAGATCTCTAAGATGACATCCATAAACTTTTTTGGGTGGCTTTCTTTTAAATGTAGAGCATTTCAGTAACTCACGATGTCACCCGCCTTGACATCCGTAGTCGTAGTCCGCACCCCTCCCCCTACACTATATAAAAAACAATACTATCCGGCGCCTGCTTTCGATCCCTCGAACCTGCGGGCGGAACGCAATGTACATGGTGCTCTACCCACTGCGCCACAAAGCCGACACAGAATGGGAGGCTACGAACGCGCCTTATATTCTTGACTCATTCAAACTACGTCAAGAAGCTGCTGATTACAACGCATTCACTACTACCAACTCCCCAAACACTAAACGTTAACGCAATACACCCACCCCTATGCGACGCATTTACTCGAGTCCCCCTCGCGGGGAGATGGGCCCAATTTTTTTGATAATGGCCGCGTGGTGCCATCACTCGCTTTACACACAACCTTGCAGCGGTGGCAGGGCCACGGAAAACTTGAAAATAGAATTAAACATTAGTGTATTAAACGCTATATACTGGGTTTCATTTCTTACTGAAACACATCTTAGTTCGTTTCTTCTCATAATCCAGACTTAAGTATTGTGACACCGGCAATAACCTTCTGGCCCCCTTTTTAGTTGGGTGATACAATGTTGGTGCAGGCATTTGCTACGATGGGACAGCCGCTTTGTTGTGATGACGTCAGTTGCGAACCTCTCATGTCACGTGTCATTTGTTTTGTTCTATTTTCCGCCTCACGAGGTGCGTTCGCTACGCCAGGCCCAAGGGGCTCGTGGTATGTTCGGCGTGCGAGTCGATCACTGAGCTCAGTGGAGAAAGAAAGGAGCATCAACGCTAAGTAGCGCCTTAACCTTTTATGCTAGTGCACTTTCTTTCTTCGAACGTCCAAGGCTTTCGAAACCAGGATAAGCAGAGGGAGGTTATGCACTTTGCTCGAGCGCGATACGTTGATGTTCTTTTCTTGCAGGAGTGCAATTTTCGCACGCCTCGAGATGTTTCCCTATTTAAAGAGCGCTTCTGTGTTGACGATTTTTTTACATTGTCGAACTCGCCTGCCTCAGTTGGTGTAATATTTTTGCGCCCCAGTTTGCGCCAAAAAGTGCATGTCACCTTTGGGTTTGACGGCCGAACGATCGCGGTCAATTTTTACCTTTTTTCTCGCCGAGTACGTGCTGTAAACGTGTACGCGCCGACACAGCGTCACCTTTCTACGAGTTTCTTTGCATCGCTGGATATTTACTTACTCGACAGTTACCCCACCTTTTTAGTGGGTGATTTTAACTGCGTTTTAGACCCGGTTCCAAACCTTCGCGGGCCGGGTCAGGGAAGACCGTGGCGTGGCGCGTGCGCGCTTGGTGACTTGGTAGATCAATTTAGACTGAGTGACGCTTGGGTGCAGACCCACGGCGGCACCTTCGCTGCAACTTGGGCGAGAGGAGCGTCCGCCAGCCGGCTGGACAAATTCTATCTGCCCCCAGAACTGAGTCGATGCCTAGAAAGCTGAGAGGTGCTGGCGTTTCCGTCTGGCACACCTCGTATTTCCGACCATTCTCCCGTCTCTGTAAAGCTGGTGCAACGCGGGACCATCTCCAGCCATGACATGTGGCGTATGGACATCTGCCTGCTAGCGGATCCTGATAGCGTTGAAGCAAAATGGAGAGACGAGCTAGTTGGTTCGCAATTTCCATGAGTGAAACTTAAGCGCAAAAATTCTTCACAGGGACGAGAAAGGGAACGACACAGGCGCTTAACGACATAGCGTTGCCTCTCTTAAGGACCAGCTGAAACCCGGGCCGCAGAGGAACGAGTGGGAAGACTGAAAGTCGAGTTGGCGCAAGATACTTATGGAGGCGGGACGCAAACGTAAAGCGCGCATCTCACGAAAACTGGATAAGTCTTTGAGGAGGTTGCGCATTATAAAGAGCGGGCAAATGACATTTGCCATTCGCGACTATGAGGGTGTGTTGAAGGCGCGCTACCAGAGTCTCTTGCGTCAGTCGTCTAGCACAGCGGGTCGCGCATTCGTGCCAGGCAGTCCTTTGTCAGACCCGTCGGAACTAAAGTATTAGGGCAGGTTCGGTAGATGACGTCGATCAAGCGCACGTGCCCCACGTTGTGTTGCCGAACGGCACCGCTAGTTCGCGTCCAGCCGACATAAATGAAGTGTTTCCTCACCACTTTAGGGAATTTTTTAAGGCGTCAGGAGAGCGCGAAACTTCCCCGGAATTTGAGGAGAATGTTCGCAACTTTTGCGGTGAACTTCCACAAGTACCCAGTTCCTTAGCTGACACTTTGACCGCTCCTGTCTCTTACGAGGAGCTGTGGGATGCATTCGGAAGCATGAACCAGTCTTCAGCCCCGGGGTCAGACGGCATTCTATTGAGCTTTTACAAAGCCTTCTTTCTTTTCGTGCCTGAAGGGCCTGTTGTTAGAGATGGTGAACGCCTTTTTCATCCATGATGTGCGGCCCCTTTTAAAGAGGGCAACATAGTCCTTATAACGAACCCGGGAGGGGAGCCGTCAGACCCGTGATCATGTAGGCCAATCACTTTGCTGAATATGGACTATAAGATCGTAGCCACCATAATTTCAAGGCGCCTCTCCAAAGTGTTGCCGCACGTATTGAGCTCTGCCCAGACATGTAGCGTGCCGGGGCGCTCGATTTTTTCGGCCCTGTCTCTCACCAGGGACTTGTTCGCATTCGCCACTCGAACAGGCATTCCAGGCTGCCTTGTATCGCTGGATCAAGCCAAAGCCTTTGATCGAGTGGAACATCGTTATTTGCTGGCCGTTCTTCGCCGCTTTGGCTTTCCAATGGAACTCATTACGAGGTTAAACCTCTTGTACCATGGCCTCACTTCCCGACTCCTCGTAAACGGACAACTTAGCGCCCCTTTCCCAGTTGGGCGAGGGACCAGGCAGGGGTGCCCACTCTCCCCTCTACTTTTTGTCCTGGCAATCGACCCTCTACTTAGACGCGTGGCGAACTCTCCTGGCATACGCTGCTTTCCCCTTCCCGGACAGGCCCAGGTAAAAGTGTCAGCGTACGCAGATGATGTGTCCCTGTTTTTGCGGGACGACAGCAGCTTTACTGCGTTCTCGCGCCTCTATTCCATCTACAGCGAGCTGTCTGGCGCGCAAATAAACAGGGGTAAGAGTCAGGCACTGCGATTCGGAGAATTCACGTCAGACCTTTGGGGAGAAGTGGAGTGGATCGCCGCCGTCAAAGTCCTTGGTGTAACGTACCACGCCTCGGGTGAGGGGGTGCGTGAGACATGGAGGGGAATTGTGAAGAAGGCCAAAAAGCGCTTGTCGGTAGCCGCGCAATTTAAATTGTCCTTTTCGGAGCACAGCTTCGTAACTAAAGCATGCGTTTCTTCCGCTCTTTATTACGTTGCGCGCATAGCTCGCCCACCCCGAAATGTAGTGCGGAAGCCGGAGAGCAAGTTCTTCTCTTTCTTTTGGGGAGGAAAGACGGAGAGGGTAGCTCGGGCTTTCATGCGGCTCCCAACCAGCATGGCGGGATACAGCCTTCCATGCATGTCGACAATATGCAGCGTCCTGGCGTTGCGTAGGTTTGTAGATTTGACGCGAAACACGGACTACATAGGAAGCAGCTTTCTGAATTCTTGTGCACATCGCGAGGTGTGTTTTACAGTGAACCTTAAATCGGCCCTTTGGCAGAGAAACCGCCACCCTTCTACGCCTATGTCACGAAAACCTTTCAGGAACTGTTAGCACAGATCCCCGACTTCGAAATTTCGCACATTGCCCCAAGCAAACTTTGCGAACAACTTGCTGTGGCGGAACTCACTCCGGAGCAGAAAGCGCTCACTAAAAAGGCCCGCTGGAGGCAGCTGACTTCTTCGGTCCTCCCAACGGACGTCAAAGATTTCGGGTGGGAGCGTGGTTGGGGCGTTCTGCCCACTAGAGACCGTTTGACAACGTGGGGCGTAACACCGTCAGCGCGGTGTCCTCAATTCGGACAAAATGAAACTTTGCGACACGCACTCTTTCAGTGTTCTGTAGCAAGGACGTTCTGGACGCTGATGTCTAGGATGTTTGAAGTACGCCTAGGGGAGCGCACAAAATCTCGCGATGCCCTAGTGACTTTTCTGTTATGTGTGGGGGTCCTGGTTGTGTGGAGGCGTCGTGGTGTCGCGGCACTCCGGTCCTGGCCTCACAAGGCTATGTTCCCAATGCTGCTGCGCATGCGCACGCGTCTGTTCGAACACCTGGAAGCGGAGCTCGCCACGCTGGGGGAAGAGGCGTTCCTCCGGCGTTGTTCGTGCCGCTTCATCATGGTGAACAACGCACGTTTGGAAATACGAATAGTTGAATATTATCCTTGTAACGATAATAAAACAAGTTAGAATATTAACCTTCTAACCAGACTACACGCGATACATAGTTATCTGCAGTGTTCACTTTATGCATGTGTGTATCTGTAACTATCTAAGAATGTTGCACTGCTACCCGCATTCGTGGGTAGCCACATTCGTGTGGTAGCCACAGGGTCTACCCACATTCGTGGGTAGACGCTGAAGCTACCGTTCGCGTTTGCCGACAACTCAACTTTCCACTCGATCTATGTTGTACCCTGCGTGGTACAAAATGTTACAACTTCTATATAGGCCAGCGGCAGCCACTTCTGGATTGTTTTTTGTGTGTGCTTCCCTTTTGTAATGTGTATTTGTTACCCGATGCATAGTTCCATCGAGGCATGTTATGTATTTGCTTCGATGGACAAATCCGTCCGTCATCTTGCTGCGCCGCCTTATTCCTCGGAGTCACTTGACATCAAGCAGCGGAACAGCGAGCGAGCTACGACGACAAGGCGAGCCCCAAAAATTTAGTGCCCTGCCACTCTGTGAAGAAGGACGACCAGCAAAGCTGCGGTCCCGAGCCTCAACCTGAGCGTTGACTGGGTCGTACTGCAAGGGGTGCACGAAGAAAAACACGTTTGTTTGCAATTTGCGATTGAGCATAGTTTCTTGTTAATTAACTTAATGAACTTTTGACAAACTAGAGCTTTGTTCAGGTGGACAAATAAGGGGCTGTCCGTATACCTCCCGTAGAATCCCATATGTATTGACAACTGACGAGAATTCCACAGTATTTACAACTTTATTGTGAACCATGTAATTTTGAAGACTATATAAAACGCGGCGTTGTGTTACCGTCGTCTTAGCCGCTAATTGTCATATCATTTGTTTCGGTATCGTTTCAATAAAACAAGCGTTAGAGCCAATTTCTGTAATGGTATTCCCTCCGAAGATTGACGTTATTCACTCTGCAACCCTCGATGTGGGAAAGCTATCTAACAAAGATCAAGGTTAGAACGATACTCTTAAAGTCTGCTTTACCTCCTAGCACAAGTTATTTGCTTGGAAGGCATTTTTATTTTAGGGCGCAGAATTTTGGCGCCCGAACAGCTTCGCCCAAATATCGCATTAGGGAGTATCGTAATCGGCAGCCAATTTTACAAAGGAAATATAGGCCCTCTTGTATTAAAATATGAAGGCCCTAGGACATTTTTAATTTGATGTGATTTTTTCCATCCGCCGAGGGTTTTACGATCGCGGGGATTTGAGTGGGCTCCGCAACGTGGCGCTACGCTCGCTAGCGATTCTCGTCTACATCGCTCTGTTACCGGAGGTGATCTGCTGGATCCTAGCCATAGACAGCTTTACTGTAAAAGTGCTCTTGACTTAAAAATCGCCCAATGTGCCCCTGCTGTGACAACAGTACCGCATTTTGAACACGTTCGTTGTAAGTGGCTGAGGGGAATGAACTTGCGCTTTCAGAATTGAGATGACATTCCTTACTAAGGGCTTGCCAGGAGATGTATAGGTTGCGCTCCGCTAGCTATCATAAGGTGACGTGCCGTGTTACAGGATTGCGTGCTTCTTTCTTCGTATTCTGTGTCTCATGGATACATGATCCACTTCGCCCGGTTGTTTTGGTATGGGTGGTGTGATCTTTCCCCAAGTACCTTGTGGACAGGCACCGCTTTTGGGGGTCATGTAGTCTGGAGCTTTGTCATCATGACCTCAATGACGGGTGGTTTTATGCATGGTAGGAGGCACTATTGTTGAGGCGACGTAAGGGCCTTTGTTCGTCCGGTGCAGTCTCAGAGTTTCAGCGAATTTATAGGGCGGACGGCACAATGTAGCTGGGAACGTAATCAATGTGAAGAGTTTAAGCCAATTGCCGCTGTGGTTCCCGTTCTGGACCTTTCTCATACCTTTCGCGGGAGCATTAGTACCGCGTCCACACCCTCTTTATTCTGCTATAAAACGCAGTGCCACCTTGAATATTATATCATTCCAGACATGTGGCAAGAAAACGTTCGGAGATCAACCTCGTCTGCCCTCTCTAGTCATGTCAAAGATTAGCCCCCACTTCCCCCTATCATGCACCTTTCTTAGTAGTTCAGTGATGAAAGTGGCTGGAAGAATCTACACCGCCACGGACAAAAGGCTAAAAGTACAGGTTTAAGAGCAACCAAGCCGCCTTAGCAGAGGACCTTGAGAATCCTACCAAGTGGGCTTTCGGACAAGCCAAAATTACGAACGCCGCTGCATTCGTAAGACGGAACGCCCCTTTATGCAGAAGGGTAAATGTTTGGGCATGGCATGGTTCCCAGAGTGAATACAAGCGTACACAGGACGAAGGGAAGGCGAAGACTGGACGAGCGCTATGTCCCGCCTTCGCCTTACGGTCCGTCGTGTCGCTGCTTGCATTCACTGCGAAAGCCCTTATCCACTGCGCTCCCGCGAAGTGGTTAGACTGCATCGGAGATGAGATTGATACCTTTGTAGGTTTTACGCCCGATTTATCCGAACAGAAACCAAGCCGCTTATGACGGAGCTCCCATGTTCCCCAACGTTTTTGTACGCAGTCAAGAATGCACGAAGGAGCAGAAAACGAAAAAAGCAACATGCAGGATTTCGCGCGAATGTTTTAGGTTACACTTGAAAAACATTATCAGAGGCATGTACGGCCACCCAATTTTTGAATTGGATATTGGTGTTAATTAGAACCCGCTGGTTGAGGCTCCCGAGTCAACCGGCGGTTGGGCCAGCGCCTAATCACGGTAGAAAGGTGCGAAACGAGCGAGGGTAGTTAGCATGTGCAGAACGATCCGTCTTCGGCTAAGCTGTTCCCGCAAACAGCAAAATCAACCCCTTCCGCTGGTAAGTCATCCGGCTGTCTTCATTCCCATGAGCAACGTACCCGCAAAATCACTGTCATTCGTTCCGGGAAGGGGTCGCCACGTAAAAGTGGCCGCGCGTGCAAGCGCAGTGGGGTCCCAGTATGATAGAAGCGGTACGACGGCACGCTAAGCTGAAACTCTCTATGAAAAAAGATGGGTGGCTGTATATAGACTGACACCGCCGTGCGAATGGACTTTCCCTCAAAAACTTTTCTGTGTCTCTTGGTCGCGCTGCAGGAGAGCCCGTATGTTACCGCAGGAGTCGGAGCCTCGAGCAGACGTCAAGCCATGTCTGGAGGTCGCCTTACAACCATCACGTGATGACGTGGTCGGCGCCTCCAGCGTTAAGGGCAACACGAGCAGTGACCTGTTCGCCACTCCGCCGGTTCCGGAATCACGTGATGCGCAGCCTGGCACGGAGTCGGAGAACCGCTCTGTCAGCGGCAAGGATTCCCGAGACCGTTCAACTTTACCGCCGCCGTCGTTGCTGCTGTCGAGCTGTCCAGAGGCTCCGCAGCGAGGTGACAGAGCAGCAGACACCGTGTCGCGGAGCCCCACCCAACCTTCGGCTACAAACGCTGCAATAAGTGGTATGGACTGTACGCAGCAAACAGAAGCGTGCATGGTCGCTTTCCGAAAGAGCATGTCCGGTGTCACATGACCCAGAAAAAAAGACAGCGCAGCTGGGATATCGACAAATCTAAGGCTTCATATACACGAGCGGTTCCCTGCGTTCGCGTCCCAGCTCCGCTGCCTTTTTTTCTTGATCATGTAACCAACACGCCCAAATTGCCACTTAGTCCGGCATCCCGTACACTAGTTAGGCAGGAACGTTGGGCCGCTAAACGCATTCTTTGCCGGATTACAATGGCAACATTATTTGCGGGCACTGGCGCCCATGGTACTTTGCGCTAGGAGCTGTGTAATTCACACGGACGCATCTGCACAACGTCAGAAATGCTTTCGGTACATTCTTCCAGGCTTCTTGGCTGGAGCGGGTTTCGTTCCCCGAATTGTTTTGTTTTTTTTTATTATGGGGAACACGGAATTAATAAAGGAATAAAGGCTTTATTCTCCAATTATAACAAGCTCCAGTACTGTTTGTGAACATGCCATCAGAAGAAAGTTTCTAAAAGGGGTTAAACCACACGGAGGTTAACGCGGGATAATAAGGACGGAGAAACTATATTGATTGAAATGAAGAAAAAGTATCCGCGTAATTTTGAAGAAACAACTGGAACAATCAATCAGTATGTCCACCTAGCTTAACTGGGAAACTAGAGCCTTCAACTATTTCTAGCTCTGATCCAGGGAAGCAAAAGCAGTTTTCTCCTCATGTCATTCCCCCCCTTCCCGTGACACCTATGGTTCCGAAAGTTCTTTTAGCTTTTTTCCCTTCGCAATCTTCCTCTATTTGTGCTGTTGACTAGGCGCGGGAGCCTAGATATCGTAATAATTATGCCCACGAGAGCTCCCAGATGACAAATTTCGTCAGCGGCAATTTTTAGCCAGTATATGCCTTTACCTAGATGCGCCGTGTAAAGTTTTACCGTAAAGGTTTGCGTTTAACCCCGCGCCAACTCAGGGACTAGTACAAATGCAGTGTATATACGCCTCTCTTCGTGTCGAATACAACAAACTACGGTAAATTCTTAAACTGCCTAAAAATGCGAAGGCTAAAGCTTAGTCGGACCTCCTGTTCATCTGCTGCTGAACACTCTGTTGAACGTTCACGTTGCTCTCGTCGGGGGTTAACGCAGCTTCATCCACGGCCGCTTGGGCCAGACACATCTGCAGAGAGGGACGCGTATCCGCGCGCGTTTTTGCTCTGTGGAAACCGGTCCTGCGGCGGTAAGCAGCTCGCATAAAGGGAACAGTACCGGTTTTGGCGGGGGAAAAAACGCGTACGGAAACGCTTCGCTCCCCGCACATGTGTCTTGCTGTTTACCAATTTCCACTGTAAAGCGGGAGACACATATCCGACGAGCGACGTGCATCCGCACGTGCATTCGCACTCTGGAAACCGGTTCGGCGGTGGCCAGGAGCACGCATGAAGGCTGTAGGACCGGTTTGGGAGAGGGGAAAAAACGCGCGCGGTAACATAAACCATGCACAGCTGGTTCGGAGTGCCGCCTTAGCAGAGGGCCTTCAGAATCCTGCCAAGTGGGCATTAGGACGCGCCTAAATTACGAACGCCGCTGCATTCGTATTTTCCGCCCAAAAGAAAGGCAGCTATATCGGCCCTGCAGCGGAACGCCCCTTAAAGGGACACTGAAGTGATATGTAAACATTGCGGGATTACTTGCGCAAATTGTAGTCCGGAGTCCCCAGGCCATGTTACGACCACTCTGGGCTTGTTTACGCGATTTTATTTAGTAGAAAAATAATTCGAAAATGCTGTCCTCCTGTCTTTACGCTCCCCCATTTTCTGCGGCGTTTTCGTGTGACGTCGCGAGGAGCCGAGCTCGCAATTGGCTGCGCTACTGCACGGCTCCCCGGCCTTCAGACAAAGTCAGTCGGCCCAGCGTTTCGTCCGCCGGCCACCGACGGGTCGTCGCAATTCGTTCGCTCAGTTGAAACGAAGCCAGGACACGTTTGTGGATGAAGAATGGGCCTTTCTTTACTGGTTAGTTTGTACACTGTATCTAGCTCCAAGTCAAGGTCGCTTCACACAAGCGCTGCACAGCGCACATGCGACGCTTCGCTGACTGGTACCCAGTAGGAAAATATAAGGCCTCTTGAAAGCGGGAGAAGAGTCAGCGAAGTCAATATTGTCACGAAGACAAGGACGATGCAGTTGTCTTGAACGAGAAACACGTTTATTGGAGCGAACTTGTGCTCCCCTAACAACTCAAAAGAATACAGAGGCGGTGAAGCAGCTGTCAACAAAGTGACTTGCACAGGCGAGTGTCGTCGAATCGAATGCCCCGGCGTCCGCACTGCAGGCTTTTATCTTTGGCGCGCGTGTTCTCGAAACGTCGATTCGCATCGAGAACATAGTAGATCCAAGAAGATTATTCTGGGCTGTTCATGTTAGAATCGGAATGCTCTTCCTATCACAACAGATAACACATGCGGCAATAGAAAGAAAGAATGGAACACGCCGCTTTCCCTTGGCGCAGAGATAACACAGACCCGGCGCAGCCGGGCGGTAAAAGCAAACACAAATAAACAAACCCAATGTATGGTTCGCGGCATTACCCCCCCTCTAAGAGTGCATCGACCCGATGCTAACATAAGCGACAGTCCGAACAAATGAAAATAAAAGTTCGTCATCGTCCGTAGAAAGGTTTTAAGCGAACCACGTGGACGACTTCAGGCCGCGTGCGTTGTCGTGATGTGCCGGAGTCACCATCGGGGATCACTTCGTAGGTGAGTTGGCCAACACGTCGTCAAGAGGCACGTCGTCAAGAGGCCCGCCCTACCACCGCCCGCCCGCCCCCCGGTAGCACGAACCCAGACGCCGAGGAAGACTGACGTATGGCGAACACCGGATAATCGTCCTCTGTGCTACCACTGCGGAGAGGCCCGACCACATCTAACCGTCGCTGCCCATACAAGAGACTCGGACTACGTGGTTTTCTCCGTCGACGCACCACGCCCCTGACCCGGCCAGCACCCATCTGAGATTGAAGAATACCTGTCCGAACACCAGCCGTGGGACCTAGCCCGTTCAAACCGTTCGCCATCCGCCCTACCCGTACCAGTCGCCGGCCCGCCGTAGCAGTGCTGACTTCGCACGTGGCAGTCTCCCAGCCCACGCGGGGGAAACTAAAGGGCGGCAACTTCTGGAGGTGAAGTTGCTCTACGCGAAAAAACTGGAAACCCTCCAACGACGCAAGGACGCGCTAAAGACAGTGATTAACGACATGCCCTCATACCCGACGACCCGACCTAACTCTGACGAGAGTCCCGAACACGACGACAGCTACACAACGCGACGCGTACCCGACCTGACCGAGACGTCCGTTAGAAGACGACGACAACGACGATGCACAGTGCCCGACATCAACACGTACAAGCAGAGATACGAACGCCCCGACGAACCCGGAACTCGAGGAAGAGACTGCATCTGACGTCAAGGTGTCCATCGATGGCTTTGACGTAGTCGCCCTCGTAGACACGGGAGCTGACTATTCGGTAATGAGCGAACCATTTGCGTCTAAACTGGAGAAAGTTATGACCAGATGGGACGGTCCGCACATACGCACAGCAGGAGGCCACCTCGTGACGCCAAGTGGAACGTGCACATCGCGCGTCACCACAGACGGGCACAACGTACCCTGCGGCGTTCGTCGTTCTGCCTAACTGCTCACGCGACGTAATTCTTGAATGGACTTTTTGATGGACAACGGTGCAATATCGATCTGCAGACTAAGTCAATAACTTTTCCCCCCATCTCTCCATGACGCCGGAACCGAACCCCGAACGACGTGCTGCTGTAAGGATTGCCGACGATCATGTCACCCTGCCACCCCGCGCAAGCTTGATGGTCGCAGTCTACTGTGAAGATGCTGCTCCTGACGTCGACGCTATCGTAGACACTGATCAAAGAGTGCTTCTCGACCGGGGTGGTCTGTCGCAAGAGGCATTGCGCGCTTCAAGGAACACCAATACCACATTTTGGGTTACTAATTTCACCGAGGAGTACCGCATTTAAAACAAGGGCGCGGCAATTGCATTCCTCGAAGAAACGCAAGAAGCAAGTGACGTGATCGCGGTCGCCGACTTTGAACGCACACCCGTAGAAAACCTTCAAGCTCCCGCAGGCATTCGACGTGAATCCGGCTCCTACCGCAAGAACAACGGAACAAATTATTGGCTTTGCTGCGTCGCTATAGCGAATGTTTTTCGTCTAGCGCAAAACTACGTCAGACCCCTCTAGCGAAGTACCGAATAATAACCGAAGATGGAGCCCTACCTACCCGACAGTCACCGTACCGCGTCTCTTCACACGAACGGGAAGCCATCCGGACTCAAGTCGACGACATGCTCAGCGACGACATTATACAGCCATCGAAAAGCCCCTGGGCTGCGCCCGTCGTACTCGTAAAGAAAAAAGACGGGCACATTAAGGTTTGCGTTGACTATCGGCGACTGAACAAAATCACGAAAAAGGACGTGTACCCCCTCCCCCGAAATCGACGACGACCCCTCGACCACCATCTGCCACGCGAAGTACTTCTCATCGATGGACCTGAAGAGACCGGCTACTGGCAAATTGAAGTGGACGAGAGAGACCGAGAGAAGACTGCATTTATAACCCCAGACGGGCCTATACGAGTTCAAGGTGATGCCGTTTGGGCTGTGCACAGCACCAGCGACGTTTCAAAGAGTCATGGACATTGTGCTAGCTGGCCTAAAGTGGCACACCTGCCTCGTATACCTCGATGACGTAGTGGTATTCGCCCGGACTTTCGACGAACACCTTGAAAGGTTGGCGTCTGTACTCGAGGCCATTCGTACGTCGGGGTTGACGCTGAAGCCTGAAAAGTGCCGTTTCGCATACGGGGAACTCAAGTTCTTGGGCCACGTCGTCAACGCCGCGGGTTGTCCTACCACCACCCGGCAAAAACTTCAGCCATTGGCGAACTTCCCAAGGCCGAAAGACAAGAAGGGCGTGCGAAGATTTCTCGGGCTGTGCGCATACTACCCGGCGCTTCGGTCGCAAACTTCGCACGCATTGCAGAGCCACTCACGCGCTTGAGGAAAGATAGCACCCCTTTCAGCTGGGAAAACGACCAAGAAAAAGCATTCTGCGAGCTGCAAAAACGCCGGAAAAGCCCGCCCGTGCTCGCTCATTTCGACGAAAACGCCGAAACGGAAATGCACACGGACGCCAGTGATATAGGCTTGGTGCCGTCCTTGTCCAAAAGCAAAGCGGGCTGCGAAAGGGTAATCGCCTATGCCAGCCGTGGTCTGTCGAAGGAGGAGAAAAAACTATTCTGCTGCTCTGAGAAAGAGTGCCTGGCTATTATATGGGCGATTTCAAAATTTCGCCCATACGTGTATGGAAGGCCATTCAAGGTTGTAACAGACCACCATGGGCTGTGTTGGCTTCGCCAATTTGAAGGACCCCTCTGGCCGTCTCGGGCGGTGAGCTTGCGCCTGCAGGAGTTCGACGTTACAGTCGTTTATAAATCCGGCAGGAAACACTCCGACGGCCGACTGCCTGTCCCGCGCCCCCGTCGACCCACCAGCACAAGACTCTGATGAAGACAGCGCGTTCTTCGGGATCGTGACGGAGAGCGACCTAGCCGCTCACCAGCGTGCCGACCCCGACTTACGCGTCATAATCGAGTACCTCGAGGGATGCAACGTTGCCATTCCTAGGACCTTCAAACGCAGCTTACCAGCATTCAGCCTGAGAAACTCCGTCCTTGTGAAGAAGAATTTCAGCCCCGGAACAAGAGCGAATTACCTTCTCGTCATCCCCGCGGACCTTCGTGACGAAATTTTGGAAGCGTGCCACGACGACCCGTCTTCCGGACATCTGGGCACAGCCCGCACTATTGGAAAAATCAAGGCGAGGTACTACTGGCCCGGCCTTACCTCTGACGATCACCCACTACGTCCGGAGCTGCCATGACTGCCAGCGACGAAAAACGCCCGCCGGCAAGACCCGCCGGACTTCTGCAAGACCGATCGCCGTCCCATCGAGACCATTTCAACAGATTGGAATGGACCTTTTAGGCCCGTTCCCTACGTCACGATCACAGAACAAGTGGATTGTCGTAGCGACAGACTACATGACGCGCTACGCAGAGACCGCCGCTCTTCCGAGGGGGACTGCACAAGAAGTGGCGAAGTTCTTTATAAGCCAAGTTGTGCTGCGACATGGAGCCCCGGAAGTCCTAATCACAGACCGGCGGAACGGCATTTACTGCGGAGCTGATGCAAGGAGTATTACGCTAACAGCAACACGGATCACCGAAGAAGCGACGGCGTACACCACCCCCATACGAACGGACTAACAGAACGTTTGAACAAGACAATCGCAGATATGCTGTCAATGTACGTTGATAAAATGATAAAATGTCAATGATAAAAAGCCTGCAGTGCGGACGCTGGTGCATTCGATTCGACGACACTCGCCTGTGCAAGTCACTTTGTTGACAGCTGCTTCGCCGCCTCTGTATTCTTTTGAGTTGTTAGGGGAGCACAAGTTCGCTCCAATAAACGTGTTTCTCATTCAAGACAACTGCATCGTCCTTGTCTTCATGACATCTGGTGGAGGTGCGGGGTACGCACCCTTCATGCCCACTACAACCTCGGGAAGCCGCCAAGCCAGTCCAACAGAGCCAGCCTCCGCCTGCAAGATTTACCACCCGAGTTCGGTTTGATGCCAGAAGGGCCCAAGAAAAGGAACACTGCAACCAACCCCATGGTGCAAGAAACAACGTCGCCAACCGTCCTGCAGCAGCCCCGGGAACCGCCATCGTTCCGGGGAGCCCCCGCTAAAGACCCCGAAGAATGGTTGGAGAAGCTGGAGCGCGTTCGCATCTTCAACAGGTGGGACGACGAAGAAACTTTCCGGCATGTCTTCTTTTACTTAGAAGATGCTGCTCGAAACTTGGTTCGAGAACCATGAGAGTTCTTTGAACCGACTGGACTCACTTCAAAAGGGAGTTCCTTAAGACATTCACTACCGTGGTGAGAAAAAGAGCGAGCTGCGCTTATGCTTGAAACTCGGACACAACACCCCAACGAAGGGGTCGTGATCTTCGTTGAGGAGATGAAGCAACTATTTTCGCCGCGCGGACCCCGAAATGACGGAAGAAAAGAAGTTACGCTTCTTGACGCGCGGTGTGAAGGAGGAGCTGTTTGCTGGACTTGTCCGCAACCCGCCAAAAACCATCGCTGAATTCGTGACCGAAGCCAGCACGATTGAGAAGGCTCTCGAAATGCGTGCTAAGCAGTATGACCGGAACTTTGTTGGCGCGCCCAGTGGGAACTACGTCGACAACGTGCGGATTCCGGCTGATAGCCTACGCGAGACCATCCGCGCAGTAGTGAGAGAGGAGCTGCGGAAACTTTTCCCGACGACGCCGCAACCCCAAGTCGCTTGCCTAACTGACGTGATCCGGGAAGAAGTTCAAAACGCTTTGGGAACTTCTGTGGCATCGAAGTACACTGCGAGCCCCAAGCTATGACGTACTCCGCGGCTGTTCACCTACCCCGCACCTCCACCAGATGTCACGAAGACAAGGACGATGCAGTTGTCTTTAATGAGAAACACGTTTATAGAGCGAACTTGTGCTCCCCTAACAACTCAAAAGAATACAGAGGCAGCGAAGCAGCTGTCAACAAAGTGACTTGCACAGGCGAGTGTCGTCGAATCGAATGCCCCGGCGTCCGCACTGCAGGCTTTTTATCTTTTGGCGCGCTTGGTTCTCGAAACGTCGATTCGCATCGAGAACATAGTAGATCCAAGAAGATTATTCTGGGCTGTTCATGTTAGATCGGAATGCTCTCCCTATCACAACAGATAACACATGCGGCACAGAAAGAAAGAATGGAACACGCGCTTCCCTTGGCGCAGAGATAACACAGACCGGCGCAGCCGGGCGGTAAAAGCAAAACACAAATAAACAAACCCAATGTATGGTTCGCGGCAATATAGGTACTAAGGAAATAAAATCAACTGATATTTTTACCGTACAGTGTAAAAATAGGGTGCGGGAAGCACTTTTTTGCGCTGGGCGAACAAGCACAGCAGTCAGCAGCACGACTACGCATCTGCGAACGCTTTTCCGTCTACGAAATGCAATTGCTAGATGTGAGCTATTGTGTAAACTAGGGGGACGCTTACTGCACGAGCGCAATACAACAAATAGTCACCTAAGCTGCTTGATATGCCAAAACTAAATAAAAGTGTAAACTCGTTGTACAATATATACTTTATATTACCAAGGTCGGCGAACCCCGTTCCGTGGCCGAGTGGTGTGGGGCGCTAGTTATATTGCCGCTAGTGTTTTGCAAGTCACGAGTTCGAGTCCCCGCGGGTACGTGCTTTTTTTTTCTTTTTTTTTTGTAAGTTAACTTTTTCGTTTTCTGCCGATGTTTTCTACATTGAGTTCACCTTTTTTGGGCCGCAACGTTCATGGCTCCACGAACTAGTTCACAGAACGCGCGCAGGCCGGCACTGGCGCGCTAGCGAGTTCTCGTTGGGGTGCTGTTGCCATAAGCACCGACTGCTTGCGGGCAGTGGGCACAGGCCAGAATGAACAGACCCTTGGCCTGGTACGAACACGCTTTTTACGATACAGGCATGAGTGAGGCAAGCTCCAAATATGGGGGAAAAGCGCATGACATTTGGGCGTCTGCGGGTACGCGGAGGGCCTCCATGCACTGCGTAGGCCTCGGCTAGTGAATGTTACGATTCCAAGCCGTCCTGGGAGGCTTATCTTTATGCAATTTTTACAGCTGACAACATGGCAGAAGCGCGGTACGATTATTACTGAGTTATTGAGAATGCCCATCCAACAACGCCACCGGTTGTGTTTTACAGAACCGAAACCGAAACCGAAACTTGTTTGGTTGCTCACCTTGGGCATCGTCCAATCACGGTACCCGCTCCTCCCAACGTCACAGCTTTAGTTGGTGCGGCCGCCGCAAACCGCGCATGGTAGTTTTTCTTCTTTCGCGCTTTGTAAAATAATTACCGATTTGTCAACCGGATAAACCATGAAAAGTGTGCTAATTTGAGCCAGTCTACGCAGTGCAAGCAAAATCGGGAGCTTGACAAATTCACTTCAGTGTCCCTTTAAGGGTAAATGTTTCACTCGCCAGGCATGCGTCTGAAACCTTATAGGCCAGGGGCCAGACAAATGTGCGGCGAGCGACGCGTTACCGCGCTAGTTTTTCCCCTCTCCCAAACCGGTCATGCGTGCTCCTGGCCACCGCCGAACCGGTTTCCAGAGTGCGAATGCACGCGTGCATACGCGTCCCTCTCCGCTTAAGTGTCCCCAGCTTTAACTTACCTCCTCAGTCTTCCCCTCCTGCAACTACGACCGAGTGCGTCCTCACTTAAGGCGATGTTGAGTGAGCTCTGAAACTACAGAGCAGCGCGTACAAGGCGCGTCCACCGTGGAATACGGTCCGCCGTTCTTTCTCAGAACGTTCCTCCGGCGCCTCCGTCTTGCTTTCCCGACGGGCGCTCCCCGGCTTACGTTTCGATTTTCTTTACAAAATTTGGTACTGTAGCACATCCCACGAAACAAAGATTTAATGCTTTCGCCTTAAACAGGCCGTGAAGACAGCATATAAATTTCATTCTTCAAAATACTGCTTTGCCCCATAACAATAATACCAATTTTATCGCAAACTTTATGCAAACCGTATGGATATTAAAGAGAACATATGAAACAGTGGAAACACTTTCCGGGGATCTGTGATGTCACAGACGCTTGTCTGTGCCATCAACGACCCCCGACCCGAGCCACTGCCAAGAGACACCGGGCGACTCTTGTGGTGCGTATTTTTTAGAACTGGCCCATGTTGCGTCACGGTCGCGCGAAATTTGATGGTTGTCGATATTTCCTGTTTTTTTTTTAATTAAAACAAAACGTATTTCTGGATGGAAGGGAGCTGCGTGAGTTACAAACGACCAGTTCTTTCAAATTGAATAAAAAGTCTTTGTGAGCCGTTTAAGACAAGTGTGCTGATGAAGAGAACGCCAGCAGGGTTTTTAATGGCTCGACTTAATGCCCCGCAATACAGTCGAACCTCGTTGTAACGAATTAGTATCAGTACAGCAAATTAGTTCGTTGTAACCGATATTCGTTGTAACCTAGGGGGTAAAAATCGGCTGTGACAAATCGTTATTCAGGCTCGTGCAAGAATACTTGATACAAAAATGCAATTTTAAGTCTTCAAATTTTCTATACACAAGGTAAGCGTTCCCTTTCATGCTTGTTATGTTTGAAACTCAATAAACCGTAACATGAGTACGTGAAAATACAACAGAACAAAGTTCATGTTACAAAACAGACGTGCGTCCTTAATTTGATGAAGGATGTGAGCTTCGTCCAGGGACTACTCACAGCACTGAGCAGGATGATGTTTTCCACAGTGTCCACGAACAAAAGGCATTTATACCTCTGCAGTTTCGGGCTACGGGGGGTATTTCCAAGGAGCCTCTTAGCCTCCTGGTCAAATATTTCTTCGTTATATCCGGTATCGCACGCAGCTCTCATGGTTTCAGGTTTGTTATAAAAGAATAAGGGTCATTCAAATAAAGTTGATAAACCAAAGTTTGTATTTTGTTCGCTATAGCCCATAATTCGCTATATCAGTGTTCGTTAAAACGAGATTTCACTATATACCGAACGACGGAAACAACCCAAGTGAGACCAGTACGAACATGGGGCATCGGATATTAAGCACGCATTTCATATTAAGGTGGAATGCTCGAGCCGGGGCGGGTAACAGGCAAGAGCGGGAACAGCTGCTGCTGGTGTTCAGCTGCAACTACACTGAAGAAAAAGCGCGGACTTTGAACGCAAAGCACTAGTCCTGCATACAATCTCGCTATTTCTATTGCTTTCGTGCTGCAGATTACAACGGTAAGGTACAACTAGCAATGAAGGGATTGTAGAAGTATTTGGAATGAACGCCTTAAAGCAAACAGAAAAACACTTGATTTCTACGAAAAAGCTGGAAGGAATGGCGTTGGATTTTTTTATAAACCCACGGTAACACGCCGAAGGAAGGTCGAAAATCAATTCTTAAATACACTGAGGAAACGAAATATCCAACAAAAAACACCTTAAAAACACCTGGACACCTAGACACATGAGGAAACACAGCAACACACTGATTCAAGACACGGTGTACGTCAGCACCTCTGCTATTTGGTGGAAATTTGTTATTTTTAAGACACAATACCACGCAGTAATAGATAGAACTCCTTAAAGGAGCCATGAAGAGAAAATACAACTTCGTTCAAGTTGAAAGAGAACTAGGATTCAGTAAATCTCAAGCTCAGCTTCATTAAGATCACAAAAGAATGTTTTTTAACGGCAAAAAAACAAGGCAAGAAGTATTTAAAAACTTTCAAATTTTGCGCCCACAGTGACGTGTTATGGAGCAAGATGACGTCATAACGGGCCAAACATAATAATATAATTTTCAGTGCGGTTAACTACACGTTAGCCATTTCAAGTGATGCGGTCAAATGGAATTAGAGGCCCCATCACAGACGTCCAGTCATGTGTCGTCACGTCAGGTCAGTTAGGCGGCCGCCAATCGCACAAACAAGGTTCCGTGACGTCGTAGAAAAAGTTGCGGGAATTGGCTAGGGGGGTCGCCACGGCTTCACACAGTTTTCTTTAATATCTTCGTTATTTGTTCGAAGGTTGCGATGATATTGGTATCATTGTTATCGGGACTAAGCAGTCTTTCTAATAAACTCAACTTGTATTTTGTCTTCATGGCTCCTTTAAGCGGTTTGTTATTGCGTGCAGTCTGGTATCCTTGTTTTTTCAGCAGGTGTCTATGATTTCTTTTTTTTTTTGCATTTGAGCGGCCTGTTCTCAAGTAGCCATGAAGCAGAGAGAAGAGCCCGGCTCGCGTACTCGTCAGGCGCAACGGTTGAGGCACTATCGCACCCACAATCAGTACCACTGATATGACGGAAACTCAACCATACATAAGCAAGTATAATCGTGACAGCCAGGAGAGGAGGTAATCCTCGCTGATCATAATTGTTGTGAGTGGCCAATAATTTTTCATTTTGAATGTACGCTGTAAACATCGCAATAGACAAACGCAGCATAATCTATACCATGACATTTGGATGTTTAAAGGTCTGTATTCACGTCTACGCTATGCCACTAGCGCACATAAAACTTAAGGCTGTACAGAGCGAACGAGCAACAGCATAGCCGTTTACTTCCGCACTTTGCCGCACCTTGACAAATGTTACCACGCATTAGAAGTCCTTTATCACGAGATCAGAAATTAGTGTGAAATCATCGACAAAAACACCAATTTGTCGTTTACCCATCGAGCCCCGGGGTTAAAAAGGAACGGCGCTGCGCTGCAGTCATTAGGACGTACGCTTGCAGATCTGGGGACTACAGTGTTTGCGGACACCGTCATTCGCAGAGCCTAAGGACGGGTGCTCGAACCTGCCGTCCCCTGTGTACGCATCGGAGGTGTCAGCAGTGGCGTTGTACCAGTTCGTGACTATGGTGGGCTCCGGCTTAAGGAAAACGCCGACTATCGCCTCGTTAACGACCTCGGCCTCGGGAGCCACTGGCGGAGCCGCGTTTTCCATGACAGAGGGCACGGAAGTCGCCGAAGACGACGCCGACCTGCCGCCGCCACCCGAGGGCATCTCGAACGTGGCAGCGCTGCGACGCGTGTTCCACCTGCTGGCGCAACTGGACTACTTTTATTTGGCAGCGGACCTGCTATCGGGAGAGCTCCCGCGCGTGCTTCGAAGCTTACGCGTGATCACCGCCATAGCGCTGTTCCTCCTGGTGGTCTGGTTCTCTTTGGTCTCGCACTCGGCCGACAAGGTGCGTCCCCCTTTCCCTCTTTAGGTCGGGTTACACGTGAGTGATGTTGCACTGCCGCATCGGAATCGTCTTGCGGATTGGCTGAACTCAACGCATGCGTGCAAGAACACCCGCGACGAAAATATATGTGGTGTTACACGTGAAAGTTAAAAAATAGACAACATTTCCAGTGGGGGGATTCGTTGTTGTTTGGCGGGGTGGAAGGTAGCTGAGCCTCCTAAAATTGTTATCTCTTTTCTATTCGCGGAAAAGGTGATTGGGGATGTGATTTACTTGGGTTTTCACACCCAAACGCAACAACTGGGTACGCACCTAGTGATGACTGCCCTTAGAACACTAGCTGACCATGCAATGAGCTCATTTCGCCTTAGCAGAAAGATTACCTAACCAGTTACGCCCACTCTCTGCTTCCACCGCTGCGAAGACAGGTCTTCACTCCTGTCATACCCGTTACAAGCGTTTGAAGCATGTACCAGTGCTGTCAAAAGTAATAGGGACATGGTCTCGTAAATTTACGGGAATTTCTTTTTCCGTAAACTGCCTGGCTGCATTCGTGTGCGCTTAAAGGAGTCCTCCAAAAAACGTGTCCTGTGGCCCAGTTCTCTAAAAAAGGGCCGTGTTTTGAAACGATGAGGTAGCGCTATCTAAATGCGTGTGTTCTCAGGTTGGGGCGCAACTTTTAAGCAAGAGGCAGAGCGTAAACCCCTGAGTGGAGCCGTGTAACTTGGGCGCAAGCCGATTGACCTCCGGCACTGCGTGTCGCTTTTACAGTGCCGCAGGTCGCCTTGAGCCCTTGCCACAGTACTCTCCTCAGTGGTTCTCGCTCTGCCTCCAACCCTCAAAGCGGCACCCCAACCCGAGAACACATGCATTTGCATAGCGCTACCACGTCGTTTCAAAACGATGACCCAGAATTGGGCCCCTTTAAACCGTTAATAACTGTCATGAAGACAGTAAGACAAACATTTTGTGACATTCACAAATGCTTGTTCAAGTTACTTATGATGGCACCTGTACGCTACTCTGTCATACCACAACACCCACGCGTCTGGCAAGCGACAATACCGAACCTCTGCAAATTACAGTGAGGCTGAGCGGCTAACCCGACCCTTCTTCACCCCGGGCCTATCCCACCGCCGCTATACCTCAACCTCAAACCAACGCATGATAGGGCAGAGACACTACGTAGGAGAGAGTAGATGCATTAGGTCCTTGAAGTGGTCTTTTAACGTCGAAAAAGTGAGTAACCGTAGATGGGAACAGATTGGAGACTCAGCCCCGCATGTGAGGAACGGTAGCAATCTGCTAGTTCAATCAATCAATGAAACTTTATTTCAGGAATGTATACATTTACATGAATAAAATGTTACAGTACAGAGGAGGTCCCGAAGTTAGAAAACTGTCGGGGGGACCTCCGTTAGAGAATAAGTCTACTGCAATAAAAACGCAGCAAGCAGTGAAAACACTTTGTACGAATTAAACAAAGAATGGGTAACATTTTATAACAACAAGGCAAGAAACTTTCCGTGTAACAGCACGTGGTATGGTAAGTAAAAGAGATACTAACATGGTATAAATTAGAAGCATGGCACGATGGTAGAGTTTAGCAAACAACACGTTTTGTGATCAGGTACTCTTTAAAGAGTTTGCGAAACGAATAGAATGTGGGACATGACTTTATTTCAAGTGGTATGTTGTTCCAGACGGATACACCTGTAAATTTAAGAGTTAGTTTTCCATAATTGGTACGCACTTTAGGGAGAAGGAAATTGTGACAGGCTGAAAATCTGGTGTTATTAGTATTGACAAGATTTTGCGTGGATAGCCCTGAAATACATAGACGATGATAAATAAGGCGGTACATCAATATAGCTAACTTTAGAGTGAATAAATGATTAATTGGAAGCACGGAAAAATGAATAAAGAGTGGCGTAGAAGGCGATTGAAATGGAGCGAAGGCGATCAGACGTAGTGCCCGCTTCTGAAGATGTTGAAGGGGCTCTAGGTGACTGGCATATGTATTACCCCAGGATGAAATGCAATAGGAAAAATGGCTATGAATATAGGCGTAGTTCATCTATCATCTATATGGTCCTGACAAGAAGGGCGTCTTGGACAGTGACGCTGAGTATTATGTGAACTGGGAAAAGAAATTGAGAACTGGCCCAGCGCAAAACATTTATGGAGCTGGAAGTCATTTTACTGTAGCGACCGTGATTTTGCAACCACGGTGGCATGTTCGATCCAGCGACGAACTATTCGAGGAGGGTAACTCTGTGTACGTCTGGAGGGTAACTCGTTTTTATCTCCTGACGATGACATTTGGCTACATTTCAAACATACAATTTAACGTAGTGTCACTAATTTAAAGGACATACAGTACACTATTTATATGGAAACAGGAAAATACTCGAATACTCTTAGCTGAACATATGTGCCTCACTAGGGTCTCCAGTGCCTGTTTCCCTCGCAAGCAGCAGCGCCGTTTTCTATATCCTGGTGGTTTGGGGCGTCATTTATCTTTTCAAAGATGCCACTCTCATTTCAGCCTCTGTTCGTAGAATTAAGTTTACGCAAGTGTCGGCGCCCTGCCCGAGATACCAACCGGCGGGGTTATCACGATTACTTTACACTGACAGACAAGAAATACGGCCAACCCCATGTTCGTCTGCTGTAGGAACACTCTTGTCCTTCCAAAGCGTATTCACTACTGTCACAAAATGGTGCGAGGAACACGCGTACATTCCCTAACCATGTGCGGGTATGTGTATTTTATACAGCTTCGCTGGTCGTCCACCTGGACGTAGTGGATTGGCTCTGAATTTCTGTACCGTCTGTGTGCTACAGATGCTTTTTACTGGAACTTTCAGACTTATCACGCCCACTTGAACCCCGAGCAGGCCTTAATAAAAGGAGTGTATGTCCCACATGGCAGGACGAACAAGGGACAGCGTCCCAATAGGGCTTGCAAATCTGGAGAACGCCACCGGATGAGGCAACCAATTTAGGCCTTGGTCTTGTCTAAACCAACCGAGTGGTGCGCCTCAGTGTGTATTGCAGGTAAGAGGGCTAAAGTACCGCTCCAGCCATGACCTCACGTGTGCACCGGGTTGGAGTGCATCCTCAGTCACGGATGTGACCGTCCCAAAACAGCGGTCAACACGCGGTCATGCCATCTACGGCTGTGGCGGCTTCGAAACCATAGTGCACACATCCGTGACAGGCGGGCATTACATCCCCACGAAAACATTTTAGCATAGACACTACGGTGGTACCGGGGCACGATCACCTGCATTCGTGGTCATGTCACAGATTAGAGGCCGAGAAACTACGCAGCCCGGCTTGTTAACTATCTACATTAAAGCACAAAATGCTGAAGTTCTTCACAAAGCAGTGCATATAACTACTTCGCTGTTAAGCTGTTGTCAGACGTTCCGCAGAATGGCATCCGCCCTCGGTGTCGAGATGTGCTTATGGTGAGAGCCGCTGATATGTATGGTGTCGGCAACAACTCATTGAGAGCCTTCTTTGCGCCTGAAACTTGACTGCGTGCACTGCCACTTTTCACTTTCTCACTCCTCAGATTCGCATGTCTGCCAGCTTCGGCTGGTGGAAAGGGCCGTTGCAGCAGCAATCTCTAAAGGAGTCGGGAACTGAGGACCCCACCCCACATTTCGGTGTTCTGTATGAAGTTTTATTTTCTCTCTTCTCTCTCTCTCTCTCTCTCTCTCTCTCTTCCTCTCCTCTCTCCTCTCTCTCTCTCTCTCTCTCTCTCTCTCTCTCTCTCTGTCTCTCCCTCTCCCCAGACGTGGCGCGCCAGCAGCGTGGGTCTGTTACTGGCGGCGTCGTTGACCATGGACCTCGTAGCGGCGCCCATGGCTTCGCTGCTGCCCTTAATCTTCATGCCATTGCTGTACCTGGCGGACGTCCGCGAGACCGCCCTGGCATACTCCACGGTACCGCACCACCTATACCTACTGTAGGAATGTAACAGGCCGGAGGAATGTCACAGTACTATCCAAAGTGCGCCCCTTAGAGAGTGCACCACATCCAAATTCGGCTGGGCAAATGCGCAGAGGTGCAAATGGTGCGCTGGTAGTTCCGCTGGACATGTTTTCCGATATCCTATACCTTTACACTGAAAAAAAAAAAACAGCGCCCAGAAACGGAACGTAAAAAAGATAAGAGACACTCACAGGCGCTGCCTCCCGTTTTATTCCGTTGCGCTGTTTTTGGCTATGATTACGAACCAACCACAGTTAAACCTAGATGTAACTAACTTCTATGTAACGAGTTCCCGGATTTAATGAAGTTTTTCAATCCTCTTTTGCCGGCTTTATTGAAAGCAAATGTGTTTGCGACCTCTATGTAACGAAGGCGTTGCGATGGTTTACCATGATGCAACGAATTCGCTACGCTGGTGAGACATTGTTTCTTGCACTTTTTCTGAAACATCTGCTGAAAGGAGCGCACTAATTTAGCTAACTTCGCCCGCACTGCCGACTAACGTGCTTTTCCAGTGTGAGTGCGGTGTAGGTTAGGTGTTAGAACTACCTCAGGGCATGTAGTCGCGCGTCTTAACTGCCATCTGTGGTGCCGGTTCGTCGATGGTGAGTTCTACTGCCAGAAAATGAAAACCTATGTGTTCAGCAGCGAAATAGTCGAGAGTACGCACACGCGAATAGGGCTATCTGCTGTGCCGTCTGCTGCGCTGTTTCCTCCATACTGGTGCACCCCTGCCACTGCATCTGAACGACTTTGGCTTGCCTGATCGTAGGGTGGCTCCATGGTTTGTCGCTCCAGGCGTGACCTTCCCGGTTGAAGCTTGTGTTCCTTGCTTTCCGGGCGGATTGCCGGCGGCGGGATGTGGAGCGGCCACGCGATGATGAGCGTCCGCGCGTCGTTGACGTCGATGTGGAAGTCCTCAACCGCACCTCTCGCCTTCCCCTCGATTGCCTTCTTCCTTCGCCCTTCTTTAGATTACAAGGCGCAAATTCCTCTCTATTATACTTACTAAGAAACTCTATGGTAGCAGCTACCAGCCGCAATGAAGCTGCTTAGTCACTCAAAACGCCTTATGGACTGCAGGCGCAAGGAAATATACAGAATTATACAGAATTATACAGAAATATGCAGGAAATATACAGAAGGGAATTCCCAATGGAGTTTGAACCCGTTGAACTCACGATAAGTAAACAAAAAATTACACCATCTTAACGTAGGGGAACCCTGAGTAGTATGCGAAGCAGCCATGGGGTCGACTGAAGTTCCCATTAGTTTTCAGCTCGTCGTTTCCGTTGACGTTCAGCTCCACGTGCCCTCGTTGTATCAGCAGCTTCTCGACGTAGTTTGAATGAGCGAAGGACATAAGGCGCGTTCGTAGCACATGCTCCCGTCTCGGTTTATAGCGTAGTGGGAAGAGCGCCACGCACCTCCCGTTGCGGCCAGAGAGTCGTGGGATCGAAACCGGGCGCCGCCTAACTACTTCTTTTTATAGTGGACTGCGCTGATGTCAGCCCAAACGCTGACGGGACTGAAGAGACGCGCATGCGCAGTAGAGTGCGGACGGCGGACAACAACAAGGGAGGGAGGGACACAGCCCCGAGCATGAGATGCTCCGCATCTAAAATTGGCGCATCTTGCACTAGGGGTGCAAGGCTGGAGAAACAGCAGAGCTGGCGGCCCCTCTCCCTTCGTCGGAGACGCGGCTATTGCATCATCATCATCAGCAGCAGCATCCCACTAGGTCCACTGCAGGACGAAGGTGGCCTTTTCCACTGGCGCCGCTCGAGTCCATTCTTTGCTTCCGAATTTCCTTGTTTCGTTCCTCAATCGATCATTTGGCCTCTCTCTTTTTTAAACCCGTCTCTCGGTATCCACTCTACCACCCTGGTAGTCCACCCATTGTCATTTCGCCTAATTACGATACCATCCCAAGTCAAATTCTTTATTTTGAACTATATCTTCTGCTCTAGTTTGTTGTCGGATCCAGCAAGCTTGTTCCCGGTTTTTAAGTGCTACTCCAATCATAATTCGTACAACGGCCCGCTGAGCCGACATAAGTTTGCTTTCAAGTTGTTTACTAAGGCGAATTTTGCCGCTGCAAGTTCTCCATGACTGGCAGGCCAGGATCGTTTCGTCCGCAGGCTTTCACATCTCTCCCACAGAGGACCGCGTTAGCACGCGCTAAAACCCGCGGCAAGTCCAAAGCCAAGGCCCGCGCTACGAACCCGAATGAAATATTAGAGAGTTTTAGCATACCGGGTACCGTTCGCTAACGCTACGGCGGCGGGTAGCGGGGCCCGACTGGGAAGGTGAAAATTCGTTCCGGTGGGGGGATTAGTTCCGCCGGCCGGCCTTCACCATGCCCGCGCCTTCTCTCCACTGAGGGGCAACCTCCTCGCCCTCCCCGCGCGCGCATGCGCGGTCGGGTCCCGGTAACCCGCCACCGTAGCGTGAGCCTCCGCTAGCCGCTATGCTAAAACTCTCTAATGCTGTGCTCCCGTAACGCGATCACAGCTCAATTGGATGGACGCCAGTTTCATGACGCAAGGGAGGCAGGTTCGATTCCGACCACGGGTAGCGTTTTATTTTTGTTCCCAGTTGGTTGCGCATGTTGTTGTTCCCCGCCGCCGATAACCCCATATCCCTCGAGTGTCCGTGGTGGTGGCCCAGTGGTGAGGTTGGCGGTTTCACGGCGCAAAGGTCCAGGTTCGATTTCTAGGACCTCCCTAACCACATTTTTTTCCTGAGGCTTTGGTGTTTTTTTGTGTGTCTGTGTGTGTGCGATGGGGGATTGTTGTCGGCCATGAGAAGCTCTACTGTTAAAGCCACCGTACTAGCCAAATCATAACATAGGTCTCTGCCCAGGTTATGATTTCCCTGCAAGGATGTGGCCCATGGCTGTGTGCGCGCGTTTGTATCTCATGTTTTCCGCAAGTTTCTCCGTCTTGTGCATCATTGCCTTTAGGTTTCGAAGATGTATGTTGAGTGCTGCGAAGTTTGAGAAATTTGCATGATCTTTCGTGCCTGCTTTTGCTTTCACCGTCGCTGTATTTTCTGGCTTAGAAATAAAGTACCCAGCCTATGTCACGTGTGCCTACCGGGCTCAAGCAACATGAGATAAACGAAAATAATCGCAGCTTGCACTAGTGGTGCAAGGCTGGAGAAACAGGAGGTGTCGGTCGAACTTGCTTGTTTCGTTTTTTCTAAGTTTGCCAGGTTTTGCTAGGCGTCGGCGCGATACTCGTGGTTGCATCGTAGCTGTCTCATATGCTCTGGAGCAGCGACACGACAGCGTTCGCGCGGCACTTTTCTTCTTCGGGAGTTACATACTTTTCCGGTCGACCCATGTTATGCAAGAGTGTAAACGATGGGCTCGGCGCGGAGACAGGGGGCGCTGGGTGCCTGATCGCTAGTTCTTTTCAAGCGGAGGTGTGCGGAAAGGGATGTAAGAGAAAGAGTATGGGTGCGTGCCTTCCGAAAGTGATAAAAAGAGACACTAACTGCATCCAAGTTCACGGCACGTTCCAGCCTAGACGGGCGACTGCACTGAGCAGCGCCTGTGTTTGTGCCGCAGCGTCAGCGCAGTGACGTCATAGCTATGCGAGGCTTAGCTCCGCCTACGCAGCTGCACTACATTCGTACCGGGCGCCTCGCGCGGGAGGAGATTTTTTTTCTTGGTATTTTTTCCCCAACGCTATCGGACCGATCTCAACCTTTAACGGCTCCTCTGTTGAAAAAGCCTCCACACACTGAACTTATCGCAGCTTGGAATACGCATTTTCTGGAGCAACTGAAGAGATGTACAAAGCAAAAGCAAGGTGGAGCCCAGTGCAGCGCCTGACGAGAGTATTTAGGACGAAAACATGGATAAGCTCAAAACTCCTACTAATTCCTACGAATCACTGCTATATCTATAGCGGTCTCTTTTGCTGAAACGCGCAATCAGAACAACCAGCAGCAATATTCTAGCTTCGCAAGCTAGGAAAGAAATAAACTTGTCTCAAAGTACCCTTTGAACAGGTATAGGCCCTTTCATAGTCGTCGATGCTTTCTTCGCATCAAAATCATCTTGCGGTGGCTCAGTGGCTAACGCATTGCGCAGTAAGACACTCCCTATATCCATAGGTAGTTTAAATGAATCCGTAGCTCTTCAGTGCGGCGCGCTCATAGCCTTGGGCGTTAATCCTCTTAAAACGTTTTAAGAATCAGGCCGCTGAAAGCAGCCTCTCACCGGCTGAGGCATTCCGCATATATAAACCTATGCTATGCCAGTTACAATGGGTTTGTCATTTGGCACCCAGATACCCCGACAGGTGGACAGTTGTTCACCCAGCCACCCGCCCAGTAAGTGAAAATGTATCCCTTAGTGTTATCTAATGAGTGCGCATCGTCGGAGTGAGCTGCGGATTATTTAGCGAGCGTGCTCACTGGAATGCTACTTTCAACGAAGCATAACGACACGGATGCTTCGTGGTGCTATTTCCTTCTCGGCAGTGTCACGGGCTGAACTATCGTCGGCGCTGGGAATAATATTGCTGTCCCCGAAGTCACGCAATGAGAGCGGCCGGAGTAAATGAACTGCCAGAAATACTGCAGAACTCCGCGCAGTAAACCTCGTTCTCAATAATCTAGATAAGCGCGAACGTTGTCCAGTCTCCTAGTGAGGTCCGCTGAGCACACAATCTAAGCTCAGATTTCAGAACTTCGTGCAGCGCGGGTGAAGAATAGGGCTAATCAGCAAATAAGGACAGTACGCGCAATGGTTCCAGTCGCTGCGGGTCCAGATTCACCGACAACCGCCTTTGAGTAAATGCGAGATTGTCGAACGGGAGGAAGCTGTTATGCCGCAATTGACCAGCCTATTTAACAATCAAATACATATGCGCGCGGCGGATCGTATATGGACATTATATACTAAAAACTCGTGACAGGGAATTAGACAACTTAACAACCGACCTATTGAAGGGTGGCGGGCACATCATACTCTAAAAACTGGCAAACCTGTACACGCAATGTCTAATGACCGCGAGTGTACCGGAATCTTGGAAGAACGCGAACATCATTCTAATCCAGAAGAAAGGTGACATGAAGGACTCTAAAAATTACACGCCCATCAGCTTAGTGTCAGTCGTCTACAAGGTAATCCCAAACGGAATGTCTGCCAACTTAGATTTCGGCCAACCTAATGAACAAGCTGGGTCTCGGAAAGCCCATTCAACAATGTACCATATTGTTTAATAGCCTTTAATAGACCAGGCGATAGAGAAACGCGCGGAGAATATACAACCAATATATATAGCCTTAGTACATAGGAGAAAGCATTTCACTCAGTCGAAACCTCGGCAGTCATGGAAGCATTGCTGAACCAGGATGTAAACAAGCATTACGGGAAAATACTAGAGGATATCTACAATGGGTCCAGAGCTACCATGCTCCATAAGGACAGGAGTAAAATACCTATAAGGAAGGGCGTCAGACAAGGAGTAAAAATCTCTACAATGTTATTCACAGCATGTTTACAAGAGCTATTCAGAACATTGGATTGGGAACAGGTGGGCGTAAGGGTTAATGGATGATACCCTAGTAACCACAGATTTTCTGATAATGTTGTCCTGCTAAGTAACTCGTGGGACGGAATCTAAAGCATGATTACCGGCACTCGACAAGCAGAGTAGAATCGTTTGCCTGAAAATTAATATGCAGAAAAGTAAAGTAATGCTCAATAGCCCAGGGAAGGCACAGCGGTTTGAGATGGCGAGGCAGTGGAAGTGGTAAGCCAATATATCTACTTAGGCCAGTAGATATAGGCCAAGTAGGCACCCCGGATTGCAACCATGAGGGAGAGATTATTAGAAGGATAAGTGCATTCGGCAGGCATTCTCACATATGAATGTCAGCCTACAATGACCCGGAAGAGGAAAGTGTATAATAGCTGCATCTTGCCGGTACTCACCTACGGGGCAGAAACTTGGAGGCTCACTAAAAGGTTTCAACTTAAATTGAAGAGGACTCAGCGAGCTATGGAACAGAAGCTGATAGGTGTAACTTTAGGGGACAAGAAGAGATCGGAGAGGGTCAGGGAACAAACACGTGTTAAGGACATACTAGTAGAAATTAATAAGAAATGGCGTGGGCAGGGCATGTAATCCCAAGGCAAGATAACCGCTATTTATTAAAGGAGCTATGAAGACAAAATTCAAGTTGGGTTTATTAGAGAGACTGCTTCGTCCCGATAACAATGATACCAATATCATCGCAATCTTCGAACAAATAATGGAGATATTAAAGAAAACGTGTGACGCAGTCGCGACCCCCTAGCCAATTTCCCGCAACTTTTCTATGACGTCACGGAAACTTGTCTGTGGGATTGGCGGCCGCCTAACGAACCTGTCGCGACGACACATGACTGGACGTCTGTAATGAGGCCTTTAGTTCCATTTGACCGCATCACTTGAATGCTAACGTGCAGTTAGCGCACTGAAAATTATGTTTTATTGTTGGCCCGTGTGACGTCATTCTTGCTCATAGCACGTCACTGTGGCGCAAAATTTGAAAGTTTTTAAATATATCTTGCTTTTTTTCGTTTAAAAACATCTTTTGTGGCTGTAATGGAGCTGAGTGAGATATGGAATCCTAGTTCTTTCAAATTAAACGAAGTTGTATTTTCTCTTCATGGCTCCTTTAAGGGCAACATAGTGGATCCCTAGAAGCGTGGGGCAGGGCGGCAGAACGTTAGGTGGGCAGACAAGATCAAGACGTCTGTGGAGTTAACTTGGTCGCAGGTATCAGGACCGATATAATTAGAGATCTATGGGAGAGGCCTTTGCCCAGCAGTGGACGTAGACAGGTTTATGATAATGATGATTATTATGATGAATATAATTGTGATGAATTATTATATTCGTGCAGGTTAGGCAAATGAGCTTCCTCTGCGCCATGCTACTGGTGCTTACCATGGAGGAGTGCGGTCTGTCCACCCGCCTGGCCCTGCTAATACTCAGCCGCACGGGACACCAGGTCACCAGGTGGGACAGCGGACACCTGACGCGCACGGGGATCACCGCACAGTCTGCATGTTCTCGCCAGATGTATGCTGTATTTAGGGGTCCACAAGGCTCAATGGCCGAAGGTTTTTACGAGAAGCTTATACGTCTAGGGTTCCCTGCATTTTTAATGTATCCGGCAACAGGAACTCCCGAGGCTCCAGGCGTTTTAGATGCAACGCATCTCTTTAACTCGCCTTGTCCCGCGTCGTTGTCCCGGCGTAGTCCGCATCCCTCCCCCATTCTCCTCGCCGCGGCAGCTACGCGCTCCGCCGCTCTCACCGCAGCGCCATCTGTGCGTCAGCGCGGTCAGCGCGCAGCTTGCGCTCGGCTGCGCTCGCTCCCGTCGCCGTGCCAGCTGTGCGTTAGCGCGCAGCTTGCGCTCGGTTAAAAACTTTACACTATCTTCCCGCGAGGGGAACCATGGGGTAGATGCGACGCATCGCGGGTGAACATGCTGCGTAAATGGGATACCCAACAACAGCAATCCACACGCTGACATCGATAACATAACGGAAACGCAACGGCAACCCCCGATGCGTCGCATCTACCCCATGGTTCCCCTCGCGGGAAGATGGTGTAAATTTTTCAAGAGAAAGGCATTGGAAACCGAATGCACCGGTGTTTATGCAACTGGTACGCCATCACCACCAAAGAGGCACGCCGTAGAAAGCGTGCTTTGGATCTCAAGCTTTACATCGCATCACTTAAATAGGGAGGCATCTTAAGTAGGTTATTAATAAAGTACCGTTTGCACGATCTTGTATGTTTGTATGTTTGCTCCGCTTGCAAGACCTAGCTTAACCCTAAACCTTATATGTCTCATCCGTTGGCTATGCATCTTGGATGTAATTATCGATAGGCACCCCTTTTTACTTAAGTAAAGTCCAAAGCTTGTATGTGTCTGTATGGGTCTTACGGAGGACTGCGCCAAGGCTGGAAAGAAACAAAATTTGCTCATTTGTTGTGTGGCCGCTATGTCCTGTGTTAAAACGTTCTCTGGTCATCCACCTTTCCATGATGAAATATTTTGGGATTTTTTACAACGAAAGCTTCCTTATTTGGACCGATGGCGTCCTGTCAAAAAACTAACGCGTTTCCGCATAGACCGGTTGGTCGACCGAAACGCTCTGATAAGATCTCTGAGACACACGGCGCGTGCGTGAAGCCGGGCTTCCATTTGTCGAATTGGTTAACTTGAAGATCAGGAAAAAGGAGCGGTTCTAGGTAAGACAACACACGCATCGATGGTGAAGAAGGAGTACAATGTGTAGCTTTATCTCATAAAACAACGCATCGGTATAGTACATCTACATCATCCGTACATGCGTATACGTAGTGCGCCCAACGTCGTCGCATGGGTTTGTTCCTTGTTGGCGATTGGGGTCTTTGAAAGTCGGACGATAGATTCGATGCAGTTTCAGCGAAGGTTGGGCGCACTTTCAGCAAACTTTTTGACGCACTTTTGACGCTGTTTGGATGTCGGAAAGGTTTCGCGCTTCCCTCAACTTTCTTTAGGAAGCGATGGTAAAGTTTGTTTCACTATAACTGTCGTGGGTCCTCCTTTTTTAGGGGCGAAGCACCGTAGGGGCTCGATTGTCGGTATCTCATGTGGTGACGGTATTAAAACACCGGGACACTCGTCCTCAACACCTCGCGCTAGAACGTAGCGTGTTCTGAAATAACACACCGGGACACTCGTTTTCCAGCGGCTCGCGCTAGAACGTTTCATCTCCATGGGCAAAACGCGTACTAAAAGTAACCACTGGGACACTCGTTTTCCAACGCCTCAGGCTAGAACACTTCGTGCTTCAAAGATACGAGACTTTTACAGCAAAGCTGGATACCTATACCCCAACTGTTTCATCTCCGTGTGCAAAAACGTCAAGGCGCAAAAGCCTAAGACGCCGAGCGTTCAGTATTAAAAGCACATTATACACTTCATCATAACTTAGAAACCGCACCATGTAAACCGCATCATACGCTTATACACTGCATGTTTCACCGCTCCTCAGGTTTCAGGTTAGTGGAGATGGGCTATTTCGCTTACAGCATGTCGCCGACGCTGCAAAATCCTCCCAAGTCTGTGCGCTGACATTAACCTTCTTCTTGCGCGCGTGGCCAGGATCCTGGCGCTGGTGATCGCGGTGGCCGTGGCGATGACCTGCCTGCTGGACGCGTTCAGCGTCACCGTGCTCATGATGTCCACCGTGGAGTGCATCGTGGACGAGATATACTTCCACATGGTCCAGACAGACGTGTGCGCGGGTACGCTTCGCACTCTTCCCGCGTGGTCAGTCAGCCTGACGGATGGCAAAACCAGCGGAAAAAGGACGCAAAACACAAGCACAGCACAGACGAGACAACATAACACTGGCTTAGTTTATTAGTCATAATTGGTTCACAGTGAAGTTGTAAACTGCTATCAATACATGGCTATCTAGGGAGGGAGTATGGTTACAGGGATCCAGCGCTGTGTTGTATCGTCTCTGCTTGTGTTTTGCGTCCTGTTTTCGCTGGTTTCCCATCCATCAATATGTATCCAAGCAAGCTGCACTTGGTTAGTCAGCACCAGCGTGAGTTAAGGACGTGGCGGTGGCGAGTGCCATGTGTATTCTAACCGTACGCTTAGGAAATGGCGGTTAACTCGGGTTATCATACGTTCTTTTTTTTTTTTGTTGGCTGAACTTTGAAGGGGTTGGTGAAAGAAGACAAGCAGTCCATTTATCGGTGATGTCAGCCTCAAGAACACCGGAAAGGGATCGGGTTTATCAAAATTAGCCAGAAATCTGTGGTAGCTTCACGGAAGAACGGTACACAAAAGCGGCCGGAGTAATTAGATTTGAAAAACGAAGTTCAGTGCCCTTCCACTCTGTGAAGAAGGATGACCAGTGAAGCAGGGCCCAGTCCAATTAAGGAGTGCATGAAACGGACCACGATTGTTTGCAATTCGGGACCACGATTGTTTGCAATTGGAGGCCGCGATTATTTACAATTGTAGACCACGATTGTTTGCAATAGGAGGCCACAATTGTTTGCAATTGGAGACCACGATTGTTTACAATTGGAGATAGAGCACACTTCCTGGCCATCTAGCTGAGTAACACTTGGCAGGGCTAAAGTTTTATTCCTGTATATCAGTGGTGTGCTGTCGCTTCTCCTCCCGTACATGCCTATGTGCTGACAGCAGATGGGAATTCCAGAAAGAATATTTACACTTGTATGCTAACTAAAGAATAATGAAAACGTGAATTAAACTAGGCGCAATGTTAGAGTCATCTTAGCGGGTAACTCTCATAATTTTGTTTCGGGATAGTTTTTATTCAACAACAGTTACGGGCGTTTCGTGTAACCGTACTTCCTCTGTAGATGGCGGTGTATTGATAGCAGTTTACAAGTTTACCATGAACTATATATGAAAAGTAAATGAAACCCGGCGTAACAAAACGCTCGTTTTAGCGGTCAATTGCAATACAATTGTTTTGCGGGAAAATTTTGATGAAAGAACTAGAATAGTTACAGCCGTTTTAATTAACCACATCCCCCCCCCCCCCCCCCCCCCACAAAAAAAAACGAAAATTCCAATATAAGCTCATGTGTCCGCTCACGCTGTATGGGGAAACCGAGACAAGTACACCTTTGCTATAACAAGGTCCAGATCATCTACACTCGCACGTATGGCAGTGGACATTCATGTTTGGTTTAAAATAAAATCCCATATCATGGTGATCAAATGTAGCGTAGCAGAAACACACGAGACTGAAAGAAAACACACGGACGAGCGCTCGTCCGTGGGTATTCTTTCCGTCCCGTGTGTTTCTGCTGCGCTACATTTGATCACTATGAATTACCAACTAGCCCAGTCTACAGCTTTACCCATATCATGCCTCGAATCAGAGAAACTGGCAGTTTGTTAGTACACAGAACCAGTGACAGGTTTTCACCTGGGTCAACACATGGCAGATCTGTAGTAACTAATAATATGGAGCGCCGGATATGTGGACAGAGAGACGACGAGGAAGTGGTGATTAGCGGAACGCTGCCCCCCAGGCCTGATTGATTTTGGGCGAGATAGCGCGGCCTCCGAGCGAATGGCTCCTATTTGGCACAGATGAGTCCGCGGGCGTCGGCACCGTTCTTGGCTGCGCCGATATACGCAGGAATTCGCCCGGCACAAATCTCTTTGTCTCGATCAGGGTGCTTTCGCGTGCTCCGTATACATCTGCAACAGATCTCAAGGGGCCATGGAGGCAGACGTCAACATTGTTCAATTTGAAAATAACTAGCCTTCGGTAGTTCACTCAACTCCACTCCAGCCATGACGTTTCTTTAAACAAAATGAAATGCAGGAGTGACGGGAGTGACGTAATATAGGCCAGCACTAAAGCCTACCGTATTTACTCGATTCCGAGCACCCTCCCCTACTTTCGAGAAAAAATTTCGAAAAACAGTTTGCTTGCGAATCTAATCACCCCCTATAAGACACCATCGCAAGGTGGATTTCATACGCGTGGAAGCGGGCTCGAGTTGACGTTGTGGCCAAGTAATTTATGAAGCTATCAATTACAAACAACTTCAACGGAACAGCAGACGACCTGCTGGGGGAGACTGAAAGCGGCGGCCCAAGCGGCAGAACGAACTCGAATGGTAGTGAGGGTGACTGGGTATCATGCGTAAGCTCTGGGTTTACTGTCTGTACCTATCTTTCGGTTGAATGTTGGCCAAATAAAACAGCATTCCTTTCTCTCTTCTCGTCGAGATACGGCGCGAAGAAAAGTGCCGGGGGGGAGGGGTAACTTCAGTTTTTCGAATATAAGCACCCCCCTACCTTTGGCAATCGTGAGCGAGGAAAAAAAGGGGGGTGCTTAGAATCGAATAAATACGGTACTTATCAGTGTGTTAACGGCACGTTATCATTCAAGCGAATGCTATCAAACGGAACTCAAGGTACAATCACCCCGCAATGTTTATACGTGGTGGCTTTGCTCAGCGGCCTCTAAGTGCGCAAACACGGTTCTGTGACGTCGCAGAGGCATCGCTAGAAAGTGGCTGGAAGTCTCCACTCCTTCGTCTGTTTTTCCTAATATCACCATTGTAAGCGTAAGATTGGTACCATTGTTATAGGGATAAAACAATCTTTTAACGAATTCAAACTTTTACTTTATATTAACGTTCCTTTTAATGAAATACGGGTGCCTCGTAACTCTTATGACGTATTTTAACATGTCTGATCCTGGTGCATTTCCGCACGGCATTTTTTTTTTTTCAAAAGTCAAAATTCAAAAATTTGGGGTAAACGTGCGGACGGTGCACCGGTGCTTTGAAAACGTCCGCCGAATAGGATAGTGCGTCGTTAATTTAGGCCGACTCGGTTTCATTAAAACCCAGGTTTTAATGGGTTTCATCACAAGTACGCTGAAGTTCTATTCCGCCCCTGGTCAGGAATAGTATAACCGTGGCCGTCGACGCGTTTCTCAAGTTCCCAGCAGATGGACGCTTTAGCGATTAAAAGACAGCTGCGGACATTCAGGAGAAAGTGCTTGCATATGTGGAAGAGCGGAATCAAAGAACGGTGTGTGCGTATTCAGGTTTTAAATACCCGCGGTAGTCCCTGGGCAAATACGACAACCCAGGTGTCACTTGCGGGGGATAAACAGCGAGTAGCGGATAGCGCGAAATCGCGGGCTGTTTCTGGTGTGTGCTTCAAAGCGATATCATCTGTGCATTTTTGTCGCATGGATTGGAACAATGTCACCCGCCGCGGCGGCTCAGTGGCTACGGCGTTGTGCTGCTGAGCACAAGGACGCGGGTTCGATTCCCAGCCGCGGCGGCAGCTTTCCTGATGGAGGCGAAAATGAAACAAAGCTTTCATCTTTCACCATCATGGTCAGGCATTTCAGAAAATTAAAGCCGTTCCACTCAATGTGAAAGCTGTCGGAAGTGCAGAGCAGTGATTCGCCATAATGGGCTGTACCGCCGTTATCCGCTTACTGCTACCACTCCATACAAATCAAATTTCCCGCCTTCGCAGTGCTCGCGCGCCCCCTGCCTGAAACTGCGACAGCGGGAGTTCTGTGCACTTTGTGCTTTTCTCCCCGCACGTGCCGGCATTGCACTGCCACATTTTGCGCTATAGAGATAATATACTGACTCTAGAGGGAAAGCGCGCCGCTGAGCCAATGCATTGGAACCGTATGACACACAGTGGCAGACATAATACCATGATCCAACGATTTGAAGGTTGCCAGCTGAGCTTTTACTTACTAATAACGGCGAAAGCGATGGGTTGTAATCTGGCAACATGCTACTGTGGCGTTTCCGCGTCTGGCTAGCGAAGCATGCCGGGATTAATTGTAACATGGCGGCCCTCTGGCCAGGCCGTTTTTGTGTAGGCGGTGTCGACAGCATTGCGTAGTTTATCTCCTTGTGGGTAGGTAACCAACGTGTTTTCGGTTTACCGTGTGACTTATATGTACTCAGACTATTAGAGCGAGATGTGGCAACGCTCACATAACACTTGCGCGCAAGCTCGAATGCGACTGATCGCATGCGCGAGGACGCCAAGGAAACAGCTGATCTGTACTGGGGCGCACAGAAAAATGAACCTCCGTCATGATCACCGTGCATTTTTGCGCCGTGCCGCTTTATTTGCCATTCTGTGACATTCTGCGAGTCGCTCAATGCTTTTCAAACAAAGTGAAGTGAACTGTGGCCTTAGCTGAATGTGAAACCTTCATTGACACACACAAAAAGAAACGTTATCGCATGGGCCAACGCTGATATTGCCGGCGAGTCGCGGCCCTTTGAAGCACAGGAACGAAAGAGCTCGGTGGATCGCAGGCCAACGGAGTGGCAGAATGCATGCCAAGGGAGTATGGGAAATACATTCAGCGGCGTGTCCCGTTTTCCTTTGTGTCTGTATTCGTCAAGTTCTAGCTGCTTTCCACCACTTCAAACGGAAACCTTGCGGGGCTGAATGGGCAGTATTGAATGGGCAGTAATTTGCCGCACAGAGCGCGCGCGAGGAGATAACTTTGACTTATTGTGACTGATTAAAAAAGAAACCGCATTTCGTTACCTATTTTTTCGTTGTACCTTCACGAAGGTTTGCGCGAAAGTTGGAAGCACGGAGAGCTGTATGAAGTTCCATGAATAAAACAACAGGAACGGAACGATTAGTAAAAGCTCCTTTTATTTCTCTTCCAACGGGAACGATCACTGGCTGCCACACCGTAGCCTGTAGTGAACTTGCGGTAGTCAAGTTCAGATCGGAATCGCTGTTCCGGCGTCAGTTCAGGGCACATAGATAAGGTGCTTAACGTGAAGAAACGAATGACAGCCTCGTAAGCGCCCGGGGAGGCACTTGCTCAGTTGTACCAGTTGTACACGTTTTGCACGCACGCAGGTCTGAACTGGAGACTGCACACACAACACACTGCGCAAGTCAGGCGCATGGGCCTCGCCACTTCCTAGCACGCTTAAAGAAATCGAAACCAAAACTGAACTACACACTTACTCTGTTCGCTAATTAAAGCTTAATTACACTAAATGTTTTTTATAGAGCTAGTTTTAATAACTGAGAATTTTTTTCGCAACTATTTTGCTTCAGTTCTTTGTTTTAGTTAAATAATTACGGAACAACTTTTTAGAGGGCTGAATACAATTGCTCTAGCAACCATGGGAATTGTATCATGTCAGCGCCCACGATTCGTACGGTGTCGGAGCTCGCTTTACCTCCCTGCTTTGCGCAAGCGCGAGGATTGGATTGGATTGGATTTGGATTATATCTTGATTGGATTTGGATTGGATTTGGATTGGATTTGGATTGGATGATAAGCAGCAGTAAGCATAATAATCAGCTAATCCTAGACAACCAGGAAAGCTAAGAATTACCAGCTGATCCTTAGCTCACGCTACGTATATCCTGGTATAGCCGAGCTAAGCCACTGCTAAGCGCCAGCGGTTCACGAGTTTCGAGCGCTTATGACTATATAAACCGCTTGGCTTTCGAAGCCTCTGGGTTACGCCGCGGCGAAGGGACCGTGACAGGGTAGACCGTAACGCCGTGGCGATCTGCTTGGTTCCAGCGAGCGAGCTAGGACGACAAGGCGAGCGCCTGCAGCGCTCTGCACTTAAAACGCCCGTTTGTTCGAGATTTCGGCGCGCGTTAAAGATTCACAGGTAGTGAAAATTAACCCTCCACTACATAGCGTCTCATCGCCCGTGTAGCGTCGGCATGTTAAACCCTACAATCAATCAATCTGAAAAATAAGGTATTTCTTTTTGTAAGAACGCTGCATTACAATGTACAGCATCAAGGAAACGAGGCCCAGACAAGCGTCAGATGGTTGCCTGTTGTCTCGCTTGCCTCGTCAGAAGCGTGCATTTTCCTTTTGTATTTCGATGTATTATGCCTCAATGCATTTCCTGTCAGAAATAAACCGAAATTGAAATAATACTTCCTCCTCTGGCATTTAAACGAATTTTGTGTTTGTGGCGGGGCATACTGAAAAGTAAAATTTACCGACGGTCCTCTCTCGCGTATGTCTCCCCTCTCGCAGCCCAGTGTTCTCCGGCAGGCGTGACGGCGGCCCCTATGGCCCGTCCCAGCGCATCGCAGTCCCTGCAAAGTCGTCAATCTTTGCAGCAGCAGGAGTCGCCTGAGCGCCTGTCGTACTTCGCCCACCGACGCAGCATCTTTAACAAGGGTGCCGCCTACGTGCTGTAGGCATCGCTCAAGTAGCATAAAAACTTGCCTACATAGGTGTACCGGCGTATGAGTGCTGCGCCAGTCGGTGGCATGGAGGGGTTTGCTCTAATCAGCGCCGCATGTGGATCGTGTTTGTTGTGCCATTGTTGAAATTTTTTAGCATGCAAGTTGTCGGATCACTCGCGTGCGTAAATTTAGATTTCAATTTTCGGCTTCAATTTCATTACGGTGCGTACGTGGTAGCATTTTTGCTACACATAAACCATAGTTGAATGCCACGGTTCATGTACACTTATCCCGACCACCTCTGCTCATTTTTTTTATTTTGTTGTGCTGTACTGGACGAGGATGTGAGGTTAAAACACCTCTCCAACCATCCTTGCGGTCAACGGAGTCAATTAAATGAACGTGGAGTACCAGCGAACGATTTGATGCGGTCTGCTCGGTTACATAGTGCCGTGCGTTGTCTTGTAGTGCGGGATGACACCGCCCTTTGCGTTAATACCTCAGCAACAGTAGCCATGTAGACACACGTTACCACTTGATTCGACGAACTCGCTTCGTTTCTCGCAGCCATTTCCCCTTGGTTGGGTTGTTGCGAAGCAGGCCTACAAGCGCAGCCCAGGTTACCGAGAGCTTTTGTCGACTGTTCGCCGCAATCTTGAGCCTGCTAAAAAATTAGTGTTATTACACTCTGTGGCAGTGGATGACCAATGGAGTTGTATGTAGGTTACTGGTAGGCCAAAAACTCCCGCTCAAACCGCATCGTCGTGCCCGGGAAGCGTTCATCAGGATTCTAGCCACGCCGTTGCCATGCGTTTTCCGCCTCGCGGTATTCGGGGCCGCGCTTACCCTTGCCACGGCGGCCCGATCGTCGTCGGTGGTCTCCTTACGTTGCGGTCGTGCCAATTGCCGCCTTTTTTTTTTTTTTTTATGCGCTCCACTGTGCAACACACAGTGCGGGAAAGCCAGCCTACAGAAACCAAGCTTGCGCCGATCTACTTGAAGTCGGGTTCACTTCTGAACACCAAGGCCTGGCTGAGAAGACAATTTTTCAGGAGCAATCACCTCATATCAAAATGTGAACCGTCAGAAGCGAACAGGTGGCCGAAAGAGAGGGTATGCCGGAAAGACGAAGTATACAGATGGAGTATGCAGGGAAGTATACAGAAAAATGTTGGGTATGCATGGCCTGCAGAACAGAAACAGAAGTTATGCGGCACATAGTTTTAGAATGCAAGGGTATCCATCCAAATCTACACGAGGGAAGTATTGTGCTTTCAGAAGCCCTAGTATTTAATGGTAGAACAGAGGGAGTTGACTTCAAGAAGATTAGAATGCTGGTGTACAAAAAGCAGAGAGGGTAATGTTGCCTAGGAGAGCTACTACCTACAGCGGAGAAAAAAAAATTTGTGCCTGCCCTCAGAGCAGCGCTAGTATATGAAACAGATATATTAGTTAGGCTTGGTTAGATGACACGTCATCAACCCGTTTCAATGGGGATACCACTAGCAATCAATCATCAATCAATCAATCAATCAAAACGACGAGGTTCGTTGCGTTTTCTGGCTCCAGGCATGCAAAAAAAAAAGCAGAAGGGGGGTGGGGGCAAGCCTATAACAGCTCCGCTGTAATAAGTCACATTGTACAAGCACGCGTCTTGGCAAATTCGTCCCCTGTTGACAATCCCGCCAAATCGCCTACACACACTATGCCTGTGAAGGAAAGTTTGACATCCACCTAAATGCAGCCATACGACTACAAAGGAAAGCTATACAGCTTTCTCAGAAACTTCGCAGTTGAAGTTTGTAGCCGTATGGCTGCATTTAGGTGGATGTCAAACTTTTCCTTCACAGAAACTTACTCCACCTTGGGGATTTCCCCTAAATCTGGTCGATTAACACACTATGCCTCTTGGTAGACGAACGGAGAAGTTTTGGAACAGCAATGTTTTGACTGGGCATTTCTTCTTGTATGCCGATTGCTGTGCAGGGACGAGCGCAACACGCTTCTCAAGGTGATGATGGTGGCCGTCGTGTACGGCTCCAACATCGGCAGCGGTGGCACGTCGCGAGGCTCCCAGCAGCACTACTACCTCATGCACTTCCTACGCCAGTCAGTGTCACTGTACTGCATGATTTGTTGTACAAAATGTTTGTGTTACGTTTTTTTCGCTGCTATAGGTGCCTACGAGCCCAGTAATCAGAGTGGCACCATTAGATTGTCGAGCGCAGCCTAGATAATTACAGCTCCGTTTATTCGTGTCAGTTTTGGTTTCGGGGAAGCGAACACCGAGGCAGCCGCCATGACGAGAAGGCGAATTTGACGTCACTGTTCTCGTCGCACCTCAGCCAATGCCTGTCTGGGCGCGCGCGCGCGCGCCAGAACGGCCTGACCGGTCGTAGTCGCACGTGACGTTAGTCCCAAAAACTGTGACGTCATGCACAAGGCGGAAAAGCGCGCGCCAATAGCACCGCGGCCGCGTCGATACGTGCATAGTGTTCTTAGTAAGTATACTAGAGAGGAAACTGCGCCTGGTAAGCCATGTCGTCGTGGGGTGTTCATGGGAAGACCCCCTTTTTGGCTTGGGCTTGGCATGACAATTGGATTCTTAAGCGGTTTTTGGGATTTGCTTTCTTCACTATGCATTAACACGTTTACGAGCTGCAAGGAAGCCTAAATCCTGCCTGTTCTGCGGCAGCCGTGTTCGTGAAACAGCAGGCAGTACGTGATCGCACCTGACGTTGGTCATGCCGCAGTCGAAGGACGTATGACTGAGCGGGTAATATGCCGCCGCGAAATTTGTAGCGTTGAAAAGAAGAAACAAAACGTACTTCGACGAAGAAGATACGACAGATACGGGCATTTAATTTATTTCATTTCATTTATTTCAACCAAAGGCCCGAGGGCATTACATAAGGGAGGGCAAGCTGATGATGTACAGAGCAATGTTCAAACATAACACACACAAAACAAAGGAAAAACATACAGAAACTTGAATCGAATACATGTAGACAGTAAAGAACAACCAAAACTGGAATGTTGTCTGAAAAATAGAATTACCATTTAAGGTGCGTACAAATCTAGAATTCTTGACAGAAATACATGAGGTAGTTCAAATTATCGATAACAAGCAGATTGCTCAGACAAGTGGTCGGGGAGCATGGAGCGGAACATTTCGCGGGTCGGTGCAAGAGGTGCAGGGCTCCGGTAGAGCATTCCAGCAGGACTATTGCGTGGGAAAAAATGAGGGTGTTAAATGCTGATGTTTTGCCGGAGATACGAGCAATGGGTTTTGCTGTGATTAAGGCGTGCTGAAGTTCCTGTGCGCTGGTTGAAGCAAGGGCGCCTGTATGCATCCTATCTTGTCATCGTCCACGACTGTTTAACGCCACGTTTTCTTTTTTCTTGTTAAACTAGCTGACGGTCGGTGCACCGGTTCACCACGAAGGCAATGTTTTCATAGACACGCTCAAAAAACTTTCCAAACTCTTCAAACAACTTATTATTTAAATATCGTAAAATAATACAATCAGTCTCTAATGAGTCCCCCCTACCCCCCCCCCTCCCTCGCCCAAATATTAAACATTGTTCGTAACTACACCCTTGGCCTGCGGAATAGCAGGCACAACCGTTCCGGCAAAAATACGCTTTCACTTCCTCTTTCCTTAGTTGAAAACAGCCTGTTTTATTTTCCACATACATAATTGCACACTATCTTCGCGTTTTTGTTGCACTTCGTTTAAATTTGCGGTCGACTAAAACGTTTCAATCCAAGCCAATGATGAAAATAAGGCGAGCGCGATGTATAATGGCGGCCCATGACGACACAGACGGCCTTGACGTGAGTCGCATAGACGCTAGCGCCAGATTCCTCTCTAGTGTATATTGTAAGAACTCTATGGATACGTCACGGCAACCCTGATGTCGGCCGTTTCGGTCGAAGCGCAGATTACGTCATAAGCCTGCTCGATTGCGCGGATGAGCTTTGTTGTGCGCGCGAGGATTAAAATGGTTCAAATTATGTTCTACTGGATGGTTACGGTTCAAACTTCCGAGGGGTTATCTCCATATACGAAGGAAGCTCTTTGCATAGTTACCTGAGGTTTAAAATTTCGTGTCAGTACTCCTTTAAAATTTGTCGCGCGCCTTTCATGTACCGTGTCTCGCTGAGCGCAGAATTTCGTATGGCGTTGTCATGGGAAGATAGCGACAGAGCACTCTATATAAGGTAAAACTTGAAGTTTTTCCCCGAATACGGTGTGATTCGGTGGCATAGGTACTAAGGCACAAATTTTCTTTATGCATGTGCCAATAAGTGTTGCCCTATAGAGCTCAAAAACAAGAAAACAATACCACTTTCGAAACAGTCCGTGAAAACGCGCCAGTTAATAATACATCTTATCGTAGTACGGGAGACCAGTTTCTTAGCTATTTGAAAGGGCCTCATATTTGGTGCTCGAGATTTCAAACGCACCGGTTAGCGCCAAGATGTAAGATAATGTTCACGGATAGAAAAATACAGGCGCCTTAGGCCTGCATTCGCCGCTGCCTTCCGTGTGTATTGAATAAGTGAAACAATAAAACCAGTGTGAAATTTTCCCATGAGTCCCAAAGCCAAAGGCTTTATTTGTTCTTCGCTCACCTTATCTTCTCATCGCCACTCCTACACTTACAACCTGAGCGTGGCACTGACGATGACAGTCCCGTTCGGTCGTATTAAGAGCGTAAGTTGAATAGAGCTGAAAATGATTAATACAACCCAGCCCTAATCTGTTTTCCCCGCTGCTTTCGAAGAGAAGAAAAGTAGACCGTTCTTTCCTGCCACGGAGAACTGTTTCAAGGCCCAATAACGCTGTCAATATGGGTTCAACTAAAATTGAGGACGACTCACCGAGCAATAGAACGGAAGATGACAGGTGTAACATTAAGGGACGAGAAGAGAGCGGAGTGGGTCAGGGAACAAACGCGTGTTAAGGACATATAGTAGAAATTAAGAAGAAGAACTGGACGTGGGCAGGGCATGTAATGCGAAGGCAAGATACAACCGTTGGTCATTAAGGGTAACAGAGTGGATCCCTAGAGAAGGCAAGCATGGCAGGGGGCGGCAGAAAGTTAGATGGGCAGATCAGATCAAGCAGTTTGCGGGGATAAATTGGTCGCAGTTAGCACATGACCGGGGTAATTGGAGATACATGGGAGAGGCCTTTGCCCTGCAGTGGGCGTAGATAGGCTGGTGATGATGATGATGATGAACGCTGCCACCGTATAATCCAACGCGCACGATAGTCTAATGCTGTACAGAGTTGCAGACGGGTGACGTGAGCGGGGGTGTGTGGCGCAGGAAGTACAAGGAGGTGACGTCGCTCAATTACTTCACCTGGACCACGTACTCGGCCCAGTCCATCGTCGTCTCGGCCGTGTTCCTCTGGTGCAACCTGTGCAGGAGATGGGTGCCCAACACGCGGTGAGCGAATTGGCATCGCAGGTAGAAGAGGGGTGGGGAAGAAGGGGGACTATCCGTCCGCGTGTCTTATCGGGTTGCCAGGGGAACGCGGCAACGCTTTACGACGTAAGTCCCTATTATAACACGCGGTGAAAGTCTTGGTGCCCACGCCGGCAAAAACGCAGTAGCGACCGACCCAGCCACGTATTTCCAACGCTTCGCTGCTACAGCGCTTTCCCTCGTGACATGAGTGATGTCGCTTCGCGCCGTTGCAGATAGTTGATTACACGGGGTCATACAGCCTGCCCCCCGAGTCTAAAGGGACCTCAGGGATACCAAATCGCCAGTATTACCAAAAACAACTATTTTTGAAAGCTTTTTTGAAATAAACAATTGAAAAATTAACTAAACCCTTTGGGCTCAAACTCACGGCCTCAGCGCCAATGCGCAGGCTCTACCGCAAGGTCACAGAGGCCAAACGGGGGACTTCCTTTCAGCGCGCGAAGTGCCATCACCCATGTCGTGTGGGAGCGCTATGCAGTCAAGCGTTCGGAAATGCGTGACCCAGCGCGCTATCGCTGCCACATCACAGCAGTCTTCTTTCACCTAACTACAAGTTAGTGACGGGTACAAGGAAACAGGCCATTGGCGGCGCATGCTCTTTCCCACACGACAATTCCTCGCGCTACCTCACTCCAGCGCTAGGTGCGGATATAGAAGAAACTTCACAGGGCTTCTTATGCTATCCCTAGGATGACTTGAAAGCGAAAGACGGAGTGGCGACGCATTAGAGACAGGCACATGATTTACTTTATTTACCTTTCTTTATTTATTATTTATTTATTTATTTATTTTTTATTATTTATTTATTTATTATTATTTATTTATTTATTTATTTATTTTATTTATTATTATTTATTTATTTATTTTATTAGTACCGTAAGAGACCCTGATGGGCATTACATAGGGAGGGGGGTGCTGCCTAAAACAAAGAACACAACACAGTATTACAGCTCAACCAGGAGTGACTATAGATAGATTATGAGGTTTAAGGCGCCGACGCTTCACAGGCGATGAAGCGCGCCGTAGTGGAGGGCTCCGGATTAATTTTGACCACCTGGGATCTTTAACGTGCGCCGAAATCTCGAACACACGGGTGTTGTCGCTTTTTGCCTCCATCAGAAAAGCGGCGCCGCTGGCGGGAATCGAGCCCGCGTCCTTGGGCTCCGCAACTTACATAGTATATATATTGTTCATTTGTATCTATTCTTCTTGTCCTTTTCTGCCGCTGGCCCGTCAGAGCTGACGGGCCAGCGGCAGCTATGCCTGGCCGAACGCCCGGAGTTCCTGGGAGCACTGACCGCTTGCGGCACGAGGCTCGCGCAGTGAGCCTCAGAGTGGTGCTTCGTCGTCTTCGTCTTCGTCGATGCTGCTACGGGTATTATAAGCTGCAGAACGAGCTATTTGCGCTTAGCGCCTATTCTTTTTATAGCAGTAAGAGTTGTGGGGTAAAGAACGAAAGTTACGCACGAACAGGCAAACATAGGCAGCAGTTGGTGCGGTACTTTGCCGGCCGACAGTGCCTAAGCACAGCCGTCAGGCACGTTGGGCTTCTCTAACGAGACACCGTACAAACCCTGTTTGTCAAGTCATACCTGATGTTTTACGAAACGATTACTATCAACCGTAGCAAAATACGGCAGGTATACGAGTCTGGTCAAAAGGTGAGAGCAACAGCTCTCCCTGAGTGGTATTGCTGCGCTACCTAGGAACCCGGACAATGAACTGCAGAGTAACGAAAGGGGGCGTGTGAGATGGTGGCAGCCCCGGTGAACATACTGCTTTTTTTTTTTGGCGCATGCCCTGTATACGTCATTGCTGACGTCACGAAACACACGATTCAGCAATTTAGTGAGATAATTGAAATTTTGAACTAAATTGTTGCTTTTCTCAGGGAATAAAGAATCGTTTGCTTCCGGACAAGCGCTGAGGGTACTATAGGGACCGGGCAGCTGGACGGGTGGCGCCACCACTTGGCGCTCCCCTCGTTAGTGGAATGAGCCGGTGCATTGGACTACGCCGCCTTTCGTTGTTTTTGCCGTGTTTGCTTCGGTGCTTGGAATGTTTTGGTGGGGTTGTGAGTGGATATGTGCGGTGAGCGAAGTCTAGACAGATGTGTTGGGTTCTTAGATGCAATAACAGCTACGTAAACTTGTCGGACACTTCCAAAGCTGGGTATGGGCTGCAATGACATAAGCTCTTCTTGCAGCGATCTACGCTTGGCGACTGCTTGACGATCTGAGTACGAATAAAACTATTATTAGTAGTATTAATTTCTCCTTAAATGCTCTAACGGCTACGTAAACTTATTGGACGCTTCTAAAGTTGGTAATGGGCTACAATGACATGAGCGCTTTTTGCAGCGCTCTGCGCCTGACTCCACGTGATCTGAGTAAGAATAAAAATATTAATATCATATTCATTTCAACCACTTTAAATTATCTTCCCTCGTTTAAATGACTACGGTTTCCACGCCAGGCTTAACGGTGGGACACCTCGATACCTGTGCTTTGGAGAGAAAGGCACTTACGTACGAGATCTATTATCGTGTGGCCGTGGAAACGTCGCGGCTGTTTACAATTTTTTTTTTTGTAATCCTGAGCTTTGTGCCCTCGGTGTTCGTGAGTGACAGCAGGGACCTAGCCAAAGGAGGGCAGGGGGGGTTATGGTTCAAACCCTTTCCAAAATGTTTTATAGGCAGCGCGTACGCGAGACTTGCTGTTCCTTTTGGCAAAAGTCAGCCATTCCCACACTTCGAAAAAAAAGCCGCCTACGGCCCTGAGTGACAGCCTGGGAGCCTGAGATACCAAACGGAACTCTCACTTTTGTAGTGGTCATTTTATCAAAAGCCAAAGTTATTTAACCGCCCAACAGCTCAAGTTCCAAACCATCCCCCCAACCCTTCCCAGTTTACCACCTGTGTGGAATAAAGGCTGGCACCGATAGTTAAAAAATGGGGCAATGGTAACGTCAGCCTGTGTTTTTTAATGCTTAACTATTCCTGGCCGATTACCTAAAAAAACGTGCAATGCCTTCTGAAGATACCAAAAACGCGCAACTAGGTGCCTAAAATAGGGGTGCATCAGCCCGAGTCCTTCAGCACAGACGCATTTCCGACACGCTTGAAGCAGTTAGGATATGGAGAGGGGTCAAGGAAGTGCAAAATTAAACAGCAAAATCATCCAGCCCTACGTCTACGACGACTATAGTTGAACGTGAAGCATTGTTCATGCGAAATAGAATAGGAAATGGTCAAAGTCAAAGACGCGGCGATCAAAAGCCCAAACTGCTTGCTGGCCAAATTCAAAGCTCAACTATTCAACGTTTAGATCCAGAAGGCAACCAAAGAAACCTACACGCGAAAGCATTGCGATAAAGCGTCATCGTCGTTACAGGGAGAAGTGCATAATTTTTCAAGCGCAGGTGGCAGCTTGTAAACCACGACTGCAGCATTCAGTTGCGAAACTGAGGACTGATTTTTAGCACCATCCTATCTCTCGTCCACCCACGCAGGGATTTGTTTTTGAAAAACCATTAGCCAACTAGCCAGCAACCATTCTTATAAAGTAATGCTTTCCCACGACAAGCAATAACGTTCTACTATCATGCGGTATTTATTCTGTAAACTATTACCGATGATGGTAGTAAACGCATTTCTGTAAAATTAAACACGTTTCTACAGCATTTAATCAAGTTACGGAGCGTCTTCCATCACTATTTTTGTTTTGGGGTAAATCCTAGAAGGCAACCCCCAACTTCGTTTTTCGCTTGTGCACGACGCGTTTCGTCATCAGCTGCCGAAGGCCAGCGCCGCAGCATTCCTGAATCGGCTGCACGCAACGGCTTTGTAGGAGCATTTTGTTGCAATATATTCCTTGATGCGCCAAACTGCATGCAGGTATGAAAAATTTGCACGAAGGAAGGGCTTGCAATTCCAGCTTGACTTTGAGCTTGACGCATTGAGCGTCGTCTGCTATTTGTAACTACTTAGTATGGGCGTAAATCACACACACGGCATGCCTCGTGAAGGTCGCCTCTACTTTCAAAATTTATCAATCTGAAAAAAGGCCCTTGTGGTTATCTACTCTTTGCAAGCTGCACCGCAGCAGAACTACAGAAAGCCACGCACAACTACGCTGCGCTGACTGCCACCAGCATTCCACCGACGAGCGGTTCGCCACGGGCGGCGCTGTTCGCTCAAGCGACGGTGGTGCCATACACCGGCCGCCCGGTCCCTATAGAACATCAAATCCTTTGGATAAGACGAACTTGTTATTTGTCTTCATGGCCAGTTTAAAGCGGCCATGAATGGGACAAAGCACAGCTTCGTTTTGTTTGAAAGGACTAGCCTTTGCAAACTCACTCAGCTCATTCCAGCCCGCGGAAGACGTTTTTACCATAGCAGACAAAATAAATATGAAACAACTTTTAATTTCAGGCTAAATACTTCAGAGCCAGAATGTAGCCAGAAGGACGCCTACCACGTCAGATACGCCGCGATCAAGAGGCTGAAGTAAGTCTCATGTTTATTCCTCACACACAGGCTCTACTCACTTATCGGCGTTACATCGCCTGAGTTACGTTGGTTAAGTAATGAGCGGGGCTTGTTATGGCCTTGCTAGTACCTGGTTTTCTAACGCCGTCTAGTTCGAATGCCATCGGCGGTGGAAGGTTTTGGTTGTAAAAATTTGAATATGCCCAATAACCGGATGTCCGTACAAGAGGTACGCGTTTATTAGTGTAGAACGTGTACACGTGCATTCTCCTTCACAGTTGGTGATCGCAATACTTAAACTGGTCACCCATAGTTCCTTGGCCGATGCAATCCTGAACGGTCCAGCAACGTCGCTCCTGCTATGCAACACGAGAAGTTCGTTTGTAGCAGCCAGGAAGGCACAATTAGAGAAAAAGGTTTCAAAAACTGTGTTTGAGACCACTGGGGTTGGGCAGGTTAATCACAAGGGGTTGCTATTCAATGAGTCTTGTGTGTCCATATCTTCTGTTTCCGACCCAGTACATAGTTCCGTACATGGCTTTCCACTTTCATTATTGCGACAATTATGTTAATTAATCCTTCTGTAGTATTCTCCCCATAGCATAATTTTCATTTGAATTCGTCGTTTTCTTTATTTCAAGATGAAGGGAGAGCTGTATAAAATAGTACAAGGCTGATACTGTAATCCCGGAGAACTTCAGACCTGTGCTGGAATATGAAGAATCTACACAAATGCTTCGCATATAAAGCGACTTAGAAAAAACTGTGGCAGATTTTTAGAAATCTTGTGTGCTATTATCATTAGTGGGACGTGCTTCAAACACATTTTCTGCATAGTCAGCAGATACATGTTTGGCAGACATATGCGGAACTGCGGCATGCTCAAAGTTCTACACAAATATTCAGTCATAAATGGAGTCAGATGGATGAAACCTTCACTCAAGGGCTCGGAAAACCTGCAATATAATTTGATTATTCTTGTCGCCACCTCAAGCCAAACCCGAGAAAGCAGCCGTGCAATGACGTACGAGCAATTATGACCGCGAATTTGAAAGCGAGGGAGCAGTTTTTGGACACGGCTGTCGGCTTGAAGACACAATTTATGGTTCATTAACTGAATTAAAATAACTTCGCCGCATATCAGAAGGTGGTGAGCCAGGGAAGAAGGGTTGCGGCTATTTTTGTCCTTGACCGATTACTTTTTGTAAGTGTGGCTTGTTTGACTGCGCAGTGTTACTTTCAAATTATCAGGCATTGAATAAATTATAATGTATCATTTAATCATTATTTTTTGAATCCTAATAATTATGCATGACCTTTCTAATGAAGAAGAACTTGAGCCTTCTTTGTCCTATCGCTATAGCCCGGGTGGGGAGCATTTGAGATGCAAGCTGTTTGCGTAGATTTTTTTCAATTCCCCTAAAGAAAACTGCTCGGTAGCTTCTACGCCCCTTATACTTGTGCGCTGACGCTGAAATCTGGCTTTCTGGTTGCTCTTCGCGACAGGTTTCACTCTTATGAGACCGTGGCTCTGATGATGGCGGTGGCGTATGTCAACTGCTCCCTCGTCGCCCAGGACTGGATTAACATCACCGACAACACGAGGTACACCAGCGACAGTTCACAGTTCAGTGCGCGCGTGTGCTTGTCGTTGGACGCTTTATGATAGAAAATACCCAGAACAGGCCAGCAAAGCACTTCTTGGGCTATTTGGTACTATCAAGGTACATTTAAATATGAACGACGGAGCGCCTGGCTTTCAATACATGCTGCGCATCCAGGCGACGGACCGCGCATGCTCAGTAAGACCAAGTTGCAGGAGTTCGCGTGCAACCTTGGTATGGAAAGGCATCGCTCGGCGTGTGAGCACTTTGATTGGGCCCGCTCCCAGCGTTTGGCGCCCGTTCATGCTACCGTCATCAAACATCGCCGTGCGCCGCTTCACCATGCGTTAATAAAATTGGAAAGCAAAGAACTACACAAAAAAATCTACAAAATGAACTAACAAAACAAAAAATAAGCATCTTATACATCTCCTAAAAGAAAACTAAGGCAAAAAAAGTCATGCAAACAATGACAGAGACACAAATGAAAATACCGTGGAAATAGACCAAATGTGCACATTTAATCGTTATAATAGCGGAAGTGTACATCATTGAAGAAAAAAATACAGGAAACCATAAAACAGTAACATAAACCAAAGTACGTGGCTACTTATGCCCAAGTCTGGTTATAAGAAACTCACTATGAAGACGAGCAGCGTGATTCTTTAAATGTACGCACATTTTTCGCTATCAGATGAGGCTACAATATTTCGCAACATAACAAAGGGCTAGTGCAAAGTCCGGAAAGGAAAATGTTGTACAGGCAATGTGACGGCGAGGGTACCGCACGTACAGTATTCAAAAGCAGGGCCAGCTGTTTTTTCTTTTTTTTTTGCACGCTACAACATTGTTTACATACGCGCAAAACTATTAGGTGCACAAATAGAAGTAAGCCATCCCATCAGTGTTTCTGTAGGAATAACTCTACCAAACCTTTAGATGAAATACCCAGTGGACGGATGTTTTGGCATGTTTATTTTTTATGGTGAACGTAGAAATTATGGCATGGTTGCAGTGAGTAACCAATTTGCCATTCCGCACAGCAATAGAACGGCTAATATTTTGCACAAGCAGTTTAGAACTGTACCATGTTCAGCACAAAAAGTATTTTAGGGTGGCTGGAATGTTATGTGACCTCTTCAGGAAGGGCGATAAATTATATATTTTATTGCCTGCGAATTGCAATATTCATTTAATATAAAAGTTATTGGTCGGCACCAAGTTTTAGCTACCCTATGAGCAGTTGAGCGGGTGGAATGAAACGAAGGTGCCTTGCGTGTATTTTTTTTTTTTTTTTTAGGGGGATACATTTGTCCGTATGCGGTTGACTCTGGGAGCCGCAATGGCACACGGAAGATTAAATGGCAGTAATTTCAGCGCGCCAAGCCATGGGTTGTGCGGCACCTAAACTCCGGCATCGCTAGGACAACTGATTTTGCACCATCTCAATATCAAGCGCACTTCGAAATTCGCGCAGAAGTGAACTTAGCACGGGAACGGTGGCCGAATTACATTGTGGCCGCCGCTTAGGATTGCCGACGGGAAGCCACGAGTGGAATTCCTGGGGATGCGTGCACACCGCCCCCACCGCACTTCACTGTATAGCAGGGCTAGCGTGCGCTACGCTCGGGTACGCGGGTACCGGGACCCGACGGCGCATGCGCGCACGCGGGCGCGGCGAGGAGGGCCACCACCGGAACAAATGCGCGGGCTCGTCGAGGCGGGCCACTCGTCCTCGCGCAACTCCATGCGCACTTGCTCGGTTGTGTCCCGGCACCCGACGACAGTAGCTTAGCGTACTCTAGCTGCTACCTCACTGGCAATGTTGCAAACGTCCCTTTTCCGTGCCTTGTTCCCGTGCGTTGTGCACGAAAGAACTCCATGGTTGTTCCGACCGGTCAGCCTCAGGTCACTACTCCCGAGAAATATTTAGGTTAGGTTAGGTTAGGTTAGGTTAGGTAGGTTAGGTTATACGGTTATCTCGCCAGCTTAAAGTCGCCGCTTCCTGATTTGGCCCACAGCCTCACTGGGGAAATTAATGACCGATTTCGAGAGGCACAAATAGCAGAGCGTTTATCAACAAGACATTGTGCCACCAAGTTTGAGCGAAAGCGCCTTTCCTGCCCTATCCGCAGCGTGGTCCGTTCGGAGACGGTGATGGTTGGCCTGACAGTCGCTGGTGTTCATGGTTCCCGCCCGTCCCGTGAAGGGCTCGTTCACTTCGAGCATTGTGTCCGCCGGCGTCATCCACAGCCGCATGCCCTGGGGTGTGCTCCTTCTCGTGGGAGCCGGCTGTGCCATGTCTCTGTGCTTCCAGGTAATCCGAGCCTCACTTGCGAAGACCCTAGCTGCCTACTCGTAATGGCCAGAAGAAAGGAGGTGGCTCGAGTAGCTTGGACGCCCTCATCCTTTGCGATAGAGGTTGAGGCTGGCTCAGCCGTTCTCACCAGAACATTCGTTTGAACAGTGTTTTATCTTTATCTTTTTCTTAAGCCTGGTTATGCCCACTGCAAGGACGAAGACCTCTCCCAAGGATCTGCAGCCACGCCTATCGAGTGCCTGAAGGCCGAGGGCGTGATTGTATAATCATTGTGAGGTTTTCAGCAAATGTACTCAACCAGGGTTTCTAAATTCTTGTCTGGTGAGGAAATGCTGTTTGTGTCCCAGGGAGCCTAACCTAGCATGGTTTAGCACATGAAATTCAGCCTCCCATGGTATCCCACGGCGTTAATACCAGACCAGGCAGCATTTCGAAACTGTACCAACGCTGTAGGACGGTGCGTTGTGGCAGGTGGATACCACGTGCAAGGAGAGCAACCTTCCTTTCAATCCTTCCAATGATTAACAGTGCTTAGTATACATAAACGTTACTTCAATCTCCACCTCACCCAAAACGTGACCTTATGTTGGCCTGTCTTATCCTTTCTTATCCGAAGATCCTCATCTTCGATCTCACCTCAAGGTGATGCTAGTTTTCTCCGACATACGCGGAGATCAACATCAGACCATTTAGGCTTACGTTTCCACAGGAAGGTTTACCTTGGCATTGACTGAGCCCCACATACCTCCCGCCAACGTCACCCCGCTGTATATATGACTGCACGCGTCCACCTGAAGAGCGCAATGGGTCCAGTCATCAATTGGCCGCAGCGGGAAAATGACATCACTCGGTTTGACCGAACCTTAGTTCAATTCACTTTTCTCCTACAGTACCTCGATGTCAACCTCAACCACTGGGGTTTACTTTCAAGGAAACCACTGAGGTTTGGCGAGTACACCTATTGCTCTTCTGAGTGTCGAAAAGGTCTGCACATTGGTATTCTTCCTACTACCTTCCAAAGATGACTTGAAGGGACACTGAAGTGAATTTTCCAAAGTTCTTTTTTGTTGTATTGCATAGAGCGGCTTAAATAAACAACTTTTCATCGTTTATCGGGTCGATAAAGCAACATTTAATATATAAAGCCTGAAAGAAAAAATATTACTATGCAAAATTTGCGGCGGCCGCAACAACTAACAGCACGGACGCTCAAATGAGACGAGATGTTGATTCCACGATGTCCAAGATTAAAATTCAAACCAGTGTCGGTTTCGATTCTGTGAAACAACATGCTTAGCATCCGACGTTATCGTTGGCTGGGCATTCTCGATATCTCAGTAATCGGCATACCGTGCTTCTGCCATGTTTTGGGCTGTAAAAAGCGTCATTTACGCCTACCAGCACGGCTTGGAATCGTAACGATCACTAGCCGAGGCGTACGCAGCAGTGGATGAACGCCCTTCCGCATCCGCCGATACGCTCAAATGCGATGCGCTTTTCACCCACCTTTGAAGCTAGCCTGGCTCGTGCCTTTATCGTCAGAGGTGTGTTCGCAGGAGTCTAAGGTTGGGCTGATTCGGCACTGTATACCCGCAAGCAGTCGGTGCTTCCGTAAAACACCACGCCAACGAGAACTCGCCAGCGCGTCAGTGTCATGCAGTCTGCACGCGTTCTGCGAACTCGCTCGTAGAGCAATGAACGTTAAAGAGTTAAAGGGTGAATTCAGTATAGAAAACATTACCACAAAACAAATAAATTAACTTTAAAAAACTTGCGCTATCGGGATTACAACTTGTGAATTGCAAAACAAAAGACCGAATGCGCCAGACCATTCGGCCATAGGGCGGCGCTGTCACAAGCGGAAATATAAAGTATATAATGTATAGCCTGTTTAGACTTTTATTCAGTTTTAGCATTTTAAGCATCTCTGATTACTATTTATTAAATAGCGCTCGTGCATTGAGGGTACCCAACTTCCCACAAACATCTCACATCTAGCGACGGCATTCCTTAGGCACAAAAACGATCGCAAATGTGCGGTCGTGCTGCTGAGCGCTGTGCTAGTTCACCGAGCGCAAACAATGCTTGACGTACCTTTGTTTTGCGCCGTACAATAAAAGTATTGGTTGATTGAAACGCCTTTGTACCTATATGAACTTCTCTGACTCTTTTCCCGCGTTTAACTGGCTCTAGGTTTTTCTAGCAGCTTACAGCTCAGCGAATTGTCGCATGTGCGCTTGTGTGGAGCTACTTGGACTTAGAGCTCGATACAGACTACAGACTAACAAACTAAAGCCGCATACTTACAGGCACAAATCGTGTCGTGGCTTAGTTTCAATTTAACGTACGAATTGCGACGACCCGCCGGAGCCCGGCCGACTAAACACTGTGCCGACTGGTGATGTCGGGGGGTCGGCGAGCCGTGCAGCAGCGCAGTCAAGCCAAGTCATCTCAATTGGACGTCATACGAAATTTCATAGAAAATCGACAAGGAGGGTGTACTGAGGAGGACAGCGCCTTTAAATAAAGTCCTGCAAACCAGCGAGAGTGGTAGAAACATGGCCTGGAGACTCCAGTCTACAATGTGCGCAAGTAATCGCACAATGTTTACAAATCCCTGAGTGTCTCTTTACGGTAAGGGCCAACATCTTTTTTTAATTAGGCGCCTCATAAAATGATTGTTCTGTGAAGTTATGCAGTACTCAGCTATTTTCTGTTTGTAGCTGTTAGGGTGATCGTTGCAAAGCAAACGTTTTGCCTTTAAAGGTTCTAAGCAGTGGTTCTCACATGGAGGCCCGCGGACCGCATGCAACAGATCCGCGAGACCATTTGAAGGGTCCGCGAAACCTTCCTACAAAGCTTTTCTCCCGCCATTCTTTCCTACATCTTGCCAGATTGATTGATTATTGGGCTTAAAGCGCCGACAACGCAGGCAATGAGGCGCGCCGTAGTGGAGGGCTCCGGATTACTTTTGACCGCCTGGGGATCTTCAACGTGTTCCGAAATCTCGTACACAAGGGCATTTTTGCTTTTCGCCTCCATCAGAAAAGCGACCGCCGCCATTTTGACAGAGCGGCTGGAAATATAAAAAGGTGGATTCGCTGCATGACACGCACGTTTAGATCCTCCGCGTAGCACATATTTTGAAACCTGCTTTTTGCACAACCTGTCAACTCTGAGAGAAAAACAGACCTAGAGAAGGCAGCATACAGGTGCTCAGAAGACTTTTAGATTGAAGAGCAAATTGTTTGACATTGTCACGCGCATCGTCGTAAAAGCTCAAACATAAAAAGCGGGTATTGAATGAGTGTATGGAAGACGTAAGCTGCAAGCGCAAATTGTTTGACGTTATGACATCGACCCACATATATTTCATCGGGGGGTCCCCCATCACTTCTCAAGCCCAAAAGGGGTCCTCGGGGCAGTCATGGCTGAGAAGTTAGAACCACTGCTCTAAGCATGTCGAATACTCCAGTTGGTCGAAAAACGTACGCAAGAAATTAGCAACAAGTTGTCTGCTGAGTTTAGCGGGTGATTGAGACGGGAAATATTTCGCTGTTCGTTCCTGACTACTGCGACATCCGCGAAGAGAGCAACTAAGCGGAACGCTATACGGGAGCGAGTGCAATGGCGCATGACTTAGAATAACACATATTGTTACGTGACGCAGGACATGAACCATGAGATGTGGACGATGCATTTTACATTATTTACATTGCGGCTATCACAGAGCTCGCACAGGCTGCACGCCAGCCACTCCCTCGTCGTCGTCGATGGTGGGACATCGGACATTGTCCACCTGTTCCGTAACAATATTCCACGCAGGTGGGCGAGGTGAACTTCCTGCGGTTGCGGCTAGTGAGCATGGCGGTGGACGTGCACCCCAGCTTGGGCATCGCGCTCATGGTCACACTTCAGGGCTTCCTGTACGAGGTCGAGAGCAACCACGACAGCGTGGTACACCTCATGGCTGCCATAACGACCCTCGTACGTCGTAAGAACTGCTCGTACTGATTACTTCCTTGAATGTAGGTGCCAGGTGGGGAGCAGCGCTCCTTGCGGTAGTTGGTGGCCACTTAACAAAAAAACGATCTCATGCAGCATAAAAAACGACATTGTTTCCTTTATTCTGATAAGTCTTTAAAAATAATTCCGCAAAATTGCTGCGACTTCATAGAAAAGTTGAGTAAATTTTCGATGGAAGACCGGTTGTTGATCTGGTAACCACCAGTATCTAGAGGGGGAAACGAGTACCCTTCTTTAAATGTGGCAGCACGGCTTCAGTGCAACCCTTAGCGACGTTCTAGGCACACAGCCAAAAAACGTGTCACTGATGGTTGAATCAGCTTGCCTGGTGGCACCAAGTTGTGCCGCGGTATGGCTCTATCTGATACCGTCAGATATTGGATGCTCAGAAGCACATAGACGGACTACGCCCAAGTTTTTATTAACGATATGAAGATATAAAGAACAGTGGTAAGCGCCAGGTGTTTGTCATTCTCAGCTGTTTCAAACAAATTTCCCTTGAGACGGACGGGGGTAGTTTTTACGTAAATAGCCGTCATGAATTTTCATATTGTATTTTGAAAGGGTATGACGGCTCAGCAGGTTCGAGTAACCAGTGGAATCATCGGAAAATATCTGGGCATTGTGGACGGCATCATGTAACTTTCTCAATGGGAGCATCCTTTAGCTGAAATTTTGCTTTGGCTGTAGCGATTTTCGTAACGCCTTGGCTTGTTTAGGACTGGGCTGTGCGTGCGCAGTTGATCATACTGTTAATTGTACCATTTAAATAGGCTCTAGCAAAGACGATAAAGTGGCTGTGATAAAATGGCTGTGTTCAGATGAAAGACGTTGAAAAGGTGTATCCAGTAAACCGTCATTATAACGATGCCCTCGGAACGGGGAACTGACTTTGGTATAAGCGGTAATCTCTTAAACGCGGGGTAAATTTCTCTCCTTGAACTGCACTTGGGACCGTGAAAAACATTCGAATAAAGCGATTTCGTTATAACGAAGGTTTGCTGTACATCCCTTATTACGGCAATCTAAATCCTAACTTCATACATCAGGAACATGTGCAATGCAATATAACCTGAAATAAAGCTTCGTTGAAACGGTTATAAGGCGAGAATACTTCCTGCTGCATCTAACGTGTTATTACGCGGAACCCTAACAAGTCCACACGTGTGAAGCTAGAAAATATTTCTTCCTGTGCGCCGTCCAGAAAACTTATAACGCCGTCTTGCAGAAGTAATGAAAGTCAAGCTAGTTGGTATGGTTGCATTCTTCTAACAGCGCTAAGACGACGGGGACAAAGAAAGAAGGGCAAACACAGCGCTGACTGTCAACTAAAATTTATTGAAAGGAAAACAACATTTATATACACGCACAGGTGCCTCAAATATTAAACGGAGCACGAGTTGGAGATTTTGAGGCGATTTATCCGCCATGTGCCCGGCCAGCAACTTCAAAGTAACTTTTCAAGAAAGTCACTGTAAAATGAAATCGGGCCGCACATATTCTATTTATGCTGGCAGCCGCATAAAATAGAAATTAGGTTATGTCACGAAGCAATGCTCCATTTACTTTTTGGGGCACCTGTACATCAGGTCAGGTGCAATAACTACGTCCATCGATAAAAACAGCTGCAAGATTTTTCGTTCGCCCTTTCCCAACTCACAACCCTGACACCAGCAAATCAACTTCCGTACCTGACAGGGATAAGGATGGGTGGCTTATTGTGACCTCTCCAAATCCCTTAATGTGGAAGCTTCCACCACTACTCGGGTTGTTTGATTGCTCTGTTCGTACAGTATCTTTGTGTCATTGAAGGACCATAGAGTTTTGTATGGTCTTCGCTACTCGAGCAACAATCAATGCAGACGGATAACTTGTAGCCGAACCAGCCCGTGGATGCCAGATTCCAGAGATTTCCGCATTCCAGCCTTAAATCGTGGGCGAATTTCGCCAAGAAAAATCAATGGCTCACACATAACGAGGCCTGTAACGTATGAGCAAAATGATAAACTGAGAAATTAGAGGCGTTGGAAGCCATGTGCAGGTAACTTGCTCCTAATTTCGAGGACAACGGACTCCCACTAGTTAACGACACATTTGTGAGATTAGACCGCATGAGGCCGGCATACACGAGAAGTCATATAGCTATAGCACGTACACCCAAGTGTAAAATATTACGGACCACGAAAGCAGCAATTTTGGGTTCTCTGCCGCGCGGCCGCCCGGGGTACTATGTGCCACGACACCTCACATGCACACGGCAGTTTGTCGGGCTGCTACCGGAAGAGAAATAACCTAAAATTGCCATTTTCCTGGTCCGTAAACTTTTGATCGTGGCTGTACATCAATACTCGCGAAGCGATTTGTACAGCTCCGTCACGCGCGTGCCGTATGCCACGTTCGCAGGCCGAGGAGAGCCAGTGGAACCCGCTGGTCCTGCTGCTGCCCATCACCAAGGTGGCCTCGCTGGTGTTCCTGCTTCCCGTGTCCAGCTACGGGAACGCGCTGCTCTTCGACTACGCACGCATGTCCTGCTGGGAGATGGTGAGAAGCCGCACGCCTTCCCCTGTAGCGCCTCTGCGCGCACTAACATAAAACAATCTCTGTGCACTCTGTAATTTGTAGATTGTAAACATTGGGTCCTTCGTGTGGTCGTGCCTTTAAGCCTTGTAGCCTTTCGAATTTCTTGGCCTGCTTGTTAGCGGTAGTACAAACATCTGCCAACGTCATCATCATCATCACCATAAACAACAGCCTACTAGGCCCACTGCAGGATGAGGGCCTCTCCCATGGACCTCCAACCCCTCCTGTCTTACGCTGTTCGACTCCATGGTTTGCCTCCGTATTTCCTTATTTGGTCTCTACATCGAGTTATTGGCCTTCCCCTTCTTGTAGTGCCGTCTCGGTATCCACTCTGTTGCTTTTGTGGTCCACCTGTTGTCATTTTGCCCAACTGCGTGGCCAGCCCAAGTGCCAAGAAGTCTAAGCTTGGGCTAGTTGGCAAATCATGATAGAGAATATAGAACAGCGCAAAGCGCACGGACGGAAAGCAGGGGCAACACCACGACATTGTGTTGTGTTGCCGTAGTACTGTCCCCTTCCTTTCGCCCGTATCGTTTCCGCTGTTTTATGTTGCCATGCCAGAAAGAAAGCGTAGACTTTACTGTGTTTACTTCTTAACGTATTCTAGCCTATAGCACGGGAGCGATTCCTTGTTTATTTGCTCTTTAGAGGCGCCCTCAATTTCTTATTCTCTGTACATATTTCTTATTATAGTGTTAAAACATGGTTTGCCCAACAAATTCCTTGCTGCGTTCCACTAAGCGCACGCGTTTTCAGGTACTGAAGTTACACGTTTTGGGCAGCCCGAAGCCCGCATTTCCTCAATTTTATGCGGTTTAAGCACGCGGGGATGATGGTATGTCCACAGTCATAATGACGCTGCACTCTGTGACGTTCACCGTTAGTGCACAATCCAATAAAGTTAAAATTTTGCTGTGTTGGCCACTAAGGTTCAAAACATTGTTTGTGGAAAGCTGCACTTATTAGAATGAGCGTCCAGAAGCGACATTCCGTTCCCAAGTCAGTTGATGCCGGGCACTTCCTGTCACATCTAGCGCCGTAGTGGGGTTAGCTTTTGCCACTGCCGCAATTTCCTTGATAAACTGCTCAAACGAACTGGTTCGCTTTCTATGGCCTAGCGGGTAGGGCCACAGCTTTTAACGCTTGCGAACTGAGTTCCAGCTTCATCAGGTGTATTTTTATTTCGGGATTTTAACAGCAGTGCTGTTTGAGCTTGAGCTTGGTTCGTTTTAGAAAAAATACCAAGAAAAAAAACTCCCCGGCGGGAGGTTCCCGGCACCACCTTGGCGCACTGGCTTTCGCAAAAACAATACCGACCATGCGCCTCGTGAGAATCGCCCGGTGTCGTCAAGGTTTGCGCCTGGGCTTGCGCCACGCGAGGAGCTCCCGCCTTCGTCGTCGTCTTCTTCGGCGCGGCGGAGCCACGGCGCACCCGTCGCTACAGGGCTCCCCCGTGGATCCGGAGGCCGTTGTGCTGCCCACGTGACGTTTTTGATCGGCTGAACGTGGAAAATTTGTGGTGGGGTCGTTGAAACGGGGAAGCCCTGGGCGGGTCGGAGGGAGGCGACGCAAGCGGGCTTGACTCGGTTGGATGCGACGGCGTCTGCGCGGCCGTTAATGTCGAGGGTGACAGCCTTGGATTGCCGCTCGCCCTATGAGGCACGTGGGTAGATCTGCTCTATCTGCTCCGTCTCTTCTGGGATCCGCTGTCAGTGTGGAGAGAAGCTATGTCGACCCCCAGCTATGCTGGTTCACCAGCCTTGCACCACTAGTGCAAGCTGCGCCAATTTTAATAAAATTAAAGCAATGCTCTATTCCGTAATGAAACGTTCCGTATATGCGAAATTATGGGAATACAGAAGCCGTACAGAGTATCGTGCACACAGGAGTAACTAAGGCAGAGAATCTTTCCAAAAACAAAAGAATCAAATGATTTGTCAGAAAAGAAACATTTACAGAATTTTCATGTTCTGTCTTAATTGAGGAAGAAGAGAGAAAACGTTTATTGAAATGCAATAGACAAGTAATACAAAAGTACAAAATTTTCAGACAAGGGTCCCAAAGTCGAAGACTAAAGCGCGAAATACGGCGTCTTGTGTTTTCCGTATGTTTTCCGTGTACTCCGTATACGAAATTCATGCGGACCATGATTTAGTATTTCTGGCGGCTCGTACAGAGAAAAAAACCGGTGTCAATTTCTTGTAACGTAATACCGTACTATTATCATGTGTTGCGGCCGCATCTTCCTCTTTTCATTCCACGCTGTGTCAGCAGGTACAAATTTTGTATTCCCATAATTCCGTAGTACGGAACCTTTCAGAAGCATTAGATCACTTCAATGCATTTTTAAGTAAGGGTGTTTCAGTATCCTGTAGATTGGTTTAAATGCGGAGAGTATCCTATCATTGGCGGATCCAGAGGGGATCCGGATGTCTTGTCCCCATTATTTCTTGAATTTATGCCCCCAAGAAGATGATCGCTCAGGTTGTAGAAAAGTCTAGTTGATTCTTTTTTTTGTATTCCGTGTAATTTTGTTTTTACGAAATTGCGGTGAATAAAAAAGTTACTACCCTCCCCCGTATCATCACCATCATCATCATCACCGGTAGAACCCCCCCCCCTTCAGAAAAACCTGGATCCGCCCCTAGAGCCTAGCTACCACCACTTTTAATTAAGTTCTGCATCGTATCGTCAGTGCCCGGACTGCATTCACTTAGACACAGAATGTCGCATTGTTCATGTGCCAGGCACTTATTATTGGTTTTCTAGATGACTACAATTATGGCGTTTCGCAGCACCCTTGTACGAGCAAACCGTTTCCATGTGCAGATTACGATCGGCTTTCCCGTCAAGATTGTCACCATCCTGCTCGAGCTGGTGTCTCTGCTGACCGTCGGCTACACCATGTTCGACCTGGGCAACTTCCCAAGATGGGCGACCAATTTAGCGCTCAACGACAACACCACTGACTCGCCATAGTCCTCTTCAAAGCCGTCGTCCTCCCGCTGCGATGGCCCCACCCCCAGATTCCACTTCTTTCTATATGTTCACGATCACTGGCAATTTTACTACCCCTATCCATCATCAGTATATCTGAAATGGGTCTGACCGTAACCTTCTTTACCAATGTGGATTTCCTTTCACTTTTTTTGCGCGTTTTTTACGTATATTTTGCAAGGCACAATTACATAGCGATCGCGAAAGCGCTTTTTGGTTTCGTCGTAGCGGTACGTGGCTTTTTGCATTGTACCGCTTCGTAAACGAGCATACAGTTGTTCTGAGTACAAGCGTATGACTGAACTTTGAAAAATGTCTTGCGGTGGACGGTCGCCTCTGTGGCCCTACATGTACTGTGCAGTTGTACCTTCTGGTACTACTGTCTACCGATTCAAACGGAGATAACTATATGATTTTGTTTTTATCGCATTCGTAGTTTGAAGCTTGCCTTGTGCATTACACTGAACTCGTAATTATTATGCAGCCTTTTTCAGACTTCTATTTAAAGCAACCATTCTGTCACAGCGGATCTTGGGAGCTCTGTCCTCAGTCGAAGAAAGTTTGATGCTTGGACTTTTCTTCGCAGTGGGTTACACAAAAAATAAACCATTTTCAGAGGTCTATGAGAAGTCATCAGTGCCAAATCATGTAAATATGATGACAAGTAATCCATGTTGAGCCCTGTTTGACTATTAGCCACGTGAACTCACGCATTTCAATGAACTTTTAACGGATTACTGCTGAAAATAAGTGCATCCTCATTTAAAACCCATTGTGCTTCCTTACTTAAGATGATTTAGCACATTAAAGCCGGAGTTCTGGTTTTCGCATCCCGCTTAGAGTTTTTTAATAGTTTGCTTTTATGTGCGTAAACCATTGGTACTTCATCCGAAGCAGTAGAAAGCTTAACCTTATTTTAGTGCAAACACACTGCATCAACCTGCATTCCACCTATGTCTTTACAATTACATGTGTATGAAGCACGTTCTCAGCTAGTCAAAATAAAACTACGCCGGGGCCCGTACCTAACCGTATCAAATCCAATGCTTTACCATGCGGCCGATGTTCTCCGTGACGTGATGCCCACGCCGCGCCGCCTCACCGTCGGCGAAACAATGGTCGCGTTGGGCACGTGCAAAATATACGCAGAGGCTTGTTATAGTCGCCAAAAGTGCTTTATAAATTCGCTAATCAATTCAATCATTTGGGTGAGCCAAGGGGGTCAGTGTGCAAACATTAGTAGAATAGACCACACAAAAACTGTGTGCGTATTGTGAAACCTCCGCTCATATTTGTAAAAACAACTCAGATTCACATACACACACAGATGCATTAGAGAACCCCTTAAATCAAAACAAAAAACAATACTGTTTTCTCACGGCATTTCTTTATTTCAATATTTCTTAATTCCACATGCAATATTTTGTGACTGTTGCAGCCAAGCCAACTCCATTTAAGCGATGATTGTCATGCTACGGTGTGTATTTTTGATGCCAGAGAACAAAAACTCTCGAGGTTCCACGTATCTTTGAGCGCGAAGTGTTGTCCAGGGCGAGGCTCTGGAATACCAACGTCCGGGTGTGTGATATTAGCATGCGGTCGCCACCAAGGTCGCACGCCGTTCAAAACAATTTGGAAGTCAATCTTCTACGTCTGATCTCTTGGATGTGCATAGCAAGCAGAGACCCATGCATTTTTATGCCTTATCACTTGGATAGGCAGTGTGCGCGTGTATTAGTGTATTCTTACAAATGTACGGCAGCAACGCTCCAGAGAAATTAAATTCGCTCATACCTTCACCTCATTTCTGCGTCACATTTATGTAGTGTGCTAAAAAACGTTTACGGTCAACCCCTTCACAAAGTGTAATGGCTATTTCTTTCCTTTCCATGGACGTGCACACGCGAGTTGCTTAAAACCGTGTGTTTGTCTCAAAATGAGTCCATTCCGACCTCTTCTCCTTTATAAACATTTGCTTCTCTCTCTCTCTCTCTCTCTCTCTCTCTCTCTCTCTCTCTCTCTCTCTCTCTCTCTCTCTCTCTCTCTCTCTCTCTCTCTCTCTCTCTAAATGATTTCGTTTGAAGCGTTTTTTTCTCATATGTGACCGTCTTCCCACGAAGCCAAACATCCATAGTGCCAGAAACGCGGCCAGAGAATTTCCATTTGCTCTTCGAAGCACGGTGAATATATTCCCATTGACTGTGAACCGCAGCCAAAACTTTTTGTGTCCAAATGCGGCTATCCACAGTTCTGACTGTCAGGGCGCGTTTTTTTAACGTGCTAGGAGGCGTGGCCAAGACGCCTTAAATAATTTGAATATTCTACTCCTTACTGACTCATATCCGAAACAAAAAGTGCTTATAGGGACGTCTCTATACACCATTTTCCAGGCTGAGGTGGGCGCCGCCATTTGCTTTTTCTGACCAGATGCTAGCGCCTCTTTGAAGCGACCGCCGAAACCTCCGCGCTGGGCTGTTAAGTGCTCCGTTCTTTCCGTGCGTCTGCTCGGTACCCGTGCATTACCAAGTGAACCGTAGTGGTTTGGCGTTAAGTTAGCGGTTGCAGTGCTTGTATGTGTGTGTGTTCTGTTTTGTTTTCATCATCTGCGGACGGATTTTAGGTCTTAATTTACTGCCAGAGCGGAAAATGCCGATCCCGGCTGTTGCGAGCAGCAGTAGCAGTGTGGTGATGGTGCCGGTGGTGCTCCGCAGTTCCGCGATGCAAACGAACCGGTATGGCACCGACTGACATAGAAATCGATATCGGGGAGTAAATACGTGTTTTCAATGCCACCGTGCTTGTTATGTTCACCGATTAGTCATGTTTACGGAAGCGCGGACGTCGAATGCGAAGCGCGCACAGCATATGTGGGTCACGGTGATCCGTGCTCGCGATGGACTTTCGACGAGGCGATTGCTACGCTGTTGACATTGCAATGTAATATAATCTTTCTTAACTAGACTTATGACGGTTACTGACGAAACGAAATTACCTGGGCGGAAAAATAACACGACCGCACAACCAGTCAAATTACTATTCGAAGGTTGAGCAAAAGGGTCGACGTTCGGGCGAGTTAATATTGGTTGATCATGATCGTGATTATTATTGACCTAACTCTGCGCAGCGCATGTGGCCTGTCGCTCGGAGCCCACCTTTGTGAAACCGCTGCTTGCACCACAAATGCTTTACGCGACCAGCAGTAACTGTTTTGTAATTGTAATTAGATTCCGTGACAACGCAAAAGGATTAGAAGCTTTTCCTTTGACAGCGTTGTGAACAGGTTGAGCTATTTTCCAAATGCAGCGTTCACGCGTATCTCGAGCTGCGTTTCCACATTGCTGCCTGCATGCTTATCCTGCTATCGACCAGCAGTGTCTTTTCTCCTTTCCCTTTTGGTTTTCAATCCCACCGCCATCTGCCCAAACTTTTGGCCTTAACGGCATCCACATTGGAAAAAACGTTCAAACCGCAAAAAAAAAGCACGGGGTCAAATACCCCTGAAACGCAGCGGGCAACCGGCCAGCGGAAACAGCCCGCGAAAGGCAACCTGGGGCCCGCCAGAGAATATTTGAATATTTTCCTCCTTCCCGGTGCTTATAAAAAATTTATAGCTTACCAACAGGCTAAGCAATCCCGGGACCCCGTTCAAGGATGAAACGCAAGAAATTTGGGCGGAGCTTGAACTTGGTGCAAGACTGGGAAACGGCACAGCTGGTGGCCCCCCCCCTTTCGGGAGATTGGTTGCACTGACAGGGTTTTCCGAACTTGCGCTGGAAGTTCCATGGGCAGGCCCGATCTTTTGTCCGCACCCTTTCACATCTCTCCAAGGGGCCCGCGTTCATCATCACCAGCCATCTACGCCCACTGCAGGGAAAGCCTCCCCCATTAATCTCATTACCCCGGTCTGTGCTAACTCCGACCAATTTATCCCCGCAAAATCTTGACCCATCTGCCCATCTAACTTTCCCGCCCCCGCAAAGGTTGCCTTCTCTAGGGACCACTCTGTTACCTTAATGACCCAACGGTTATCTTGCCTTCGCATTACATGCCCGCCCCCCTTTCTTTTCTTAATTTCTAATAATATGTCCTTACACGCGTTTTTTCCTACCATCGCTCTTTCTTCCCCTTTAAAGTACACCTATCATCTTCCGCATTAAGGCTGAGTCGTCCTCAATTTAAGTTGAACCCTCTTAGTGAGCCTCCAGTTTCTGCCCCGTAGGTGAGTACCGGAAGATGCGCTGCCTACCTTTTCTTCAGGCAAAGGTAGCCTGCCATCCATTATCTGGGAATGCCTGCCGTATGCACTCCACCCTTTCCATCCTTTAATTATCTCTGCCTCATGGTTGGGATCGGGGGCACAACTTGGCCTAAGTCAATATTCGCTTCCACTTCCCCTGCCTCCCCTTAACTAAACCGCGGGCGTCCCAAAGGGTTTTTGATAAATTTTTTAGTTTTCTGCATATTTAAATTTTTAGCCCGGGTTTTACTCTTTGCCAATGCGGAAAATGCTTTGAAAAACGTCCCCGAGTTCTTAGCAAGGCACGTCATCAGCAAATCGAGGTTACGAGGTATTCCATTACCCCACCCCCCTTTCCCCCCAAGTTCGAATACTTCTGTAAACATGCCTGAATACGTTGGGGAGATTTTGTTCCTTGTCTGACCCCTTCCCTTTTAGTTTTTACTGCTCTCCTTTTGAGGTGATGGGACTGTGGGCCATTTAAATTCCTTAGTATTCTACTAATGCTATCTCCCCCGGTTCCGTAAACCGAATGGGTGCTGAGGGTTTTGACCGGTCAAATGCTTTCTCATAAACTATGAAGGCTTTTATATAGGGGTTCATATACCAGCGCCTTTCTATCACCTATTATCGTTGAATATGGTCCATTGTTGAATATCATTTTCGAACCTGCTTGTTTTTAGGTTCAGGTGGCAAAATTTGTTAGCTATTACCTTGGAAATACCTTGTAGACACTGACAGTAAAGGGGTCGGCCCGTAATTTTTCAACCTTCATGTCACCTTTCTTAGATTAGGATATGTTCGCGTTCTTCCCAAAATTCTGGGACACTCGCGTCATAGGGATTGCGTATAAGCTTTGCCAGTTTTTAATACAATTTTCCCGCCATCCTTTTAAAAGGTCTCTGTTACTGATTCACCACGTGCTTTGCCCCCTTTTTTTCCTTAAACCCTTTCCCTTTTCTTCGTTACTGGTGGATGTCTATCTCCTCTAACTATTTTCTTCGGCATTATCCTGATTCCCCCCTACTGTACAATTGAACTCCTCGGCTACATGACTATGTTATCCCTATTTTTGGTGCATTGCTTTTTTGCTTTAAGGCATGCATCTGATTTTTCCCCACCAGACGCCTCTTACTGCTTTCAGGCTGCCTCTTTTTTTTAGTATTTTTGACCCCCTCCATATTTTACTTCCTATCTGTCTTACGCTTATCGCTTAACTTCAAAACCTTTCTAGTTCTATTCTGTCTGCTGGGGTGTAGATTGTCATGGTTTTCTGTTTCCTAATTAAATATTTCGTCTCGGGGAACGTTACCAATATCCAGTCTAGCCATCGTTCCCCCGACTTCTACAGCACACTCCGTGATAATGCGTGTAAGATTGTCGCTCGATTCCTGTGTCGCAAGCTCTGCTTCCTCGGTAAGAGCTGAATATCGGTTCTGCGACGCGATCCTGAATTCTTCTACTTTACGTCTTACCGTTAGCTCATTCATCGGCTTCTTTCGCACTAGCTTGTTACGGTCCTTCCTCAAATCTAGTCTAATTCTAGATCTTACCATATGGTGGTCACTACACCTTGCCAGGGTTATCGCGACGCCAGGGTTATCGCATAATATGAAGTCTATTTCATTGTTATGGTCCCCATTCGGGCTCCTCCACGTCCACTTCCGGCTCTCCCGTTTGCAGAGGAAGGTATTGATGCGTAGATTATTATGTTCTGCGAGCTCGACTAATAGGTCCTCCCTGCTATTTCTAAAGCCCAGACCACAGGTCCCAACTGCCATGTCCCCAGCCTGTTTCTTGCCTACATTAGCATTGGTCTCACATAACTAGAGTATACTGTGTTTTCACTTGAGCCATTGCCGATTCCACATTTTCGTAGAAGCGTTCAACTGGTTGTTCGTCGTGGCTGGATGTGGGCGCGTAGCCCTGTACAACCTCTTTTGTACCTCTTAATTTGTACATCTTTGTACTTCTTATTTTGTACCTCTTGTAGTTTGTACCTCTTATTGATCCTAGTTGCAAGACCTGCTACCCTTTCGTTAATGCTGTAGTGTTCTTCTATGTTGCCAGCTATGCTTTTATTGACTAGAGATCCCACTCCCAGTTCTCTTCTGTCCACTAGACCACGGTAACATAGGACGTGTTCATTTTTCGCACCGTAATGCTTCACCTGTCCTCCTAACCTCACTAAGCCCTATGACATCTCATTTAATGCCCTGTAATTCCTCGAACAACACCTCTAGACTCGCTTCACTAGATAAGGTTCTCATTTAAGCGTTGCCAGGTTCACATTCCAATGGCGGCCTTTCCGGCTCCAGGGATTCTTAACACCCTCTGCTGCATCACAGGTCTGACCGCCGCCGTGGTCAGTTGCTTCGCAGCCACTGGAGACTGAGGGCCGTGGGTTAATTGGCGTATTTATGGGAGGTTGTGGTCGTTACTACACCAGGGTGGCCAATCCTGCTCTGGTGAGGGCGCGCGTTACCGGCAATGGTCGCCGGGATCAGGCCGCACCCCAAGCCCCATTCTTAAATTCCATCAATACGCGGATTTTTTTAATCCGGTGGGAATTGTCCGACACCAGGATTCGAACCACGGTCCTTCTGCACGCGAGGGGGATTCTCTACATCTACACCACCGCTGCATTTTCTGGACCGCGTTATCACGCGCTAAAACCAGCGGCAACCGGCTACGCGAACTCGGCGTCTGTAGCGCGAACGCACGTGAACTGGCGAGAACAGCCCGCGAGAGATCACGCCATGAACGCCGGGCACAGTGCTCTCGAAGGTCGGGCTGGCTGACGCCCGGGGGCTCCTCACGAGGCGCACGCTAACGTGCGCTCGATATTTTGTCTTGGTATTTCCTGTGAGTCTCTCATGTGGCGCAAGCCCACGCGAAAGCATGGACGACGCCGGACGCTCCTCACAAGGTGCGCGCTCACGTGCGCTCCATATATTTCTTGGTATTTTTTTTCTGGTAACTCTTAACGGCGGAACTATAGTGAACTAGAATGATCTAGTGGCGCGAATGGCGAGGAAGGGGCGTGCTCTTCTATGTAGAAAACGCCAGGTGGCGCTACTGCGCCCTCTTCGAGAGGCGCCGCAGTGGCAGTCGCTGTACTTCAGGCGATCGGCAGTGGTTATGGCTGTCAATGATCCGATGGTGGGAAGTAATTAACCTTTACAAAAAAAAAACGGCTGCTCGCGTCTGGCACCCCAGTACCTTGCGTACCTTGTTAGGAACGTTTTGGTGCAAATCTGCCCGTTTGAGCTGTAGGGAAACGGCTACAAATCGAGTTGTTTGGTGTCGTCTGCTACCTGCGCAGACGATCGATACGAGCGTACGCGTTCGATGTGCTGCCGGTGGACAACTGCCATGTTTAATTTTTTACGAATGAATTTACTTTTTTGTATTTACTGTAATAAAGTGCCGGCATGAACCTGCTTGTGAATTTGCCTCTACGGAAGCAAATTTTAACCAGTATTCACGTGTCCAGTAGCACCCGTGAGTGAGGAGGAGCAGGAGTACAGAAACGTTTATTGGAGCGGAAAGTGCTGTTGTGGGTGGCCTTCCTAGTCCGGATAGCGCGAGTCGTGGCAGCTGCTCTTGCCCGAGACACGAGGTTAACCTGCGTCTCTGGCGGCAGCTGGTCAGACAGTGAAAAAAAAATTACTTTAGGTGGCCTATTCTGTTCCCTATATTTTATTTATATTTATTCACGTTAACTTACAGGTTCCCGTAGGAACATTGAGTAAGGGGGGCGAGAAAAGCAAAACAAAAATATAACAGAAGAAAACAGAGTACAAAAAAATTACAATGTGGTAATAAACATAACTTAAAGAGGAAGTGCATGGAAAAACGTAATGTGATACAATGATGCTGTCTATACAAGGTGTAGAATACGACGGTACTCAAACAAATAAATTGTGCCAAAAACATGAGCACTAGTACAAAGTCAGTACACATAACAGATATGTACAGATATACGAGCTACCTTTTATGTAAGTAATGCCGGTATACTGGTTGCGGAATAATGTGTGGTAGTATTGAAACTTGGTGTTGGAGATCGTTCCGTAATGTTACGGCTGTGGGCAGTGACTGATGAGTGAAATGCTTGGGTGCGGCCGTAAGCGTTTGAAACTTCGCTGGTTGTTTAGTCTATAGACATGCGCACGGGAGCTCTGAGGAAGGGGGGAGTAAAAGAGCAGTTTACATATTGTGAAGTAAGCAAAGATGACAGCGCGACGTGTTTCCAGGGTTCGAGAGCAGTTATCAATCTTTATTTGAGTTGCACTAAAATAACGGCTATATTTCTGAGAGAGGCAAACGGCAGCAGATTTGAATTGCTTCATCATAGAGATTAAGTATTTTTGATTTTGCACCCCAAATGTTTTCGAGTCTTACTTGCAGCGTGTGCATGACATTGACAGGCCGATAAGTAATACAAGAAAGGCGAGCTTTTGTTGTTTTATTGGAAGTGCAAGAAAGTTTGGAAGGTAAAAATGAAAACGCATTTTCCCTAGGCGGGAGTCACGACAATGGCCTAGACAAGCGAAGTTATGTCGCATAAAGGTGTTCAAAACAAAGCAAGACGCCTGCGAGTTTAGGTTGTGCGACTCAGTTTCAAGTACTTCGAAGCCTGGCGCTTTCGAGTGTTGCTGCTGTTAATGCTCTTAGTGAAAAAATGAAGGCGGGTTGTTAGATAAAAAGCAGTGAGCTCTTCTACCACATTTCTGCAGTGGTCAGGGCAGCCAAGCTGGAGCTCCCTTTTTGCCTTTACCACCTCCACAATATCAAGAATGCTGTCTGAGTGTAACTCTCGAAGGCTAAAACACGTAGTGAAGGCATTTTCCAAATCAGCCACAAACTGGTAGAGAAGCGCAGAGGGGTATAGAAGGCCTCCGTTGTCTTTCATACGCGTGAACTCAGCTAGGCTTAAGTTTCCCGCTTCTTCTTTGGTCATCAAAACCAAATTTAGGCAGCTTTCACAGCCAGTCTGCCATATACTCTTCCTTGCTACATAGCCAGCTATGTAGAAAATGAGCCGGCTGTCACTCGATGCTTCTTGGGAATGATCTGGAAGCTTTCGCAGGAGCGCTGTGTCTGCTGCATCGATGTTGCCTTGATCAAGGAGTTTGTCCACGAGTTCCTGCTTGCCGCTGGGAGCCCTTTTTTGGCAAGCATCTGCATCTAACAGTGAACTAAGGACGCCAGGCTCACAGTTCCTCTTGGAAACAGAATGGGCAAGGTTTTTGAATGCGAGACAGTTCACAGTAACCACAAACTGCTGAGGCGTCGGGTGCGAATTGCAGCCGGACGACTGTCTCACGATTCCGAAGAGATGCTCTGCAGGATCCTGGCTGAGACGGCTAGTCATCACGTACTTGAAACCTACATGTTGTGCGAGGTACTCCAACAGTGACAGCACACTGGACAGTGTCACGCGCAGTCCTGTAGCTGTCGACTGGCTTAAGAAGCCATCCTTTCCGTTGGTGTGCTTCTCCCATGCACTGAGGAAGGACAAAAAGTAATGTAGCTTGTCCACCGACGAAGAATTTGGTCGTAAAGCTTCAGCAGTAAAGCGAGATGTCATCACTTGGATGAGGTCACGGATGGTCCTGAAACAAAAGCATACGTTTTATAGCGCACATCAGGAAGTACAAGCCTGGTGTCGCATGGTTACATCTAACAATTGTTACCTGCTAAGGAATTGGCTTCGTATACTCACTCAAAAAAATGAAGCGTAGCTGAAATGTCCCCGCACGTTTCCTCGACCCCCTCCCTGTACAACTTCAGTCCCTTGATCACTTTGTCGCTGAAGAGCTGGAAAGCTAGTGACACCCTCTGGACCTCGAAATCGGTGGGATCTGTGTGACTAGATTCCATGCAGGGCTTGCAGAGCAATATTTTTTCCATCCAAAGCCACCGCTTCGCGTAGAGCCTGAAGAGACACCTAAAATATAAAAAAAGGTTGTAGTTTATACACCTCCCTAGATGAAATAAATATTATCATGATGAATCCGGTTCAACCTGTCTAAACATCACTTACATCCCCCTCTGGAAGTTCGTAGTCTGGAAGTCAGCAGGCCATTGCGGAGGCACTTAATCAAATGGGGAAAGTCCGATAGGAAGTGGAGCCGACGCTCTGGATGAACAGGATGCGGTGCGCTACACTTCGTGTTTGTTGAAGATGCACGAATTCCCATCAAGGACCACATCTTCCTGTTCCAAGTTGCTCCGTCGCTTGTTATGAAGTCGACTTTGAGCCCTGATTTCTCCGCCAAAATTACGGTTTCCAGCATTATTTTTGCCAACAAGGTACCTTTTATGTTGTTTTTCGTGGCAAATGCTGCAAGCACCTGAGTCCATTTACCAACAAATGGGACGAAAAGTATTGCCATCCCATGGTCACAGACGGTGTGCTTATCTTCTGACGTGAAGGGGGCAAGATCCACGAAGCCTTCAATGTAACCACCGTTGTTGACTGACAAATGCTCAGGCAATTTCATTTCGTAAACCAGGAGGCCTCCATGCAGCTTGAACTCATCCATTGAGCTCGTTTTCTCCCTCAGCACGTCAAAAACTTTCGTGTTGAAGCCAAACCCTGCTTTGTACGACTTCAGATACTTCCTCAGGATTGTTTTGCTGGGTACTGCAAGTATTTTCTCCTTTCTCAGGTGCTAAAACAGCGCAGGACTCTTCATTTTCATCATCAAGCACTCCAACGCCATTCATTTGAATATCTCATGCCTTTAGTGCTTCTCCGCGAGGAAGACTTGAAAATGTGACGCACCGCCTCACGCTGCTTGGGTGGAAGCCCCGCCATCTTCGTAGTGAGAGCGTCTTCAGACATGTTCGTGTTCTTGGCCACTGTTGCTGCAAGTTTTTTTTTTGTAGGGCTCTAGTACGGTTTCGGAGTCGTGCAGCCTTTTGTTTTTCAAACTTCAATCGTTTAGCTGCGACGTTTCCTCTCGCCACGTGAACTCTTGGTCGTGAGGTGCGGGACTTCCTACTTTGCAGACGTTTCCGTGTGGCCTTGCATTCTGCGGAAACGGCACCTAAAAAAACAAAACAAAAAAAAACGCGGTTGGCACGAGAGAATAACTCGCAAGATGCTGATACAGCTGATTTTCTCAGCAGCAAAGTTTGCAGTGAACAAATTACCTTCAGAGGAAACTTTCCCCAGGCACTTAGTGCTGAAGGCAGCGTCTCCAAACGTGGTCGTTTGAGATCGCAGCTTCGGTGTTAGCACGTGCAGTACATCACTAAACTCCGTAGCCGTCATGACCCCTTTGCAGGCCGGAATTCCGTCAGCTTCTTCCAGCACACTGTTCGCAACAGCTAGGGAATCTATTTCACCGCTCCCGCATAACACACCGCAGAAAAATGTTTGCGCCGACACTTTGTCGTCATGTGGGCAGAAGAGCACGGGTTTCTCTTGAAAAATTTCTAGCTTTTCTTCTCTTCGTATCGATGTGGTAGCGAAAAGAACGTTTCCATCCTCGGCGCAATTTAGCCGCCACCGGAACTTTGAAGGAAGCTTGACTTCTTGAAGAAAGGCTCATTGGGAAAGCATCCGATTCCACAGAACTTGCGACTTCATTTGGTGAACCCTTCGGAGAGAGAGAAGCCTCGAGGTGTGGCTGGCGCACCTCATCTATTTCGGCTCTTGAGCTTTGTCGTGGCTTCTTGCTGGCTGACAAAAGTGAAACTCTTGTTGTTGCCCGCCTTTTTCATGGCGGCTTCCGCGTGCTCCGTACAGAATTCGAGGCACAGTCAGGCAGAATAGTAGGTACTGCACCTGGTGCCAGTGACGGCTTCCCGCGTGCAAGTCGCACTTCACAGCCGTTTATGACGTGGATGTACTCCCGTAATATGCACTCGGGCTCAAAGTGGCGCTCACAGACGGCGGAAGATATGGTCAAGGGTTTATCCAGTCTTCCCAAATTTGTTCCCACTTTTTGCGCAGGTTCATCGTCCAGGGAGCAGTGAACAAAGATGCCTTGGGAGAACCTGGGTAACCACTGCGACAACCCGGAGCAAAGCAATAGGTGTCCGTCCTTCGTTTTGGCATCGCAGCTATCCGGCCTGTCTATATCCTCTATTCGACAGCAATCGCGATAACTATTTACCTGACGATTGCATTCCTCTTGCTGCTGTAGGGGAACATCACGGAAACGTAAAGCACGCAAAAATGCAAGGCCGGCCTCGAACATAAACAGACGGGCAGTCTGTCTGACCGCGCGCCGCCAACGCATCGCACATCCGCTCGTATCGTCTGCGCCGCTAGCAGACGACACAGCGCTACTTTGTTTGTAGCCGTTGCTCGATGGCTAAAACGGGTCTGGTAACCAACAAAACGTTCCTAGAAAGGTACAGGGGCAACAAAAGTGAGCATCTTTCTTCCATAAAGTTTAACTACTGTACCACACTAAAAAACGGCAGCGGCAATACCTGGCGAGCGCCCCAAGCAACGGCCCGTACCACCGTTTTCGGAGAAGGCGCAGTGGCGCCCTTGGCGGCGGTAGACGCGTTTTTCTTCAGCCGAACGCTGCAGAGCGTTCCCGTTCGCGCCACTGGATCAAGACATTCTAGTTCACTGTAGGCGGAACTAAAAGCCCAAAGAGGTCTGCTGTTAAAAAATGGCTGCGGTTTAGCTCAGCTAAATTAGGATATGGAAAGCAAAAGCTTGGCTTAGCCTGGTTAGGTGTTGGTTTCACTTGGTTAACTTTTGGTTTAGCTGTAATTAGTAAACTATTCGTCCAAAGCCTGCCTTTGTCTATGGTTGTGGTCCCGCTTCCAGCATTTTCCAAGCCGAGCGGCTCGCTCTTCCTCTGTCTTTGACGCTAGCTTCGCGCGCTTTGCATTCCTCCAGTGAAACGGCTCGCAGGGCGATATCCGAGGGAAAGCCTCCAGCTTCCGCGAACGCTTAGAGAAGAGAAGGCGGCCCGGGGCTACTCTCATTCATGGCGAAGCTCGCATGCACGTGACGAGTCACGTGGCCCAGCTTCTGAGAGCGCATGCGCCAAGCCGGCAGTGGCACAGGCGCCGGGCTGTTAGAGAATGCGGCGGCGGGTGGAGCTCAGTTGACGAGTCACGTGATGCACTGCCAAGGGTACGGCGCAGCTGCGGTGAAATCAAGATAAAATCCTCCGCGACGGCAAAACCGCTAGACGAGGAGTGCCGCTCTGACTGCGCCTCGAACAAAGCTGGCGTAAGCTTGAGCAATCGGCTTCTTTCAGGAACACGCAATCTTTGCGCATTTAACCTGGGTCCAAGGCGATTTAAACATTCGCAGCCTTTTGTGCATGGATATCGGTTGCCAGGGCAATCACATTGTGAATGCTGCTCCTTCCTTGCCTGAACCGTGACATTTATAGCGGGTGGGCATTCAGTTTTTCGAGGTCCCAGACAAGCCGTGTTGTAGCATTTTCTGTATTACCTTTCCTATGCAATTGGTCGGTAAGAGTTTATATCTGTGGGGCATTTTCCTGGATTGAGAACCGGTACCAGGAGAGAAAATTTGCAGCTAGCTTCAGCACGGCCTTTCCGCCACAATGTGTCATATGTATACTGAGCAACTGCTGAAGCGCCTTCCTGCCGAGATGTCTTAAAGCCGAGTAGCTAACTCCATGAGGCCCAGGAAAGGAGGACAAATTCAACGCTGCAGATAGCCTATTGATGGTAAATTTCTCATCCATCTTCACAGAATTCGGGGTAAGAAACCACTCTGTAAACTTCACGGGAGTCAGGGAAGGGCGCTGTATATAACGCGGAATTTTGCACAAAATTCTTCCGCAACGTCTACTTCACTGACTACATGCACTTGAGGGTGTTTACTGGGTTGCGGACCCGGCCCACCCCAGCGCGGACCTCGGCGCTAATTAGCGCGTTCATCGGTATTGGCTCGTGCCACGTGTCAATCCGCATTGAATACAGCGGTTCATCAACCCTGCGCAGCCGCACCCCGTCAACTCTGAGTGACTTCAGTGGAAACGAGTAGCAATTCCCGCACGGGCGATTCTGGTGAATAGAGACACAAGAGACAAGAAAGATTACGACTTCGGAGGGGCGGGCCATGAAATCGGTAATCGGCGAGTACCATGAGTCAAGCACCCAGGCGCGCCTCGTACTAGGAAAGAAGGCCTTCCCGTACCAGCAGCGCCATCGCATCCTCTCCCTCGTGGTCTCAGGGGCAAGACAACCAAACGGTTTCGCGCGATGGCGGAGCCTAGTGCATGAGATTGTGGGTCTGTGATTGGACCAGTCATTTGGGAGTTGAATTCCCTAGGAGAACTCTAGGGACTTTGTCTTGAAAAAAAGTCCGTGCTACGGGCAACCGAGTGGTGCTGTTGCTGTTGCTCCTGCTGTTGCTGTTAATGTTGCTGGCTGGGCAATTCGTGCGAAGCACAGCATCCAAACTTGCACTCATCATGTAAATACGTGTATAAAGTTTTTCTCCTTCATCAGCAAGCATCGGTCTCTTGATCAACGTCTCCGGTCACCAGTCACGCTACCAAGATGAATTTACCGAACCCGGAATCACAACAACTGGTGGCAGCGGTGGGATCATACCACGCAAGTCACAACAAGGGCTACAGATGAAAATGAGCGGATGTGACAGGGTGGGGCTCTAAGGCTGCGGAACACCTGCCATGCGCGTGTCAGTGGCTTGCGTGTATCCCCTCTTGAACAAAACTGAGCCCAGCGGTTTCTGGCAAGCTTGCTCACGTGCTTCTGAACGCGCTTCTACGCGCACCTGGAAGCGTCCTTCTGTTTGGTCTGTCAGCGTCTGGGTAAGGAAAATTGGTCACGGGAAGAATGTAAAGTGCATTAAAACTTAATATCTGAGTGTAAAGATCCCTGAGAACGACATGATTCAAAATACCGTTTCTCTCTCTGCCCTCCTCTCCGTCTCATGAGCGAGGCTTGTGTTGCGGGCCACGCGAGCGAAGTGGTACCTCTCAGTTTTTAGTGTCTGGCGATGCCACTCTCGGTGCCACGCGAACGCAGAGTTTCGGATTATAGTGACGCCAACGAAGTCGCAACACTAAAATTTCTTTACTTATAGCTATTGCACCTACTCCAAAAAAATCAGGCGACAACATTTGGTTTGAAATGAGTTCTATTTTATTCAGATATTATAATATCTTCAATGATGAATGCCTATATGTGTCCTGGCGATTCGATTTAGGAGGTGATGATCGGTAGGCAGTGAGGTGAAGGTCATGGCGAAGGTCATGGCGAGGCTTTAGCGAGTGTTCATAAACACCGTTGGCGGCGGCTATCCGTGGTGGTGGTGCAAAATGTGCAGCTTCTTCAGGCTGAAACAGGAGGAACGAGAAAGCAATGTTGGGTGCATAACAGGCCGCTATGTACCACACAGAATTGTTTGTACTTTATTTATTTGTTTTTAAATCCTTTTGCTGTGCCCATTGCCTCTTGTATAAAACGCACCTTAGCACTGGTCACCTAGTCGAAATGTCACCATTGTACCTTATAATACATTGCGATATCTCCTTATCGAATTTTCCCAGTATTCGAACCTAAGTGATGGCCAGACGTTGATCCAGAGTGCCCCTACGGTAGGGGTAGATGGATATAATTGAACAGTGCTTTGATTTGTGCGACTTCGTGGTCAACTGGAAGAAAAGAAAACAATTTGAGATTACACTAACACTCAAAGGCGGGCCAGTTGGTGACAATTCATAGCTGTAACACGATTGAGATTACACGGATACCGACTGAAAAGAAATGCGGGACATGCCACTTTCACCTATTTCTTGTCGGCTTGTATTCGTCCAAGTTCGATCTGTTTTTGATCGATCCTGAAGTATAATGAGGAAATAGGGAGGAGGGGGCACGCCTTGTAGGCTTAATGGTGCTACTTCTCGTGGTGTTGGGAGGTCGATGGCTCCTCTGAATACGCTACTGGTGACAGGCTTGACATACGCGATGGTTTCAAAATGACTGGACTAGTTTCTCAGAGAAAATAGATTAACATACCATGCCCTCAAAGATCGCCTGACAGCAGTTTCTCGGAAAAATTGGGCAGGTAACCTCGCCAAGCGTTATGAAATTTGAAGCTTAACGCGAATATTTATACTAGCCGCTGTGGCAATAGATATTCGGGTGACGTTATAATGCTGCGCAATTCAACCCTGCTTGCCTTAATTGTGCAGAGGTAACGTCTGGATTGAGCTTTAAACCTTCTTCGATGTCACCTCTCGACTCAAATAGCTAACTATGTTTCTGTCTTCACTGTGGGTCAGGAAACGTCTAATAAATTTATTGCAATGTGAATTATCTTCGTTTCATTGCTGCTTAAATACAAAGGTATATACAAGAGTATCCTTGTGGGACCTTGCTGATGTGACAAGCACTGGGCTCGCAGTTTGGCAAACACTACGAACCTATCCATACAGGTATACAGGAAAAATAGTAGGTTAGTTTAGTTACGTGATTTGTAAGATGCCGCAGCACACAGCTGCATACTGCAAGGTGCTACGAATTTCGTCTGGTGAGATGACCGTGATGTTTTACATTCGGAACTTATATCATGAAAGTGCATGGAATACTTCGTCCTCAGGGTTTCTCCACCTTCTGGCGAGCTGGCATTTCTCCAAAACTTTATGTGTAACTAGAAAGCATGTTTACTAACAGATCATTATCATCATCATTAGCCCATCTACGCCACTTCATGGCAAAGGCCTCTCCTATAGATCCCCAATAATTCCGGCCCTGTGCCAACTGCGACCAATTTATTCCCGCAATCGATATCGCATAGTATATAGCCAGTATTGTACCAAGATTGTGCTGCATAATTCGTGAGCAGAGCATTTTTTCGATGGTCATAGCATTTACTGTGACGGGGGTCGCATACGCTCTTGAAATCTATTGAGCGTGACCGTGGCAAAATCGCCGCTTTTCTGCAACCCCTTCCATTGCGAAGCGTACTTGAACCGCAACGGAGAAACTTCCGGCTTGTGTGCAAGTCACCGTAGGCGCCTAATGCAAAGCGTCCAGTATAGCAGCAGGACGGCGCCCACGCAACTGTCAGAGCTGGCATTACGTGAGTACAATGTCACCAAGCTGTTCGAAGAAACCAATTAAAACCACTCGCAAATGTAATGTAGACGGAGAGGTACTGGTAGTAGTGCACCAGGAAAACGAAGAACAACGCCATGCGGCCAAGGACTGCAGTTCTGCGCGTGCCAGCTGGAACGACTGGTCATGCATGTGTCAGTGCCACGGCTCCCACTGGTCCTCTTATTTGCCCGGCGTCAATGAGCCTCGGATGTGGAGAGTGCTTAGGCCACAAAAAAACATTTGTTAAGGGCGACAGACTTTCTTGGGCTACCCAAACGCGAAACTTTCTCTCTCTCTGTCTGTCTGTGTCTGTCTGTCTGTCTGTCTGTCTGTCTGTCTGTCTTGAACTCCACTCAACAGTCCGGCCGAAAAACGAGTGACAACGCTTGAACCCCAAATGTAGACCTCATCAAAGTACTAAAGCTGGTGGCAAGCATTACACATGTCATCGTTCAGCGCACAGGAAGCTTCAAGCATCATAATCATCATCATCATCAGCCAGTCTACGCCACTTCAGGGCAAAGGCCTCTCCATAGATCTCCAATTATCCCGCGCCTGTGCTAATTGCGACGAATTCATTCCCGCAAACTTCTTCATCTTATCTGCCCATCTAACCTTCCACCGCCCCCTGCCAAGCTTGCCTTGTCTAGGGATCCACTCTGTTACCCTTAATGACCAACGGTCATTAACGCTAACCTCAACATACCTCAAATATGCTTCGAGCATATTTGAGGTAAAATATAAGCAGAACAGACAGTACCAATGTTCTTTAGTACACGTCTGATTGGTCTTTATGGTAGCAAATAATAAAAAAACGTGTTAAAAACTGGATGAAATAATACATAAAAAACTGGATGCCCAGAGCAGCTGTTGTAAACCACTACAGATGCTGATGGGGGAGGGCATGAAATGTTCCTCGTGGTGTCGGCGGGCTTTTCGCTTGCGCTCGGCGTCTCTGGCAGCAAATGCTGGGTGCTGCCTAGCCGGAAGCATGCGCTAGCCCTCGAATGACGTTACACCCGCCTCCCCTTTCGAGAAGCACCTGCAAACCCAATCTTTACCGGAACGCATCGTGGAGGGGGGTCCCATTGTTCACCGGCGCCTCATCATTCATCATGCGGTTTCGATGCTTGTTTTGGATTTTTTTCTTTGCACGAATACTGGGCTCTATGCTGTACGCCTGATTAGCCTGACGCATGCGCTCGCGTCTTGGGCGAGAACTGCTGGGTTCTGCCTGGGTTTCTTGTTTACGACACGAAATTTTCCGACCAACGAGAGGCTAACAGCTTCGCTGTAAAAGATTACACAAAACGTGTTAAAAGCTGGATGAAATAATATAGCAAGCCGCTAAGAGGCTAGGTGTCGGTCCGAGCTGCTACGACCACAACACAAATAAAGTCCGAAGAGATGCGACCCGAATAAAGCAAAAAATGCAGTTGAGCAAACCTTCATCTCATTCGTCATAGGGGCAGTGAGAGGGGCGGGAGCAGTGGGACGGGCAGCACGGAAAGGGTGTTTCACAGTTGGGGCAGCAGGAGATCTTTCCACGTGAGCAGCGATGCAAACAGGTACATGGCCTATTTTCCGACTGGATCATACTGGCAGCTCAAAATAACAAGGGAAAGTGAAATCCAGCGAGGTCCAGCGCTCCTTGCGTCTTTTATGAGCTCTTTGTGCTAGTGTATTTTGGGCTACCAATGTGATCCACGGTATATACAAACAACTACAGCCTATTTAGATCCGTAACATTATTTGACCTTCATAAAAAATAGCTTAGTTACATATTTTCAATAAGATGCTTTCACTAAACGAAAACTTCCCTTGCGACAGGTGGTTCCTCCGAGCGCCACCATGGATATTGATTCATTTCAGGTTTGCGAGGTGTCCCCCCAGCTTTTCCAAATTCTTTGTTTATTTTACAATATGGAAACTGATCGTTGTTCGCGACCTTTTTGCGCATTTACAGTATGATGAAGTAATTGCCTAAGATCTATTTATGTTTCTCAAGTCAAAACAGCCGATTATTTCTTGCTTTTGCTACAGAGTATTTGAACAGCAAAGGGGAGCGCCATATCACCAAGTTTTCTCTGAGATTTTGTTTGTAAAGCTACTCTATCATTTCGGTCAGACAGCAAGTTCAATTAAATGTCATGTGATCCCTTGCCTCCTTTCATATTGTATGTCGAGCGTTAGCGGGGGCGTATGGTTTCAGGTCATGAGTGCCGCTAAGGTAAGGAAATGACTGGCTCGGAAATTCGTCTTAGAATAGCCAATAAAAAACTGCGTGTGAAAGCGATGTAATGTCCTTGACTGACACGAAGGACTAATACGTATAGCTAAGTGTGACGACAAAATCTTAGTTAAATAATAAGCGTACGTGGACACCACGAAGAATATTTATGGTGTTGTTGTTTTTTTGTTGTTGTTTTCGGAACCGCAAGCTCCATATTCACAGAGAGAAACCGATGTGTGCAGGACTCTAACCTTCCTATTTAATATTAGGTACAAGTACAACAACCGTCCTGTATTTGGACGAATCTGGAGCAAATAAGGCTTTTGTGCCGTGCGAATCAGCAAGAATGAAATCTTTAATGCGCTACCAAGGTTTCTGAGACTTGAAGTGTTTTCGCACAACTATCTGTTGAAAAAATGTGGCCTTTGCGAAAGAAATTGAATGTTCTCAAGCTTAGCCGTTTTCTCCCTCTGGAAATCTTCTGCAAATGAAGATTTGCCCCTCATACGGTCACAGCAATTACAATTAGTTGGAAGTGAGATAGTATTTAATTGCCCATTTTAGTCAGCACAAAGTGCAGCTAGCCAAACATCTTCGTGCAATCCGTCATATGTGTGTAGGGCAAGCAAAGCCGAACTTCTAAACGTTTTGACGCTCACTGCAGTGCCACTGTAAAATGTGGTCGAAAAATCTGTTACACGTTACAGTAGGTTAATTTTGGGCGTTAGTGTAAAAGAAGAAACCAGCGCCTGTAGAGCGAGCGCACACACACTGCAAGAACGTCACAGCTGCTCTTAATATACGCGTGCTAAGCATATGTGAAAGTGCATACCTTGCGAGCATACCAGCCCAATAGCCTTCACGTATAGATATCTATTTCACGGGCCATGAGAGATGGCCGCCCTGCGCGCGTACTCACTGCTTGAGGATGATGAGCTTTTTGAGCTTGTGCTTGAGCCAGTGGTGGTGGTAGTGCGGCTCCGCAAAGTGCACCATCATCAGCAAGAGCACCACGATGAGGAAGAGGACAAAGTATCTGTTCAAGGTCATGGCTGCTGCCCCGGAGAAAGCAACGCTTCACTCTTGTACTAACGTCCGTCCTCAGGGAAGGCGCGTTCGCCCCCTGTTTGTATCCGATCCGCGCACTGGGCCGTGACGGCTGCCCTACTCCGGTCCAGGAATTCCGGCGCTCAGTCCGGGAGATGTCTTCACGAAGGGTGGCTGACGGTCCTCGGGGGCTCTTCGGAGGGCCCTTGCTTGCCTGATTGCGGGCACAGAACAGTGACGGGCTGAGGATTAGACTAACCCCTTTTATGCCTTCCCTCGCCCTCGCTTGTTGCGCCATCATCTCGTCCTCGCCGCTAAGGTGCGTCGTGGAGAGGGGCAGACGCTATCGTCAGCCCCTTCCGGTTTGACGGCGGCGGCGGCATTGGGGACGTGCCCAGAACGAGATCGCAAACTCGCGAATGAAGGAGATCGGAGAAAAGAACAAGAAAGAGGGGCGCACGGGTGAGAGTTGGCCCATTGCGGCTGTTTGTCCCGGCGTTCGCCGTTATTGCGGCTCGGTAGCTGCACCCTGGCAGTTCGAGCAGGCCCTCCGCAATCGTTCCCTGTTCTCGATTCCGCCGACGAAACTACCGCGCAACCCTCGCCGCACTCACGCTGCGCCCTCGCCGCCACTCCCCCCTCTCTCCGCCACTTCCTTCCGGAAAGAACAGCGCTCCGGTCAAGCAGTCCGGCACGCATGTATTGCGTGCGCATACTACGCGAGGGTCCAGTTTTGTTGGTGCGGCCACTTGGCGCGCCGTAAATGGAAACGTAAATCTTTCCTGTCGCTTTCCTAAGCTGCGGGCTACCACCACGCAGGTGTCGGTGTGGCGGAAGGGCTTCGGGGATAGTTCTCTCCGAAGTTTCCGCTTATGCAATGCAAGCATGGCGGCTGTGTTTGCCCTTTGAGTCCCGTTATAAAGTAGACACGTGACCTGCAAGTAAACGGATTTGAAGGGGCGACGTAATCTGTAGCGATTCTCTCTCGCACAGACTCTCCTTCACTAAGCTGGCTTTTGGTTACGCTTGTCTGAATTTCTAAATACGAGGAAGAGCCAGGGCCGGGTTTCCCAGAGATTAGAAGCAAGGGAGAGCGAGACGGTTTTGTCTCCCCATCTAGTCTCCTCATCCACTCCAAGAGGTCTGTGTGGCCACAGTGCATAAATTTCGTAGACAACGAAGCAAGAGGGTTCAAATTCGCCTCATGCCAATTACAAATAGATTTGGGGGGAAGTGCAATGCCGAACATGACCCTGCCCAGAGCCCGTTTATGCCTTTTATCACCAACGCTCCAGAATACTTCCCCGCCATAGAAGCCTGTGCTTTCGCTAAAAGTAGAACTACTGTAACGCAAAGTTGCTGTAGAAGTATGCTGCTAAACGGCTTCACGGAAACTTCTCTACTCTCCTGTCGGACATATAAAAATGAGAAGTTTGCAAGGATTGCATTTGTTATCTCTGCTAACAAAATGTCAGTTGAGCGGTGAGAACGACTAGCTAATACCATGTTAATAACACGAGAGCGCTCTACAAATTAAATTTCAATTTCACACATAAACGTTACCTATTACCTGATTCCGTACATTTCCGGACCCTGTTGTCCTAATTTATTTTTTAGCTTTATCACTTCAATCCAAGAGAAAAAGGCGTACATGTTTGACAATAAAAACAATGCTGACTTACACATGCTGGAGCTGGAAACGGCACATTTTTTGGTGCTAACAGAAGAGTGATGAGACTACTTTCTTCAATAGGAGTCCGTATACAGTTCAGTTGATATGTCTGTAATACGTAATACTACATCTATCACGCACATGCCCACACGCGCAAACCCTCCGAGAAGACAGAGACGCTCGAACATATATGTATGTACGCACGTACGTACAGTCGGTAAAACGCTTGTCTATAACAGCGATTTCAACTTCAACCAGCCACATCCGAAAACTGCCGAAACATACTCGTTCCAAACATGTAGGAGGCAAAAGCGAAGGGCTAAGACTTCAGAATTCCGCAGTAGTTTTATTCAAATCCCGCACCGGCGGGGCAGGATAAGGCTGAGAGTACGAAAGCTGTGTTATAGACAAGCCTTTACAGGCTGTACGTACATACGTATGTATGTATGCATGTATGTATGTATGTATGTATGTATGTATGTATGTATGTATGTATGTATGTATGTATGTATGTATGTATGTATGTATGTATGTATGTATGTATGTATGTATGTATGTATGTACTGTGTACACGGAAAAACAACAAATAAAGGGCGGTGTTTTATCACAAAGGCTAGAAGTAAATAATAATAAAAACGCTGTTTTGAATTGAAGCCGTTTAGTTTGGGCCGTGTACACGGTCTTTTTACCGAAAATACCTAATTTATCCACACAAGAAAAAAACACCTCATCATGAGGGCGCTATAAAATTTTATACATGGCATTTCCAATACAGTAATGCGCACAAATCTTTCGAAATGCACTATCAGTGTATGATTAACGTTCATCTACTACATAAGAAAGACGGAAGGAGACTGTAACGCTCCCATTTGAAAACGAAGGTTGCAGAATAACCTTATTCGTTTGGGCACCAACTACTGCAGTTGGCGACCGGCTTTATAGACAGCGACCTGCCCATCGCAGCCAGCGACAATGGGAGGCATCGTGCCAAAACATTTCCGTGTAGGAACGGCGCGCTCCGTCAGATGGAGCCATGTTTAATCAACAAACTCGCCAGCTCCGCTTCGTTCACAGTGGGCCCAGCGACTTCTCGCATAACGAGTAGCGGTCGTACCTCTAAATGCCGATTGTACCGATCCCTACCTATAATACCGGCCAGAAAAGAGAATTCGCGGTTAATTCTAGAATCATTTCTTAGCTATGCAAACATCAACATGCACAAGTAAACCACACGGCTACCATAAGCACCTGCTCGACTGGGGTTTTCTTTTTTCGAGTCTTTTCGTTTGTTTAAACATGCGAAACTTTGTCGACGTTCGCTCTGCGTCGAGAAGCTTTATTTTTGAATTCACAGGGAAGGCTCGAAGTTTTACCCCAACAGTGCCATTGTGTGCGTGGAAGCGCTGTCATTCTTGTGGGAAAGCGTCATATTGTTACAGGGAAGGAACACTAATCAACGGTAACCTTTTCAGCGACTGCGGCGTTTTTACCATACCTCGGGCGTCACGTTTGTAGGAGCTCCGTCAGGGTGGCGTACAAGCCCAGCAAATGGCGTACAGGTGTATGGCAGCCGTCCCCCGTCAATGCTTGCTGTGAGAACCAGTTATTTAGGGATATCTTTTTGAACCACTGTCCCCGCACCGAAGCGATGGAAACCTGATGCACGGCCGCTCGATTCACCCCCTCCCCTTGGGGAGACCGAGTGACCGTTCCTAGGGAAAACAAAATGCCTTTACCATGCGCTTTTCGGGCTTGTTCAGCTGTGCGCAGCCAGTACAATCGCCTAGGATATGTTCACTCAAAGTACGGTGAAAAATATTGCAGGATTTTTCCGCATATTCTTTCGCGAATCGCGTTTCTATTGGCTAGGTTTGTTGTCGAGCCTGCTGCCTAAGTCCCCTATAACTTACAAGCGCGGTATCAGAATTACTGCAGCTACTCTGCCAAGAGTCACTATTCATCCTGCTGCAATACTGCCTCCACATGCGCTGAAAGCCAACCAAGACTGCGCAAAAAATTTCTAGCACACGCTGTATTTTTTTTTGTTATACGCGGGCTATGCATCGTGAGCCAAGGAGAACTGGCTGAGCACTGTGTGTTTTCTCTTTTTCCTTTTCGGGCAGCCAACAATACGCAGCACCCCACCCACACCTATCCAGAACCGAAGCTACAATATTCCGACGACTGCAAACGAACTCTTACCCCCACAATACCCTACTCCATGCAATGTACCCCACCCTCTACCCCGCATCTTGCAAATACTGTCCCACCCTGGCAGCCTATACCATCTGGTATGGGGGTGTCAACAAACCCCGTCCCTTAGTCCTAATCCCCAAACATACGAGCAGTGGGTAGCACAGCTGACCAGCTCCGACCTCTCCTCCCAGCGTAGCATGGTGGAGAGGGCCCGGGTGGCCAGCGCAGGCCAGGGTATCCCGGACTAGAGAAAACCCCCCCACAAGGCGAGTTTCCAGACATCGGCACCTAAGGCTCGCATAAATAAAGTTATTCCTCCTTCTCCTCCTCCTCCTTTTTCTTTTGATGCACTACTATGAAACTGCGCGCAAAGTTCTTCCTGTTCATTCTTCTTTCTGTTCCATGCTATGGAACAAAACGTGCTGAATATTTCTGGGAGGGGAAGGGGGGGGGGGGGTTATCCTTTCGAATGTACGTGCGCTATCCAACGCGTGGCACACAATGAAACACGTTACTAAGGAATCAGAAGCTGTGAACAGTTATTTTGCGGACGATCTCCGGGTGGGTGCGCGTTCGGTTCACGCCGGCCGCGTGCACGCTTTCATCAGCCTAGACATGTAACAATTTCGCGTTAAAAAATGCTATTTGAGCCCACCGTTTAGCCCACAGATGATGTGCACTTCCCCGAGTGTGAATCGGCAAACATTGAGCACAACAGGACCCAGAAAAAGATTAAATAACACCACGCAAGGCCGAGCAAACGCGTTTAAAGTGGGGAGTAGTTGTAGTAGTAGTATCAACGTTTATTTGCCACAAATGGTAAAGGAGCGGAGGATGATCTCCGAGTGTTGTTCTTGAGGTGATCGTCCCCTGTGGTTGGCGTCCCTAGTTCGGGATGACATGGCCTGCCGCAGCAGCACCAGCTGGTGCAGTGGCGTTCGTAAAGAACTAAAAAAAACCAAACAAGCAATAACAAATTCAGCACGCGTAACCAGCGCGCACGAGCAGGTCGCTATCTATAAAGCCGGTCGTGGTGCAGTTCAAGATTTTGATCGTAGATACTGAGTTATGCCCGCTTCTAAATGGCACTGTGGGCGTTTAGGCGGAAAGATTGCGCGATCGATATTATCTTAGCTGGAGTCCGCCTCCTATTTGCCGTTGGCACGAATTCTCGTAATGCTAGCGGCAGAAGCACAGAACAGGGGTGGGGAACGTTTCCGTCGATTTCCCGAGCGGCAATATCCGCATTCACGCATACGAGTCGTGTTTGGTTTTCGGCGATCTACGACTAGCTAAGGTGCCTAGCTCGCTACGTGAGAGGAACGTGGTGGTGATGACGATGTAAATGGTGATCATGTGGTCAGTAAATAAACCCTAGTCGAAGAGCCATGCGTATGGTCGACAACTAGACGTCGCTACGCAAGCTCTACCAGAGGGCGTATATAACTGAAAACAAACGTGCAGTGGCGAAGCACTAACACCCGGAATTGTGCGCCACAGGAGTCACCAAGTACTGGGTATTTTAGCGTAGGTACGTCATTGCAATAACAACTTAGTAGTGCGGTAAAATACTAGCGCAAGTGTTCAGTGCACTGAAAAATCGGCTAGTTGATCGGACGACCAGATTTTGTACAGGTAACTTTAGGTGCAGGGGGGAAAAAAAGACGAAAACGATATACAGGACAAAAATTGGCATATCTCCTAGTTAATTTCATGATCTACAAGGATTTTGTTTATAGTTTGCCAATATTTCAACATTGCTTTCAGGCCTGCGCAAAATTTTGCCGTAAACTCGGTGCATAAGCTCAACACAATGGGCATAGGCCTCGCCGCCGTGCTTGATTCTTTGGCAGACGGTTTACAAGCTTTCTAATACAAAAGCATTTCTAGGCCCCTTTCCCTGATATCTGTAAATTTATCTCCAAATCGTGACCCAATTTGCTCCACAATATAGGTACTAATTGGGTCGTATGAGGTGCATATGACATTTATATTTTGAGCACTGAGTTACGGTTACGAATGTGCATGGACTTACGACTATACGTGTGACTATGACTTATGATATATGGCATGTATGTTGGGAGCGCTGAGTTAAGATTATTCCTGGGATGTGAGTTATGACTATCCTCTCTGTAATTTTCTATGGCTGTGACTATAACATTTTAATATGGCTGTGTTCAGTTAGTTATGACTGATGTGAAAGGTCTGGGATATCGTGGAGCAGATATGACGTTAATGTTACAAATCCTGAGTTATGATCATTATTTATACTTATGACTGATATGACGAACTGATGGGGAGTAGATATGGCATTCGCGTTGTGATTCTTGGGTTATGAATATTATGATTGTTATTTATACTTATGACTGATATACTGTCATTAAGGTATTATGGAGTAAATGTAATTCATGTTATGAGTCCCGACTTATGTTTGTGATTGCGATTATCGCTTCTCATGTTGACTGACTTGGGGGGAAGTTTTCGCAGATAGGTTCGATGCGACGAGTAGTGAATCAACCATAATTCGGTGCGGGCGCACTGAAGCCCGTGCGTCTACTTTGAACGCCAGCACAGAGTTACATACCCCCTCGTTAGCACGAACCTGTAAAGGTGTACTCGCCAGAGCTTTATAAAACGACTAATCAACTTGATCATTTCGATCAGTCAACCACTTCAATCGATCAATTAGTGCTCAAGCACAAGGAGGGACGACATCAAAAATTCTTTGCGCATGCTCTGTTGTTGTTGTTTGTTCGTTTATTTAATAGCCCAAGGCTTAGTATACACCAAGCGGGTACGATCTATATCCAGGAAACTAGGTTGGCCCATTGTTACATACCCGCAGAGGTGTTTTGAACAACGCTTTATTAACAGTGAATAATCCTGAGTCTGGTGCACATACGGTGAAGACACCAAGAAAGATCCATTTGAACCCGCTTAACGACGCTAATGAACCAAAATGAGGCTGACGCGCACATAGTATGTATCTGCAAGAGGTCCTAACGCATTTTTTTCTCCTTTTCCCGTCTTTTGAATTCAATTCAATTCAATTCAATTTATTGTTATTTGTGGCGCTACAAAACATACGCAAAAAACTATTTGGACCCGTAGCCAGCGGCTAGTAAGGGGTCCGATAAAAAAATGTAAGAATTGCAGACAATACATGTTAGTACACATGGTTGACAGTAAACGTAAAAAAACGTTATAAGGCACTCTTAACAATCGTGAGAGGACAGATTGATTGAATTAATAAAGCTCTATAAGCCAATGAAATAAACAAGAGCGCGTTGAATTTTTACTAGCAATACACAGCAATTGCATATTTACTATAGCGTCGCTAATACCACAATCATTTCAGGTCACTCAGGTTGTAATGAATTCATCATATCAAAGCACATGAATCACATAAAATGCAATAGGTTATCACATTGTATAAGCAGTATCACATCATTCGATAAGGGGGGTATAGGTGCAAGCATGATCATCGACGGAAGGAAGATTGAATCCTCGCCCGAAATGCGACACGTATACAATGTAATGTTGCAAACGGATGTGCTTACATTTTGCGTACGACTATATTTCCACAAAATAGACGCGACAGCTGAACGTAAGAAGTGTGGCCTTTGGGAGCAATCACAGGTTACGTGTAGTGTGTGGCTATCAAATCTTCCCTGTCATCTCCCCTTTATTTTATTTTACTTATTTTTTACATGCGTGCTACTGCAGTATTTTTTTTCTTTGCATAACGCGTTTCAAGCCAGGTGCAATGGCTCAGCTTACATCACCTTCCCCGTCAAGCGCATCCTCCCATTCTCTTACAAGCTCAGAATTTCCCGTAGAGTCCAGTTGAACTGGTGAAAGGCTATCGGAAGGTGGGGGTGATGAATTACCCACCTAGTTGTGCGATTCCCGGAAGCCATCAGTTTTGGCTTTTGTGTGTCAAATTTCGAAAGACTATGAAACGGGGACGGCACTTATCCTGATGGCGCAAGTGAGGCCACATCGAAAGCGAAATATACGTGTGCAGAAGACAGGTGCCCACACTTGAATGCACTCACCAGTAGAGAATGCAATATCCGTGCCCTTAGTAGGTACATTGTATATCCCGCATTGCGGCGCAAACGAATTGTGGATTGTGTAATACACCCATTATTGGTGAGGTTTAGTACAGCGTTTGTCGGCTTCGCGCAAGTGAAACGCTAAATTTTTGCGTCACACTACGTTAACACCGCGGGGGGAGTTTTAGTAGAGCGTATAATCGGTTTCGCGTAGCGACGCGCTAACGCTTACGGCGCCATCCCTTGAATGGATAGCGAAACGACTCCCCTGCCTGATCTGCCTGCGGTGTGCCGGAGTTCCTACACATTTTACGACTATCCAAACAAGTGCAAACAAACGCGACCCCTTTATTATTGAATGGAAAGCGTCCAGAACATAATAGGAATATTTTCTTGCCTGAGTACGCTCCGTAAAGAAAGCGTTGAAACCTCGTGGCTCTTCTTTTGCGCAATCGCACACAGCGCCTAAACTAAATGTCCGGTTTGACGCATACATTTTATTTAACTTCAAAACAACCCAGAGATGCCTTTTAAACGAACACGCCACAACAGGCGGTGCGAATCTGGACAGCGATTAACAGGGGATCGGTTGCCTCCTGCTCGCCGTAAATTCGGCCCTCACCTCTAGTGGTTTGCGGGCACAAACAGCAAGTCACTTAATTGTGGCGCGCAAGCCGAGAATGCTTTTAGCCAGGCACACTGTACATACCCGATGCGAGGGTGAGTACTACGTCGCTGCTCAACCCAGCGTGGTAAGCACATTCCTCCCGCAGAAGCACAACGTCGCATTTCATCGTGAAGTGAACGCGTCCGTAAACACACACACAGCTTTGGTCGCCGGCCTTGCTGTAAAGCTTTGCTAAGACAGTCAGCGATATCGCAACGCTATGGAGCTGCGCAAAGGCGACGTGCAAACCACGCGACGTATTTAAAAAACACAAGAGCCAAGAACTTGGTTCATCAGATGCAAATTACTGTCCACAGTAGAGCGGAACCGTGGAAGGATGTCGCGCTACTTGCCGCCATGTCCGAAACAAGGTGATACGCAAGCCGCCTCGCGTACGCACGCTATTTTGCAGAAGTAGCACCCCCTGGTCTTCTGTCCGGTGAACGCTAAACCAGCTTAGCGTACGGCAAATGTGCGGTGCGAACCACGCAAAGAAATAGCGTTCGCCAACTCTTTGCGTACGGCAGCGTACTCTACTTTAAAACTCTCTATTTATACTCGAGGGGGAGGAATAAATGTTATTTTATAAATTTACAGCAGGAGGGTCGCCGCCTCAGTCCAGGCAGCCGCGTGCTTTCGCGTTTCCTCCGGTGGCCCGCTGGATCAGGTTTATTTCTTATATATATATATATATATATATATATATATATATATATATATATATATATATATATTTAAAATATATATATATACATTTATCTTTATGTATTTATTTTAAGGGAAGTAAATAAAAGAAAGTAAATACATGAAATAACGCCGCGAAAAGGAAAAGATATATAGGCACTGGAGTTAACATTTATCTTCTGTTCCGCTTGGGCTAAACAAGCGACGCCATTGTAATGACGAAATCTTCTCACGGCAAGGCGCTGCCGCTTTGAAGAATAAGTGAAAGCATCGCTTGAACCGACGTCAAGTCCACAAAAGAGCGGGAGACGCGTGGTGGAGGAAGCGTGCAGATAAGGGCACGCCTCTGCTTTCAACCCGAAACCATGCAATGTAATCACGCTCACAGAGATTGTATCTTCGTGTCTCTGGCGAATGCAGATGTTACCCCTCTTCCTTATTGCTTATCGCTTCATCGACCCAAATACTGAGATAGAGCCTAAGGGAAGCAGTACTTCGTGAAGTGGCGCTGGCTGTTTAATATGCGACGTCACTCTTAGCCCAAGCACACTGAATGTCCGGCGAAAAAATCGGAAGGCGACAGGTGTACTCTGAGTGTGGTTCCACTAGATAACCGTTTCTGTCATTGCCTTTTTTTGTCATTCGTATCCTTCAGAGTAATGGCCTGATGTCGGAAAATCATTTGTTTCCTCCTTCCTTTCTTCGCGATGCACACGAGGCGCCCAGAAAATCGCCATTTTGTAGTTCTCCTTCCTTTCTAAGATTTTAAAACTGTTATCATTTTCAAACATCAGTGCATTGCTCAGCTTCTCTCTCTCTCTCTCTCTCTCTCTCTCTCTCTCTACGGTTTATGTTTATTTATCCACCCTACTTTGCTGCCTGGCCTGCTACCCGTATACCGTTTCGCTGTCCCTTTCATTCAAACAGCTGTGACATCTTCCGTCTTAAGCGGAAAATACACTTCCCCTTCGTTAGGTATACTTGGAGTGTGTTACATAAAAGGACGATGAAGAGAAAGGAAAGAACTGCCAGTGTTCTTTGGGACACGTGCGGAATATGTACGACGGCGAACGGCCACTTGTTTTAGTTATATCGTTCTTCAAGCCCCCAAGCGTATGCATTTTTTCCTCTTTTGTACCGAAGGGAAAGTGGAGATTTTGCGTGGCCCACCGTGGTCGGCATTACGAGATGTGTATACAGGTGTTACAGCGGGCGAATGTTTCCTCGTACGCGTCACGCCCAAGACGACGTCTTTTGTTCACGCCCCTTTTATGCGGTCAGTTGCTTCTCGTGGAAACTTCTCGTGTGTATACAACGCAGCTCAACTGGTCGGTCAACGTTGGTTCCCACAACTTCACCCAAGTTCCTTGCTCTAGCTGCACCGCAGATCTCGTCCTTCGCCACCAGCACCGAAGTAGCGCTCTGCGAGTGACCTGCGCGAATCTCAATAGGGTGCCGTCCCTACATACGCGCCTGGCCACGAAGGCTAAAAATAAACACCTCGTTTCACGTGCGAGCGTCTTTTGTCGTTTTCGGTTTCATCCGCTCCGTTAGAACCGTCCCGATTCGGAACGGAATCGTTTGCCGTCTTTGCCGTCGAGCGTCCTTTTACATATTTTGTTTGTGTCCTTAGCGTCATAACGAAACGCCCATTGTCGCTCCCGAAAAAGCATCTGGACAGCTCAGGCCGGAAGCGAACTGGTCCGCCAGTGGTAGTGTTGTGTGTTCTAAGAACGGAAGCAGCGGGAGGGGCGAAGGAAGCTGTGACGTCATGCCCACTCGGCTATGAGAGATCAAATCGAGCCGGTTTACGGCAATCGGGGCCAATGGACGTTTTGTAGGTCCAGAAGCCTGGTTTTCCTGCAGACGGGACTGCGAAGCCGTGTTAGTAGCTGACTTAGGAAGCTGCAAAACATTGCTTGCAGGGACCAAAATCAACGAATTTGGCAGAAGAAGGAGGGGGAAAACGGGGCAGCTTCGCACTAGTGACACGAAGACTAGGAAAACAGCGAACCTGGCGGCCACACCTAGCTTATTCTTGGTTCGGCTAAGTGTATGCGTGGTTAGGATTGGAGACTCGGCGAAGTTGTTTGCGTGGTTATGCTTCGAGACTCGGTCAAGTTTCCTGACAAGGTGTCGTGGTTAGCTTCTCAAAGAGCAATGAACACTCGGTCATTAAAGTATGTACAATGTGCGCGCACCCACCGACTTTGCGGGGAAGCTCCAAGAGTAGCGGAGAGCGTGGAGGGACGAGCGTTCGCTCAAAATTTTTGAACTCGTTCGGTGACCACCGTACGTCTAGTGTGGTCGGGCGTGTGGGACGCTAATTAAGAAGTTGGTTAACGTAATCACTTCTCGGGCTTTCGGCTTCTTTCATTCTTTTGCATTAGTTTTTATTGTCTTTGCACCGTCTAAACTCCACCACCCGTCACAAGAAGCGATAGAGCGAGCCACCTCGCGACGCGTTCCCAAAGCCGTGCTTGTACCAGTTGTATCACGCCTCCGACAGGTGGCGACACGAGTCCCGCCTGAGCGCTGCGAAGCAAAGCTACGGTACAGCTGCGGTGCCGGAGTGCACGATGACGTCATCCGTCGGCGAGGTTTTCCTGCGCACGTTCACCGGTCCAACAAGAACTAGAAAAAAAAGACAAGTGCACACCCCATTATTAGATAAACAAAGACAACAGGATTTAGATAGGCAGGCGTCCATTCGCAACTGCTGGCTCACAGTAAAACAACAAAGACAGCAACAATTTACAGATGCTCCTACAAGTGTCCAGTATATCAGAGGATTCGGCAGGACACATCCTTTCATGACAGAACGCAGAAGGGCGGGGTCATAGATAAGGATTCTGCTCATATTAAACCAAGCCCCACCCAGTAAATTCTTCACGCCACTTTCGTAGCTGCAGCTGCCATGGGTGTGTTCGCAGTACCCTTGCCTGAAAAGGGTGTGAAATAAATATATAAACCTTCTCATTTTTCCTGGGTACTCACCTACTTAGGAATTTGCAGTTGGGGCTCACGCATTACACAAAAACAACATAAATGATGATCTAAGATGGCTCAACTAATCACAGAAGCCACGCTGTTAAAGAAGCTATGAAAACACAATACCACCTAGTGTACTTTGAAGGAACTATGCCTTTCGTAACTCACTCAACTGCGTTGCCGCCCCAAAGGACGTTTTTTTTTTTTTTTTTCAATTGAGAAAAGCAAATATAAAAATCCCGAGTCATCTCCACCAACGTGAAACCTGGGGAGGGGCGAAGCATGCAGTGTATAAGTGTATTCTCGGCGCCTTGGCGTTTTTGCCTACGGAGGTGAAATCATTGTGGGGTAGAGATATACAGATTTCCTGTAGAACTCTTGTCTTTGAAGCTCGAAGCCTTCAAGAACGAAACGTTGGAAAACATGTGTGCCGGTGTGTTACTTTAGTACGCGTTCTTCCCACGTAGTTGAAATGTTCTAGCGCGAGGCGTTGGACTACGAGTGGCCCGCTGTGTTCTTTTAGTACGCGTTACGTTCTAGCTGGAAGCGTTGTAAAACGAGTGGCCCGGTTTTTGGTGCAGTGATTACATGATACTACGACGACATATTAGACGACGACGACATGAGACGGCGACAGCCCGAGCTGCTATTATTCGCCCCTAATATTGAAATGGTTTCGAATTGCGCGCTAAATGACGTCAGCAGCTGATTTGGTAGAGCAGACCTCTGAAATATAGTTATTACTGTGTTGATCGCGCGTTAGCGCTCAAGTGATACCATCAAACGGAACAAGAGGCACCACTATAATCGCGTAGTTATGTGTCGTGGCTGTGGCTCTGGATCTGGCCAGCGGCCGGGCGGACGAGAAAGTGGCCGGTGACTCACCCCTGCTTGAACTGGTTTCCTAATATCTGTCTTATTTGTTTTAGATTTGGTATAAATTGATATATTGGTGTTGGAGGTCAATATTTCTGAACATTTTAAAAATTCCATCATGGAGAGAGTGAAAAGCAGTAAAATTGTTTTTCAGGTATTAATTTTTTACCACCCGCCATTTCAGATATGGAACTGGTTTTTGTTGAGATAGGCAACTTACTCACGTATCTAAACACTGTAGGCGCTCCCGAGTGTGTACCACTTCCCAATGACGTAGCCTAATATGGCGACTAACAAATAAACGAACTTGTGTTATACCCATTGCTGTCCTTAATTTAATGGCCCACCCGGGCCCCACCGGGCACTACCGCTAGTATAGTCTTAAGCATTCAGAACTCGTGAACCGCTGGCGCTTGTCGTACATCGCCGGGTTGTTTAGCGCAAAAAAAGAAACTGTAGGTATCATTTGAGGCAATATATATGTAATTACCCGGCATCGCCTGCGCTCATTTAGTTAGGAACGCTCGTTGGGTTGGCTTTTACGACAGTGAGCGAAAAAAAGTGGCAGTGCAACGCCGGCAAGTGCGGGAGGAAAAGCAAGCACAAAAAGAACAGAACTCCCGTGGTGCAGTTTCAGGCAGGGGGCGAGCGAGCACTGCGAAGGCGGGAAATTTGAATTGCATTGGGTGGTAGCACTGAGCGGATAACGGCACTGCAACCCATTATGACCAATCACTGCTCTGCACTTCCGACAGCTTTCACATTGAGTGGAACGGCCTTAATTTTTTTTTCATGGCCCCTTCAACGTCCATGCTGCTCCAATATTCAGTTTCAGCAGACGGTACATCTCCTTTACGGAAGTAGGCAGCCGGAGTAGCCGAGTGGGCGCAGTCATTGAGTTAGAGAAAAATTCAACCTAAAAATATAAAAGAATGTCTTCATGTACAAACATTTGCAATCGCAAACGAAGAAGCCACAGGTGACCAGAAAAATAAATCGACTGCACCTTGAGTGCCAACATCCGTGTTATGATGGACGTTGTTCTACTAGGAAAGGTAAAAGCGGTCAGTGCAAAATTGTCGTGAGTTGAATCAGGCGGACTTTAAAAAGAGAGGGGAAGAAACAACTACCAGGCAAACTAACCATCAGAAAAAGCCAAGAGGCAGGAATTTTGACTAACACTTCGGAACCAATTCAGCGATGGCGCTAGTGTAGGCGTACTAAACGGCAGCCAAAACAGTTACCTCAGAATTAAAAATAGCTGTTAGAGAGAAGGTTCTCAGAATGAATCGAGCAAACTGTCTCATAAAATGAAGGACGTCATTGAGAGACGCAAAAATCCGCCGCGTTTTTTTTCTTTTTTTTCCTTTATGCTATACAACAACGGCAAAGCTCACGGCATTCAGGCCTCAGCAGCGGCAACTACAACACTCAGCAGGTCAACTACAACACTCCGTACTAAGTATGCCTGGTCCCGGGCTGGCCGCCCCTAGAATAGAAGATGATAAATTTTAACCCTAGAACTGCGCAGAATGAAGGTAGTTGTGCTACGTACGTATACGGAACCAATGAGATTTCGTTAGGTTTAGTCAGGTTAAACTAGTAGGTGTGAGTTTTAAAGCAATGCATAGCGAGCATATCTGTCATACCGGCGCATCCAAAAACGGAAGAGCTTGAACTAAGACCCCTGATTCACAAGCAGTTATCATAACGTGCCGAAACAGCAGCGGCCGTTATGATCGAGATAAATCAGTTGTGTAAGTTGAAAGTAGTTCAAGCCTCCGCACAAACGCGTATCTGGGAGAACGAGCCCGCTGAAAGTTTCTACGTGGACGTTAGTACGAGAAAAACCCTTCAAAAAATCAAGCAATATGAAACTTATCTTGCGCGTATCGCCCACGGAAAAAAAAAATTTCCACCGTTCCCTGCGGCCCCCCTCATCTTGCGTCAGAAGTTACATCCCATCCAGCCGCGCGGCATTCGGTGTGATAGGGTTCGCTTTATTTTACCCGCGCAGGCTGCACGTGCGAGTTAGGTGATGCCGGCCGAGATAAGATTGTTGGCGATGCAGCGACACGGGCTCGTTGAGCCCTTTCTCGGGGGGCACGCCGTCCTTGCTCCCGAAGCCCGGAAGTGGGGGACTCGGTCAGCGGGCCAGCACGCGCGCAAGGGGGCATGCCTTTCACTGGCCGACCAGTATCTCTAGTTTTTCGCGGGGGGCGCCCCAGTGGCGTCCCGCGATTGATACCCTGTCCGACTGGCAGCAGCGAAACGAGGTCCTTCTGATTAGACCGACTTCAGCCATTGCGCGTTCAGCCCTGTCCGTTTCATCTGACGTTGACAGTTCACGCTGGCTCGCGGCTATTCTTTTCGGCTTGTCGTGACGACGGAAGATCGTGACTGGGGGAGGCTGCCATGGAACAGACGACAGCAATATTATGCGATGTGAACTGTCGCCACTCTTAACAGACGAAAGAGCAGTGAATGCGAGATGCATTTTTCGTTTTTCTCTACACTAAGTCAAATTGCGAAAGAATATATCCTCATTACTTCACATCAGAGGTGACGAGCGTGGCGAGCGAATTCAAATTGACCTCTGCTTGCAACGTCTTCTGGAGCTGGTGGCGGCCTTTTAGATGTCGGAGAGCTTTGTTTCGGTGGGAATGTAGGTCGTTCAGTTCGTTCGCCCAGATGTCTGTTTTCAGGCTTTTATGCAGCTTACTTAAGAAAATTAGTTCCAACGCGAACCGGCCTGCTTTTTAGACACCTTGCGCTTTTTGTTGCCCTTCTGGATGTTCCTGAAGGCGGATGTCCCACTCGTGCAATGGAGAGCTCCGACACATTTAGGTCGGCATGGAGCATGTAGATAACACTTCGTCTGTCCAGGTGAAATCTTTGTGGCGCAACATTTTCCGGTTGCGTTCTAACTGTATCCTACTATGACTATCCTAACTCGTTTAGAGCTCACGTATGCTTAACAAATGGCTGACTACGCGAGGTTTGCAATTGCATTCAAAGGTGGGATACAGCCCCGCCCCCCACTGAAATTATTTGATGCCAAGTGTGGAAGGCTTCAGAATAACCAGTCCACTTACATCAAACCACAAGCAGCTGAAAAAAATTACGGGGGTTGCTTAGAACTTCCTAAGGATGTGAAGGCGAAAGACTAGTTGGACCTTATTTGATCTCTAGTTCAGCTTCCCGCTGAACTTTGCGGCTGCGCCCGTGACTACTTGAGCAGCCCCCTGGACAGCACCCTGCGAAGCTCATTCCGCTCGCTTGCCATCGCCAGGAGCCTTTGTTCATGCGCTGTTGAACTTGTGTTCAACAGTCTCGGCAGAATACTCGTCTCCGCAATAAGAGACAAAACGAGTGTCATGGACAGAAATGTTTTGGTTGCGCATGCCACGTCAATCGGATAAGTTCTGATACCCACCCCCACACCCTGGAGTTCAGGCGTCCTGTTTATGGGACACAACATACATTATGGCCTGCTGCGGCCGGTGTATTCACCCCAGCCAAAAAAAAACTTACTGCAACCGGTACGCCCTCAACGCTTACCTGTAGCAAAAGCAATGCATAAAATGCCGGTCATGGCCACATTCCTAAAATTTGAGCAACTTAATTGCAAACATGTGCTCTTCATTCCCGCAGCCATATTCGCCTCTGACCTTATCGTTTGCTTACGGCTAGTGGTGCGAGGAAGATGAGGACACGAAGCGGGGGCGAAGCATATCGGGCGGAAATGTCTTGGGAGTCGGTATAGTTCCTTGTTTCAACTTTTTGACAGTCGGTATCACGATTCATAATTGTTTTTCTTCGTATCCTTTTTATAGGACAACAGGGCCATAAGGTCCGAAATTCCTCGGGGCACCGACTAAAGGGGGTTGAAAGGATGATTATAGTTGCTGACTAAAAAGAGTTCATTACTTCGGTTAAGAAAAAAAGTGTTGATTCCTTGGTACAGCACTCGGGTTCTACTGCGCAGGCCCGTGTTTAAATCCAGTACTATCACATATCGTTTTTTTTATTTATTTTCTCTTGACAGCGGTGACCATTTGCTTTGACCGGACAACTACAACAACAATTACTACGACTACGCCTACTACAACGGCACTTTTCTTGTAGAACGGAGCGCTCAAGGCTTCAGCCTTAATAAATAAATCCGTGAGAAAGAATGCGGTGCGGATGATAATGTATGTATTTGTATCACCATGGCAGCGTCCATCATTTATTGAGTGAAAAACATTTATTAAGGGAGGAAGACCAGAGGTCCGAGCGTGGTTAAGGGAATAAAGAAGGGAAATGAAAGTGACCACTGCAGCACCTGTTCACATTGAGGTCTCGATGATGTTCATTGATTTTGATTGATTGTAGGGTTTAACGCGCCGACGCACTGCAGGCGATGAGGCGCGCCGTAGTGGAGGGCCCGGATTAATTTTGACCACCTGGGGATCTTCAACGTGCGCCGAAATCTCGTGCACACGTGCGTTTTTGCTTTCGCCTCCACCAGAAAAGCGGCCGCCGCGGCTGGGAATCGAACCCGCGACCTCGTGCTCAGCAGCGCAACGCCTTAGCCACTGAGCCACCGCGGCGGGTGATGACGTCCATTTGTAGAGGCAGTCATAGGCCGTAGTCTTAATTGTGCCCATTGCTAAGTAACCACAGCACGAGAATCACCGATGGCGCTATCATACCAGTTGTGCTACGCCACTAAGCGAGTGCGTCGCTATTTCCGCCAGTAAGGACGTGTCTAGTAGGGTTGGGTCGTGTTGGGGGTGCGGGGCGGTGAAAGTGCTGTGGCGATCGAAGGTTGGACGTGTCCAGACCAAGTGGCGGAGGTCGGCTGGGAGGCTTGAGTGACAACAAGGGCACCGCGGAGGAGGGTGAGGCGTATACAAGTGATCCAGGCGCTACGGAATACTTGGCCAGAGGCTCGTGGGGTCAGTGCGCTAGGCATGACGGAATACTTGTGTTCGTTGCGCTGTTTAAATCGAATGAGAGCCTGCATGTGCCCTACTTCATCCGCTCTAATTGGTGTTCTTGCAACCGGCAAAGGGCTAAGAAAGTTCGCGGCTGTGTGGTTCTTCTTATGCTGGGGAAACCTGCGCGCCCAGAGATTCCGGCATCGTTTGTTTTTCACCACATGTGCGCCATGACCACACCTCCGCTCTTTGTTCGCGGCTTCTCAAGTCAATGTTAAAGTTATGGTTTTCCTTTACTGTTGGGGCTTCTCTCGTTCGGCTTGTTGCGTAACTTCTAAAATCAAGAGCATTCGATTTCAGAGAAATAGAAATTACTACCAGTCTCCAATGCATTTCGCCTTTTTTACTCAATTTGGTTCAAATACGAGATCATACCAGCCCTCATAACACCCGAACTCTTTACCTGCTTTCTCATATCGATTGCTTCGAAATGTAATTTGGATTTCTTAGTTTTTTTTTATTTTCCGTTCCCCTCTTCTAATGTTGCGGTACAATTTTTGCCGTTAACCAAGTAGGCTGACGGATAGGGCGAAACCCCTTAGGGGCAGTGGCTGTCGTCGGAACCATCGTCTCATGTGGCCACTGCACTAAAACACCGGGACACTCGTTTATGCCTCGCGCTCGAACGCTTCGTGCTACAAAGACACAAGAGTTTTGCAGCAAAGCTGTCTACATCTTCCCCCTGTGGTTTGAGCTCCGTTTGAAAAAACGCCAAGGCACCAAGAATACACTTATACAATGCATGCTTCGCCCCTCCCCAGGTTTCATATTAGTGGGGATGGCCCGGGATGTTTTCTTTTTTTCCTCGAAAAAATAGGGAGGGTATGAAAATAACAAGGAAAATGAAAATAATAAAAATAACAAGAAACTGAGTTTAAAGGAACCCTGCAACAGCTTCGATAAACGCTTTCACTCTTTACTTCGCGTCTGAAAGCACTGCGAAGGCTACAGTTATTGCCAGTACGGAGCAGTACTGCGTGATTTTCTCGTCGCACCAGATACGCCTTGCGTTTCTGCTTTGTGCTTGTGGCTTTATTTTTAAAGTTGCTATCGAAAAGCGTTCATTACTGCAACTGAAGGAAAACCGATGAGCAGGCGCTACATGGTTTCAGTGATGTAATTCGAGCCGTCGAAGAACGTCAAGACTGGGAAAGAGAGAAAAATCTTTTGAGCGAATTTCCGAGTTATCTGATGAGCATATAGCTGTAATTTTTGGCTGAGGTACATTGCGACCCCCTAATCTAAGTACTGGGTGTGTTGGGTGACTACGTTCTGCAACCACCTCAGATTTCAAATAAGAGTTGAAAAAAGTGTTGCAGGGTCCCTTAAAATATCTTGGCGCAACCGTAATCTATCTGATGGGTTTTTTTTTTTTTCTCTTTTTCATCTTTCAGCCGCAGACGTATATTTCTGTTCGACCTGTCTATACGCGCGAAAATGCACGGGAAGATGACTGATATTTATGGCTTGTCATCGCTTAACAGGGCACCGTAACCGGCGGCAGAGCGTTTGATTGCGACGTCCAAGTGCACGCGAGCGGAAACAAGTGCAGCCAAGCGAGACATCGACGCTATTTCCCCACGCCTGGTTCGGAAGGGACTCCGTGTGGCTCTCGCCCTGAGTTTCCTGTTGTAACACGCAAATTGCTGAACCGTTACGATGACGGGCATGGCTCAACGGGGTTAACGTTATCCATTAACGGTGACACGTTGCGGTGACATGCCAATTCCTTCCAAGCTGACTTTGGTTCCGTAACTGCGCAGACCTGTTTACCGGATTATGTTGGTTTGTTTTACTACGGGTGAAGCTTCCCGCCGTAGCGCGGACCGGACGTTATTTCTTTTTTTTCGTTCCAACTTGCACGAACGCGTTACTGTCGATAAACGTGCATTTAAAACACAATGAAGTGTTCTAGCGGCTCTCACTGCACGCAAGAGAAGATGTCAGGATTTTTGCCTAAAGGTTTAAAGGGTTTTTTGGAATGGTTTTTTAACATTTTTACCTGGCTTGAGTAAAAGCTATATTTTTGTACACTCTAGAATACGATTTGAAATTCAAGCATCTTTTTTTTTTTTATATGGGACAACAATGTACTGCTCTACTCGTACCCTTCTACCCGTCTACAGCCGAACCTCGTTATAACGAAGCAGAATCGGGGCAGTAAATGAGTTCGGCATATCCGATATTCGTTGCAACAGTAGAGGTAAAAATCGGCTCTAGCAAACCGACAATCGGGCTCTGGCAAAACTCCTGAATAATAAACGCATAATCGTAGGCTTCCAACCCGCTATACACGAGGTAATCCTTAGCTGTCGCCTTTTGGTATTTCAAACAAAATGGACCGAAGCGTACCAATGGAAAATTACAACAGAACGAAGTGCGTTTGACAAAACAGGCCAGCGTTCTAATTTATTTGAAGACGGATGTCATCTTCGCCTGGCGGCTATTCACAGCACTGTGGGAAGAAGTTTTTCAGTGTCCACGCACAAAAGGGCGTTTTCTCCTTTTGTAGTTTTACAAACTGTTATCTTCTATAGTTTATATTTTGCTTTCTTAAAACTGGCTATTAAGTTTAAAGCCCCACGTGAACAAAATAGCCGATATCGCGCACGGCTCTGGCGGTTTTCGTTTCGTTATAAAAAGAATAAGTGTCATTGAAATAAAGCGTGATAAACCAAAGCTTGTATTTACTTCGATATAGCCGATAATTCGCTATATCAATGTTTCTTTATAACGAGGTTCGACTGTACCCGAATCCTAATGAAGATTGCCTAGGACATCACAAATATACTCTGCGGACAATGCACTCGGGCTAGAGGGGAGGTAAAGGACGTGGGACACAAATAATAAATCAGGGTGCCAAATTGTTCTATGCACGTGGAGCAAAACTACGTGGTTTAGAATGTACATTTGTGCAATATGCGATACATAAATAGACGGCCCAGTTTCACACCCGCCCAAACCGGAAGTGCAATCCACATCATGTGAGCACAGTATGACTACGTATCGAACGCCCTTAAACAATCCATTTTCTCCAGCAGGCTATGGTAAAGCTCTAACGTAAACATCAAGCCTATCATAGGCCCCTTCAAACCATATTCACCCGAATACAGCCAAACACTTCGGCGGCCTCTAGTCTAAACTATTTTCACCTTATGCCTTCTAATATCCGCGCTGTCCGCAATTAGCGGGACCCTCTGCCTTGGACTATCGGCAGTATAGCTCAGCCTTTATTGGTGTCCTCAACCGAGACGCGGCTCCCCGGAAAAAAGATTCATGCTCGCGAAATTTCCGAGTTTACCAATTTCACCGTAAATGCTTCGTTGTAGGAGAGGGTGGCGACGTGCGTATAAGTCTCCGTGAATCACAGTGCGATAACCACTTTCGGACTTCTGCGCATGGGGGTCCATGTCGAGCAAAGAAATTTCGCAGCTTGCGTTTTCTGCCGGTCAACCACGCCATCACGTACACATATATGATCTAATAATCGCGATCCGTCAAACAGGATAACCATGGGGTTTGGCAGTAACGACATTGTTTCCTGTGCTGAAATTGTACGTTTCATCTCTTCCCTCGACAAAACTGAAAGTTGTTCCTCAGTTCATAATATCCTGCCCGGCATGAGCCAACTTGACCTCAAAGATCAAGGTGTTTTGTTGGGCCAGTTGGTAATTCGTTTTAAAAATAGCTACCGCGCGAATATAAACAGTGACACAGAGAGGCGACGGGACGAGCGCTGACTCGTCTCGTCAGGGCTCGTCCCGTCGTCTTTCTGTGTCCTGTTTATATTCGCGCTGTAGCTATTTTTAAAATACACCTCAAAGACACAGAGGGCGTTGTAGCAGATGTCTATTTACACTAACTTACACACGCCACGGTGGCTGAGTAACAAAAGCTTGATGTGGGCGAGTTGGTACATTATGCTAAAACAATCATTCGGCGCTAAAACAGAGACTAAGAAGAAACACGTAATACACAACACAGTGCCGAGGACCCTGGTTTGAGGTCGGCCATGGCGGTCATGTGACGCGATTTCCGAGTTCAGCGCCACCGCCCTGCATAAAAGGACTTGCTCGGCTCCGACACTCTGGGATTTGCGGTCACGCACAACACGAGCTAAATGCCTTTATGCTTTGTTATAAGTATGTCATAGCATTTGAACCATTGTTTGTTTTCTGAATCTCTGCCATGGACTGCTGATCCCCATTTTTGTTATTATCCGCTTGACATTTGTATGGTTTATTGAGCCATGGGGATCGACGTACTTATGTATAAGATCCGTGTTGGTGCCTTCAGTAGAAGTCACAGGATCAAGACTACTCTAGCTGAGCTGCTCTTCTGCAGGGGCCGCCTTACTTTGCGTTCTCTGCCCAAAACCCTCTCTGGCACTGTCAATTTGCTTCGCGCTGCTTTTACTCTGTTCTGGTGACATCGAGGCCAACCCTGGTCCCAAGATAGATGACGTATGTGCGCTTCTCAGGGAATTCATGGAAACCAGCAAAAGGGAATTTGAGGCCACTGCAAGCATTCTGAAAGAAATCAAGCAAGATGTTGCCGATATTAGGTTCCGAGTCTGCGCTGTTGAAAAAAACCTACCAAGTCGTACCAGAAATCGGCACTGGTGTTAAGGCTGTTAATACTTCCCTGGAAGAAGTAAAATGTACTTTATCACGCACGAATAGGAGACCTGGAATACGTGGTGGATGGACTTGAATAACCGTTCACACCAAAATAACCTACTAATCAAAGGCTTAGCGGAAGTCGAGAAGGACGACTATGAGGCCAGCGAAAAGTTAGTTAAATATTTCTGTTCCACTTACCTAAACATAACCTTGCAACCTGGGGACATTGAACGGGCGCACCGAATCGGGCAGCCCCGTCCTGATTTCACACGCCCGATAATCATTAAGTTCCTAAATTTTAAGACGGAAGACACAATCCTTCGAAATGCGCATAAGCTTAAAGATGTTGGACCGAAAGTATAGCTCGAGGAAGATTTCTCTCCCAAAATACAGTTTGCACGCAAAATGCTGCGCGACTTCGCTCCACAAAACAAAGGAAACGATTACCGTTACTCCATACCCTATAAGAAACTCAAACTTAAAAGGCACATTTACTACTATGACATTGTTTCCGCGCGTGTTGTCCAAGCAGACCAGCCAAAAGTACGTACTCCACAATGACAAAAAGACCGAATTGAGCCCGCTAAAAGCACTGTGCATACCTTATCTATTCTTATCGGAAACTTTCGCAGCATTATAAATAAAGTTGATACTTTACTGTCAATTGCTCACACATGTTCCACTGATATTATTCTAGGAACCGAAACTTGGCTCAGAGATGATATACACAATAGTGAATTATTCCTCCCAGATTACTTTGCAGTTTTCCGTAAAGATAGAACTTCCCGAGGGGGTGGTGTTTTGACAGCAATAAGAGCTCTTTATCAACCTTCACTTGTAATAATTGACTCCCCCCATGAATTACTGTGCATTAGAACCCAGTTCGAAGGCAGCACGTGTATTATTGCCGTGTGTTGTCGTCCTCCTGACAGTAATACAGACTTTGTAGATCACCTGACCGACGTACTTGAAATGATTTACAATAACTTCCCTCAGTGTGTGCTGTTGCTAGGTGGCGATTTCAACTACCCCACCATAAACTGGACCACACCACCTTCGCTATCAACACCTGCCCGACCAGAGGTGTCTCGCTGGGGTGTAAGATTGTTTCACTCAACCCAGCTGGTAAAAGACCCGACGCGAGGCGAACGCATCCTCGACTTACTTTTAACGAACCGTCCCAATAATGCTGTCACACGTGTTATTGATGAGATTAGCGACCATAGAGTGATACATTGTTTACACCCACTTCCTCTTCCTAATAGGAAAACAAAGCTTAAACGTATACTCAATTATAAAAATGTCGATCATGCGAAAATGAACTGCATGTTAACTGATTTTTTCACCTCCTTTGAAAACGAGTTTGACTCTCGCACAATTAATGAAAATTGGGTACTCTTCCATCACTTCCTTAATAAGAAGGTTGAAAATACGTGCATACCAGAGATTTCCTTCAAATCAAAAGCTAATGCTCCCTGGTTTACAAAGAAGGTAAAGCATTGCTTAAACAAAAAGAAAAGAGCATATAAAAACGCCTCTCAAAGCAAGAATGTTGATGCTTGGAAAAGGTATAAAGAATTAGCTCGTGAATCAGAAATAACAATCCAGGAAGCAAAAAATTATTATTTTAATGATACGCTGCCTAATTTGTTGAAATCTTACCCTCAAAAAGGTTTGGCGTACAATTAACCCGAAAGATGTCGATGGTAGTTACTCTGAAGGATTCAAATGGTCTCACTGTGCCCAATGAATTATGTCCTGATATTCAGAACAAAACATTTAGTGACGTTTTTGTCGATGAACCACCACTTGATGAGCCCTGCACAGTTCTAGTTGCATGATAACGCACCCAAGCGAGCCTATAACCCGTCACTGTTGCAGGTGTACTCCGCGCTATTGACAGGCTCCCTCTAAACTCCAGTCCTGGACCGGATGGTATCAGTACAAAACTGCTGAAACTAACTTCCCATGTATTATCGTTCTTGTTGTCTTTAATATTTCAACAATCACTGGATACCGGCTGCCTTCCTGTTGATTGGAAGTTTGGTCATGTTGTACCCATATTTAAATCTGGTGAGCCATCCTGTCCAAGCAATTGCCGCCCGATATCACTCACATCAGTTTGCTGTAAGCTTCTAGAGCATATAATTTACTCTCACATTATGTGCCACCTTAATGCCAATAATTGGCTATTCGATAATCAGCATGGTTTCAGGGACAAGCGCTCCTGCCAAACGCTGTTGTTCGAACTAACCACAGATTTAAACGATTCTTTGCACAAATCACTTTACACTGACGCAATATTTATTGACCTGTCCAAAGCATTCGATCGTGTACCCTATTAGGCTAATTAGGAAAATAAACAGACTCAAGTTAGATGAAAAAACCAGCCAATGGATTAATGAGTTTCTATGCGGTCGTACTCAGTCAGTACGTATAGATGATAACCTATCCAATTCCTGTCCAGTTATATCAGGGGTTCCACAAGGATCGGTTTTGGGCCCCTTATTATTTCTTATATATATTAATGACATAGCCAATAATATCAATTCAACAATACGGCTGTTCACCGATGATTGTGGGATTTATAGACAAATCGGCACAGCGGGTGATGTAGCGATTCTGCAAAAAGATTTGAATACCCTCGCGGAATGGTGTCGCGTATGGAAAATGAAAATCAATGCAGAAAAAAACCAAACTCATGACTTTTTCTTCCCTGTTAAACCCTCTGTCTAACATATATACGCTGCGCAGTAGCATAATTGAACGAAGCCCTTTTTTCAAATACCTCGGATGTCATTTTCACGGCCCGATTTAAGCTGGAATATGCACATTCAACATATCACTAATAAGTCACTGAAAAAGCTTGGTTTTCTTAAGCGCCGTTTACATCTAGCAAATAGTGACACAAGGCTTCGTGCGTACATTTCCATTTTCCGAGCTACACTCGACTACGCCTCAGTTATTTGGCACCCTCACACCACCTCCCTTACAGGTTGTATCGAATCCATCCAAAATAAGGCGGCCCGTTTCATTTTGCGCTCCTACTCTTCTTATCAAAGCGTTTCGGCATTAAAACAGTCGCTTAACCTTCCGGATCTTAAGCACTGCGCCGAAAATTTTTCCGTTTGTTCCTTTTTTCATTCTCTCTAGCTAATTGCAAGTTCATCTTTTTCAACAACTCAGATTCTTCCCGCCCATTATGTGTCCACCCGCAATGACCATACATGCAAAGTTGCTCCCATATTTGCGAGGACAAAAGAAAAAACATCATAATTCCCCTCTGGTATTGTCTATACAGGAGTGGAACGTTCTTCCTCAAAATATTGTGTCTCTCACTAACACTTCTGCTTTCCAATCTGCGTTGGGTGCGTTTTTAAGTGTATAGGATATTTTTAAATCTACTAGATGTACAAATGCCACTTTTGTCAGCCCTTTTGATTATTTTATTAGTTTTTGTTGTTGTTGTTGTTGTTCTGGTTGTTGTTTTGCAACAATGAATTATTTCTAAACCTGACCCCCGCGAATGTCTGGTTCAGTGGTGTCATGCACTGCAGATGTCAACTTCCCTCTTTCTCTCTCTTTCTCTCCATTTTTTTTTTTTTTTGTAAATTGAACCTTTTGCACAGATAAGTGTCTGACTGCTCGTTAATAGGTTTGTCTTCATATGTGTTAAGTTACTTTGTTTGAATTGCATCCTCTTTATGTAATGCCCTTCCAGGCCTTTAGGGTATTCAAAATAAATAAATAAATAATAAATAACTAATAAATAAATAAATATTTCTTGTGGAACTGGACAACCAGAGCGCTGTGTGCGCTGAGATTTTGGGGCTCGTTAACAGTCCTCAGGTAGTCTAAACTAATCCGTGGTCCTCCATTAAAATGCGCCTCAGAGGCAAAGTGTAGCTTTAGCGCGTAAAACCAAACGAATTTTAAAAACAACCCTTTGTAGACTTGTAAATTTAAGAAGCACGTGTGGTGTTTAGCTAACGCATAACTGGCATAGCTTCTTCTTTAGCACATACCTTACAGAAAGAATATGTAATGATAGCATCAGAGAAGTATAGTTGTTGATGCCAACTACCACTTAGTACGTGGTCACTGTATGATTCCTCACAAGCTAAGGACACCTTTTCCTCCTGTAGTGAGTGCAAAAGGCTGACTTCGCACCTATAAGTGACGAAATTAAAACAGCGGCTCACTATGTTCGCATTGCTGACCGAATAAAACAGAAAAGGAATGCTGTGTAGTGTTCAACAAATGTATGTACTTACGCACCACGGTTAAGTTCAGGACTGGATGTATTACTCAACAAACTGGAACGGCTCTTTCGACGTGGCGAGACAAACCAGAATACATGATGCCGATCAGGGTTACGAGCCATCGATAGAACCGCCAAAACTGATTTTGCGAGGATCTCTCCGATTGTTTCTGCTAAAATACCTCAAAACCTAGAAAAAAATCCAAAAATTCTACAATGTTGTGGTCTGCGAGATTTATAGTGCTATATATATTCGGTACGGGAATTACGCAGCTGTTACTCACAACGTTAGTGGGGATTTGTTAAATCATCCTTCTGTGTTGCTGTCATAAGCACTGCAAGTCATTGGCTAGTATGTTTCGGACACGGCTTTGTTCTGCCCATCTTCCCCTGTTCCTTTCAACGATGGCGTTATACTATTAAAAAATTTCGAACCGAAAATTTTGGTTCGAAATTCTTTTCGGTTCGAAATTCGCTTCGCGATTCGGCACGAAATTTTGGTTCGGTTCGGTTCGGCTGGATTGCAACCACTGGTTCAAAGCTTTTCTAATTGTACAATATTTTGTAATGCGGGTTTCTTCCCGAATTCTTTTCGCAATTATGGGAGACAGCGAGCTGGCTGCGGTTTAACTATCGCGCATTGACCCCGGGACGCCATTCGCTTACATAGGCCCAATTGGCGTAAGTATACCTGGATTTAAGCGAGGTGGCCGTGCTTACCTGCCGGTTTCTGGGTCGAGTAAAAGTGACTTTCACAAATGGGCTTTTTTACACCTGAACTGTGTTGGGCTACCCTTCCATAGATTTTTCACGTGCCCTTTCCCAAACAGTTCCAGCGGCCAAAGAGATAAGAGAAAACACGTTCGGGTTCGTGTTGAGACTGAATCCGGATCTCCAGATTAGAAACCGAGTGCGTTACCATGGCGCTTTCCCGGCCCGTTGCCAGTGGCCGAACAAGAGTACGCCTACTGCGTGCCGCGTGACAGGGGAACTTGACGTAACGACCCGTGAGTAGAACAAGTGCCCACCAGACGCTTGAAGTGTGGCCAGTCGGGCTGTCGAAGTATTTCGCCCCAAAACACGAGGAAACGAAAGCGAACACGGAGACGCAAGCACGTCGATGTATGAGTAAATAAAGTTCTCATAAGGGTCACTAGGCTTTCGCTTGCAATATTACGTATGCAGACTCAAGTGCCCGAAAGATTTTTGGTGTTCGTGGCTTAACCCTCCGACCACCCTCTATGAGGAGCCAAATCAACCAGAGAGAGAGAGAGAGAGAGAGAGAGAGAGAGAGAGAGAGAGAGAGAGAGAGAGAGAGAGAGAGAGATAAACATTTTAATAAGCTCAAATGTGAGAGGGGAACCCTAGACCGGGAATACACGCACTGCACTAGCCGTCTTGGCTCGTGTCACCAGGAAAGTCTGGTCCTCTTGTTGACAGCTGGTCAAGCAGTGTCTGCCACAGATCATCACAAATCAAACGAGTAAAACATGGGCTGACATCGCGATGGTGGCATGTGGCGCTGGGTGGCAAAGAATACGTCGTTTTCCAGACGCTTCACATTTGAAATGAGAAGCCGTTGAGACATTCTGCCTTTAAGCGCGTAATTCGAAAAATTTTCCTGAACCGCCTGGCGGTAGGCGTCGAAAGTGGCTCACAAAGGGCACGTCCGTCGGCGGCCGAGCGTAATGTGCCGGTTATCAAGCAGCCGTAGTTGTGCCGCGAGACGCCGCCGCCTACCCGGGCGCCCCCAAAGCCTTCTAGCCTCAATAGCCATGTGTTCAGACGCTCAGGAGGCGGTGGTGTTCTACAGGCTCACACTCCTCCGAGCAATTTCCCCGAGTCCGAACCGGAGTAATACACGCCAAGCGCGGCGTGCTTCGGTTGCGTCAGAGGCGCATTGCACCATCATCAGTCTGCGTACGTGCCTGTCTGGTCGGAGCGGCTGGCGCGGTCGCATTTCATACATACGTGCAATTTGGGCGGGCCCGCGACATTCTCTGGGCTCTCCGGGAACGACATTTTCGTCAGAATCGCTCAACAATGGATACAGCGGAAGATCAGCCACGTGATGCACGTCACAATCGGGGGACATTTAAAAAGAAGAAAAACACGCGCGTTGTAGTACGTACGCGCAGTGCAAGCACTCATCTTTACGACCTCTTTTAGAGGGCGCCGTGGGGGAAAAACCGCGATTGCACCCCTAATCTGTTATTTCGCTTGAAAGAGGTCGTTTTCGTCGATGCTGTGTTCGTGTGTTCCTTAGCGTTGCCGGCGTGTGTGGTGTCCGCGCAGGAACCTAACGGGAAAGGAGATGAATCTAATCAAATTGAGCACTTGGCTTGTAATGCTTTTGTTTACTGCTAGTTCTATCTTAATAACAACAACAAAAAACAGAATTAAGCGCTACTATTTTTGTTGGCTGCTTGGCGCATATTCAAGTTATGCGCAGTTGCTGATGCGAAGTGTGTGAGCGGTACCTTGGGCGATGAAGTTGCAGGGCATGTTGCGCGGATAATAGGGTATAAATTTACCCAAACTTCGAGTCTCAACCCCTCCGTAACCCTATACCTCACCGCTGTTAGTGCCCTAGTGTAAGGACAGCATTACGCGGCGATAAAAGACCTTGTACAGAACCGATAAGTACTCCTTGGAAGTTTCTGTGGACAATGTATAAATGTAAAAAATAGAAATGAGGAACAAGAGTGATGAAGAGTGTACACAGTTTTCTCTCCGGTAGAGGAATATTGTGTTCTCCAGGCAACGGTAACGCTGCTAGGAATGAAGCAAGCTGTGGCGATGCGAGGACTATAGGGCAAACGTGCTGTTTAGCGTCGTGAAAGGGTAGCAAAAATACATCATCCACAGCGTGTAGGGCTAAGAAAAAAGAAAGGACTATCCACACTTGTTAATTCTTTCTATCTATCGATGTAGCGAAGTGAGCAAATAAGCTTGTGTTAATTGCAAACTATGCCCTGAAGGTTACAACATGGGTACGGAGCGTGCCAGTTCAGGCCACACGAATATTACGTAAGCTATATGTAAATAAATATTGTCAAAGGATAATCATCCAACAATGGTATCTGGTTAGTCAAGAACGAGGATTTGTTGGTGCCAATGGCTGATGCCCGCTCCTACAGCTTGACAGCCGTCTTGCACATATTGCGAATACATTTCTACGCCTTCTTCCTGTAACAATATCAAGCAAAGCAAATCTGAAGTTGCAATTGGAGATGGAGTCGATGAAGACCCGATTACTGATGGCCGGATGAGAAACGTGAATTTTTCTAAGCAAAGGTTCTCATCTAAGACACCCTTGGCAACTTGAGACAAGCCCCTCTAAAAGAATACTGTGGAAATGTCGGAAGAACAAAAAGCTGTACGGCTCATCGCAATTCTTTCAGAAGTAATTACTCTGCAGTTATTCAGCGTAATTTAAAGAATTTTGGCACTGCTAATACTAAGTGCGACAGCTTGCATTGTGCGGAGTTTCAAGTTTTGCACTTAATTCTTACTGCGTTCCTGAGCCAAGAAATCTATATCATTTAAATGTATTGGCGGTAACGTTTGACGGCGAGTAAGGGGAAAAACTATTTTGAGTTCTGGAAAGTTTTTCGCAGTGTTCATGTCCGAATCGACTTCATGCTCCATGCGAAATATCACTTTCCTGCAGGGTTCCACTAGGTTCCTGAGAATTCGGAATTTTCAGCGAGAAAGCTGGGGATGCAAATGTCGAAATCAGAGAATGGTCATAATAAATCTGGTGAGAGATCTTGCATGCCTTCAAACTGGCACATTATACTCCGACGGATAGGTTTCGTTTTCTGACACTGCTATTTTCGATGTCATCCTGCCTTTAAATAGAAGAAGAAAGCAGTTGATGAGTCACTGTCAACTTGGGTTTAGAGACGCTAAACTGGAATTCGGGGCGTTCATGGAGAGTTTTTTTGTTCTTGTTGTTTTAGGGGGAAATACAATGGGAAAAGGCCTTGCATTATGCTTCTCGCCACTTCCCCCCGTCACTCCTGAAAGAAATCACAAAAAAAAGAAAAACGAAAAAATACAGTGCCCTTCTACTCTGTGAAGAAGGATGGCCAGCAAAGCTGTGGTGCCGAGCCTTAACGTAAGCGACACTGGTTTGACCGGGTCGTAGTCCAAGGGGCGCATGAAGCTGTAAAACACATTTGTCTGTAATTTGCGATTGAGACTACTTCCTGGTTAATTACCTGAATGAAACTTCGAACGAACTAGAGTTTTATTCCAGAGGACAAACATGGGGCTGTCCGTTTCCCTTCCGTAGAAGCCCATGTACTGACAGCAGACGAGAATTCCACAATATTTATAATTTCGCTGTAAACTATGTAATTTTGAAAAGTAAATAAAACTCACGGTAATAGTAGAGTCGTCTTACCGGCTAATTTTCACATAATGTGTTTTGGGATAGTTTCAATTAAACAAGAGGTACACCCACTTTCTGTACTGACACTCCTCCGAAGATGGACGTGCTTTACTCTGCGACACTCAATGTGGAAAAGCCATCTTATAAAATAAGCCTATAGCAATTTTTTTTAAAGTCGGCTTCACCTTTCATTTCATTTCATTTCATTTCATTTCATTTATTTTACCCTCAGGGTACGGATACATTATAGAGGGGAGGGGTTACAACAATAACAAAGTGATGACAGATGCACTGTTCGTACTAAACAGCAACAGTAGAACAGTCTCACAAAGGAGTAAAGAAAATACAATCCAGGTGCACAGTGGTGAATTCATTTGGAAATATTTCAAGCATATATAAAATAAATATGGTCGTAATCAATAACATAACCATCATGCTAGGCACTGTAAGGTATACAAGTGGGAAACAAATGGGAAACAAGTGGATACTGAGTGGGAAATTATTCAGAGTTATTTAAAGCATCCTTAAATAGATCAGGGTTTTTAATACTTGTTAGCGAGCGCCGTAGATTGTTCCAATCCTTGCACGTTTTCGGAAAGAATGATGCGGAAATGTGTGACAGTATTTGAATGAGGTACATCGACTTTATGTAAGTGGATCTCGGCGAACTGACACGTAAGGCGCAGGACGAATCCATGAATTGTGCAACGTGAAGTTATGGTGGTAAATTTTGTGAAAGAGGCAAATTCGTGAGTGTTTTCGGCGAGTCGAGAGGTTTGGAAGGCCTAAAGTTTTTTTCATTTGGGTAAGGCTGGCTGTTCTGTGATAATTAGATAAAATAAAACGGACTGCGCGATTTTGTACCATCTCGACTGAATGTATTAATGTCATGTGAGCCGGATCCCAATAGAAGAAGCATACTCTAATTTAGGGCGAACGTAGGTAGTGTATAAAAGTAACTTTAACGACAAAGGTGCGAGAGAGAAATTTCTACGGGAGGTAGCCTAGAGTTTGGTTAGCCTGGATGTTATGTTCTCTATTGTAGGTTCCAGGAAAGGTTGTTAGTAAATAATAATGCCAAGATACTTGTAAGAGAGCGTGGTCTGTAAAGGGGAATCGTTAAGAGTGTAAGCGGGTGGTGGTCTGTTATTACGGGAAATTCGCATTGACCTGCATTTTGAGATATTTAACTGCATCTGCCACGTTTTACACCAAGCGGAGAGATTATCCAAATCTGTTTGAAGCTGCATAACGTCAGTGTCGTTCGTTATTTTCCGATAAACTACGCAGTCGTCTGCAAATAAACATATTTCAGATGTGATATTAGTTTGGTAGATCATTTATATATATTAGAAATAAGAGAGGGTCCCAAAACTGATCCTTGCGGAACACCGGAACTAACGGGAGATGTTAGGAGAGTTTGAGTCATTAGCGCAGACAAATTGAACACGTGCGGTTAAAAAAAACGTGTATCCAGTCCAGTATTAACGGATCTATGTTAAGAACACTCATTTTATGTAGAAGTAGGGAATGGGTCCACTCTGTCAAACGCTTTAGCAAAATCAAGGAATATGCAATCAGTTACACAGCCAGTATCTAGGTTATTGTGCAGATTGCTAGTAATTGAAAAAAGTTTGTGTTTCACAGGAGAAGCATTTTCTGAACCCGTGCTGCGCGGGAGTGAAAAACTATTATCTTCTAGAAATTTTGTGAGGTGTGTGAAAATAATATGCTCCATAATTTTGCAGCACACAGAGGTGAGAGATGTTGGCCTGTAATTAGAGGGTGTTTGAGAATCTCCTGATTTAAATACTGGTGTTACTTTGTTTGTTGTCCAATCTCGTGGCAGTGCGTGGAGATGATAAGATTGCGAAAATATGCATTCTAGTATCATCGAACAATATTCACGAGCGTTTTTTAGAATTTTTGAATTGATTTCGTCCACACCGCAAGAAGATTTTGGTTTCAATTTTTTTATGATGGCTGAAATCCCAGTTGCATTGAAAATAATAGGATCCATCGGAAAGTATTCTTTGACCGAAGCTCGGGAGACTCAGGCAGGGTTCGTGAAGATGAAAATGCCGTGACAAACGTGTCGTTTAACACCGACGCGCACAGACGGCTGGGCACGGGGTCACCTTTAGAGGTAGTTAATGCAATGGTTCTGGTATTCTGTGTCCTAACAATATTCCAAAATTGCTTGGGGTTACTTTTTAGTAATGTAGGCAGAGTGGCGTTAAAAAACGTGAACTTAGTGGATTTGAGGGCGGACGAATAACTCGAGTTCGCGGTTTTATATTTTGACCAGTGTGTAGGATCGAAGGATCGTTTTGCTTTTTTAAAGAGTCTTTTCTTTCTGTTAGCAAGTCGTTTGAGATAGCAGTTATACCAGGGGGCGTTGCATTTAAAGAAAACTCGACGTAAAGGAATAAATTTGTTCACAAGATTCAGTAGCTTATTTTTGAACAGCAGCCAATTATCCTCAACCGTTCTTTCTAGGTAATGAGGCAGAAAAGTTTCAATAAACAAGGAAAGTTCGTTATTTATTGCTTCATAATTACCTTTACTGTAGTCCCTAATTTTTTTAAAACGTTTGCGCAACGATGTTTTCGGTACGGTCAGCTCAAAATGAACACAAAACGCTGCTGCGAAGACATTTTTTAAAAGAAAGTTAAGCCGTCTTATGTTAAAATATGAAGGCCCTAGAAATTATTTTATTTTTTATGAGTTTTTCCACATACAAAAGGTGTGGCGCACAGTTTTACCATCCCGGGAATTTGGGTGAGGGCCGCAACGGCGCTGCGCTCGCGTGCGATTCTTGTCCACATCGCTCTGCTACCGGAGACGATTTTGCTGGACCCTAGCCATAGACAGCTTTGCTGTAGAAGAACGAGAACTATCTGAGTTGTTCTTCGGACGTTTTTACGATGCTAAGGAGAAGGTATTCTTTTGCGTCGATATTGACTGGCAGCAAGATTCTTGCAGGTGCAACATCAATTCATGCCTTGCTTTTGTCCTCTTCGCCCCATAATGACTAAATTCTGATATTTATAACACAAGCGAGAGAATAGTGGAGGATCTGGTTTCCGTATTTACAAGAGATCGGATTGTCGGAGTCTGGGCTTCAATGGGCACCAAACATTCTTTGCATTAACCGTCACAACAGCAGTTAATGTTATCTCAGACATTGCGCATTACAATACAAAATTATGGATCAATAATGCATGAAGTACTATGAAATTAGGAGCGATAAAATTGCACCCGCAAGGTTCGTACTAACTCGCCACGGCGCCACTCTGTAACTTGACGACGTCCTAAAGCACACGGCCAGGTTAGAAGCCTACTACATTGCGATGTACCTGATATGATAAGGTCGGATATGAAGCGTTCATAAGCTTGGACATAGCACAGGTGTCGTGTGTAATCGTGCATGGTCGTGTATAATACTTTATGGTCGTGTGCGATTTTCAGTCTTCTAGCAGTTAAGATAACCAGTACTTGATCACTGCTCCTTAAGTAAATCCACTTCAGGCTATTATTGTTGACTGATGAACCATGAAAAATACAAAAAGGAGTTGTCTTTGCATCTCGCCGACCACGAGCTCACCATGGGGCATTAACCTTTCCGAGATACAGTGAAGGAGGAGTGCATTGATTTGCGTTTCTTGGTGCTTAAAATGATGGCGTAGGCTGTGCTGGTAACTGAAAGAATTGGGCGCTAAAAAGACGAGGACGACTAAAGAGATAAAAAATGCCCAGCACCCCCCCCCCCTTTCCTCTTTAGGATAATTTTAAACCTTGGCCGATGGCTGTGTTATATAAACCATGTCCTCAGATATCCTCTTGCTGCAGCAAATAAAGTAAACATATATTCCGCACCTCCCGCACCAATCACACCTGCCACCAAACATCTTTCGTATACTAAGAAAACTGCCGCGAAATAAATACCAGCCTCAAGGAGCGCCACATTCGCGTCGAGCTTGATTTCTAAGTGAAGCGCGCCTTCAATCATTTGTAAAGGACTTGGCGCGGAAACCGGTTCCGCACGGACGCGCCTTGGTCGCGTGCTGCTTGGGGGCGTACAAAACACACTGAGTACGGCTGTTCACTCTAGTACGGCGGGCCCGTTCCCGGCAGGCGTTTCCGCATGACCACGAGCCGGCCAGGAAGTACACGCTGCGCGATAAGGGCGGCGAAAAATAGCGAATGCAGAATTCCCGCCACGTAAGTGCGCGCGCTTTCTTCGAAAGGACGGTCGCTAGCTCAAAGAAATCAATGCTCTTACACGTCGAAAATGACTCTTGGAGGCGGATCTTCGCTTCACGTTGCCACGTGTGCCGTCCACTCGCCTGAGATGTTGCTGCCAGAACGATGTTTCTGACCTGAACCGCCGATGTCACTGCTGCACTAGGTTATATACCTAAACCACAGTCTGCGCCACGAGCAGTGTCTATTATGATAGGTCTGGTGTGTGCAGGAGGTCTTCAACAGCTGTGTTGGTGGCAGCACACGGGACTTGTCCTCTCCTGCCGCTCCGAACTTATCGAAACTATGTTTACATCTAAGGCATTTAATCTACCACGGTTTACTGATTTCGCGAGAGATTTTCTGTCTGCCTTGACCAAGCGCAGTTTGGTCGACACGGAGTAGATGAGTGCAACCTCAAATAATGACGCACGCTGCCGAATCGTACTACGCCGCAGGGATATTAAAATGGGCTTTGTTACGCGAGGAGATCTTGGATGACAACAGCCTTTGGTCGGCAAGCAGGCAGCCAGGAACTTCCTCCCAAACCTCAACTCTTCTGCTCGAGGCCGTGTTACCTTATCACGGTTACAAAACGAAGACAAAAACCAAAGCCAGGAAAGAACGACTGCATTGAACACGAATAAGAGAAACTCGTGAAAATGAAGCAACTCTGTAGTCTCTTGCATTCGCGCAAAAACTAAAATTCGGCAGAGTTAACGCATTTATTCGCTATAACAACGTAAATTGAGATAATTCGGCAAAGGTAGTTTAAAAAACAAAAATAAAAGAGGAAAAACTGTCAACATAAAGGGTGAAATAAAAAATACCAGTGTTATGCAATGCCCTCAGAAAACGAAGAAAGATAAAAGGGGTCCCAAAAAACAAAAAAAATACGCATAAAAATTGCGGTACGAACCAACCATGTACCGCCCTGCATTCGCACAAAAATGCGTAATTTGTGAAGTTCAGGCATTTAATATATGTAAAATGGCGGACATGTACAGTCTTTGTCAAAATTTTCTAGGCCAAGCCCAAAGTGCGCAGGCCGCAAAAAAATCACTGTACAAGCTTACTTTTCGAGCGAGGCTAAACCTTTTTATGCGGGAAAGAAAGAGAAAACTCATTTTTTCTTACTGCCCTAAAATAATTTTTCCCGTTGAAAGATAAAGCTTGCTCTTTGAATTATTTGTGGTCCAGTAGGATTAAGTTTGGCCTAAAAAATTTTGACAGAGGGTGTGGCCTAAAACAAACGAAAGAACGCTGTAACAAAAAAAATAACCCAATTTATTTGGTTGTTCATAGCCAAATCTAGCCATAAACAATTCAGAATGAAGAGAAGTGGCGTAAGAAGATTTATTTTTATCTATTTTATTTATTCATCACATACTGCGGGCCAAGTATCGTCCATGCAGGAGAGGGCGATACAGTTCAAAATTCTTCTGTATACATGCAGAATGAATTCACTGCAGTACGAAATTCATATTACACTTCAAACTCGTGAAAAGCAAGCGACAACACAACAGGCAATGAATCGGACTTAGCGACAAGTAAAAGTTACACAATTTCACCTCGGTATGTCGAGCAGGGGGGAATCATGGGGCAGAGCATTCCAATCAGAAACTGTTCTCTGCAAAAACGAATTGTCGTAAATGTTAGCACGTGCAAATATAGGTGTATGCTGAGACTATGTTAATGACTTGAAGCCGTGGTTGTGGCCTTTGTTACGTAATCTAGCGCATGCAATCCTGATCTGGAAAAGTGTAAGAGGCGGAAAAAGTTAAGCCGCGCAGCTTTCGTTCGATCAGATTTACGCATTAGGAGAAAATTCTGTGAATTTCTTCACATTGTTATCATGTTGGGTTTTTTTTTTTTGCGGCATTCTGTCACGCATATTTTGTGCTACCAAAACTTGTGTAACGGTTCAAAAGGTTGATACCAAAGCGGACCGGAAGACGGCTATTTTTTGTTTTGTTTTATTCTTTGTTTGCGCTCTCGCTTGCTGTTTGCTTGCTAGTTTGTTCTGCCTTGGGAAAATCGGTTCAAATTTCTTTTCCGTTGCACTTGTTTAAGCGATGATGTATTTCTTTAAACGGATAATAGTCAAGCACCTCACCATAGATAACTTCAGAACCTCTTTGGTTCCGAGATGATTATTTTGAGTTGGCATGGTAGAGCAATGTCGCAGTACACGGTGCTTCCATCACAATTACGGGCCCACGATACTCACAACACGGAAAAAAAGGCTTTTATGCAGTGATCCACTTGTTACACAGTACAGTGCGTGAGGCATTTGACCATGTACAAAATAACGATTTGCAAGTGAGCCTTATGTTTGTCTGAAAGCGGGAGATAGAGATAAAGTTTGAATGTGTTGACGACAGCACCCCTGGCAGCCTGCCTTACTTGCTACATGAGGGCTGAGGGCGTGTGCATGTATGTGTCCTCGTGTCCAATTTTAGGTCAGGTATGCTGAATTCATAGCAACACCTCGAACAATGTTAGCCGGAAGTGAGAGCGCTATGTTGTGCAAAAGCGCCGCTGACAGCAAAAGCACGCTTAACACGACGGTTTATTTTTTATTAGTTTAGAAACTCATTCTCCGGAAACCCTTTTGCATATGCGTGACTGGTGTATACGAATGCGCACCTGTCACCTATTTCCGTTTTTTCTTCTTTACTATTTTCTTCACCGCGTGAACGGGTCGACACGACGCAGGCATTGTTGAACCAGGCAGCGAACGCTGTTTACCGAGAGGGGCCGGGCTTCGCTTGGTGATCCGTGAGCACGCAGGTAGCCTTTCAGCGGCCCACTCTCAGTCGTGTTGAAGTTCACGCCGAATCGTCTCGTTCTGCAAAGACGAAGTGGGAAGTACTTCAACCAACAAGCATTCAGCACGCTTTCTTTTTGCTTTGGCAGCACGTTTCGGGGGGACATGGGTGAGGGGGGCGGAAGTGGAACAGGCCAACGTCTGAGGAAATCAAATTGCAGAGTAGTCATGATGTGTTTCCTTACTTTTACGACGTTTGTTCTAGCTCCGCTAGCAAATACTGATCCGAACATCTGACTGAACAATTGACTGATATTTCAAAGCACAGGCACTACAGGCACAAGACAGGGCTTGCTTTAAGTATTAAGCCAGTCTATGGAAGCATTCTTTCATGCGTGTAATCTTGTGTCAGCCCTTTTTCGTCGTTAGTGTTGTTGCCTAATACCTCACGTTCCTATATCTACGTTAACATTTCCCTCTAATGACAGTGCCGACTAGACTTCACCATAGTTCTAAATATCTCTAAGCAAGAAAAAACGAACCTAAACGGATGAACAATATAGTGAGTGCAGTTCACGGCCGAGTGCTGTCAAAAACGATGCCAGTGACACCGAATCAGGAACTTAAAAATACTAAAAAGCTTATTCATAAGCAAACCAACTCCAGCAGGTGGTATGCGAAGAAAGGACAAGGTGCAGCTGACTTAGTTTTTAATTGTTTTTAAGAGATTAGTACATATGTGTTTCAATTTGAAGAAAAACTTGTAAAACTGATCATACGAGTACAGATCTGTAAAAGTGCACATGTACACTGTGGCTCTGTCTGGGCAGGCACTCAACAGAAGAAATTTTGCCCCGTCTATAAGTCTACTCATTTAAAAAAACACAAAAGATGTGGTTACAGTCGTGAACAAGGCCCGAACGCACAAAGCGCCTGCATACTGCGTCTGCTCGTGTTCTTCACCCGAGCTCCACGGTTCCAAGCGATTTCCGTCGAATATCCAAGTAGCCAGCCCCCAACAATAGTTCGAAGCTTATTCCCCGAACTTTGTGTGCACTCACGGATCATCCAGGTTTGCGAAGCCACCGATGGTTCTCTGGGTAAAGTCAAACCTCGGGTTGCTGCCTGGGGGCGGGAAAACGTTGGCGGACTGGAAGACGTTGTTGCTTGGTCCGACGCCAGGGAGGCCGTATGCGTTGTAGTTCAGGCCGCTGGCGTAACCGTATCCGCCGGCAGGGTAGCCGACACCAAGCAACGCCGGGTGGCCGCGGATGCCTCCTACACCGTAACCAGTACCCGGACCGTATCCGGCACCCGTAGCGTAAGAGCCGTACGCAGGGCCGAAGTTAAAGCGAGGCCTTTGAAAAGGGCGCACAGGTGACGGCACTCGGCGATTGAAAGCTCGTGGGATTCCGGAGGACTCAGTCCACAGCGTGCTCGAGAACGCAAGGAAGGCAATCATGACCACTGCCGACCCCCATTCCTTGATCTGAATAAAAAACGTGTTAATAGATTGATTTTTTCAAAGATGATAGTCTTTCTTGGGCTACCTAAACGCGAAAATTTTGTCTGTCTGTCTGTCTGTCTGTCTGTCTGTCTGTCTGTCTGTCTGTCTGTCTGTCTGTCTGTCTGTCTGTCTGTCCAAAAGTGGATGAGAACAAGGCTTCACAGTTGAGCTTCACAAATGGAGTCATTATTTGCACCCTTTTCTGAAGGGGTCAACACCTAAGAAATATTTGGCCAGTACGTCTACCATTTGCAAAGGAGCTCGTACGGCTTAAATGGTTGTTCAAATTTGGCTACCCCAGGCACAAAAAATGTTGTATCGCGGACCTCCTCATAGTGCATTAATGGGTCTCGGAAGCCGTAATGTGACCGCGAGTAATGAATTGGTGCCACTTGTGGGTGATGTACTATTTATTCACCATCTACTGGACAAATCTTACCACGAATGCTGCGCGGATGTAGTGGTTGGGCAGTACAGTAAAAGTTCGTGAAATTGAATTGCGAGAAGCAGCAGTCTAAGTTCAAATTACTGAGAGCCCGACCTAACGAAAGGGAGAAGAACCACACTACATTCCCATTGGGAAAAGGTAAGGCATCTCCACAATTTTATGCTGCGGCTTTAGTGCTTCTCGCGCCATCTGTCGCTTAGTGAGAGCAGCTATACACCCCAAGATGTGCAAATCCTTGGAGATCCGTAGTACCGGACGTCAGGTATAGGACGGTGAGAAGACAGCCGCCGCTGCCCTCTGGCCTTTTGCACCAGTTCGCTTTCACTGATGGAGGAAAGAAAAATGGTACCAGATTTTTGCTTTTCCCTCCGTTCTCCTCTCCCTTCTGGAGGCGACGTTTATACTCATGTGTAAGCAGCGAGTGCGTTTTTCTAGCCGTTTTCCAGTCGCCAAGCCAAGCCACCGGTGCTTTAGCGCGTAGTTCGTATTGTCCGTGGAGAACCTGCTTGCGTTCGAATTACCAAGTTTGTTTTATTCATACAAAGACACCTATGGAGCTTGGACCGAAAAAGTCTTGCAGTTCGTATTTCCCATCCATTCGATTATTAAAAGTTCGAATTAACAAATTTGTACTGCTCATATAATGTACATTGCAAGCCGCTTCCTTCTGTTTTTCTATACTTCCGTGTGGTTGCCGAACCATCTCGTCGCCCCTAGCTTTATAGAATTTTGAGGGCACGTGCAGCGTTTCGCGCTGGTTGAAGTGGGCATGCACCGATAAGGGCGCAGTATAGAGACTGGTTGCACAATCTGCAGTTTTAGGCGGGGATGGTGCGCGGCTCTTATGGGCAAGTTTTTTATCATATATGGCTAGACGCTTTCTTCTATTCGTATATCGTTCTACACTGTAGCAAGCGTAGGTGTTGCCGTCGATGACACGGGCGATATGTACATGCTTCATAGATAAGTCTTTTCACGAACCCGCCGCGGTGGCTCAGTGGCTAAGGCGTTGCGCTGTTGAGCACAAGGTCGCGGGTTCGATTCCCGGCCGCGGCGGCCGCTTTTCTGATGGAAGCGAAAAGGAAAAATGCCCGTGTGTACGAGATTTCGGCGCACGTTAAAGATCCCCAGGTGGTCAAAATTAATCTGGAGCCCTCCACTACGGCACGCCTCATCGCCTGCGTTGCGTCGGCGCGTTAAACCCCACAATCAATCAAGTCTTTTCACAAACTACATTCCGCATCAACTGGATCCTCCTGGAATCGCAGTTGAACTAGTGCTCGGGAGGCGGCCGACTAACTCATTTCGCTTTTGGTAATACCGCGCTATTTGTCTCTTTTCTTAAACTCTATTTCTAACTCGCGGCCTGGGCTACCGGGTCTTAAATACGCAGGCATTTAAATTCTGCTTTCCTTTGTCTGATCTGAAGTTTCGGCTCAGTCTTAGACGATGTCTAAAAAAAATAAAGGGAAAATGGTTAACGCGTTGATTAGCGAGCACGCTATCGCCGTCGTAAAACTGTAGATGCAACATCTGCCCAAGTGTACTATCTGCACCATCTGCTGTACAGCGTAGTGGTTACAGCCGACGCCAAACTTCAAATTACCGTCACCTGACCACACTCGATAGTTTTCAACTGAGATTTTTTTAAGCAAAATGTGTTTGACTTGCATTCATATTTGTGTCCAAGCATCAGGGACAGTATGGGCCACCAGGAGACACTTTGGGTCTCACCTAAAACCGACTCTGTTATAGTACACACCCATATTTTTCATTATTTTTAATTTCTCTGAACGTCAAGTAGTTCTGCTTACATACATTACGCCGGCGAACACAACAGCCGCAATTAGGACAATTAGTTCCTTGCTTTGACGGAAGTTTCAACGGCCGATAGGTGGCGCAAGATTTCCTGCGTGACGCCCATGCCGGTGGACAATGAATATTGCAGGTGATGGTACCACGAACAGGTGTTGCAGGAAAAGCGAGGCAGTATGGACCATAAGACATCAAGATAATGCGATAAATATGAATACAGGCGCTCGCATGGCAAGACAGTCTTTCTGAAGGTGAACAATTTCTGGGTTTTATAAGTCATTTAAAGTTCGGTCGGTACCCACAAAAATCGAAAATTCCCCTTCCCGGGCTTATGCCTCAATGAAGAAAGAAAGAGATCTTCGGCCAGGGAAAGCAATGTTTCCGAAAATACTATGTAGTCGAACCATTATTCATATGCATCTCTCTCATACTCTCGGCAGGTAATTAGTGGCTCAGGTGTCCAAACACATGAAGACTCGCGTGCCATTCGGCGAAGGACATAAATTGTGCTGAAAAAGACACCGAACTTTAAAACAGAAAAGGGGGGGGGGGGGAATGGAAGGGGTGCCTAGGTATACGGTGCAAATGAGTTTCACAGACTGCACCGTAAGTGTCCAATCCAAATGTTGTGTACCTTGCATAGACTAAATGCCAGCCAGAAAGCCCCTAGTGTTTTTACTCACCACTAACTCGTATGTCTTACCAAGCGTCCAACCATAGACCAGAGACCTAAAGTAAGAACATCATTTGCTGACACCGCAACAGGGGTCAGGGCAGGAACAATTATGAGGACTGACGAGGAAGAAAATCAGGATTTTCGTCTATTGTGTCCTTGTGGCTCAAAGATAAAAAGCAGCCTCTGTCCTAGATTCTTTTCTCATGCTGTATTCCCAGCTTTGCTTTCAATCACCGCACTGGCCAGCTAGCGCGCATCCATCATCTCGGAGCGGCGCTTTTCACCGACAGCTAGGCTGTGTTTGAACTTCACCGTCTGGCATTTTTCGCTTCTTGGTAATTTTTTTCTCCTTTCTTCGCCGAGCATGGGGGAAATCAGGGTGTCTTGAATGCGCCCAGAAACTGAGAGTCAAATAACTGAATGCGTGCCATCTAACGAGCGAATGCTGGAGACTTGTGTGCACATTTAGGATAGGGCGTTTTCAGTGGGGCCCGAGTTCAGTATCTTTTTTTCTTCCCTTCTGCAGGAGAGAAGGTAATTTTCCACAGGGCTCAAAGGTAGGTTTCTTCATTTTAAGTCAAACTTTTGTAAGGCTCTAAGCACTCGTGACTTTGCATCCCGGTAGCCTCGACTTTCAATAAAATGACACTACATTCGAGTCCACATATAACGATACCGTTTATAACAATATATCGGATACAACGATGAACAGCTATGGCACCGTCAACTTTTGTATTCTTTCTACGGTAACATAAACCGCTTATTACAATGCTCCAGTGCCACGATATCCGATATAATGATTGAATCCGGTGATATTGTGCACCAAAAGTGCAACAGTGACGACTCTGATGACGCGGTTGCGCAGCCTACTCAGGTAGTGTCTTCGTAGGAGGCCCAAGGTGTGACACAGTCCCTCGGGGACTTTGTTTCCGCCATGAACATTTACTTCAGCTAGGTGAAGCACCTATAGATGCTCTCGGAAAAGATTTTCGCTAGCTTCACACGCGGCAAACAAAGGTGACCGACTATGGCTTCTTTTCCGCAAATTAGTAGTAATACCACCTTGCTGGCATGCGAATAAATTGTTTTGAGCTCTGTTCCGTCTTTATTTCGCAACCCGCTTATAACAATTATCGGTTACAACAATGGAATTTCCTTGGCACTTGGGTATTGTTATAAGTGGACTAGACAGAGAGCTTGTCGTTTCGCACTTTGCAACAGGGAAATCGTACATACATGCTGACTTTCATGGTCATATCTTGATTGTTTCCCGTAATACAAATAAGAAATTTGTACATTATTCATGGTAGGGATGTCACAATGAAGGATGTTGCGTACCCACAGGGAGGATTTGTAAATGCGTGGATTTGTGTGAAGCTGACAGGAAATTTACCATAAGTTTTGTACCTTCTTTGTGGTAGGTGCACTGTTCGCAAGAAATATGGGTACAGAGCTTGGCTTGGTGCTGCGTTTTACCAGACATGAGCAGCTCGTATTTGATTTTGCGTGCTACACGTGTAATCTAAGCCCACCTACAAACACCTACGCACGTACTTACACGCAACATGTACGCACACCCGCACACACACACACACACACACACACACACACACACACACACACACACACACACACACACGCTCACAAACACCTGAATAAGGTTTCCACCACCCAAAATAGAACTCGATTGCTGAAAACTGAAACTGCTCACCGATACACTCTCTAAATTATTCTTCCAGGCTTCGTATCCTTCCAGGTTTGCAAACATGCAGCTTCTTCGATGGGTAACCCTAGAGACCGGATTTTAGGCAAATTCCTGTTTTGTTCTTGCACTCCTGTCGCACTATTTTGATATATGAGCATGAATTAGAGGTTAAGAAAGGCCTTTATGTATCTTAGAGTGCCTAAAAATGCTGATTTTGGCGTTTGTGCCTACATGCTTATAAATGCCTATTTTCCGAAATTGACGACTACACGAACGCTATTTAGCCTCAAGTATTGCTTTACAGCGCTGTTGGACATCGTTGTTCATGTTACTGGGCAACATTGACTCTTGTTATTTCTATGGGGTTCAACCTAGTCCTCTTCTTCAATCAACTCCCGAAAAACAACCGCTAGGAGCAGTGAAATGGGACGCTTATCCTCAGTCATGAGAAACGGTGTGAGCAAAAATCCTAGAGATGAGGTAGTATGCTATTGCTTCCACAATTTCCACAGTGACTCCTGACTACATTTCGCGTACTCTCCAAACAAATTTCTTCGAACAGGTGCTGTCGCATTTTTGTTTCTGGAAGCATAATCCAATCCAATTCAATTTTCAACGCAACGAGTCAGCATTGAATACGCTTTTTTAGCACATCACTTCTATTTGAAGAGCCAACGGCGAAAGCTTCATATTCGCCTTCAAATTCGCCCAACGCCTTCAAATTCATGCTGCTGACGGGCGTCTTAAATACACTTTTCATTCAAAAGTTTGTTTGGCTACTAAACTCGTTTAGAAAAATGTTTTCAATTCTGTGGAAGTGTATGCGGCAGTTTTCGGACCTTGTGCTTGTACAATGCGGCTAATATCAATGACAAAATTGACACAGTTGTACGTAGCAGTCCTCATGTAAGAACATGTTAAATTATAAGGAATCTTTCGCTCTCTTGCGTTTATTAATTGTGTCTGCTTTTGTCGTGTCGATAATTTATTCGCGTCAGGCAGACACAGAGTAGGCTCTTTAATTCAGTATTCCCAGCTTTCAAGTAATATTTTTTATGCCTTTTTCACTATATGTGACGCTCGAGCAAGCGAAAGTGGCAGGTGAGCATGAATAAGCAGGGCGTTTGTTTAATTGCGAGAATGAGATCGTCATTAGTTCAGCAGTTTTATGGGAGAATTAAACTGCTATGTTCAACTGTTGGCGCCTTTGTGCCATCATAAACACTAGCATTTTTGGTTTTCACGTCGTAGGTGCAGGCGGCGCACCTCTTCGTTTGAAATTATTTGCATTCGTGTAAAAATGTATTGTGCCTATATTTGCGACGTTGGATTCTGAAAACGTTGTTTGGCCTGCCTATTTTAGATGCCTTAAACGCGCTTTTTGTTGCCTAAAAATCCGTCCTCTAGTTATCACTGTCTCAAGCGACTCGACAAAAACGTAACTGGAGCTTGCTTAATTCTTATTTCGCTTAATAGTACTACACATCAGGCAGCAAGCTTGCACTTTTTACTGTGCGCTCGATACCGTACGCGTTGTACACAGATGCACCGAACAGCAGAAGATCACGACTCAGCATTATAGAACTGAAGTGCGACCGTGTATTTAACCCACAACGGAGAATACGAACGCACTCGTGAGCAAGAGCCGGCTATACCCTTAAATTTTGCACAATTCCTAGGCGTTGAATAGCCTTTGGGCACTGAAATATAAACCTTTACTGCATCATCAGATGCAAATTTTGTAATCGCCCTTCAGTTTCTCTCAGGAAAAAAACCTCCACGTGTTGATAAAGCAGACGTTTTGTTCCAAGCTGGTTTAGCACAAGCCAACACTGCGAAGGCGAAACATAAGTTCTGACCTCAACAATACAGCCGCTCTTGTTCGGTGCAGCAACATATGGACATGAAATATCCGATTTACCAATTCCTTGGACATGGGGTACCAACGTTACCGTTTGCAGAAACTTCATTGAAGAGATGTTTCCGCTGTGGAAATTTCTTTCTGCTACATTTTTTCCCACTCTATTTTTATATACGAAGCGTACGTTGAATTTGTTAGCAAATAGCCGCTATTTTGCAGCGTATCTGCGCTCGTAATTTCTATAGGGATAGCAGTTTTAATCCCTGTTTAAAAGCTATCTCCATTGCTTGTTCCTCGTCCACGCTTAAGTGCCTTTATGCAAATTTGCGGAAAAGTACCGTAACCGTTGTTTTGAAGCAAAATGCTCTGTAGAAATGCAAAATTTTACAACGTGGGTACTCTCCAAGCGCTTTTATTTTAAGTTTCAAAACCACTTTCATTTCGCGCCACTTTTCTTGGAACAAAATTAAACACCTTGAGTGCGGTAACGAAAAAAATGCGCATAACACTAGCTTAAATGAACATAAACTAAAACCAAATTCATCCCTTTATCGCGCTTGGTCACTGACCATAACTTCCCTTGTGCGGATAATATAATCAAGATTAAACTTATGTAGTAGTTTGACTACTGTGTATTGGTGAAACCTGTTGCTCACATCTTGACATGCTATGCAACTCGGGATTAATGAAGATGCACAGTAATTAACTAGTTCTAGTGTTACCTTGTACATCTGGAAGCGTTACATATAGACGATCACTCATGGTACCTATTTCTTCGGGATGGCGCTATTGCATGATTTCCATCCCACAAAACACGCGGGGTGAAGGACCTCTTTTTAAAACCCTTCTTACCAAGTAATCAAAAACTAAGGATAGATATACGAACGAGGTGGTTATAATACGTTTCGCGTCCCTTGAATAATTAAGCTACGTTCTATCTATTGAAAATTTAGTTTATTTGCACCTCCAAACAATTCATCGTTTTTTGTTACCTGTGGATTCCTAGCACCTACTCAGTTCTTATCCCAGGTCGTCTTATCAATGTTCCTTTTGTTCGATTGTTTGTTTTTGCTGTGAAATATGGCCTCTATTATGTTCTCTCCAACGTTTATTTACAGGGTGACACCCAACGTGCCTCTCGGACATTTTTCCCTTCCCTGCAACGGAAGCAGTCCAACGATCATCCGGCATGGTGCACGTATTCTTGTACGTCCCAAATCTGATCGGATACCTGCGAATGTCCATCGTGGCGTACGCATGGCTCGTGGTTGACGATGACCGCCAGTTCGCCCTTCTCTTCTTCATCTCCATTCTGCTTGATGGCGTAGACGGCTGGACGGCGCGACTTCTGGGCCAGGCGTCGGCCTTCGGCACGCTACTGGACGTCAGCATCGACCTCGGCGCCCGGGCCATGCTCTGGAGCCTGGTGTGGCCACGCTTCGGAGGGTTCATTTCGTCCATCGAGTGGCTGGGCTTCCTGTGCAACTACCGCGAGTCGGGAACTGACTGGAAAAAAGACGCCCGCCACCACCCGCGCTGGATCCGCGAAATCTTTCGCAATGGCTTCAAGAACCCCTGGGGTGCCGTGCTGGTCACGGGGACCCATTTCCTGCCCCTGGCTATCTTTGTTTACGAGCGCGGAATCTGGATCGCTCGCTGCGCGCCGTACGTGATCGCATTCCTCTGGTTCGGCAAAGGCATTTGCTTCCTCACCGAAGGCTATTTTTTCTGGTATCATGTGAGCAAATTGAACGCTTCTTGAACCGGTTTGGGCCCTTTGGAGCTATGTATCATCATAATAAGTTGTACATCGGTCATCGTAACACGCTTTTACTGCAGTCGCCGCTTCTATTACCCTGGTTGTGTGCACTCTCGCGCTGCGGGCTCATGAATTCAGGAGCTACACACAGTACGACCCATTTGCAGTCTTTACGAGTTGCGTGCGTCAATCGCGGACCATATAATCACTAACGTATTCATCTTGTTTGTTTTATCACTGGTAGATCTGGGGGCTCTAGATGGTGTGCTCTGGAGTCAAAGGAAGGACCGATGGGATTGAAATATGTACAGAAACTGAAACCCGGAAGAGGGGAAGATAATTTTGGGGGTCATATTAGTTGTTAGCTATCCTGTTTTCTTTGGTGGGTTGCTTATTGCCATCAGCCATCTAACCTACTCATATTCGCATTGTACAGTTTGGCGAAATAAAATGTCTGCCTCGGAACGACGTTGCCTAACAAATAGGTGCAGCCTAATCACAGCCATGGCCCTCTATATTGGCCTACTGGCCATGAGGAAAAAACAGGCGCTTAGCGATGAATTCAGTGAAGTCAGCGTATGTATATACCTCGCCATTGGGATTTTTGACGGCGCTGAAAGAAAAAGCGGAGAAATCCACATAATTGTCTTGTATTGTATAAGCTGTATTAAGCCGCTTGTCTTTATTGTGAGTTGCTTATAGCTTGTATTCACTGTCGAGGCTCGCACGCAGGCAACCATGTGAGTGCGCCGTTACTGGTTACGTCTGGCTCCGCGGGAAGGCGGTACTTGTCCGTGCTTAGCACGTGATTTGTGTTGGACGTTCCAAACTCTACCCCACCGAACGCAAAGTAATGCGTCGAGTCCAATGCTAGTGCGATCAATAACATCTCTGTTGACACCACCGTTGAGAATCGGGTTGAAACGGAGCATACGACGCACGCCAGTGTTTCTTGTACGAGCACAAGCGCACAAGCCGCACCAGGTCCGTGGCACATCGGCCATGTCCATGGTCGTTTCCAGTGTTGCCAAGCGAAGAAAATACTTTTCAATGAATACCACCTATAGCCAGATTTTTCTACGAGTAGCCAAACACATTGGGTTATTTTGTTCTTTTATAATTTCCCCTTGTTGTCTTTTCACCAGTGATGTACATTTACACTGTTATAGCAATTAAGTGCCTTGACTTCGCCAAGCATGTTTGTTTCGTGCGGATGCAACGGTAAATGAGTCAACTCCAGCAATTATGCACTTTCGTGCAAATGCAAGATGATGTTACACGGTTGGTCCGTTTTTAGTATTTTTGTTCGGGCTTATGTTGTTCGTTTCGGGGCTGTTTTATTTTTGACTTTGTTTTGTGGTGGGAGTGTAAAGAAGAATAGCTTTCATTCTACGGGTTCATTTTTTATAATTTGTTTAATTTTTTGCATTTGTGGTTCCTTAAAATTCACTTCGACTGGTTATCTTTATTTACACCATTACAGCGACTAACTCTGTAAACTTCGCCATTTCGGTCGACCTCTCCCTTCTAAATAAATTCATTCATTCATTCATTCATCATTTCGCCACTGCATGGCGTGTTACGGTTGGCGCTGTGTACGGGTACCCTGCAATGAATGCGGTGTATTAAAACTCTGACCTGCAAAATCGATCGAGCAAGCCCGTACACAAAAGCGAGTACGTGCTTTTGTTCATTTTTTCTCTGACCTATTCACGTAGATAAATTATGTATACATCGTACGTCCATAAAATAAACTGATAAATTTCTCCGTTGTGTCTATCGCTTTCTGTCATCCCTTCTTGTCGTTCGCGCTAATTAGAGTGCATTGCACTTAACCAACTATCCCAATGCACCTCAGTCAGGCAGCCCTGTAAGCAGATAACGTGTGGAGTGTAGCATGAGGAAAATGCTGGATTCTTCAGCACTGACAAATGTATGATTTGTTCTGTACTTCAACTGAGGAGCCCATTGCGCCATTGCCTGACCGTTTGGATGGCATACTGATTCGCAAGCAAAAAACCAAGAAGATAAAACAAAAAGCCATAGAACAGCAGAACAAAAGGTACCCATTTGGATTGAGAGGGACTTACCTCATCACATTTTTCGGACTTTCTAATTCATGATCCACGTGGCTTAAAGTACATCGGGCACGAATATGAAATTGTTTTATGCGTTCCTGAAAATGTTAGGCATGCTGCTGAGCATGAGGTCGTGGGTTCGTTTCCCGGACCGCGGCGGCCGCTTTTCTGATGGAGGCGAAAAGCAAAAACGCGCGTGTGCACGAGATTTCGGCGGACGTTAGAGATTACCAGGTGGTCAAAATTAATCCGGAGCCCTCGACTACGGCAGCGCCTCTTCGCCTGTGTTGCGTCGGCGCAAAAATAAACCCTACACTCAATCAATCAATCAATCAATCAATCAATCAATCAATCAATCAATCAATCAATCAATCAATCATCCGCACTGCTTAGAGGGCTTATTTTAACAGCGAAGCTGTTTAGCAAATCGTAAGTTTTCGTGACCGTAGATAAAAATACCAAGAAATTGCCGAGCGCGCGTAAGTGAGCGCAGGCCCAGCGGCAACCGCAGGGCAGTTAACAAAACCAAGAAAATGCCTAGCGCTCGTGGGTGTGGGGCCTCGCGGCGACCGCTCAGCGTTCCCGGTGCACGTTCGTCAAGCCAAGCATACCCAGTTAGGAAGATTGCCAAGATTGACAAAGAAAAACCTCTAGCATTCGCCGTAATCGTGGCAACACCTGCTCGAAACGAGTAATACCCCTGTCACACGGCAGATCTAATGACATTTACAGCAAATATCATTCGCTCTAAACGTCATTAATTTAGCGCTACACGAGATTACCGAATGACATTTGAGGCGAATGACATTTAGCGGCTAACTGTGGTCCCGGACCTCAGTTAGTGGCCAAATGAGTAGCCTCTACAGCAGTAGCGCGTCCCTGGACAGGAAAATTCAGTAATCAACCAAAGAATACTGTTTCTAAAACTTTCAGTAGACTTATATTTTCTTCTTTGTGTTGTTGTTCAAATAAAGAAAGACAAACAAGTGCTAATAAAAAACAAAATCTCGTCCCCAGTGCGCGCGCTACCCTAATCCGGATTTTTTACAGACTTGTCTCAGCTTGTGATGTCTACTGATGTCACCTCCATCGGTGGTTTTCTTGTTTTTATTTTAAAAAATAATCCTTCGTTACGTTTTTTTACAAATATTACGTGTGAAAACGTTCTCGATACGCTTGAAATGTAATTTTGCAGTTTTGCGAGCTCGCAATCGTCACCGCTATCACAATCAAATGACATTTGTTCCGCCGTGTAGACCCGCACGGCCGAGCCGAATGTCATTAACAGCTAATGTCATTCAGTTTGAATGAAATTTGCCGTGTGACAGGGGTATAAGATACGTCATAGCGTACGCCCCTCCAAGGTGATGTCCAATGATCATCGCATCCAAAAAAATGCAGGAAGCTCACACTCATAGCAACAATGATGGATTAAAGGCCGTTGCAGCAGGAGAAGAAGCAAAGCGGCTGCAATCGTGGAGGTAAATCGAAGTGATGGTTATGAAGGTTGCGTGCAGCTTCGCTATCTTCAAGTCTTACGCGTTCGTGTTAGCTTCGTTCATTTTTTAAGAACACATCCCTTCAGTACTGAAATAAAGTTATTTAAATAAAGCGCTCGCTGGCTAAAAATCGAGCATCACTAGTGCAAGCCAGCTTGCACTAAAATGTCTTTATCATTTTTTTAGTTCGTCAAGGCGTGAAAAGGTATTCACAACTGCACAGAAAATATGTAGCTTTTATGTGCGCCATGAGCTTTCTGATTGTAAAAACGTGCAGCGAGGGAGCGCGGACGAACATGGCATCAGTTCGTCCCCCTCCACTATTTATTGACTGGTACGTTTGCATTTTTTAGCATACGCCAACGCCGGCACCGACCTTACCAGTGTTGCGCGTAATTGGTACAGCCGAGTAATGAACAGCCTTGACTGAAACCAGCTCCACGGATACGAAGGTTGAACGTTAAAGAAATTGTTCAAAACGAAGTATTAATTGCATTTCTTTGCAAGCATGGACTTTTCTTAAATTGCCAAAATGTACAAGGCATTCGGACCAACTCTGATCAGTTCTTAGATGACGTCCTAACGAATGACTAAGACAGTCTTTGTCTCAGAGAGACGTCATCATCATCGTCATCATCATTACGAGGTCTCTGTGAGACAAAGAATGTCTTATTCATTCATTAGAACGACTATAAAAACTGGTCAGAGTTGATCGGAATGCCTTATAATTCTGCGGAATAGTTCCTGCAGGACTGCAATGGGTATAGGGCTGAGCGTGACGGCATGCTCTTTGTCAAGTATAGGGATGGTGTACAAATCGCCCTAAGAAACGTGTTGCGGCAACACGTTGCCGCGATTTGGAAGGGCATACAGAAAGCGTATCGGTGATAATAAACACTGCAGATCAGATTATCTGCTATAGCTTTCAATTAATACATCTTATTATCCTCCAAAATATTCCCATTTTCTGAATGAGCAAATTAGTGAACTCCATATAAATGATCAAAACATTTGCCGGATTAATATCCCGAAGACACGATGGGATTGCACTGAGGCCATATCATCCGAGTGTGGAATGAAAAAGGTGGCAACAGCATTGAACCCCAAGTTCTCTCTCGCTTTCGATGGCATACTTAGTTATCTTGTTAAAGTATCCAGCACTATATCTGTGTACTTTTTGACTCGTACCTTCAAGGTACCTATAGACTGTAATCTATCCAGAGCTGCTGAAAAACAGCGTGATTGTGCCTGTAAACAAATCTGGTCGTTCGTGTGACGTCACAAAATACCAGCTTATAACTTTGCAGACGCGATTTGAGAACATTTTAAAGGGAAGATTTCTGTGGCAAGGCGAAAGCGGCCCTGCGCACGTAGACAACACTGTTTTCGCAACCCGAACCCGCTAAGCATGCGTGAAAACAAAACCGTTGTAGAGGAGAGACAAATAAGTAGAGAGAGAGTGGCTGGATTTATCTCTCTCGTAGCAGAGCGGACACGCAGCGAGCTACTATGTGAAGCACAGCTCAAACGATAATGGCGGGCAGAGGCGGTGCAGCGTTAGCGTGGCAATGGAAAACACCAGCCGCTTGTTAATCTTGAATGGGAAGGCCATCCGTCATGCGTACTTTGAAGGAGCCGTTCAACGACGCTCCGAGCAGGAACTGGGGCGAAAGAACATACAACAACCTCGCAAAGTATAATGAATGAGACTTTAATGAACCCTTTAAGGAGTAACACGAGGGGACACCCGTCGCACGTTAGATTCGCTGGTTAACCCATATGTACGCACTGCATTGGTGCACATTTGTTTTTTAAAGATGATAGTCTTTCTTGGGCTACTTAAACGCAGAAAGTTCGGTCTGTCTGTCTGTCTGTCTGTCTGTCTGTCTGTCTGTCTGTCTGTCTGTCTGTCTGTCTGTCTGTCTGTCTGTCTGTGACCCGATTCAGCCACCCGGCCAAAGTGAAAGAGGAGCTGCGCAATACTCTTAAATACCCACAGCCAAATCTAAGCGTCTAAGTCCGGTGTCAATGTTCATACTTCTCAACACTATTGAACAAGATCAAGGCATTACACAGATGTGAGCTGAAAATCAATACATAAGTGATATTTTAAGGGTTACTTTATTAAAAAATTCATGCATGTTTGGTTTTTGCGATAGCATACTGCATCAACTGCAGAAAACCGTCGCCTGCTGTTGCCAGCGCTACTATAGCTTCTGGCGGCATTTTAAGAAATCAAACAGCAACAGTTACGAAAGGTTCCAGTTGACAGATTCGACGTTCTGCTTGGAACGCACGTGGAGTTGGGCCATGTGGTTCTATAAACATTGAAGTAGGGTGCCTCGAACGACGCGCGTCTCCGCTGTACGGCAGCGCTGGCATCGAGGCACCCCACTTGGAGCAGTGGAACGCGGGAAATTAAAAATGATCTAAGCAAACCTTTGGCGTCTTTACCTTGTGAGTAACGAGACTGGGGAGAAACAGCATGAGAGGGGAGAGGGAAAGAGAAGGGAGGCATTTACTCGGCAGCGGCGCCAGTCGACTATCGTCTTTCGTCTACATCTGTAACGAGAGGAGCAAATACGGGGCCATTTTTTGAATTGCAGTCATTGAATATCTCTGGTTATTTTTATTTACGCTTTAAAGCGGGCACAACTACGATGCTGTTTCTCCCAATGGGGAACCTATGGATATCGCCTTAATAATCTGTGCATGCTAAATAAATCAGTAACAAATAACATTGCGCTGATAAAGTACGAACGGGCCGATTTCTCAGGCCTCTCAATAGTTAACCAGAAAAATGAAACGACGCAAAAAACAAAAAGAACATGGCGATGATGACAGAGAACACAATACTCTCATCCGTTCCTTTCTTGGTAGTAATAGCCACGAGTCGGGCGCTTTGTCGGGATAATGGAGCCGCTTCACAAGACCATGAATTGGAAACGAAAACGCTCCACGTGATGCATCGTGTCACATGATGCATGAACGTGATGGCACGTGAGTAGGACAGGTGCAGATGACCAGCCGCACAGAATTCTGATCATAGGGAAGCTGTGACGTGTACCAGTCGGTTTGCTGAAGCAATTCACGCCACAAGACGAAAAAGCAAGATTGAAGAAAGAGGCGAAAACACGGCGTAGGAGTAAGGAAGCCTTTCTAACTATTCCGTACGAAATGAGAGAGAATTGCTTTATTGAGGTAAGGAGGCCAGATTCCCTGCGGGGAGAGAGGTAAAAAGGTACGGGAAAAAGCAGTTCAGCGGTTCTCTCTGTTCACACAGTTCTCTTTGCATATTAATGCAAATGCTCGCTGTTCATATGCGGTTCACCGTTCACTAGCTTGTTTTCTTCTCACTGTTCCGTTGAAACGACGGTAAAGAAAGAGACGCAAACACGATGCGACAGTAAAAAAGATCGCTCGTAAATATAACCAGGTTTTCACTGTCAAAGCTATTAAACATACTTAATGGCACCCAGAAAATTACATTGCGCCTTTAGTAGAATTGAATTCATCGAATTTATCGGATTAATCGACAGAAATAACCGTTTGTATGTATGTGGTGCGTGTGTGTGTGTGTGGTGCGGTGTGTGTGTGTGTGTGTGCTGTGCGTGCTGTGCGTCGTCGTGTGTGCGTGTGTGTGATGCGTGTGTGGGTGCTGTGTGTGTGTGCGTGCGTGGTGTGTGGGTGGAGTGGGGTGTGGCGTGGTGGTGCGTGGTATGTGTGTGTGGTAGTGTGTGGTGTGTGTGTGTGTGTGTGTGTGTGTGTGTGTGTGTGTGTGGTGTGTGTGTGTGTGTGTGTGTGTGTGTGTGTGTGTGTGTGTGTGTGTGTGTGACTTTGGCCCTAGTGTACTAAAAGCTATGTGTGGCCACTTACTTTTTTTTTTGTAACTGGCTGCTTGCAATGCTCCGGCCTTTCTGGAAACATTGAATATTCGCGTATATTTTATAAAGGTTCGATAACTGGGTCTCTCCCCTTTGTTTAAAAGTTCGAACGCACTTCAATTAAATCGCTTAAATGTACTTCTTGAAACCTAAAACTGTATGTTGCAGCCTAAGAAGATCTCTAAGCGATTTGACCGAACTAGAAACCTAGAATGCAGATATTTTATTCTCTATTGGTCAAATAAAAAACGAGCCAGGCAGATGGAAGTTCCAGGAAAACCCATTGGCCTAAGAAGCAATGGGGTTCCGTGCTGGCAGGTTATCTATTAAACATAGCAGCGCTTTTCTAATGCGTGTCGCCTGCGAACATCCGCAAGACCACATTTTTTGTGCTTTTAGTTTTAAGTTCCAGGATGGCTGAGGGGTACAACTTGTAAGATGCAACAGCCCGAGGATTACGCCGCGATGCTACAGCAGGAAGACTTTGAAAATCAATTTCTCTCGGAATTAAAATTGCCTTCTTGTAAATTTTCACAGCGCTGGGTTCTGACGAGTTCAATCGTCTAGGCGATCGCATTATATAAGGTAAGGGAGGTTGGCGTAGTCTAGTTCTTGCATCGTATCCCCCATTCTATTCAGCCCAAGTGCTGAAGAACATAACTTTAAGATACGACATCACAACCAAGCAATAAACAAAACAATTCATTTATTTCCAAGTTTTAACACAAAACACAATAAGCCAATTACATCTGCTCCAAATTTATGAAGAAGACCGTCAATATTTTGCCTTTCGGAACCGCGAGGGATTGAAAGCACTCTGCATATCTGAATTCGGCCGAGTGGTGCAGGACTAGCATACAAAATCGTTAGGCTTCATGGGCCTCCACGTTAAGGCATAAACATCACAGTTTCCTTTGACCACATAAAAGCCCGTTCCATCGGACTGCCACCACTAACTTTGTGCAGCTGTTCAAAGACGCGGCCCCGTTGACTCACTTGTAGTAAGGTCAATCACGCCACCGCTGCTGTGAATTGCACATTTGAATGCCCCGCCCCTTTTGAGACAAGGGCTTTCCCCGAAGGCAGCTGCATGAGAGGGCTATGTTTCATGAATGCTCCATCACGATTGGAAGTTTAAGACACTTCACATTATTCAAAATACTAGTCGAGGCCGACCGTTGATGATGCTTGTATATACACGGGCTCCCATTAGAGAACGGGAAAACAGGACCCAAATTGAAACATCCACAGGCTGCGTCGCCTCTTTTTTTTTTTTTTTTTTGGGGGGGGGGGGGGGGATTTTCGTTACACCACTGTAGAAATTCACGAGAAGAACGGAATTTTAGCCGTCACCACACGAGACAGTCACTTCCCATAGAGTGTTTTAAGTGGTCCCGTTGATTGGCTAGGCGATAGCGCCATCACGAACTGCCGATGAATATGTTCTAGCCCGAAAGAGGCTTTCTTTTTTTTCCATTGTCGGATTGGTAGCAGTAAGCTCGTTATGGCCACCGAAATCGGGTGATTATCTATAGAAAGTCGGGTAAAGATGCCCGCGTGTCGCGTGCATTTTGTGACCGCGCTCGTGTTTAGTGGCGGAGTTTCCCCCACCAATGGGACACATTACCACACTTTCGATCTCCAAGGTTGCTCCACCGTGTTTTTTCTCAGTGGTGCTGGCGACTCCCGTACAATCTTGCATCTTTACATCTCAGTTCTGTCCGCGCGGGAACATTTCTCTCGCGCGCGGGTTTTCCGACGTCCAGTCGTTAAGGTCACGACTCTGGGAGAGAGGGTTACCATTAAGCACGCGCGCTTCGTTGCTTCAGACGTCATCAGTCACTTTGCCGTTTCTCTTAACGCCGTTTCCTGCTTACAAGCTTGCCATAATAACTTTCAGTCATGCAAGTTGCTGGGACAGATGACTCACGCCAGGACCCCGTAATGCGTAAAAACATTCTCGACCCGTGTAATGTCGTGGAGACGTTGTCAAGCTCGCTACACTTGTTTTAGCCGAACACTCCATCATTCGAAATTTGTATCTGACGTAATAAAGTGCCGTCTCAAGCGACCTAAATGCGTCAGAAAAGTCCGACATTTCGCCGTGCAGCGGCGCTTCAATCATGAGTTTCAAAATTTGTGTACACATGTCCCAACCTAGCAAACAGTTCTATCAGAACATCACCATAAATTTTGTTCGCCTTGTTCACCCGCTACTGCGCTTGCAATCATCGATTCCCATGCCCGGAAATTATAACTATGTCAAGACGTTACAGTAGCAAGAAATAGAACAGTAATTAGTTCAAGCCGATTCTTTTAAACAGCGGTTATGGCACGGAAGCCTAAGAGTTCGCTCAGGCATGTACACAACCCGCCGACGATAGTTATCAGAATTAGTGGAGGGGTTCCTTAAACCAAACCAAATGTGCCACTATAAATAAGTAGCCGTAGCTAACGAACTTATGCTTGGCACAAATGGGAGCCGAACGGTCATTTTGTGGATTTGTAGCCAATAAATGCAGTCTTGATTGTGGTGTTTCTTCGAAGAAGGCATCGGTCGCGTCCATTCCAAAAGTTGCGAACTCTGCACGCCGGCAGGAGTCATGGACTGGGAGCTCTGACGGAGAAATGGCTGGCAGAGATTGATTCGGACGCATTACCCGTGGAAGTGGCTGTAACAAATAGAGGCGAGAAAGCGATATTACAACTCAAGATCGCTCGCAACAATATCAAAACAGAACAGCACGAGATGGGCGTCACCCATAGTACACAGATTTTAACAGACACGACCATTTGCAGTACGCAATATTGCTTCTAATCGAATGCTTCAATCATGTGTGTGTAAAATTGGTGTACGAGCAAGGGCTAAATTATTTATAAAACACTTAAAGAAATGTTAAAAACAAAAAGGTTTCCACTACAGTGAAACCTCAGGAGGAGCGAAGCGGGCAGTATATAAGTTATTTCTGGCGCCTTGGCGTTTTTGCCAACGGATATAAAACAGTCTGGGGGTAGAGACATACAGCTTTGCTGTAAAGGTCTCGTGTTTTTGAAGCACGAAGAGTTCTAGCGTGAAGCGCAAACGAGTGTCCCGGTGTTTTTTTTTAGTACGCGTTACGTTCTTGCGCGAGGCGTAAACGAGTGTCCCGGTGTTTTAGTACCGTGACTACATGAGACGACGGTTACGACGACGATATTATACGCCGACAACCCGAGACCCCAGGGACTTCCCTCCTAAAACGCATTTTATTCGATTGTCAGCTGCTCGTAATATATCGTACAGATAGATGAGAGAATGCCCGCAAGTTCGTACTTCTTTTTTAATCAGATAGCTGAAATGTCGCAAGTTCAGACTTCTTCTTTAATCAGATAGTTGAAATGTTAAAAACTACCAAGGACCATTGGAATATTATGATAATTACTTCACGCGACCATATTACAAGACATTCTTCCTCTACATCGCGTACTTAGTTGATTGGGCGCATCCGAAGGGTATGCTTGTGGATAGATGCATCAAGTTTTCTTGATATATTTAAAATTATCAAACTGTCTTGTATGGAAGGGATCTAATAAATGCAGGAAATTGGGCTGATATCCGTTGCACCATGTTTTTTTTTTTTTCAGGTTGAAAGAACAGCTTCAGTACATCAGCAGGTTTGTGGTAGTTTCTGCTAGAGCTATAACACTTTAAACCCCAATGTACACGTGTTGTTTCGAACAAAATATCACATGAACGGCCTCGAGCAGTTGGCAAATCGCGCTGACAACCAAGTCTCAACTTCTTGCCGACTGGAATGAAGAGTCGTCCCCCATGCGACGCAGCAGCGCTAAAGATGCATTTTCACAAAGCTGGTGGCTGCTCCATTTCTGGAGACAATGTTTAACCATGCACAAAGCAACCGACTGGGCTTTACGAGTAAACTGGTCAGGTGTCGTACAAAGTTTAATTGGGGGATATAGGCCTCCTCTGCTGGAGTTGACTACTAGGAAGCCTGCAAGACGGAGGCATGTAGGCTCCCTAGAGTTGGCGGACATGCAGCGCCCTCTTGTGCCCTGCCGCCGTCGGTATAGTACAAGAGCAGACGCCCCGCATATGTTTGCATTGACTACCAAACGGCCGGTGAATTTTATTAATTTATAACGGAGTTTAGCTAGCTTTGTCGGTCATCACAATGGTTAAAATATCACGAGGAACTGGATTCACTGGCCAAACAAAGCCCAAAGGTGTGGATTTATTTTTTCTCCCTGTAAACAGCACATACCTCCCGTGCGCGCAGTTTTCGCGCGTGGAAGTGGGGCAATGTACATTCGCTCGGTGCTTTCATGCATTTCAAACTATTCCTTCTTCCACGGAACCTTGCTGTCATTCCTCGAGATAGATCAAAACAGGTGCTTCGGTGGCGGGTGATGAAACGAGCAGAACGTAATAATACAGAAGTGGCCTAGCCGACACCGATCGCCGTAATCGTGGTACACCTGGTGTCGTTAGCCGAATTCACAAGGAGCCCCGAACTATACCGTTATATTACGCACCCAGCTTGTTACTTTGGGCGCTGTATTTTAGCTAAGAACAGCATCGTCTAAGTTCAATTTCAGAGACAGCGGAGTGCGTGGCGTGCTGCCAAAGCAGCCGAACGGGTTAAGTCACATTCGCTTCTTCTTCATCTGTTTTTTAAGTGTGCACGAGCTGCTTTGAACAGAGCCGCACTCACTAATATCCCCTTATAGCAGCGCTCAGAGCCACTCGGTATGATAAGCCGTTGAAGCGACAACAAATGTTCGGAGAAATGGGTCCGAAGTGGAAACGTGATGAGAATTTATATAGACCACTCGATCATGACTTTGTTAAAACACATTTTGTGTGCATTGTTATAGCTGATGGCAACTCCCTAGTGTAAAAATTGCATCGTTTGCCTTGTATAGGTAAATCTTCTATGTTCTTGTTTGTGTACTGATCCTACATATATTATACGTACAAGTTTTCCTCTTCTGATACCCCCTATGTAATTCCCTTTGGGACCTTTAGGGTATCAAAATAATTAAATAAATAAATAAACGAGTCATCAAAATAATTCTTTAGAGCGATGCACAAAAGATTTAATCACAGTATATATGAGGCATCAGTGGCTGAAGAAGGCTAAACTCTGGGCGCGCTGTAGCACCCATATAATTATAGAAATACACCGAACGTATGGGTATCCGACGGCGTTGAAAATGATAACGGGCTAAAACTGAGCCCTGATTCAGGAATCGGAACTACCGGAAAGTATCAGCCGCGGGGAAACAGACGGGGTGCTTTATTTTTCTTATTTTATTCGCTGTGTGTCAACTACCAATCTATATAAATCTACGGGAGTACCAAACTAGTCGACCAATTAAGGCCGACCTACGGATTTATATGGGGGCCCAAAATCTTGCAAATTTGGCCCTAAATATTGGTTATTGAATTTGTTGTTGACGTTCGTTTGTATCTGGTGTAGCTGGGTCCGTGTTTTAACGAGCACAAACTCTAGCAACGGTCTTTACTGTTGCTCATTGGTTCGCGAAAGAATATCCGTGCAGGGCCTATCCCTGCCACGACTTGAAGGGCTAAGCAATGACATGTGTTATGCCACCTTGTGGTGCACTCGCGAAGAAATGAGCACAATAACCATTTGCAATGCGCGAAGGATGAATTTTACTAGCACTGAAAATGCTAGTTTTCCCGGCAAAAATACGCAGTTAGGTGCGAGCTCGAATTCACGGGAGTACATTTTAGGGGCAAAGCCCCTAAGGGGCTCGAGCATGTTAGCGTCTCATGTCGTCGTCGTAACCGTGGTCTCATGTTGTCACAGTGCTAAAACGTAACGCGTATTAAAAAAACACCGAGACACTCGTTTACGCCTCGCACTGGAACGCTTCGTAAGACACTCATTTTACAATGCCTCGCGCTAGAACTCTTCGTGTTTCGAAGACACGAGACTTTTACAGCGAAGCTGTATACCTCTACCCTCCAACGGTTTTATCTCCGTTTGCAAAAACGCCAAGGCGCGAGGAATGCACTTATACACTGCATGCTTCGCCCCTCCCCAGGTTTCACGTTAGTGGAGTTGGCCCGGGAATTTTTTCGTAAAGCACGCGCTTGTGTTGGGAAAGCAAGTTGGCCTAATTCATGTGAAGAGAAACTGGGTGATGTAAAAGGTTTAAATATAAAAAATGAAAGCAATACAGCGACGATTCGCTCTGTGTCTGTTCTAGTTCACCATCCAGTATACGCAGCCATCGCTCCCCGTCGCATGCAACTAACTCATACGAAGAGCAAACCGAGGTTGCTGCTGCATAGCATTTCACGTTTGCATTGCTGCTAACTGTCGAAAACGAGAGAAATCCTAGTGCGAAGCCTGCGCGGCCAGAGCATGCTGCGTCCTTAGAACGGCGCTGCACGGAGACCTTAACACATGAATTGTGCAGCAATAGCTTGGTGCACTCGCTTTTGTTTCTAAGGGCGGTCGGCAATTGAAAGCTCTATGTCATAAAGCTTACTAGATTAAGGAAAAAGCGCTCGGCTCAAACTGTACTTCTATCATATTGCCACGAACCATGCATTGCGTTTATTTATTTATGTTTTGCTTTTACCGCCCGGCTGCGCCGGTCTGTGTTATCTGTGTGCCAAGTGCTTGTTCCATCCTTTATTTTCATGCCGCACACGTGTTATCTCTTTTGACAGGGAGATCGTTTCGAACTAACGTCAACAGCCTAGAATTATCTTCTTCGATCTACAATGTTCTGGATGTAATTCGACGGTTCGAGAAGCAGTCGCACCCAAATATAAGTGCCCGCAGAGCAGACGCCGTGGTATTCGACTCGCCGACGCTCGCCTGTGCACGTCACTTTGTTGACTGCTTGTAGGGTTGTAGGGTTTTACGCGCCGACGCAACGCAGGCGATGAGGCGCGCCGTAGTGGAGGGCTCCGGATTAATTTTGACCGCCTGGGGTTCTTTTACGTGCGCCGAAATCTCGTACACACGGGCATTCTTTGAGTTGTAAGGGGAGCACAAGTTCGCTACAATAAACGTGCTTTCCTGAAGACAACTGCGTCGTCTTTGGGTTTGTGACAATATGAACATCGGTGCACTTGCGAGCGGAACAGCTTTGTCAGTCGCATGCTGTTTCCTCGACGCTGTAAATCAATTTGCGTGCCAAATAATTTTTTTTATTTTTTGCCAAATGGAGAGCCCACGAATATATTATACCCTGGGGGTGGCTGGAGCCCTTGCCGCAAGAATATCGGAGGGGCCGCGCTCATGAGCGTTCCTCTGCACTACAAACGTATACACGGGTAACGCGGAGGCCGGGTGTGGTACTACCCGAGGCCTCCTTACCTGTGGCGCAACCTGGGCAACGCATGAGGCCTATACGGTAGTAGCAGTAAAATCGAATTCAATTCAGGTATCTGACAGTCCAACATTCAGTCATTAAAATGACCTATGAAATGACGTCAAATTTTCACGGTATAGTAGATAGCTCTAACATGATGGCGAAATTTATGCGGAGTAGAAAATCTGAATAAAATTACTTAATGTATATATTAGACAAGCCAGATATATTCTGATTTATGGGTTTTCTGCGCTGGAGTTTTGACCCTCGTGCCCAACGCGGCTTGGTAGTACAAAAGCAGACGACCCGCGCCGCCCTCCATGTTTTAATTACAAGCCAAAGCACAACTTCGGTGTACTTGATTTAATCGCGTTTTGATGTGTTTAAATGACAGCAAACAGAATAAAATAGCCCGTTGAGTAGTTTTAGAGGCTAAACAAAATAATAATCTGCTTAAAAAATCCATCTTATCGGCTTTCTTTTGCGGGAGCTGCCGTGGTCGTAGTGGACGTACGTCAGTACCACCTGGTAAGGTGGTCTCAATTTCTGACTAAAATTATCCTTCTTTCTTTTGGCTTAAGAGAGACAAAGGAACAGTTCACAAGCAGCATAAAACATAGAACGTAGTTCTCCTATACCCATAAGTAATAGCGAAAGGTTGCTTCAGCGGGAGCATGCAAGCGGACGCGAGCAGTGCAGCCGGCTCATCTGACACCACCGGGCATGGTAGCTTGTACACGTGCACTTACGAGTGGATCTTGTGCTTGAGCTTGGATAAGAGACCACCGTGACCACCGCCATAACCCTCCTCCGCCGTAGCCTCCTCCGCCGTAGCCTCCTCCGCCGCCGTAACTGTATCCTCCACCGCCGTAACCTCCACCACCATGGCCGTAGCCTCCTCCGCCGTGGCCGTAGCCTCCTCCGCCGTGCCCACGACCACTGCTGATGTGCTTCTTTGTGATATGGATGTTCACATCGACCACGGCGTGTTGGCTGTGCCCACCACCGCCGTGATGATGGCCACCTCCGTAGCCGCCACCACCGTAGCCGCCACCACCGTAGCGGCCCCCACCGTAGCCGCCACCACCACCCAACCGTACCCCCCACCGCCCCCACCCCAACCACCACCACCGTAGCCACCGGCGATAACTTGCTGCAGAAGTACTGCCGACACTGCGAGCAAGAGCAGGCCTGTGTTCATCTTGTAGTACGTCCTACGAAAGAAGAGACAGAACGGAACACGGGGTTAACTGGGTTTATAGACGTTTTTTTCTACTCTTTTTAGGAGTGAGGGCAGGCCGGTTAGCGGTTAAAATTTTACATCCACCAGAAAAAATTTCGTCCGCACTTTCTTTCACTTTCTCTCCATGAGAGAACGTGGTTACACATTTTAAAATTTTAGTTTGCAGCGAAATATGTTTCTACCCTTTCGCATGAGCCGCGAAGCAAATACGCACTTTCCTCGAGGGGGATTCTGTGACTCTAAAGTACCGAGTAGGTACTATGGGGTAAGCACCATGTGGTAACTCAGAATCGACTTCGTCTGTGTGCCTTGTCCAGCTTCATAGTACAGAATATAGAAACCTCTAAACGCATGCAGAACATTACCCTAGTAACAATAATGTATTTTAATTCGCGAGCCCCTTACCTACTCATGTTTCGCCTCACCTGGAAATTAGCGTTCACTTTCACTGTTGGCGGTAGTTTCCAAAAAAGCATTCACAAGCACTCCACGTCATTCACTCTGGAACTAAGTTACGGTACCCATTCCTAAAAAGGATGCCTGAATGTCATAAAGCCAGCTTCGTACACATAAAGCAGCGTTCGCAAAGACAGACCAGCTAGGCAGGCGCAAACACTTACCCGTTACGTGATTCGTCTTAGTCCGTGGAGCAGCGCGTAGTGATATGGCTTTCGCACTGTTGCCCACCGCCTATATCAGTCCGAGCCGCTTCCACCGGGAAAATACCGTGCGTCGGGAGCGTGCGCCAAGTACAACCAGGGTCAGGGTCAGCGGTTTCGTCCACAATGCGTCGTCCCGCCGCTGGTCGCAGCCTCCAAACGAGTCGCCTTGTATGCTCGTGCAGTCGGCTCGTAATGGCACCTTAGCGGCAGTCTCTCTCCATTAGGGCTTTCCACAGCGCCGTACAAATGTCGTCTTTATCTCCTCGTGACGTCGATGCGCGAGGAGGGCAAGGATGACAGCAGACCCTCCTGAGTACATTCTGCCCGCCCCGGCCGGAACCTGCCACGGGCTATTTGGAATTTCACCACTCACTATGGCGACGTCGGCCGGGGACAGCCTTGTAGTGACGTAATCAACCTTGTGGACGAATGCTGCTGAGAGGATTGGAGGGCGGCGCGTAAACATATCAACGCTGAGAAAAGTTGCAGCTGGAGTCATTTCAATCTACGCCAGGCTCTGGGCAGACGCGAGAAACTTTTTTTTTATTGCTTGGCAACGAGACAGCGTGTGCTTGTAGATCTGTTACGCGTGAAGAGACAACGAGGAAGATGTAAATATTCATGAACAATAATTCACCGAACCGGATCTCGGCAACGCGCTTTATATTACGGCGGTTTCGGAAAAGCCCGCCGAAAGCCCTGCGGCGTTCTTTGCGCGCGTAGTTGGCTGCATTCAGCCCGATAAGGTCACGAGATCTGTATTAATTGGCATGGTATGAAGAAGCCATGTCATTTACACGTGTAAGTAACCGAAGAAACAGGAAATTATGCGTCCTGTACAAAAGTCAGTCATTGTAAGCGTATATAGAAGACAACTTATTGTAGCTAATCCCACTCCAGAAGGAAGGCGTAAGGCCATTGACTTCATGTCGTTAGCAATCATTTTATGGGTGTATTTATATTTGTAGAAGTTTGTCACTGCCCTTGTGTTCACTCTGCGTAATGCCCACTTCTACGACCATGATGCAACTGACTAAGAAAGCGCTTTGCTACCCATTCATTAATTTCTACCGCGACCTACTAGCGCCTTGGACTCTGCAGGAGGGTTTTTAAATAAATAAATAAATAAATAAATAATACACACTGAACTATCCCTATTAGAACGGCGGACCCTCCACAATACATCCGTGTGCTATCGCTGTTTAATAGTTCTTCCAGACTGGCGAGGAGCCTTTTGTATTGTGTTATTTTGTCATGTGAAATTCTGCTGCCTTCCACACTCGGAAAAACATTCGTCCTGCCATTAAAGTCTGCTGACGTACTTTAAAAGGAAAGCTAAGGAAAGCACGGTGGCTTCCCCTAGCAATACCTAGTAGAGACTCCTTTACTGCTGCATCGTGTTTGCACCTAGCCCGTCTCAGTTCACTTGTTCACTTTGCACCTCCTTTGACAATGAGACGACTCCACATCATTCGCTATAAACAGAACGGCCAGAATGGCATTCCTCAACACGCCTAATGGCGTGTCATTTTACTCTAATGCCCCCTCATCAACCCGTGGGATGGAAGGAAAAAAGGTGAAAAACAGGCAGGGTCGTTAACCAGGCTGTGACCTATTTTGCTATCTTACACGTGGGGAAGGGAACAATGGGGGGAAAAAACGAAGACAGTAGAAAATAAAAGAAAGATAAGGACAGAGGTTACCCATCTACCAGAGATCCTTAAGGTACACCAGTCGCGGAAATTCCGCTCAGAAACTCCGGGCGGCGCCAGCACCCCAGCTTTGAGAAAATGTTGCAAAAGCGAGGGGACATTATCCTTGAGTTTCAAAGAAACACACTGACTTTACTCAACAATGTTTAAAACAAAACATAAGACGTTTCGCCACCTATGCGGGTGGCATCGTCAGTAACAAACTGGCCCCTAAGGGGCCCGTAAGGCAGCGGCCGCAAGCATTTGAGCACTGCTTTCACTTTGTGCCGACAGGATGACGGGCTAGTCAATTTGCCCATTGCTTGCCCCAGTTTTCAATCAGCGCGAGGGGCCAACCGCGAGCCGGTTTTTCATACATGGCGCCTATAGGTAGTTTCGTGAGTTTTGCAACTAAAGTATATTGAGTAACTCTGCTCATCAACTGCATCTTATAAGGATTAGGATGACCTGCCGCTGTCCCTTACGCCAAGCGCGAAGCGAGACAGTGCCTCCACTCGATTATTCTTCCCCTATTACCTTATGTAACCATAGTAAGGACGGTGGCGATGTGTGGTAACGTACTCATTGACGCATTATATTTATGGTTAAAGCCTTAACTGCCCCGCTGTGCGAACAATCGGCGTCCGTATCGTTGCTGTCCGGTAGAGGAAATGACCGCCCTAAAGAGTTAATAGAAATGAAAGCCCCTTTCTTAACAGAAGGATGGCTAAAACGGGAAGCTTTTTCCCATACAACCTAAGTCAAAGTCCAAAATCCAAACTACTTCGACCACCTCGGAGCATAGAGTTTCATACTAATATACACTAAGGGAAATCTGTCGCTGCAGTCGCGGGCCGCCGTGGGCGGCGCCACTGCTGCTAGCGACGTTCCTCGGCTGCTTGGCTTAGCTAGCCATACGGCTTCTTTTTTGTCTCGAAGCCAAAATTAACGAAAACAAGTAACATTTTTTCGTGTTCATCGTACATTAAGCTTCTAAAAAACTACTGACATTTTGGAGGTTCAATTTTATAATAACAAAACAAATTTCATAGACCGTCTACGGTAATGTTGTTGCTTTTTTGCAGCCATGGCCAACGTTTCAGCCTGTTCATGAGCCATGCCAAGGACAAGTGGAACGTACCTGCCGGGTACATGACGGAACGCTCGCTGAAGCCCGGCTCCCCTAGACAGTGGCGCCAGATTTCCCTCTAGTATATATTAGTATGAAACTATGCCTCGGAGAGCGCGATCGGACATACGCCGGTTTTATAACGTGAGAGACCTATTTTCGATTCTGACCACGGGAATAGCTTTTTTTAATGAGTAGCCTTCTTGGCCAAGTATTCGCACAGCCAGGACTGTGTAACGCCCTGCATTTCCACAAAAATGCTGATTTTGCGGAAGTTCCTCCTATGATCGTTTTAATAGCGTAAATGGACATAATTGGTCGAACATAATTTTGAAAAACAAGAAATTAAGAAAAAAATAGAAAGAAATGGCGAAAAGTGGCGAACCGTATAACGCCCTGTTTTTGCACAAAAATGCAGATTTGGCGGGGGCTTCCAGCTGTGATCGTTGTAAAAGCGTAAATGTAGATTATTGGTCGAGGAGAATATTGAAAACACCAAAAATTAAAAAGAAATAGAAAAAAATAGCGAATAGTGGCCAACCGTGTAACGTCCTCTTTTTGCACAAAAATGCACATTTGGCGGAGGATTATAATTGCGTAAATGTAGATGAATGGTAGAAGAGAATTTTGAAAACAAAAAACAAAATTAAAAAAATAGCGAAGAAATAGTGGCGAACCGTGTCACGCCCTGTATTTCCACAAAAGTGAAGTTGGCGGAGGTTCCACCTGTAATCGCTATGATAGCGAAAATGAAGATAATTAATTGGTAGAACAAAATTTTGAAAAACCAACAGGCCAGAAATATATAAAAACTAGAGGTAGTACCCGGTGATGCCAGGGAAGGGCTATATTACTAACGACACTAATGGGCATAACACGTGTTCAGTTATTTGTTAGTTGTCATAATTAGCTAGTTCATCACGAAGTTGTACACAATATAGAACTCCTGCCTGCTGTCAATACGTGGGCTTTAACGGAGGCGTGTCGTGGTAATGGGAAACGTCTGGAGCTCGTGTTTTACTGCAACTATCGCTAAACAAATCGCACCAGTATGGTGCGCTCAAGCGCGTGAGTGATGTATGAGTGATGTGAGGCAGTGAAAAACGTTTTTATTAAAGCCGGTGAAGGGGGGGCAGTTCCCTATTCCAGGAAACCATGTGATGAGCGGGCAGCCTTCGCTCTGGAAACCAAAAGTGTCTGGACATCCAGACCGCTAGCTGCTAGTCACCAGGTTTTCCCACAGCTCAGGGTTGGGAAGAGGGATGGAATAGAGGGGAGATTGGGCCTTTGCTTTCACTCTAATAGCATATGAGGAGGAGTGACGGGTTGTAAACAGAACTTGCATTCGGCGGGAAGTTGCGTTGGGAACAAACAATGGAGGTGGACTGGCTGAGGGAAAGTATTTTTACCCCTGGAAAGTGTTATCTACGCAGGTATGAACGATGTTCATCGGTCACAGTTTTATGATATATGACACGGGCTCCTACGCAGGCGCGTGGTTGCAGAAAGTGCCAACAGATGGCGAGCGCTATGCGAACGCGGGAAAATTCAACTCAATTTCACGTCCAACGGGTTGCAAATTTGAAAATCTCACTGGCCTTCTTATGCGAATGTTAGGACAAAGTCCTCAAATCTATTTTCGGGCCAAATGTATTGCCACCATTTGCGAACAAAAAGAATTGGATATGTCAACGGGCTGTGTGATTATTGCGGAGTGTGTCAAAACACACCGTTTTCCCGAAATCCCGATTCCCTCTATAAGGTAGGTGTCATAGAAAAATGTTGTAGAACAGTGTTTAGATACCTGAGTAGGTTACCCATATCAACACAAATCAGTTAAATATCTGAAAGGCGAGAAACAAAAAATTAACACCTGAAAGTTTTTTCATTCCCTTTCAATCTCTCCTTGGTGTTTTTCGTACCTGATTCGTACCATAACAGGCCTACCACGCCACACTAGGACGGACGGGCTGGAACAAGCAGTGCCACCTCCTCCAATAACAAATCTAGTCGAAGAAGTCAAGCTGCGATTCCAGAAGCACCTGGGAAAACATGCCACAGGGACGAGCCATTTTTAAATGGGACACCTTGAACAGCAATTTTGACCCTGAAATCTTTCCTAAATCCATCCCACCTTGGGAGAGACCTGCAATCGGCCCTATCCGGGCGACGACCCATTCCCCGCCCTCAACGAGCAGCTAGGGAACAGTACGTCTGCACTCTGGTCAATGACAAAGCCCACGATGAAGTTATGTATTCACCGATGCCGCTATCCAAGACATAACAGCCGCCGTTGCTTGGACTTGCCCCGAGGTTCCACAACTAGTGGTTCTCGCAACATTACGAACACCTATGGCCTCTCGGATGAAGTGGAACTCTTTGGAATTCTGGGCGCAGTTCAAAGCATCCAGACCCATTGTTCAACCATCCACACAAAGAAGTTCCGCATCATCACTGACTCGCACGTTGCCCTCCGGGAACTGAATAGGACCTTCACGCCTAACTCTACGGCCACGAACATCCTCTACTTAGTACGGGACCTGTCTCATGAAGGAATCACGATACGCATGGTCTGGACACCTGCGAACACGTCTGGAGCGGACGACAACCGAACGGCGCACAACGCTGCCCGGGAGTGTCTACTAAATCCTCCCACGGTTCTCGACACCACTTCAGCACGATCTGACCCACCGAGCACATCTCAACAACACTGGCAACAAAAACTTCGTCAAGCTAGAGCCCTCAGCCGGCACCGGCTAGCCGAGGCCTCACCCCTGGTTTCCTCGCACCACTAAAGCCCCTTTCCCCAAGAACAGGAGAGGTCTTCGCGAACAAAGTTTATGCCAACTCGGCCTATACCCCTGATGTGATATCAAAGTGGACGAACCCAAGGCGTCCCTCCTTACCAAGGTTGCCCCCACCGTGGCAGCAACGAGAAACCCAACCTTTTCCACCTTATTTGGTCATGTGCAGCCTTCTCAGACGGCCGTGCGCAGTTGCTAGCAAGCGCCACGGTTCCGACGTCGGCGTTAGAGCATTTCGAGTATGTTAGGGTCAACACAGAAATGTTAGAAAAAATCACAGACTTTGCCCTAAAAAATATCTCTATAAGATGGTTTAATGGCTGACCGACTACCTGTTCAAGTTCACCAGTCACAAATGAACACCGTTGCGCATCCGTCTTGCCCCACCAACCGTAATGTGCCATCAAGAACTATGCCGGACACCCCCTCCCCTCAGGGGAAGGCCAGTGTGTGTGTTGCTCCAAAAGGAACCTCGAGAGACAGCTACAGTGACCGCTACAGTGAAGCTTGAACATTACTTAGTTGTACTACAACTACTTAGTGGCGTCTTTCCCAATCCTACTTTCCATTCCCTACCCACAGGACTTTATAGCCTCCTCCTGAAATAAAGTCATTCATTCATTCATTCATTCATTTTTAATTTTTTCGCATATTGAGCTGAAACACAGTAATCACAATGTGCTCATGAAATTTGAAGCCGTTTGAACCAGCCGTTTGGCTAGGCGTGGACATCACCTTTTAGTATTTTCGGCTCATCAGGCGTGTCATTTCTAAAGAACAATTTGGCCCTTTTACCGGCATCGCAGGGCGAAACCCCTAAAATTGTTTTTTCTGCATTTGTAGGAGAAACATATGTTACCAAAAATCAATCGGATAACTGAATCAGTGAAAGATTTATTGGCGAATCTTTAGGCACGTCCATTTTAGTCCGTTGCGAAATCACCTCGATAGTGTTGGTTAGGGCGAAATCTTAAAACTACTTTTTAGATATTCTTAAAGGCTAGACATATCAGCAAAAAGTGCTTCGATATGTGAACGGGTGACCGAGAAAATCACGAATTTAGGAAAACGCGATTTCGCCCTTTTCCTCGGTTACGGGGCGCAATTTCCGAAAATCCATTCTTAGTGAGCACCTACGGTTTTACGCAAATGTACTCGCGAAATTTCAAGTCACTTGATCTACCAGTTTTGGCTGGGCGTTGATGAGTCAGTCAGTCAGTCAGTCGGGCACTTCTTTTCATAGGTATAGATAGCGAAAAGTTGCGAACCGTTGCATTATGCGAAAAGTTGCATTACGATTTTCCTTACGCGCCGAGAAATTACTTTACTCGTAACACATAGCATTATGAGCAATGAAGCGTCAACAGCAGAACTACTTCGAAACAAGTGAAAAGAACTACGCACTGCATCTTGACGCAGAAAACCGGGCCGCAGGAATGCCGATTCACGAAAGTGCAGCGAGCACACCGCAGCTGTCCCGGCGTCTTATCAAGTAGACATGGGTTTCTACAGAAGTTCACTCAGCATTCACGCCTGCAATTTCCTGGTTGCATTATTAGGCAAGTGTCGCAACAGATAAGTAAAAAGAGGACAATGGATCAATGCAAACGAAAGCGACGGCAGTATCTAAAAGCACATAGCAGGAAAGATCTGGCAGCACCGCAGCACGGAGCAGCCACAGCACGGTACTGTGATGGAAATAATGCTTGCGCATACAGTGCGGGAAAGCAACGAGCACTACAAGCGTTGTAATGCAATAGAGAAGGCACTAAGATAGACAATTAAAGCGACTCGTTTAAATTCGAGTGGTACTAGCTTGGAGAGTCCTAGAGTAATTGACACCACTTGCTCCGAGCCAGCCTGAGGTGAAATCAAGAGATAACTGTGACATAACAAAGCTTTAGACCCATTTTTTTTCGAAGCACCACCACGTCCCCTTACACAACCCCCGTGCACGTATTAACAGTACTATAGTTTCGCGTTACCTGTGGAAATGAGAGGAAAATGGTGCAGTAAAACGCCAGGCGTACGGGAGTTGCTGTTGCAACCTTGTACAGCACATCGTTTCCGTAGGTACCGAGGAAGCGCTCCGCTCCAACCGTTGGCAGCATCGTCCCGTAGTTCACCATGCCCGCCGGGCACGGTACTAAACGTGTTCACCGACGATACAACGCACCTCGCAACTCCACGCACAGCAAAAATTAAGTGCACACCAAATTAACAAAGAAAAACGAATGCAAATGCGCACCACCAAAACACGCGAGGGGCGTTTCCTAGCAGACGAACTTTAGGAGCGCCTTTCCGAACACTACAAGGACTGCATCACAGAGCAATGACATGTGCCATTCTTCAGAGGGCGCTAAAAAAAGGGTTTTGAGAATGAACAGCATTTTCATAAATTATTGACACAATGTGCCTAAATAAATGTGATTCGAAATAAATATCGCTCGTAAAATATAAATGTTGTTTTATTGTAGAACAAAACCTGGTTTTTTGTTACTAGTGTTTGTTCCCTCCTCACCTAGTCGCGCTTCAATCGGCACTCCCACAAGCCCCCGTGCTGATGTCGCTGGCAATAGGTTCTGAACCGCTTTTCGCCCGAAGCTTCGCTACCATTTATATTTACCTTTGTGTCGGCACTCTTTTCTCCTAGCGACGATTCATGGGCGCCACCATTTTGTTGTTTATACGTTTTAGTCGGTCAAATCTGGTAGATTTACTTAGCTTGCGTGTCCTCCCTGCTCTCCGGCTGCGCGCGACTGACGCCGTTCCGAACGCCAATCAAAGATAACGCGTGTAACAGCATTTCAGCAGCAGAAGTGCGTCCGAAGATGCCGTTCTGCTGCATCTTTGGCAGTGTTGTTAACAAACGACCCGGCCGAAGTTAGCGGCGAGGCCGTAGAAGCGGCAATCTGGCAACACTGATAAACGCCAAAATGGCCGGCGCTGCTGACTTGCGTGCCTCAGTGGCGGTACTCTGATACCTTATTTAGTGACACTAATTCAACCATCTTTCACCTCACCCACGATCATCGACATCGTCAGAGAAATTTGACTTTCCTGCCGTGCGTTTTGGTGTGGACAGCCGCCACCAGTAAGGCAAAGAAAACTTCGCTTTAAAATCACAGTTCACGTCGCAGGCGAGTGAAACCCGGGTTCCAGAGTAGAATCCGAGTGCGTTAGCACTGCGCTCTGCTTTAGAACGCTGCCGGCGGCGGAACAAGAGTTAGTCTAGTGCCTTTAGCAATGACGTCATATCGCGGGGCAGATGAACTTGACGGCACGTGTGCAGAACAGGTGGACCTCAGCCACGGAGAACTCTGATTCTGGTGAAGTTATGGAGTGAAGAGAGAGAGACAAGACTTTATTGTGCCCAAATAAGAAGACTGGTCTTATGTCTTCTTTCTTGCAAGGGTTCGGCCGACCAATGGGAGTCAGCGGCCTCTCTTGCTATTTCGGAACCGGAGCTGTGATCTTCAGCGGTAGAGCTGTGCAGCGCGGCCTCCCACTGGCTCTATCGTTGTGTATGTTTAGCAAATAAGTGCTGTGTTCCTGTGGGTTCGTAGCGATGTGCGGGCACTTCCACATCATGGAGAGGGTAGCCCACCCTGAACGAAATTTACATTTCGGGTCATATAAGTCGGGATACATCTGGTGATACAGGACTGGGCTTTGAAACGAATTGGTCTGCAATAGTCGTAGTGCTACAGCCTGTCTTCTATGGAGTGACTGGTGGGGGCAGGGATATGATCGTCTGCCCTCCCTATAGTAGTTGAGAATTTCCCGATACGTAAGAAGCCTACCGCCGTTCCGAGAAGTGCCCGTGGATGCGACTGGCAAGTTGGTTTGGTTGGTGAGAGGGACCCACAGTAGCGTGACTGTGGTGAGGTTCTCCGTGTTGGTTAGATGTCTGAGAATGGCAAGTGTCTTGGGCGATATACGTCCTCTAGTGAAGTTTCCTAATGGCAGCCTGCGAGTCTGAGACTACCACACCCAACGTTTGGATGCTGGAGATCGCTAGGGCGATAGCCGCCTCCTCCGCTTCCACCATGTGCGTAGTTACAATTGTGCCAGCCGCGTGCTGACCTCCTCGTTAGTTGGTTGCAGCTATACACATGGCACTCTTCTCTCGATATTCGGCTGCATCCGTGTACCACACATTGGGCTCCGCTCGAAGTCTCTTGGACAAAGCTCGGACTCTGGCTCGCCTACGTCCTGTGTCCTGGGTGGGACGCATGTTTCTAGGGGGAGGAGCGAATTTTATATGCGATCTGAGTGCAGTTGGAGTGTAAACTTGCTCGGGGGTCTCCGCGTTCACCTCTACGCTAAGATCGCTCAGAACTTTTAGTCCTGCCCGTCTAGATGAGAGACGTACGAGTTGTGCCATGCGTTGCGCCTCGATGTATTTCTTCCACAGTGTTGTGGATACCAAGTTCAAGTAGTCTGTGTGTCGGGGCAGAAATAGGGATGCCTAGAGCTTGTTTGTATATGTTCAGGATTAGTGTATTTATTTTCTCCTTTTCAAGTCTTCGGAGTCGTAAGAACTGCGCGGCATATGCAGTTCGACTGATGATGAAAGCCTGAACGAGTCTTCTAATGCTTTTTTCAGACATCCCTTAATATCTATTGGAGATTCTCGATATCATGCGGCTAACTTGCATCGCATGCTTCCACAGTTGTTTCAGAATTGCTGTGTTGTATCCATTAGCTTCGATCTGAAGGCCTAATATTCTAATGGTATCTACGTTTGGTATGGCAGTCCCATCTTTGTTTGTGATTGAGATGCTTCGGCGACCTTGAGGCTGGCGGCCGTTCGAATAGATGACAAGTATTTTCGATTTTTGCGGGGAGCAGCAAAAACCTCTAGGGATGACATAGCTCTCAACAACTTCTATTGCTTGTTGTAGGGTAACCTGTATCATTCCATCGCTGCCTCCTGCTACCCAGAGGGTAATGACGTCTGCATAGAGACTATGACTAAGTCTGGGTATCTCACTCAGTTTCGGAGGCAGCCCCATGAGGGCCACGTTGAATAAGAAAGGAGAAAGGACTGATCCTTGGGGAGTGCCCTGTTCTCCCAATTGTATGGGGTTAGTCTGAATATCACCTATCGTGAGGCTGGCTGCTCTCGTCGTTAAAAGGTCTCTCACATAGTTGTAGGTGCACTTGCCCACTCCGAACAGCTCGAGATTCTGTAGTATGTCTGAGTGTTTGACTTTGTCAAAGCCTTTAGTCAAGTCTAGTCCCAGGATGTGTCGCCAGTGTGCCATTCTAAGTAACTCGCTCCAAGAGACGAAGGAACTAGAGAGAAGAAAGAAGAGTAAATAAGATGTAGCAATAAAGAACTCCTTTTCTTCCCTCTTCTATTTACGATCTCCGGATGAACCTTATGACCAGCGGTGACCTAGCTGCCCGGAAACTACTGGTCTCCGGGGAAGACATCGCCAAATCATCATTTGGTCTCCTGCATTGAAAAACCACGCGTATTTCTCTATGGGAATATGGGAATAAATTCTCTGCTGCTAGTACCGTGTTAATCTGTGAAACACGGTTAATTAGCGCGGTAAAGACGGGACAATAAGGAAAGACCACACAAGACTGCGGTGGACCATTTAGCTGACCATTGCCGCCGCTGCCTGTGCGTTCCACACTGTGTTCCACTTTTCGAGAAGACACTGATATTGCGCTGTTTTAAGACCAAGCCAGCCGGGAAATGTTTGAAGCGTGGGGAACCACGAGAGCCGGTGATAACTGTGTAAGCAGGGCATCTATTAGTTTGTCACAAAAAGAAATAGATTATCTGAATGCGCACTGGCCACGTGCGTAACGAAATGCACCACTTGACTTTGTCGCGAATTTTTCTTGCTGCTTTGGCTATGTTCACGCATGCACCGTTCCTGTATATCTTCCTGTGCGTGTAGTAAAAATTTTAAGTGATGCCAGCGCTAGACCCGTGTGGTCTGTCCTTATTGTCCCGTCTTTACCGCGCTAATTAACCATGTTTCACAGTCCGAACCAACTAGCCCACATTTATGCGTTGACAAGTACTGTGATAAGTAGCGCCATGGGAAGACATCATGCTTTCACTTCGTAAACACGCAAGCAGACTTGCGGGCCCCGAGCATTTTTTTTTTTCGAATCGGGGAGGCAGCAGCGCACGAAAAAATTACACAATGTGAATGTAGCACTCGAGTTCCTGGCCACTCAGGAGGAAGCCCTTTTGAAAAACCGTAACACATGGAGGTATTGATTGTGGAGCGCCCGCCGTTCCTAATGGAAGGCTAGGTGCTGTACAATTTCCCCTGAAGAATTCTAAGACGGTACTAGGTGACAGTAGGCATTGCGTCCGCTCTTACGTCTTATACCTTCGAACTTCTTTCTGCCACGCTACGAACTGGCGTACAGATAGGCAATCGTTAAAACCTGCATGTTTGTCGGAAATTCCTGTAGCACTTCAAAAATCCCGCCTTCCAGGGCCCTGCTGTCGGCGCTGACTAGATTCGCGTATGCACCTCAGCGGTCAGGTTACTGTACGTTTGTTGCCTCGCAGAGGCCCATCGCTTTCCGTGGTAATGGCGTTGGCTGTGATTATTACCCCATTCGGTTTTTTTTTCGAGAATCAGGGTAATGCAAACATGCAACGCGGTACCATTAGAACTGTCATTGGGTAATTCAACACGGGATATCCCAGCACTGCCATTGTTGCAGGTAATGATCAGACCGACGTTCCTTGTTCGTCGCGCCGAAACGGAAAAACGGTGGTTGAGTACTGACGCGTGGGAATTTCACCGGCACGAAAAACGTGTCCCGCGCAGGAGCGTTCACGGTCAAACACAACCCCATGCCACGTGCCGTCACGGACTCCCATCCCTGCCGTCTTAATGACTGCCTGGCGCCATCCAGGGTCGCGGAGTGCAACAGAGCCATAGACAGAAAGGCAGACGCGTGTAAAAAGAAAACGTCGACTGGATTTCTCAAGCAAACGAAGGATACCTGCGCATGATAATGTCCACAGTGTTGCAGTAAAAGCGGAGCCAAATTTTAAAACAAAAAACGTAAGCTAATATCACGTTTTTTTTCTTTATTACACAAAAGGTCCACTACGGTAAAAGAGATTGCAGGGCAGTAATTAAACGGTGATAACGATCACAGCAAATTATTTAGTTCATGTTCTTTTTTGCACGCTGGCATTCAGATGCACTTAACGACTACGTGATTTCCTAGATTTTATATTGCTAGAGAGCGGGGTCCTTGAAGAACGGGCTTTAACGGGCCCCTTGGGCAGCGGCTCCAGAGTCTCTTGCATTGAGCGCATAGAGTAGGCGGCAATCAGAGCGCTCGATCGAGTGTCGGCAAAGGATTTCCTGTGCTGTGCAGGTCCCTCCATTTCTTCAGGCAGGTACTCGGCGGCCGCGACGGAGAGTGCCGTTGCGAGCGCAGTGCCGGCAAGCAATAGCTTCTTGAAATGCTCCCGGGACGGTATCGTCTGCGCTATCATGTCGCCAACAATCAGGCAGCTCATGCCAACGCCGTAGGCAGTGCCGCGAGCCGTCACGGAGTACAAGCCGAGAATCAGCACGAACAGCACGGCCATGGCTACGATTACCGACACCCTCATGACCACGAAGAACACGTCCCTCGACAGCGTCTCTTCAGGTGTGTACGTTCCGGCGAGGCCGATGGAGGCACTGCTCAGCAGAAGCCCTGACACCACGACGACTCGCTTCGGGCCGAAGAACGGTAGGTACAGCAGCACCGACACCACCACAACGGCCGACAGGACGATGCTCACTAGCTTTGTTCGGAGGTTAGTCTGGATGGTTTCGTTGAGAACGAATGCAAAGAAGACGAAAGTAATCACTACCGACATGTAGCATATGAATATCGTTCGTACCAAGTACCTCGGAGCACAGAGCCAGTTGCGCTCCTCTCTTTCGGCCCGCTCCCACGGCCGGGGGTGCTGCAGAGTGGCCTGCTCGTACGAATGCGCCAGCCGAATATTGTTGATGCGCGCGGCCCTCGAGCACACCCGCTCGGCGTCCGACACGAAACCGCGCGCCATGAGCCAGGCGGGGGACTCGTCCACTGCGCAGAAAAGGAAGAACGTCGGGAACGTGGGAGCCAAAAGCTTGATCTGATAGCTCGCCCAGCCAGTCCTGCCCAGCGCCGCTAAGAGCAGTGTCGCCGGTATGAGTATTATGCAGGCCAGAGCGACTAGCGATTGGTAGATGGCGAACTTGTGAGTGGGCGAGACCTCGTACAGCAGCACGAAAAGCGGTGGCAATAGGGCGCTCGTGGCGGCTGACACGATGCTGCGCACGGCCACGAAGAAGTAGAAGCCTTCCGGCCGGGTGCTGGCGACGCCCGCAATAAGCACGGCCGGAATGGTGAGCAGTATAACGGTTCGACGGCCGATGTGGTCAGCTGCGGTGCCGGCGACCATGAGGGCGACGATGCATATCGTGGAGTACACGACCTTCACGAGGGACAGCAGCCAGGCTCGGTCGCACACCAGGTTCCACTCGCTCACGGCGTTCGGGCCGTACGGGGTCAGGTCGAACTCCCACGAGGAGCAAGCGACGACGTGGCTTCTGTAACCGCCACCCGGAGGATGCCGAACGAGGCAGCGGCTGTGCTCGTTCTGGTCGTCCCGAGGGATCGCCAGCCACATCCATTCCTCCACGCTGAAGTTGGCGAAGGACGCGGGCCGCCGGCACCAGTGATCCATGACAGCGAACGTGATCTTGAAACTTCGGTGTTGCAGCAGAAAGCTGCAGCATCCGATGGCAGTGCTGAAAACGACCATCAGCTGGAAAAGGCCGTCCCCGAATGGCAGCTCGCTGCTTCTGGCCTGTCGGGTGCACTGAGAGGCGTCCCTCGAAGCTTGACCGCTGGGGAGGACGAGAGCGCATTCAGTGGGTTCCATTCTTCTTCTTCTTCTTCTTCTTCTTCTTCTTCTTCTCTTCTTCTTCTTCGTTTAGGGGTGTGAGCGACCCCACCGAGTCGACAACGTACCTCCTATGCGCCCCCTGTTGTTCCAACCGATCCTATGTAATGCCTGCCTGTATTTACACTTAGGGGATGATGGAACGAGCAGAGGGCTCTAGCAGCACAGAGTTTTCCTTTTGGATCCCCCGGGTTTTGGAGATCATGGTGACTGGCGCGTCTAGCAGCTAGTTCTCGCTGCATGTCCAATACCCCAGAAATCAAGCTGCGATGTTTAGTTGTAGGTCGACGATAGAAATAAAATACCTCCATGGAGACCAAACCCGTATTGGAAGCTTTCTGTGCACGCTTGTGCGTGTGCGTGCGTGCGTGCGTGTGGTGATATTTTTAATGCAGAAGTTATCAGTAACAACTACGATGTCATTGTTTCCTTTTGGTGCCCCGACTGCAAGTTGTATTAGATGTGCATTAGCGGTGTCAAAGCTGAGGTATGCGTATATTCTTATAATTTCTTAGCACCTCAGACTTCGAGATTGAGACAAAAACATCAACGATACGAAGTGAAAATGCGGCATCGTCAGCCGTGTTCACCATACAATTTTGGTTTATTCAAAATATTTCTGCATTATAATCATATCCATTGTAATTTTTACGGCAGCGGACAAGTAAGCTTCATGCTAAGGAAAACAGGTCAGTGTGTGGGGACTCCCAATGCTCTTTGCCAGACGGCCCCAGTGTCGTTACGTGCCGCTGGTTCCATTCGACCAACTGCGGGAATTCTAGCTTGGAGTGGGCAAACTGATTACTCTTTTTTGATGCCAAGCAACGAGGTCAGTGGTGACTTTGAGCCATGGGATCCTGAAATCCTTGCCAATATGTGGATTTTTTTTTTCGCGAAGGACTTTCCTGGGAGCTGCAATGGAGTTGATCACATTATGAAAGGCAATTTAATTTCAAATAAACCCAGTGCGTTGTTTGTCTCGGCGGTCACTTAAACCGCGACTCTGGATATATAGTCAGGGAGCGGTTGTGAGTCATGAAGCCGGTGTGACAAAGCGATTGCGGAGGAGGACAAGATTTGGCGACGCCTGCGATACCCCAGCCACAGTGTAACAAAATTTCACAATAGGAAGGAAGGAAGGAAGGAAGGAAGGAAGGAAGGAAGGAAGGAAGGAAGGAAGGAAGGAAGGAAGGAAGGAAGGAAGGAAGGAAGGAAGGAAGGAAGGAACAGTACAGGAAAGGCAGGGAGGTTAACCAGGAACCTGTCCGGTTGGTTACACTACACATGGGGATGGGGATACGGGAACTAAAGGGAAAGAAAGAACAGCGCTGTATGTTAAGAGAGAGGAAATAAGGAATAATAAAATTAGAAGGAAAGGCGTGGATATGAAGTACAGAGGCAGTACAAAGCCCGCACGAAAGAAAAAAACGGAAATGCGCAAAACTGAGGCGGTAAACTGACAAAATTGGCGAAAAACGACGGACGCTGGACGCTATTAACGTCCCTACAATCGTTCGGATAGGCCCGTGTCCTTTGAAAATCGTAATAAACCTTTTGTAGCCTTTTGGCTACTGTGGCGGGCAATGCCTATGACCCAAAATAGTCTGTGCTGTAGAGGGGTGGGCGTTCGAGTTTGGGGAATTGGGGAACGACCTGCTGCCTCGGCGCTGTGAATCGGTCACAATGGCACAGAAATTATTCAATGGTCTCTTCGGCGGCGCACAAATCGCAAGCAGGGCTGTTGCCAACGCCGATAGCGAAAGAGTAAGCACTGGTGAAGTCGACAGCTACCCACAGGCGACAAAGTAAAGTGCCGTCCGAGCATGACACGTTAGTAGGTTGGTGGAGCTGCAAATCGGGGTCCAGAGAGTAGAGACGAGTGTTTCAGTAGTATTCCAATTAGCGAGAGTGACTTCGCCGGGTGACGGACCGCAGTGACCTTAATGCATGCTGCGCGACAGAGGAATGCATGCCGACATGGCAATTTTATGGGCGTCATGAGCCGCTTAATCCGCATTTTCATTTCCAGTAATGCCGCAGTGGTGTGGGAGCCACTGGAAAATTATATCATGCCCATGCCCAATGACTACGTCACATATGTACCTGATTTCCGCCAGAAGTAGGGGCCGCGGAGAAGGGCACACTGAATGCACTGAAGAGCGGGCCTCTAGTCGTAGAGCACAGCGCCTTCTTTTTTTAGATGCGACTGCATCTCATTCACTCGCCTTGTCCCTCCATACGGCGTTGTTGTCCGTCCACACCCCTCCCCCAATTTCCTCGCCGCGCGAGCTGCGCTCTGCGCCGCTCACCCCCTTTTCTCTCCGATAGCGAACACTCTCTCGCGAGGGTCATTGGATTGCATTCGATTGGATTGGCTTGGCTTGGTTTGGCTTGGATTGGATTGGGTTGAAGTGGATTGTGTTGGATTGTATTGCGTCATAGCCGCGCCACGTTGCGTCATAGCCGCGTCAGGGGGTTCACGGCACGTTTCACGCGATGGGAGAATCAACATAACGGAAACAACAACGGAACCCCCTATGCGTCGCATCTACGCAGGGGTTCCCGCGAGGGGAGGTGGGAATGATTTTTTTTTTGTTATTCCCGCTGTATCAATAAAGTGGCTTCACGAATGGCTTCCAGTTCAGAAACGGTTGATGTCGTCAAGTTTGGAAGTTTAAAATGAACTTCTATAGATTTTTATGGTATTACTACCGCACCGGCAGACCTGGAGGTGGTTGCCGATCCAACCGAGTAGACATGGACCCGATCTCTGTAGGCCTCACGTAGAAAAGGGAGGTGGAGCTGTTGAAGACGATTCACAAATGACATACAGACGCGCAGACAGGCAATTATTACAGACGACCGTCTTTCTTGGCTACTTAAACGCACAAATTTTGGTCTGTCTGTATGTCTGTCTGTGCCTCGATTCATCCACCCGGCCAAAGTAAAGCTGAATCTGCGCATTAGTCGTATATACCCACAGCCAAACCTAAAAGCCTAAGTCCGGTGGCAATCTCCATACTTTTCAACATTGTTGAACAAGAACAAAGCATTACGCAAATGTCAGGCAGAAAATCAATTGGTAAGTGATATTTGCAGTGTTTCTTTATTTAAAAAATCAGGGATGCTTGGTTTTTGCGATATCAAATGCAGAAAATCGTCGCCTGCTGTTTGCCCGCGCCGCTACAGCTTCTGGCGGAATTTTAAGAAATCAAACGACAGCAGTAACGAAAGGTTCCACCAGACAGGCTCCACGTTCCGCTTGGAATGCACCCTACAATCAATCAAATCAATCTCGAAGGGTTGTCCCGCAGTAACACACGCTGTTCCGTGCAAGGCAACGACATAGTAGCAATTGCCCTGACAATAACAGTGTCATCCAGCAATGGGGCCAGGACGCTACTTCTCATTTCTTTTCCTCGAGTATTTCTAGCGTCTCCACATAACTACAAGACGCATACTTTTAAACTCTCGTGTAGACAACAAATCATAATATTGCCGCGAACCATGCATTGGGTTTGTTTGTTCATGTTTTCTTTTTACTGCCCGGCCACGCCCGGCTGTGTTATCTGTATCCAAGCAAAGTGGTGTTCCATCCTGTATTTTTATGCCGCACGGGTTATCTCATTCGGATAAGGAGAGCGTTTCGCCCTAGCGTCACTAGCCTAGAATAATCCTCTTTGATCTACAATGTTCTGGATGTAAATCGACGGTTGGAGAAACGCTCGCGCCGAAATATAAAAGCCTGCAGAGCAGACGTGCGGTATTCGACTGCCGACGCTGGCCTCCGCACGTCACTTTGTTCACTGCTGCTTCGCCGCCTGTGTATTATTTGAGTTGTTAGGGGAGCACAAGTTCGCTCCAGTAAACTTATTTTCCTTCAAGACAGCTGCGTCGTCTTTGGCTAAGTGACAATATAAAGCTTCCCCTAAAGGGCTTGTTTGCATGGTCGATCTCAGGACACCCTTGCTGAGCCCGTGTGCAATAGTCGTGTGTAGTGTACGCGGCTTCCTTCCTGTTGCTTATATCCGATACTTTTCAGAATAGATTTCCAATGGACGACGAAGTACACAAGCATTCACTGGTCGCCGACTGCACGGCTCTCTCTCCCCTGCGCGATTCTCTTCTGCGAGCGCTCCTTCGCGCGCGCTCTGAATTCTTGAAGTCTGAGCGCGCGTTATTTCAAGAGCGCGTGGCAAGAGCAAGTACGGAACGGTGGCGCTATCTCTTAGGCGCGGCGCGCAACATTCCTCCTACCTTTAATGGCGGCTACTACAATCGTTGCCGTCTTCGGCTCATCTGGACGGGACCCATGTACATGACAGTACCAGCAGCTCAATTGCGGATTTCGTCTACTCTTTCCTGGAAGATAGACGCGTCTGAGGGAGCATCACAAGCTAAACACTAGTGCGTATTCAGAGCAGCGTGCGCAGTGTCATGGCGTCATGCACACCTGATGATGGCGGTGATGATGATGATGTGGATGATTCCTTCACTACCAGTGACACTTGACTGCACGCGTCAATAGAGTCAGTTTTACAGAACCTTGCACGACGTGGGCGAGACGTAAACATAGCTTCTGCCTTTGGTATTCGACACTGCTTTGCAAACACCGAAAGATAACCGAGACGGACAGAGGAAAAAAACGTACACTTTCACAAAAAGACGGCGTCTTCGTGCGAAATTGTACGTGTAAGCGTAAGTGTACGTTTCTTTTTCTGCGTCCGACTATTTTATTGTAACAAGCGCAACTTACCTTCAAGAACCGAAATAATAATACCTCACTTAGCCTACAAAAATCCTGATATAAACTCCTACCTGCCCTCCTTTTAAAAACCGAGAACGTGGGGGGATCCCTACATTGCGTAGTCGTATAGTGTGATTCCAGTTTTTATCTGGTTTTTTGCTCGCATTGATTACCTCATGGTAATTAACCTCACTGACGTGTTACCTTTGAATAACGCAGATAACGCGTGGGCCCTGTTCGCGAGCTGCTATCTGCAAAGGAAGAGTACGGTTGTGGATACGATTCATTAAGTCATTCACACGTGAGCTAAGATATTGTGAGAGCAGTTTGTGATTGCCTGAATCCCATGCGCGGTTTGCTTTTTGCGAATAGCGAGCTGATATCCAATCCACCTTCAGTCCTCTATATTTTGTGCTGTCGCTGTGTACCTTCTGTCCTTTGTGTTCTGTGCTCTTTCCCGGTCTTGGTCGTAGGGGGGTTTTGCCACCATGAACAACCGATTTGTCCATGCTACCCCCATTGTAACCTGCGACTGGACAACTGCGGTTCAACTGCAGTATTTGTGATCCCAGATTCATGTATCTGCGATCAGATATAATACTTGTTTTTCCACGCAGAGCGCGCGGGGAGGGGGGGGGGGGGGGAGGGGTAGGTGGAGGGGGGGAGTGAGCTTCTTTTATGAGCATGAACTTCTTTTGGGCGAAAAAAAAAAATGACGCTTAGGGTGACGATATGGGCTAGTTGGTACATTACAGGGCCAGTTTAGGCCCCAGGTAGCCACCTAGGTACACTAACAAAAGAACGCAGAGGAATAGCCGGCAACTTGTGTTTATTTCATGCATAGGGCCCATATAAAGTAACAAAAACTTACGAGCACGCCTAAATACTCCTAATGATGTATTGATTGTGAAATCATTTGGGTTAAATTGCCGAAGTTGTACGGTGATAATTATCATTATCCTTTCGTTTTGTGCCTTTTTCTTCCCCTTTGGGGGACTATGAATTCGCACATAAGCGAGTTCATAACCCCAAGCAAGAGGGACATCTTACGCAATCGCACCTTTCCATCTCCCTAATTACTACTACTTAAAATAGCATGCTAACAATATTCATTGAGGCCTCAGTGCATGTCTCATACGCCCGTATTTAAGTCATAGGCCACAACGATTCCAGGAGGTAACTCTATGTAAGCTTCGCTGAGCTGAGATGTGCTGTCGCAGGAGTTCTCGCATTCCACAAATTCCATACTTTTAAGTGCAGAGCACTTTAGGGGCTGCGCCTTGTCGTAGCTCGCTCGCTTGACCCAAGTAGAGCCGGCGCTCCGTCGTAGCCGCTGTCGTCGCGGCGTAACCCAGAGGCTTCGAAAGCCAAGCGGTTTAAATACTCATAAGCGTTCGAAACTCGTGAACTGCTGGCGCTTTTTATACATCTCCCCGTTGCTTAGCGCAAACAAAACTGCAGGTACATTTGAGGCAAAATATACGTAATTAACCGGCAGCGGCCATGTTCATTTATAGGAACGGTCGTTGCGTTGGTGTTTACGATAGTAATGGAAAAAAAAAGTGGCAGTGCAACGCCCGCACGTGCGGGAGGGAAAGCAAGCACAAAAAATTGGCCCCGTATCTGCTCCTTTCGTTGCAAATGTCGACAAAAGACGATAGTCTTTGTAGACATTTGCCAATGAAATGCCCCCCTTCGCTTTCCCGCTCACCTCTCATGATGTTCCTGTTCCGTCGCGCCCATCCCAAGGTAAACACATTAAAGGTTTGCTCACGGCGATTTGAATTTACCGCGTTCCACTGCTGCAGGCGGGGTTCCTCGATGCCAGCGCTGAAGTACGGCGGAGACGCGCGTGAATCGAGGCGGCCGACTTCAAGGTTAATAGAACCGCGTTGCCGTGCTCCACGTGCGTTCCAAACATAACGTGAAACCTATCTAGTGGAACCTTTCTTTGTTGTTGCCGCGTGATTTCTCATATGCCGCCCGGAGGTGGCGCGGGCAACAGCAGGCGGTACGCGTTGTTCTGCAGTACATGTAAAATATCATTTGCTATCGAAAAACCGAGCATCCAGGAATTTTTTAATAAAGGAACACTGTAAATATACCTCGTGTACTAATTTCCTGTCTTATATTTGCGTAATGTCTTGTTCTTGTTCAACAACGTTGACAAGTATGAACATATAAACCGGGCTTAGACGTTTACTGTTGGCTGTGAGTATATAAAACTATTGCGCAGTAAGGATTTTACTTTGGCCGGGTGGCTGAATCGAGTTACAGACGGACAGACAGACAGACAGACAGACAGACAGAACAACTTTATTTGGCCACAGCTGGGGCGATTAGGCCGGCGAAGTCTTCTCCGTCGTCCGTCGGGTAGCAGGGCCCCTTTTGGGCAGGGGTCCGGTTCCTTCGGCCAAGCGGGCCAGGTCTTCTTGAATTTGGGGGTTTGGGTCACGCAGGGCGGCCTCCCAGCGCGCCTCGCTGGTGATGGTAAGGAGAATGGGATGGGTTCGGTGCCTGGATAGTGGGATGCTATCACAGGCCCATATGATATGGGATAACGATGCGTGAGGGGCCGAACAATATGGACATGCGTCTACGTAGGTGTCGGGAAAGATCGCAGACATGATGGCAGGGGTGGGGAAGGATCGGGTCTGGAGCTTCCGATAGATGACCGCCAAGGATCGGGATAGAGATGGGTGAGGAGGAGAAAAAATGGCAAGCTCCAAGTGGCAATAGGCGAGGATGTCCCCGTATGTGTGCAGCCTGTCCTGTAGAGTGAATATCTCACTATCATTGGCGGCGTCATCGAGCGCTCGGAAGACCAAAGCTCGAGCAGCTTCGTGGGCCGCTGAGTTCCCAGGTAGCGCGGTATGGGCGGAAGCCGAGACGAGAGTGAAAGAGTGGCATCAAATGTTCTGTGCCTTCAAAAGGACGGATAAAGTTGCTGGGGGTAAAGGAAATTTAGGATGGCTGATTTAGAGTCACTGATAATAGTTGTTTGAAGGTGGGGACTGTGTGTCACTCCAACGCGATGGCGGTCTCTTCTCCTGCCGTGGGGGATGTCGTAAGTAAGGACGCGGAAACGAGCTGGACTTGTTTCGAGACAACTACCGTGGCTACAGCAGCCGCTCTGGTAGGATAGGTTGCTGCATCTGTGAATAGCGTGGGGGAGCCTGGAGGGTACGCGTTTTCAAGGGCTTTCGCGCGAGCCAGTCTGCGATCCTCATTGTGTACGGGATGCATATTTCGCGGAAGAGGTTTGATTCGGAGTGTCTGGCGGATGGAAGGGGGGATGTCTACCAATTGATGATAGTTGGAGGTGGGTGGTGAAAGGCCTAAGGAAGAAAGCAAGAGCCGACCGGTGTGACTCTTAGTGAGTCTTTCTAATTGGGCGGTTCGTTGCGCCTCAACTATCTCGTCAAGGGAGTTGTGGACACCCAGTGCAAGGAGGCAGTCGTTGGAGGTTTTTGGAGGGAGTCCGAGGGCTACCCTGAAACATTTACGTATCAAGCCGTCAATTTTGATTTGTTTGGTTAGCTTCATGGTTAGGAAGGGGGTCGAGTATGCTATTCGGGACAGGACAAAGGCTTGTATGAGTCGAATGAGGTTGCCCTCCTTGACACCCTTATGCTTCGAAGCTATTCGAGATATTAGTCTCGTAGTTTGGTATACCCCACGTTCAAGTTCTCGGATAGTGTCCAGGTTGTGTCCCTTGCTATGGAGGCGCAAACCAAGGACCCTGATGGTGTCCACAGTAGGTATGATGTTGCCTGACTGGGTGGTAATCGAGATGTTGGGGTGGTCTTCTGCGTTGGGCCGAAAGAGGGAAAACTCGGACTTTTGTGGCGAGCAGGAGAGGCCGTGGCTAGATGTGTATGTTTCGATCATTTGGGTAGCTGTTTGAAAGGTGTCCTGAATGTGTCCGTCCGAACCCTTGGAGATCCAAAGAGTGATGTCATCTGCGTATAGGGAATGATGGAGGTCCGGTAGGTTCGATAGTAAAGGAGGAATGTCTTTCATAGCGATATTGAAAAGAAAGGGTGATAGCACCGACCCCTGGGGAGTGTCAGTGCTTCCCAAACAGATTGAGGACGTTTTAATGGGACCCAGATGCAGAGTGAGCGTTCTGTCCGATAGAAAAGAACGAATATAGCTGTGAGTCCGCTCTCCCAAATGTGAGTTCATTATACCCTCGAGAATTGCCGAATGGGAGATGGTGTCGAATGCTCCTGTAAGGTCCAAGCCGAGGATAGCCTTGGTTGTTCGTAGAGGAGCAAAATCCTTGTCAATAATATGGGGCTGGAGTTGGAGCATAACATCCTGGGTGGACAAGTTAAGGCGAAAGCCAAACATGGAGGGCAGAAACAAATGTGTCCGTTCGGCAAAACTAGTTAATCTGGAAAGGACAACATCTTCGAAGAGTTTACCCAAACACGATGTCAGTGATATGGGGCGAAGGTGATCTACGTGGGGTCGTTTGCCGGGTTTAGGAATTAGGATCGTTTTGGCAGTACGCCACCATTCCGGGATAGAACCAGACTCCCAGCATTCGTTCAAGAATCGTGTGACAACCACCACTGATAAATCGTCCAGATTACGTAACATTTTATTTGTTATAAGATCTGGTCCTGGGACCCATCTGGTGTTCAGCCGCTGTATGGCCAAAATTTTTGGGTTTAAGTAGCCCAAGAAAGACTATCGTCTTTAAAAGAACAGAACTCCCGCTGGTGCTGTTTCAGGCAGGAGGCGCATGAGCACAATGTGAAGGCGGGAAATTTGAATTTCATTGGGTGGCAGGAGTGAGCGGATAACGGCGCTACAGCCATTATGGGGAATCACTGCTCTGCACTTCCGACAGCTTTAACATTGATCGGACGGCTTTGCTTTTTTAAGCTTCGGTTAAGGGCCCTCACAAACCCCATAATTCTGATTAAACAGTAAACACATCTTGTTCCTGATTTATTTCTACCGTGTTATTTGCATCAATTGCACTAAAACTAGCGTTGATCAGTAGTAGTAGAAGTTTACTGGAGCAAAAGGAAAGGGGCAGCAGGGGGGGGGGGGGGGGTGAATCGTTAGATATTTGAACACTGATGTTTTGCCGCTGGGAAAGGTCTTGCACACCCGTTAAAGATGAATCTCGTGTGGGCCTACAAATGGCTGCTAGGAATGCGGTATTGGAGGCGAATACACGTTTGATTTATTTCCACCTTCCGCGAACCCCTTCTCCACCCGTTGATTGTGCCCGTAGGACAGGTTATGTCGATGTGTGTGTCAACTAAAGCCACTCTATGCACGTACTCGTTTATTTATGTATTATCACACTGCACGTAATGTGTATTGCAGATAATATATAAAATTTAATCACGGAATAGATTCGTTGCTTCCAATAATGTATCAATCGTTCTCTCCCTATCCTGGTAACCGGCAGCATTCTCCTTCTAATATTAGCGTACAATGTTACCCCTCATTGAGAAACCTAACGTGAGGTAATTTGGTAAGCAGGTGTTTCCTTCCGGCTTCGGTGATTTTCGGGCACCCGTCGATGTCTATGTGCTGAAGGCAGCGAAGGTTGGAGCCAATGCTGTGCAGGCTTCGGTCAGTGAGGAAGACGCAGCGTGCGATCCTGAGGACATTCAAGCCGGGCAAGGCACTCACGATCCGCGATATACCCTTGTCGCTGACCAGGCATCCGCGTATGCTGAGCCGGCGCAGCTTGGGCATCCCCTGCAGGATACGGGAGAAATTAGGCGAAGCTGTTAACTGCAGACGACGCATTAGAACGGGGGTATAATGGGCCACCTATCTTATCTGTGGCGGCATTTCTAAGGTGGGGATTCCCCGGAAAATAAGGGTGAGCGAAGGGTTTGCCAGGAGCTTTGGAAGCTCTCCGATAAAGTTATCTTCTAAAAGCGAAGCTTGCTACGTCACACGTGCGGTGGCGTTGAAAAAAAAATTCACGCATCTCCACAAAGTGAATCATGACTAGTGAGCGAAGCACTCGGGATAGTTCTTACCGTAAATCACCTGTGAGAGTGCTTACAGCTGCTAAAACAATTTCCAATCCATTACAATTCAATTTAATCCAATCCAATCCATTTCAGTCCAATTCAATCCAATGCTCCTCGCGCATGCTCACACTGCTCTCCAGGTAGCACTTCCACTCCCTCCTCCTCCCTCCCTTCCTCTCTCCCTCTCTCTCTCCTCCTCTCTCTCTCTCTCTCTCTCTCTCTCCCTCTCTCTCTCTCTCTCTCTCTCTCTCTCTCTCTCTCTCTGACCTTTGGGAACCTTTTATTTTGTTCTTGTTAACCTTTTGTGAACCTTTTGTTCACAGATGCTTCGATTTACACGGTGCTCTGCCGTGAGCACGGACGCCGGACGCCGGACAAGCCTCAGCCTTAAGGTGCTTCGCCCCTAAAACGCACAAAAGGAACGCCAACTTTACACAATGGGTTTGCACACTCTAAGGGGCGCACAGATTGCATGTTGATGACGTCACACGCTTAACTAATGGGATGCCCAAATGAAAGACAACGCTGAGCTAACCGAATCAGCACATTCAAATGACCCTATCACGAGCTACAGAGATACGAAATCATAACATCGCATTTGGTTAGCTCGGCGTTGTTGTAGATTTACACTTTGGTTGATCGGATTGCGGACTTCGCATTTGTATCGGAGAAAGCTTCGCGTTTCGGCCACCTTTCTTCCAGAAATGGACTTTTTTTTTTTTTCTGTGTCCTTGCCAAAGCGTAGCGGTGATACGAAAAGATGGCTTTACCGCTGAGCGCGCACGTCGTTCTGCCTTTCCCGCATTGCCTGCGCGGCTGTTAAGTCGGCTTTTTTCCAAGTCAGCGAAGCAATGCGAGAAGTACAGGCACGTAAACCGAATGCATTTTATGAAATCGTGTATTTTATCAGCGTATTTTTAAGGACGCGTACCCTTCATTAAGCTCTCTAAACTTAAAAAAATTCGTCTGTCTGTCTGTCTGTCTGTCTGTCTGTCTGTCTGTCTGTCTGTCTGTGTATCTGTCTGTCTGTTAGAAGCTCATACTAATCCGCATCATATAGCGTAAAAGAAACCGCATGGATATTTAGGAAAAATATAGGTTCACTACAGAGACTACCAGCGTTCATTCATTTAGGAATAAGGGTTGCATTGATTTCTACCAGAGGAAAACAAACTGCGTTTTAGGATTACGGCGTCGAAGACGGGCGAGATAAACGAACCCAGAATTTAGCGTGCTCATCGCCACTTGTTTCAGATTCTCAAGTTAGGCATCCGTAACATCCCCTAGATGAGCCTACTGCTTTTCACGGGACCGTTACGGCTTCGAAATTATACACTAGGCCTGCTATGTCCGTCCAGTGGCACGACACGCAAGGGAGCGCCAAAAATCCACAATTCTTCGTGGGTTCCCGCGTTCCCATCCCCGAGTCTTCTCGCGGTTAGAGGAAACGCGCGCTAAAAGCGCTACGCCAGCGGCACGTAACGGAGACGAAAGCAACCTGACCTGATCGTCCAGCTTCTCGCGGCAGCAGCCAGGTGGCGAGCCCAGTAGCAGGTGGTGGTGATTTTTTGGGAACATGCTGCTCTCCGCGGAGTTAGAGTGGGTTCAGACTCTGTTGCCGTAACGGTCGTAATAACTTAAAAGATTGACGTCATTTCACGCCTCAGCCAACCGAACTGCGTGACACGTTCTCTTTTTACGTCCATAGATCACGATATGGCTTTCGCGTCGGTAGTCTGAACATAGCCTAAGTGGCTACTCTTATTCGGCCACAACTCAGCTGGCAGGGTTATAAGCATTGAGTGAGTGACCCACAAGAATCCCATTTCATCAATAGGAAGGTAGCGTTAGCTCTGGCTAATATTGCCAATGCCTCTCAATAACAACAATTACGTCAACTCCACGGCCCACTCCTCACACAACTAGGGAATGACTTGCTAAAACGTATGCGATGAGACCACGAGAAAAAAAGGTGGTGATTACAGCTGTCAAGAACTGAACACATATAGGAATTTGTGTGGTTGGTTTGAATCTTTCTTTCTATGTTTACATTTCCAATGTTTTCCGATAGGGTCGGAAAATAAAGCCAGTTGTTAGGTGAGCTTTCGTATGTGTGCATCTTCGGTCTCGCCGTCCTTCGTCTTCGTCAATGTTAAATTAGCGCAGAGTTATATAAGAAGCTGACAATACCACAGTCCTGCATCTTCTAACACACAGTCGCATGCAACCTCGCTCCAGACCCCAGTAAGTAGCGAACTGTTTCAGGATCTTGCTAGACGTGGGAGAACGTACACGGACAATACGACGTCAACGTAGAGAAACAAGTCCTTGTCGACCCTCAGTGGGATCGTTTCGAAACCCTCCTAAGAAATTGTGCTTGGTCATAAATTCGCTCATCACCTATCGTATTATCTGTATACCCTGTTATGAATTACGCCGACACAGACTAACACTAAAATTTCTTTCAAAACGGCCACATGACTGAAATGATACTCCTGAAATATATTGTCAGAACAAACCTGCTCGCGCCAGGAGGTAAAGAAAGTTGGCGAATGAAATACTCTATAGCCCAGCCGCGGTGCCGTCATGGCAGAGGCGTTGTGCTGCAGAACCCCTGGATGTGGGTTCCATCCAGACCGCGGCGGCTGCTTTTCTGATAGAGGCGAAAAGCGGAAACTGCCATGTGTTGAGATTCTGGGAGCACGGAAAGGTCCCCAGGCGTCCAAAATTAATAAAGGGCCCTACACTAAGGCGCGCCTCACAGCCCAAGTGTAGTTTCTGCGCGTTATCAGTTGAAACGGTCTGCAAATGGAGAACCAAAAACTTTGAGCACAGTCTACACAGGTGCAATACATGCTGTACGCTGATAGCATCGCTGTTATTTGTTGCTACAGCATTATAAAGTTATTCCTGACAAATTCCTGCACCGATCTATGCTCCCCAACATGAATATAGGAATTACGCGTGTGGCTGAAATGTTGACGTACTGACAATATGGAGATTAAACACTTACCATGCTGATGTAGCGTAATCCAGTGTCCCCGATACTTGTGTAGCTGATGTTCAAATCGGTAATGTTTGCCTGGGCTTGGCCGTGAGCCATGAACGCGGTGCCTCGTCCCGTTATTCCGTTGCAGCCTTCAATGTCAACGATTTCCAGCGTAGGCATCGCTACCAGCTGTCGGATGGTGCCATGCTTGAGTGACGTGCAGAATCGCATTTTCATGTGACGTAACTTCGGCAAACGGCCAGACATCATGCGCGATACCGTTTTTCGTGATTCGTTTGCAGTCGCTCACGTCAAGGAACTCCAGGTTAACCAGCGCTTTCGACAGAGCGGACAGGCCTCTGTCCGTGATAAGGTTGGCCATCATCTTGAGACTCACTAGACCGACAAGTCCCGGGCCGCACGAGGTGTTCAGAAGTGCGCTGTCGTCAATGTTGGTACAGCAACCGATGTCCAGGTGCCGAAGAGAAGACGTCCGTGCGGCGAGGTGTTGGATGCTTGCTGCCGTGAGGTTTTTGCAACGGTACAATACCAGCGATCTGAGCGTCTCCACTCCCGCAACGTGCCGTATGCCATCGTCGGTAACGTTGAAACACATTCTAAGATTGAGGGTTACAAGGTTGCGCAGGCCCTGCTGGATGTAGAACAGACCATTGTCGTCTATGGTCCCGTTGCGCTGTAGGCCTAAATATCTCAGCTGCTGCAAACCGGGTGACACAACAGGCCCTCCCGGCTCCTTGAGACCCGCGAGTTCCCTAAGCCCCATGTTAGACACTCGGCACAGCTTAAGGGAGAGCAACTTCATGCTCACAAGCTTTCACAGACAGGTAATGTATGCCGAGGTCCCTGACGTCACGGCACCCGTCAAGGTGTAAAGCTTGAAGATTAGGAGCTTGTATAGTGACAGTGTGAATGATTCTGTCTGATACCTTTTGGCACCTGTTTAGGTTGAGGGTTGTTAGAGAGTCAAAGCGGTGGGTTGCGAACGACCTTTCGAGAACTGGGATGCTTAGGTTGCAGCAGCCCGACACGTCAAGGGAGATAATGCTCGGGAGAGCCTCCAGCAGCTTCGGCAGCTCGCGGAGCTCGTCGGCGGTGCTGGCCAACTTCACCCGGCAGATGCCCCGCCTCACGAGGCTGTCAATTACCGCCGTTGAAAGGTCCGCAGCCTGCAACTCGGCGTGGTCATCAATCCAGATCCAGGGTTCATCGGCGACGGCCTTCCACACCCCGCACACCTGGGCCATGAGACCGCGTTCGGGCGCCTTGAGGTTTTCGAGGATTGTCCGAATGAGTTCCAGACTAACACTTTCGAACCCCGGGCGCAACTGCGATGAACAAACCGCTGTTTTGTGTTCCACCGTGCTGGTTGTGGGCTCGCTGAGTACCGGTACAGTTCCGGAATGAACGCTAATCTGGTCCTCATTGCCCACGCTGCCGGCTGACTGAGTCTCCATGTCGCGGCCTCGGCAGCTTTGGGTTCGGCTGGGCTCCGGGTAGCGGAATAGCGGTTGGGCGGGCAGGGTGTTTTATCTGCGCCACAGAGAATGGCGCATTCCCACTTTGCGGTATTGGCCAATAAAAAATCGTTATACAAGATTACCAGAAAATATTTTTTTTTTAAAATAACTACGAAAGACTAATCGGGAACCGTTTGCTTCTAGCCTCTTAATTGGCAACCACATGGAGCGTTTTTCTCGCGTCTGGCACCTGTCAGCGTCTCCTGGTGGTGACGCGTAAAACGTTGGACAGCACAATCTACCCCACCAACATCGGCAAATTGTTTGTTGGGTAAAACCCGCCAGCTAAATTCAAAGGTAAATCGGTCGCCGAAGTCGATGATCGAAGCGATCCTCCGAGGAGATGGATCATCGCTGAAATGCTGACTCGCTGGCTCGTTGGCCGATGGCACATAGCCAACGATGGCCTACTCAAAGCTAACTCAAAATGTACAATATGTACACCTTATTTAAACTACGTATTTACAACTCTCAAGAGTCATGACTGCATACAAGAGGTCCTTCCCTCCAAAACCATCAAACTCCTCGGTTTTACCCCTAAAACCCCGCCCACAACAGGGACGTCACAATTTAAGCATGAGGATGGCTCATTCATTAGCTCACACTAGGCCACTGGTTGGCCACCGTGACAAACAAAGCTAGGTGGGTTCAAACTTGTCACGTGGCCAACCTCTCTCACCCTTATACAGAAACCCGGAGGTGTTCAGCAAAACCCAAATATAACTTATAAAAATCAACCAACTAAAAGCAAACCTTTCGCCAGCCATCGGTTGTTGGGCGGCTTGTCTTATAGTATTGTCCACACGATGCCGCCTATGATTGTGCCCCACGCCGCCAAAATTCCTTTCCTTTGTAAACACGTGGAACGCGCCCAACAAAGCATGGTCGCCTGCCCATTCACGCATCCCAGCCGCCGAGTCACCAGGTTCAGACGTGTGACGAACGCAAACTTCGCCCAGTAACTTTGAGCAGTGCATCTGTCGCAGAAAGAACGTCTGGTGCCCTCTTCCTATGTTTGACCCAACGTTTGACCCCTTGACTGACCTTCAGCTCCCGTCCGCTTCGGCCATGCTCACGGCCAGTAACCGCGGTCGTTAAAATGTCAACAGTCACCCTCCGCCGGTTTCTTAAACGAACTAGAGGAAAGGCTCCTTCAAAAGCTTACATCGCTTTTAACTACTGTGTGGGGTGACCAACGCATTAGTATACGTCCTCTCTGGGCCCGCTCGTCGGGTGACTACAATAGCCCGGCGAACAAAAAGAAGCCTCTGCGGTCTCTCCCCGCGCCCCTCGCGCCCAAGTCAGCTCGGCCGGCGTGAAACAAACACAACAAAGGTAAACACGCTAGACCTAACGACGGTAACCTAGCTTCCGGGCGGTATTAATTAAGTGAGGTGCGCGAACTTAACACCTCCCCACCAAGAGTGTTGTCCGTACACTTGCTGTACGTACAACATAAACTCTGGCTGTGGGTTATAAAAACCCAATACACGAAACAGCACAGAAAATCACTCGTAGCAATCGCTACATAATTCACAGCATGCAACACTCCCAGAAGTACTGTAGCTTAAACGCTACGCAGGAACAAAACGTAAAGTCTTAGTTGTCCCAAAAGACACTTGTACAAAGAAAACCAACTACAACAACACTCCTCATTATCCTTACGAAAGGAGGTGTGCCTTCGGCAGACTGAAACACTAAACGAAAACGCTCAACGACACAGACTGTAAACTTCAAACTGTCCTTGAGGGAACATATTACCATGAAAGAAAACATCAACAAACTCTCCTCTAGCCTCTAAAAAGGCGAAATCTTTTTACAACTTCGCACACAAAAGCTATTTCGCTTTATACTCAGCACACGTGAAAAACACTTTCCTTGATACTCAAAGGCTACCAGACCCACGAATGGCTTAAACACTTAAAAATACAACTTAAGGATTATTACAAACCGTAATACAGCGACAAACGCATGCAGGATCATTCTTTCATGTTAACGAGAGAAAGAGGACACTCAAACACACCAAAAAGTAAGAAATGCAGCTACTTCTGCACCAAAAACAACATGTTTAAGAAAGTTCAGATTGTCTCTTCGCGCACTCGGGGACGAATCTTATCTCAAAATACACAGCAGGAACTCAAAAGTGTTCGACCCGGCTTGGGTTCACTCAAAGTTCACTTCGGTGCTTGGACACAGCATCGAAGGCACTGTCTCACGCACAAAATCACACATGCTCCCTTCTATCCTACACTTTGAACGTGAGCACCGCTGTCCGGATGAGCTTAACACAACCCAAGTGAGGCGTCCATCCTTACGGTGTCAAGCCGATGGGAAGAGAGGAAGAGGCAGACGATTATAAGCTAGAGCGCTTGGGGCCGAAAAGCCAGAGCTCGGACTTCAACAAGCCACGAATTGCCCAGAACGCCCACCTAACAGAAATTCTCCATTGGACCTGCCCACAGTCGAAGTGGGCCTTTCTAGGCCGGAACTTGTCATCAGCGCAGTTCATCGCAGACTTTCCTACGAGCGTCTGCACGCAGCGGTACTGCGCTTCTCATGCAAATAAGTGCATCCCTTTGACGCACTTTGAGCCCCCAGAGTGAGCCCCCAGGGACGGTTTTTCATATGATCGGTATTGATCACGCGGGGCCTCTGCCCACCACGGCCGGCGGCAACCGACACATCATTGTGGCCGTGGAGTCGTGGACTACTTGACTAAGTACGTCGAGGTAGTGGTCGTGCCTTCGCTGGCTGCCAGTCACGTCATTGACTTCCTAAAAACAAAGTTTAAATGGAGACAGGGAATGCCTAAGAAGCTCATATCCGACCATGCCACCCCGTTCCGCCGCCCACGAGCTACACTCGTTTCTTCGCCAGGCGGGAGTGGAGCACCATTTCTCGTCACCCTACCACACGCAGGCTAGCGGTCTTACGGAGAGAACCGAGCAGACCATCCAAGCGTGACTGGCACCGTATGTTAATACCAACCAGGCTGGAGAAGCCGAAACACTTACAGTCGCCTATTCGGTCGCGTACTCGCCTATTCGGTCGAAAACATCCGTTCAATGTTCGACGGGAATAACACCCATACGAAATCGTTTACGGGCAACTTCCGCAGTTCAACGTCGTAGCCTGCTTAGATACACCCGTGAAGGTCGGACAAGACGTCGATCGGCAGGTGGCGTGAAGAAATATACGGAGAAAAGCTCGGAACAACATTAGAGCCGCACAGAAGACGTAGAAGGCGTACTACGACCGTCGACATCGGACGTGCACCGCAGTACGCTGTTGGTGACGAGGTGTGGATTCAGCGAGGGATGCAGCTGCAGCAGGCCAGAAGCTACTTCCAAAGTTTGAGGGAACGCTTAGCAGAGAATGCCTGGCGAGTCGCTACTGTTCCAAACGATTTGGGCGTTGATAGGCGCAGAAGAGACAAGTTCGCTGTACATGTGGGTCGCGCATGAGAAAAAGTATTTGTCGAAGTGAATAATGTATCATTACGTGTTTTTTTTTTTCAGATGCGCAGCGTGGCCGAGTGTAATGGCCGTGAAGCTCTCTGAGTCCAAAAGCTGGAATTGCGGCCTACCTTTGGAAAATCCGACCAATAAGGCTATGCACCAGCAGTCAAGTGGTGGAGAAGACGAGGGGGGAAGCGAGGCTCGTGGAGAATAGAGGCGTACCGTTCTCCAAGTTGTTGCATCCCGGTTTCGCAGGTATAGCTCGCTGGACAGCCTGCACCCAGACAGTATCTCTGGATGCCCCGAAATTGAGCACCTCCGGTATGCGTGGAAGAGTGATGTTGTGCAGTCGCGATTGTGCGAGGTCACATTGACCAGCTTTCGCTGCCGAGTGCCCAATTTGAATTTATACCTTCACCGTGCACGCATAGCGCCTTCGGCCCAATGCGAGTTTTGTAAAGAGGAGGAGACAATTGAACATTTCCTGCTGTCTTGCCGGCGGTTCTCCTCTATCCGAAATCGATTCCTGGATGTTCCCCTCCAGCGCCTGGGTCTTTCCTTGTCTGTATCGAATTTACTGTCATTTGGGGCATGGGGTTTAGGTTTCTGCCACGGAGATGTTTGTCGCGCCCTTCACGCTTTCATTTCACAATCCGGTCGCCTACCCTATTAAAAGACACTTCGTACTTTCTTTCTCTGGTACGTGTAGTATCTGTTTTTACTTCAGTATGTCAAAATTTCCAACATCACTTCCCTCACACTCCACAGCTCTATTTTACCCTTAGTTTGAATTCTTGACCAGTTTCCCCAATCTGACTTGGCCAATCCCCCAGAGTGGGTACGCGCCACTGATTTTTGGTTCCAACCAACCAACCACCCGTTCTGCTGCCCAGCCGCAGTTTCTTTCGCCCCCTACGCCCCAACGGCCCGGATCCTCGGCTCACCTTTCGCACCAGGCGGAAGAAGGTGAGCCTCTACCACACGTTTGGCTCCCTGGTGCTTATGGAGGGCGAGTTCAGCGTGCCCTCCGGGGTGGACGTCAACTCGGACAGCGGCGTCATCGTTGCCGACGTGAACAATCCCCCCCTCCAGGTGTTCGACCACAACGGCCACTTCAAGTTCCAGTTCGGTCAAGTAGGCAGGGGCGAAGGGCAGATGTGCTTCCCCAGACGAGTGGCGGTGGACCCCCTCGGGCGCTTGGTGGTCGTCGAGTGCAGCGTCATGCGCGTCATAATCTTCCACCACAGCGGCAACCTCCTACGCAAGCTCGTCTGCTCCGACCAGCTCACTTTCCCGAACGGCGTGGCGGTGAACGCGAAGGAGGAGATACTCATATTCGACAACCTCGCCCAGTGCGTGAAGGTGTTCAACTACCCGGGCGCCTACCTGTATCAGATTGGCGGCGAAGGCATCGCCAACTTTCCCGTCGCTGGTGTGCCTCAGTGCAGCGGGGAAGTGCCTGGTGGCCGACAACCACCGCGGCTTTAAGGTCTACCGTGTTCATCCAGGACGGGGCCCTGTAAGGCGTACGAGTCCAACACCAAGCAAACCCACTGCTTGGAGGCGCCCGGGGGGGATGGCGGATCGGTGTTGCTCGCCAGCCGGTGCTGCGCCATCCACATGTACCACTTCGCGTAAAGCGCGGCGGAACCCTGCAGATGCGTCCCCCCGGTACTCTTATCGCCGGCCGTCTTCGCTCCTCTTCCACCTCGTCGGCAGTGGGGCCGCTCCTCCAAGACGTTCAAGCCGAAGAAGAGCATCTCCGAGGGCACGCACCAGTATGACCTGATGAAGCAGGCAGCGGCCACGCAGGGCTCGGGCAACCTGCGGCTGGCCGTCATGCTGCGCGAGGGCGAGGACCTCAACGAGTGGGTGGCCGTCGATACGGTGGACTTCTTCAATCAGATACACATTCTGTACGGCACAGGTGACCGAGTTCTGCACCGAGAGCAGTTGCGCCGACATGTCGGCGGGCCCCAAGTACGAGTACCCTTGGGCTGCACGGAGCTCTCTCAACCAGATCCGCTCCTGTCCCTGGTTTATTTCAAGGATCAAAGGCCAGCATTTGTATGATTTTTAGCAAAAGCCTGTATGCCTCGTGAGTCAAAAGATCCGGCGCCGTTGGTCCTGCAACGAACGGCTACCAGAAAGCGTCGCGGAGCGCGGCGCGTGTGGAGAACACGACCCCCGGAACGCAGGGAGAACACGCGCGTCACGAACGAAAGATGCTGCACCCCAGCCACGGAGAACACCGATTCTGGGGAAGGGAAGATGACTGCGTTTATATAATACCAAATAAAATAACACAAAAACATTCCCCACAGCACTTAAGTCACTTTATGTAGCCCAAGTGTAAATCGTAACGCTTCCGCATTCAAAGCACGTAAGCAGACTTGCGTGCCGTCTGGGAAAGCCATAACGCATTTGAATTCGGAGCTAGTAAGCTTAATGACGTGCTTCGAGAAATTTTAAGCGTTTATTTTGCCACAGAATGCCGATCATAGGGCTCTAAAGGCGAGCAGAAAATTGCACAATTTCGTCGTGCATCCACCATGACCAGGACAACACAGACGCTTTGCCGATTTCGGATACGGGCATACTTCGCTCAAGGGCTCCACAGACCCAAGTATACAGATCGAACGTTACGGGACCGGAGCCAACAGGCTATCAGACATGCAAGGCATCTCAAAAGCCATCAACTGATACGGCTCAGACGGGACACACTTAATGCCATATGTACCTCCCCGCACGTTTTCGCAGTGGAACGGGCAACGCAGCTTACGTCCAAACAGAAGAAGCTTTCCCTCAGGGCTAAACCCTGGTTTGCGGCGGATTTTACCACCTTTCTCTCGGAAGTCTATTACAATAACTGGGACTCTGCCTGTGTGACCACGGAACGCCGAAGCAATGCGCGCTCTCCGAAACACATTCGCCGAAACCACAGAGGGTTTCGGCGATGTCGGCCCACGTGGTCTCCCAGCAGGTGGCCTCCTTGTGGGGCTTTGATTACTGGTCGCAGACCTTGCTGTGGCTTCTTCACCTCTCGGACGAGCCTCTCGTTAAGGTGCGTTCCGATCTCCAGCTGGGCAGGATCGCACTGACGGATGCGTGGGCCTCACTTGCGTCTTTCTCGCAGAGGACACGCGATGTATGGCGGCGTTCCTTTTCTCCGGCCGACGTCAGCGATGTCTCCTTACGGTCAGGCGCGTGCGGAAACCCGACGTCTGAGCACCACCGACAGGGCGAGCAGCTGGCGCATGTGGTGCACTGCTTGCAAACGCGTCTTGCTTGATTTCTCTTGTTTGCGAATCGAGAATACTTCTGAGCAGCTTGTGGGCAGTACAGGACAACGCGCTCAATATAAATTCTGTGAGCCGAATAAAAAAATTACGGAGCTGCCCTGGAGCAGTCGTGGGCAGTCAGAAATGGCAAACTGAAGAGACCTGCAGCAGACGACGCTGATGCGGGAAGCGTTATATTCTTTTCTGTGCGAGATTGTTGAGCGTGAAAACGTTGCTGAATGAAAACTAAACTGGAATAAGAAAATCATGGGCGGTATATTCGAAACTACATGTTCTTCCGTGATACTGTTCTAAAAAAACTTGTGAGAAGTACTAAACGTACTTTTTAGAGGAATGGTCAACAGATTTCTTACAGCAATCTAGGTGGTAAAGAAGGGAATATCTTCATAACTTCAACTGAAATAGTAGTTGCTGTAATAGCCCCGATGCCTAGCTCATTGTAATTATTGTGAAGAATACAGTTTCTCGTCATAAGCATGTAAACAAGGATGATCAAGCGCCGAATGCGAGTAAACGCTTTACTTCCTGTACATAGCGTAACGAGCCGATCGTATACGACGGTATACCGGCTCAGCGCCTTATATTTTATTGATAAAAAGCCCTACCGAACGCTGCTGTATGCCCTGCAGTTTTCTATCCAAAATAATATATTTCGCGCGCATCAGAATCCCTCTAAGGTTTTATTCTCCAGCTCGCGTCGCCCAAAAGGCGTATGGACTTCCACTCGTTGACCAGATTACTGTCACGTCCTAGGGACTCAGTCTCGTACCTCCATTCCGATGGATCTCTCATAAAATGATATGTCACTACTGTCACGTTAGTAAGGAACTCGTCTGCCAAAACTCTGTCACGGCGGTAGACCATTTAGGGCACTGAAGGGAGGGCCGACACTATTGTCCTTTGGTCCGATCTGGCCCTGCATCGTACGTCTCTTGCCTCTGCTGGTCGTTTGGCGCACGATTTTAAGTTTGTTTTCGTGTGCCTGACATTCACCTCCCCATGCAACCGGGAAATGACACGCTGCCCGCGAGAGGAATACTTATTGAAAGAGCTCCCCTATGGGGGCGGCTGCAAGGGCCGCAGCGACCTGGAGGCCTCGGGAGGTGACTAGCACCTGGTCCGAAACCTCGGAGCGAGGGGTTTTCATTGAGGGGAGAAGGGGGACAAAGATGCCGGATGAACCGTAACGCTTCACTCATCCTACACTTTTGTCACGTTAGAAGCAAGAAACTTCTCTTCGTCAGGGAGAGTGGCAGATGAGCCAAGTGACAAGGCGCTGTCCCTACGTCAGCAGCAACATTACTCCGCTGGACGCCTGATAAGGGTCACTCATGGTTGTCACTCTGTCGCGCAGTATCTCGGGTTGTTTCCTCACCCATATCATTGACCGCAGAGAGGGTGGAAAGTGGCAAGGGAAGCAGTCGGGCTCATTGGTTCCTTGTAAGGAAAACAGACATGGAGGGCTACACACGTACACACGTACAAGGTTCAGGCATGCACATGCGGCGCTGAGTGCGTGTAGTCTCGTTCTCAGTGCTGCTTCTTTCCCCGTAGGGGTACAGAATTATTGACTAATACACAATTCCCTACAGAATGTATACTGAACTATAAGTGGCACAGTAGGACATGAGGTATCTTAGTGGAGTGGTTCGGTTGCACCATCGGCCACTGCGATGACCATGTGGCACGCGAGACTGTTCCAGAGTTGTGCCGGCTGCGCACGGGGCCATGGAGGTTATATTTTCTACATTTCTCCCGTGTTAGTCGTTTCGCATACCGCTGATAACCTTAAAGGCGAAGCATTTCTGTCGTCCTCTGACCAATTCTCATATCCTCTGCCGCGATCACGTCACAATGCCATGCACCGGTAGAGCAGTGGCACTGGCAAACTTACCAGTGCGATTAATGACCATTATCTCTCTCAGTGGCGCTGGCGAGAGGCCAAAAAGAGTACGTGTTGCCAATAATACATGCAGCGGTGGGACTGAGGTGTGTTCAATAGTTGGTACCACCTTGAAATTCCTGGAAGAGGTATACAAAAAAGGCATTAGATCTTCCCAGTTCTCCAGGAGCCGCTTAATAACACGGCCTCGAACTAAACATCGCGCGGTGGATGCCTTCATGAAAGGCAAGTGTGTGTTGCTCTTTCCATAATATTTTCCTCCCCTCGAAGAGCTTCAAAAAGCTTCATGTAGCTCTTTCGTCGCAGCGTGCTGTGCGAAAACCAGCCTGGAATTTCAGACAGCAAGAGAGCCCGAATTTGAAGGCAAACTTTAAACGCCTTCTGAACGCACAGGGCCAAGAGTGGCACACACACTTGTTTAGGACACAATTCAGTGACTATTTTAGATGCGGAGCATCTTATGGTCGGGGCTATGTCCCTCCCTCCGCCGTGCGGCGTCCACACCCCCACTGCGCATGCCTGGCCAGGCACCCGCTGATGATGATTGTGGCAGGAGGCCCCTATGGATTGGCCAACCAAAGAACCCATCATGAGATAGATTCGCGTTCAACCACCGTCGTCACTCTTCCCGTAGGGGAAACCTGAGTAGTTCCCGCTGATGATGATTGTGGCAGGATGCCCCTAGGGATTGGCCAACCAAAGAATCCATCACGAGATAGCTTCGCGTTCAACCACCGTCATCATCTTCCCGTAGGGGAACCCTGAGTAGTATGCGAGGCATTCCTCCTCTCCTCTCCGACGCTCCTCTCCTCTCCGGCATTCCTCCTTCCGAAGCTCCTCTCTCTCCGGGATTGTGCAACGAATGGCAACACCTGCGGTAGCCGCTGCATACTCCGCTGGGGCGCCACTGTAGCTCCGCGGTATGGAATGACTCGTTTCCGCTCCCCCTCATTTCTCCTCCCGCAACACCGCGATGCGTCAGCGTCAACGCCAGTTGTCAGCGCCGCGGACAGCGCCGCGGAGAAGAGGGCTCGAGCCGCTGCCACGAAACGGCAGCGGCGACAGGCCGATCCCAAACTTCGGGCTCGCGAAGCCGAAAGGAAACGTCAACGCCGCCAAGAAGCTGCTACTGATGCAACGAGGGCTCACGCAGCTGAACTAATGGGAACTTGAGTCGACCCCATGGCTGCTTCGCATACTACTCAGTGTTCCCCTACGGGAAGATGGTGAAATTTTTTAATCTAGACCACACACTGTTGCGCTCTCCCACCATAACAGCAGCACCATCACGTGCAATCCCATTACAGTCTGCAAACGACAAGCTGTGCTGTTGAAAAGATTCAGTCAAAGCGAGGACCAGGGATTCCCCTGTAGCCTGCACAACTGGCACAACCCCAAGAAGGCAGACTTGGTCTCGCCCAACCGTTCGCTGAAATATCGGGTGCAGAGCGAAGGAGCTTTTCGAACGCCACGTCAGTGCTCTCGTCTAACATTAACGAGAATTTTTTTCCTCTAATGTCGGAAATGCGTTCATCTTTCAGGGAAGGCGAAATCACTGAATTTAGCAAAGCAGTGCACTTCGTGCGAGGCAGATGTAGGTGCTCAAGCGTTCTGCCCGTGCCATTCTGTTTAATCACGTCACCAATGTGATTCTATTGCTGTGGTTGAGCAGTGGCAGAATATTGCCACAGCTAGCTGCAACTAAGCGAGCTTCAATTTGTCCGGCACACCTTGAAAGTTTTTCGGAAAGTTCAGTGCCTGCGAACGTGATTTCGCCTTCAAAATGCCCTTTTGTGGCGCTCCTTGGCCGTGTCTGGTCAGCGTTCCACGGTGGGGCTTTTGGGATTTCCGGCAGAGCTTGCAGAACGGTTGCCTTCCGTTTCCCGAGTCCACGCTAGTCAGCCACAGAAATTCTTTCTCTCACGAGAGCAAATATTTCCTGCCGTTGTCGTACGACTTCCTTGCTCTTTTACCGTGTTCATACGCACCACCGCCACTGTCGGAATCATTCTTTCTGTTTTCTTTTCTGAACTTGCTTTGACAATTGATTGTGCAGTCTAGCCTAGAGAAAAATTTAAGCAACATTACTGCAACAATAACATTATGTTTATATTTAGGGGAAATCCCCAAGATGGAGCAAGTTTCTATGAAGGAACGTTTCACATCCACCTGTCAAACTTTCCTTCATAGAAACTTACTACACCTTGGGGATTTCCCCTAAATCTGGTCGATTAACACCTGTCCTTCTCTTCGAGTTATTGATCAATTCGCTCTCGGGCTGCAAATGACTAGCCTCCTGGTTAGCTCAGTTGGTAGAGTGACTGCTCCGGTTAAGCGGTGGTCCCGTGTTCGAATCCTGCGCAGTTTCTGAGAAAGCTGTATAGCTTTCCTTGTAGCTGTTTGGCTGCATTCAGGTGGATGTCAAACGTTCCTTCACAACATTATGTTTAAAATTACATACAATATGTGTAAAAGACAAACCGTCACGACAACCAAGTATATGCAGCCTGGGATGCGCTATCCGTTCTATGTAAGGAATATAATTCATCTACTTAGCAAACATCGTGGTGCTCGGGTTGGGGAGTGGCAGCACTGATGACACTAATGACAGCACTGCGGACGGCGCACACAACCATGCACAGCATCCGGCGAAGCGGGAAGTGGAAGTTTGGAATGGGACTCGGACGGTCAATGCCCGAGAGCGTGCGCGTTGTGTGCTTCGGTAGGAAAGGACTTAAAAGGACCACACAAGAGTAAAAACATTTTTGTCGTCATTTTATTGTGAGAGTTTGCTTTCCAAAACGTAAAGAATCACCACACGTGAGAGCGTCCATCCGCGTACGCACGCGTAAAGCACCGACCCGAGCGCATAGCTAGGAACAGGATGGGAGCAATATAACTAACACCGTATGCGATCAAAAACCACGCGGAGGAGAGCTAGGAGAAGCGGCGGCCATGGAAAGGTTCATTACTACCACATGTGAGAGTGTCAGCTTCCCAGCGCGCGCGCCAGCCTCGCGCAGGGAGCGATACCATCGACCACCCTGCAATCACTATACAATGCCCGAAACGGCGAACAGCGGAGAGGAACAAAACAACAACAAACATCCCGTCGCACAGAACGTATCATCCGTAGTCACGTGGTTTTATTTCTCTCTCCCGCACTCCTTATGCAAAAACAAATTGACGACATGCACCACGCCCCCTTACAGGTCACGTGATGTATTTTTTCTCTTACACTCCTTCGACTCACGTATGCGCGCATAGCAAGCGAGAGAGAGAGAGAGAGACGAGAGAGAGAGAGTATCCATATCGGAATGCGTGCTCGAAACCGTCCCCCATGACAGTCGCTTCCGGTGCGAGCGAGTGCGGATGTGGGCAAGAATGTGGCGGCACCCTATGGGACTTGCAAATCAAACGCTAACAAAACAGCGTTAAATTTGATATTTGAGCTGAACAAAGCCATGTCACAAAATGTTTCACCAGTTTTCACCAGATACCATCTGGTGTAGCCATTCCGGGACATCAACACCGGGAGCCCCCAAATTTCACCAGATTTCCAAAATCTGGTGACTAATTTAACCATCTGGTAACGCTGGCAGCAGCTATGCGCCGTGACCGAGAAGACTGTCGCATTAGGGGGTATAGTAATAGAAGGTAATAGAGGAAAAAGAAAAGGGAGAAAGATTAATGTTCCCTGCAAAAATAAAAACAACCTAAATAAAAACGGGAACAACCCTGCACCAGCTAGGCTATAGGTGGTATAGCTGCTTTTTTTTTTTTTGTCTGTTCCTTCCTAATGCGAGTCGTCGATCTTCTCATCACGCCTGTCGTGTTAATTACCCGCCGTAATCATGCGCCCGACTCACTATCATACTTTTCGTTGAACTCCTTGTACTACGCTCTTATCCAACTACTGGTGGCACTCTTCGTAGAACTGTTCGTCGCACCACTGGATAACTTCCGTTTACGTATACCTCTCAACAATGCCCCAATATTACAGTTCATCGAAGCTCCGGTCGCCTTTGTCAGTGCATGCCAAATTGTTATTATGATTTTTCAAAAACTGTTGTCAAGAAATGTTCGAGTGAGAAACTGATCAGCGTAGTCCTTTATGCAGGAATTTAGGGAAGAAACTTTTCCGTGAATGCAGCTTCGCTAATGAACCCTTATTTTCAAAATGCCAGAGAAGAAGCTACAACTTGGCGGCGGCTCTCGACGAATACCTACCCACATCCCGCCCGCCTCCACCTAATCATCCCCGCCCAACAACCTTCCTTCCCTCTATGCTTACTTCCCCAGCCTGGAGGGAAAAATCCGACTGCCACCTGCTCTTGGTCCCCCCAGCCAGCTGGCTGGGCAAAGGCGGTTTCGGCTGCCTAGCTTTGGTCGGTTGCTAACGGCAGCGGTGGGTGGGAGCCAGGTCTCACCCGCGATTGCAAAACCCCAAGGGAGTGGCAGCGACTCCCTGAAACCGTATGGGCCAGTTCCTGCCCCAGATCCGATGCTGGACGCGGAGACAGGCCCGGACAGCCTGGGTGGCTACCGAGGTTGGCTCTGGGAACTTGGCACAAAAGCGGTGAAAAAGTTCCTATATTAAGGGAACGCCGCAGTCACCCCACGCGGGAACGACTGCTCGCTGCTGACACGAAGGTTCCTGGACAACCGGATTCAGGGCCTTCACTGGAAGCTTATGGTGGCCACCTTCTCTGGCCTTTAGTAGCGACCAGTCTAGTAGGCGCGCACTTGCTAGGACCGAGGAAAGAGGGGATTAGTCCGCTCCTTGGGGAAGCTTCTCGTTCTCAGTATTGGGAGTAGGGCGGGTTCCTTTCCTCTTAGAGATGCCTGATGACTGCTGCCCGTATGGGGATGCTGGGGGCTACCTGGTGGGTGAGTAGTTGGCACCAAGAGAACATAAGACGTCCGCCGAAACCTGGATTACCTCGTGTAAGTCCCAAAGGCCTTTCCTTTGGAGATAAGTGATTCAGGTGTACATAGTAATGGACAGTTATTCCAAGGTACAGCTTACCATCTCTGTCGGACAAGATCACCGGTTCCCGAAACCGAGAACAGGCGAGGAGGATTAGTACCTGAGGTCAGTGAGGTGTCTCCTCGATGAATCGGGTGACCTGATGGGTGTTCGTTGAGCGGCTGGTAGCGAAACGGGTCTGGAGAGGAAGTGTCGCCACTCCTGTGTAGGTTCTCCCTGTCTTTGCTGGTCGGGGCCTAGCTAGTACGGAACCTACAATGGGGTCCGCAAAATTCTAATTGGCTGTCTGATGCCCATCCTGAGCAATCAGGCCTTTTATAGGAGTCAGACTTAGAGGATTAGATCAAAAATCTCGCTTTCCCCATTCCCACCCAAACTCCCATAACCCACTCCTATTTACCGATTTCCCTTCCCCTTCATCCCAACCCCTCCGGCTACTTTCCCAGGGGAGATCAGGGGAGTCTACCCGGGCCCGCTCTCGTGGCTGTGGTGTCACTTAGTAGCTCTTTCCCCCTTTTATTTATTTCCACTTCGGTGGTTAAAAACATCTTTTGCCCCTCGGCCAATTCTTTTATATTATTATTGGTTTAAGCCTGTGATACTTAGTGGTGCGGGCAGAGGCAGTTATTTTATGTTATTTTACTTCGCCTCAACCTAATTTCTGTCCCCCGCCTGGCACACTCCGCCATATAGTATAAGAGAGCAACGTACTCCAGACTTGTACCCCCTTTCCCAACCCCCGTTTAGAGCAGTGGAGGGCTTTCCTGGCCAGCCCAGACCCGGATACCCATCCCAAACTGGTGACCCAGCAAGGACAGCCAGCCGAAGTCAAGGCATCCCGGACTAGGGATGCCTTCCACGGGGCATCGCCCATACATCAGTATCTGCTCGATAAATATAAACATTTATTCTTTCTCTCACTGCCGTAGGCTCGGCTATAACGGGAGCTCCACAACCACGCCCGTCCCTTCAAACTTAATTCCCTCCATCCTGTTTTTTTAAAGCGTGCGCTACTGCAATAATGCAGTACACGACGGAAAGCCCACTTGCACTTGATATATCGTTCTACTTGACACAATATTATCCCCTTGGGGACTGGTAGCACTTTGACTGGTCGCGTAATCATTTCTATGTAGACTCAGCATGAAACACGTCTGTCTGTCCCAGCCACGCATTGGTGTGTAAAAGTGAAACCACCTTTAAAGGGGTTCGGATCTCCACACGGACACACGGGGTGTTACGAGGCATGAAATAAGAGGCCCTGCGGCCTTGATACTTTGATGATAAGCGGCCTATATTGCTCGGAAAAAATATCCCATCGCAGAACATTTGAGCAAAGCAGGGAAGCGGACTTTAAATTGTCTTGGTGTATATCGTTTTATACGAATGCATGGGGTCCTTGGACGTTTCTATCGATAGGCCTTATGACTTTAGTATTTCCTGCGCACATTCTTAAATATAGTCGTTCGGTCCCGCCATCTCACGATGACAATACAACCGAAAAGACGATGCCGATGATAGTGACAGGAGACATTGCCGTGCACATTTTTAATACCGACAAGTGGCTTCCCAATTACTTCTAACAAGCATTTGGACTACAGCTTGCCACCAACGCCGACAACATCACATCGAGAGGAGGAGGAAATACTTGTATTGAGTGGAGGTGGTGTCACGTCTACGTACGAGGTTTGCTAAACATGACAACAACGCTCCGGCACACCTCGTGCCACAAATCAACGCATCTCAAATCCATCTCAAATCAGCAGCCTGATGCTGTTGAATATATAAGCAAGTAGAAACGCAAGAACCGCAACACGAAATACGGCGCACAGATTACAAAAACTATAAAATTTGCTCAACTTCCAAATCTCGCTCTTCATTTTAATCGCGCCTGGCTCCTCTGGAAGTTTCGAGCAGTGTGTGAACACTGCTGCCAACCGCCATTTCTTCGTTGTCTGATGCTGGTGGGATTAACGTTTTGCCTTTGTCAGCGTTTATGCATAGTCATAATATTTTCGCGATGCTTATCCCGCAGCACGTCCGTGTCGGGATAAAGAACATGCTGAACAGCCTACAGCCAAGGACGCCTTATCATCTACAAGAATCGTGCAAACGCGGTTCGATTTCGAACGGATACAGAAACAGACCGTTCGCGAGCACTTTAGGCAGCTGTGGCGACCAGTACATCAACCATTCGTGACGAAAGACCTGAAGAGAGCGAAGCCTCCTCTGCTACACTGAGTAAGAACAGACTCAGCCCGTACACCAGATTGGCTACATAAAATCAACATTGTTTCATACCCTTTGTTCCCTTCGTGCAGTGTGACTGGTGACATTGACAACTACATAATCAACTGCTCCAAAAGCAACGTTGAGCGCACGAACTTTTTTTCGTTATCTCCGGAAGCTAGGAGTGCCCCATGCTACATCGGAGGATACTGGATAGGGTGAAGAGAGGTGTCTCGTCTCCTGCTGGGATTTTTGCATTCCACAGAACTGAGTGGGGTGTGATGCAATCGCGTGTCTCTGATGTAACATTGGGGACGATTGGGCGGATAAATTTCCGGCAGTTATGCAAGGCTAAGTCCGCCTCATCCAACAATACATACATACTACTACTACTACTCTCGCCACTACACCGAACCCAGCATCATACAACGACAAACAGCTGGCGATCAGTTAAAATTCTTGCGCTATTCTTCGACAATTCCTGGGGGAATTTGTGCGTGATTTGTTAGTTATGAATTTATTTTGTTCCGAGATATATTGTATTAGAGGCGTTTAAACATGATTGTCTTTTGTGATCACTTAAACCACATCATTCCTTGATTTCTTGAATCGTGTGTGGTTTCGCATGGAGTATGCCTAATGCGTAGAATTTTTCGAAATAAAGAATTAAGTCATCAGTAGCTCTTGCCATGTATGCTACCCGGGTGCCACGCACTTTCGTGCTTTACTTTCTTTTTTCTCTGCACCAGAAATCCTCCCTTCTACCCGATTCATGAAGACTGGCTTATGTGCCTTCACAGAAATAAAACGAGAAAAAATTGCCGTCGGCATTACTTTTTTCCCATTGCGTCGTTTTCTCTTCCCCTGTATTACTATGACCAAGAGGCTTGGCGAATCATCGTTTTTAGCGACACATCTATGCCATTAGGGCATGTAAGAAGGCATTTAATACGCAGGCAAGATAACCGTTGGTCATTAAGGGTAACAGAGTGGGTCCCTAGAGAAGGCAAGCGTGGTAGAGGGCGGCAGAAAGTTAGATAGGCAGATTAGACCAAGAATTTTGCGGTCCTGGTTAGCACAGGACCGGGATAATTGGAGATCTGTGGGAGAGGCCTTTGCCCTGCAGCGGGCGTAGACAAGCTGATGATGATGATGAAGAAGAAGATATGCCATTAGGGTAGACGTGCTTTGCTACTTCTGTAATTAGCATGCTATGTTGCTCACGTAGGCCTCCACTGGTGCGATTGTGTAATTATAATACCTATGATCATTTTCCCTTAGCGTCGTTGCCTTCTTCTCAGCACTACTGGGACTGAAAGGCCAATCGCGCTTGTTAGCCCTACATGCACGCTGTTAGAGTGAACATGCCTTGCTACCTTCCATAATTAGACTTCCACAGTTACTCCTGTAGGCCTCCATTGGTGCGATTGTGTCCCATCATTACCACCGTCGTGGCCTGTTTTCTCTTTGCGTCGTTTTCGTTGGCTCTTTGGTCTTTTCTTCTTGCTTTTTACAGTACTGGCACGTACCCAACGGATCGGGATCGTTCTCTTCTCGTTTGTTTCCTCTTCCTTCGCCCCTGTAATCCCTACACATTCCCTATTAAAGCAGACAACCTTCTCTACTTCTTAATTACTCTTGTGGGTATAAATATGTTTCCAGCTCATGCTTACAACGCAGGCCACAACTCCCGCACTCCTTTTGCTTGTGAAAGCCAAGGCTAGCTGATAATGCTAGTCGAACGGGACCTGATGACTGGATCGCCTTCCACGCCTAAAGGTTAAGCTTGAGCATCCTCGAAATATTTTACTGTGAACAAAATCTGACACAAGGAACATCTAGCTGTAAGCACTCCCTAACAACCGTTATCAAGACCAAAATCATCAGTTAACCGTGCAGCTTCTCCCGTTTTAACAACGCTGACCTGTCCTCCTTCAAATTGAGTTTGGTAAACCTGACAAGACTTCTTCACAGAGGACACCGTGAGCACATGAGATGTACCACTGGATTTTTCTCCCATTGTTCATTGTTTTTCCCTGGTGTGAGCGGAAACTTTCTATGCCACTTGCTCCAGCCCGTGGAAGAATTCAAGCAAAAACCGATGAATGATTGCTTTTTTTATTATTTTGAGTGGAAATCGGGTCTCCGAGAGACCCTGAGGCTTTGTGCATTGCGGCGAACTTTTTTTTTACCCCGCTCTGTGCTTTCCCCTTCGCTTTTTTTTTTTTCTGCAAGCTTCCTTTATTTAATTTCGGCCTTCACCTTGGTCGAAAGGCACGTCCAATCTAAGCCTTTCTTGACGTACGTCTCCTCTGCATGGACCTGCCAACTCGGGGCGGAAGAAGCCGAAGCCTAGGCGCTTCCTCGGGCATGTTTCAAACAGCGCTGCCCTGGGAACTGGACGCTGACGAGGAAGGAAGCGCGGACTTGTCGTCGCCGTCCGTGCCCTTGTCGCCATTCCCCGTGGAGCGCCCTATGCGCGGCGTGAACGGCGTCCTGCCGATCCTGGGAGTGAACGCGCCGCGTCCGATGCGCGGAGTGAACGATCCGCGCTTGGGGTCGTCCATGAACGACGCCAGCTCGAAGCTGCTCTCCCAGCCGCCGTCGGCTTCATCGCCGTAGCCTCCCATGGGCCTCCTCTTGCCTGCGCGAGATACGAAAACAGAATTATTAACGAATTATTAACGCCGATTTTTGAAGGCAACAAGTTGGCGGCTTCAGAGAAAATACTGATTGAGCATGCTTGATTGTGACAAGCGATCACAACGCCATGTCAAGTATAGTCTAGTAGATTCGTGTCAGCTTCAGTACAGTCCTCTGTCTTCACGAGCATGCGAACAAGGTTAACATTGTCGTTAGCAAAAACATCTAATAACTAGCAAACTATGCTCATGTACCGCGAAACCTCTTGGAACGTAGGTAATAAAGAGCGAACTTACGGCCTTGTAGCAGATTTCGTAGAGCAGGTGCCCAGCATATTCGGAAGCGCGAGAAAATTACGACAGCACTGCTCCAGATTACGCAGGCATGATCAATATAATCTAGAATCCTGCGTATCTTTACCGCACATGTTTCCACGTAGGCAGAAACGCCAAGTCCGACAGCTCAGCAAGAAAATTCCAGTCTAAACTCCCCGTGCCGGGTGTCCGCAAGAGTCCCATTAACCGAGGTCAGTACAAAGACACTATCCAAAACGGTGTACAGTGGCGTATACCTACCTAGCCTGGGCACGAATGTACCCCTTCCGTTGCGGACCACGGAGACAAATTGCCGGGAGGCGGGCGAGTAGGACCAATCGAGCTCGTTCCGCGACGACCCACCGTCTTGCTTGTGGACGTTGTCATCGGGACGGCCAACGGACCTGCGACGTTTGTACAAGCGTATAGTGACGTCCTGGGACCTCCTTGTTTGCGTAGCTTGCAGGCATATCACAAGCCAGCGACCAGGCATGCGCGAAGGGCCACGGCTAGAGTACCTCCCGGGCAAAGTTGCTCGGCGTGGATATTATAGCATTTGCAGCTGGTATTGCAGATCCGTAATGATTCTTCTTAGGCCCCTCGCCTCTCCTGTGTGCTTTTCATCGTGGAGTATGTACCACCCCTGCGATATACCAGTCTGCTCACGTCCTGTATGACGAGATGGATAGAAAGGATCTCCTACATTCAGATGCTACTGATCAAGCTATAGTTGAACCGGGGTAGCGTGTTTTCAAACGCTTCGCTGCACAGGGCCCACGTGACATGTAAGATGTCAGTGCGCGTGCTATTTTACTGAGATGCTGCTAAAACGGTCCCGCGTTCGGTCTCTGTGGCCTTGAGGTAGAGGTTCTGGGTACTTGCACTGGCGGTCTGGGTTGGAGCCCCGGGGGGTGTACTTCAATTTTTTGTTGCAATTGTTTTCTGAACTCAATTCTTTTTTTATTGCGAAAGAACTCAATGCTGTGCATTATTTTTCTGTTATAACTAGAGATTCGGTACGTTCTAGGTGGCTTTAGGTTGGGGGCGCAGCCTATGACCACGTTTAATTAACTTTCTGAATCGCACGAAGACATGTCACGTGGGGCGCTGTGCAGAGAAGCGTTTGGGAATATGTGGGCAAGCTATAATTGAATGGGGGGACGACTGCTGTTGGCATGGCAGTGTAAAGCTGTGATCCCGAAATTACACGCATTCTCTCCATGCGTGCGTGCTTGTCTGCTTCCCATTACGCATCTTTTCCCGCATTTACCTCAATCAACGAGCAACCATGATAGCCCTCCTCCACAAGCAGCGTGACCGCCAGCTTACTACTCTGAGTGTTCATCGGAGTTCACGGACGATTTCATAGTAGAAATCGCTTTTCGTGACTTTGTTTACTTTCAGTTTTGAAATCCGAAATGAAAATCCGGCGGTCCCGTGTGCTCAGTAAACTCCTCCGGCGCATCCTCGTGCGCGTGCGCGGAAAGAAACCGGTTGGAGAGAAGTAATCTGGAGAGACATTGGCCGGATAAGAGGAGAAAAAGCTACACTTTTGCATCCACTGACACCGGAGAGGGAGAGGAAGAGTCCCAGTGAGCGTGAAGGACAGATCACGCGACAACGGCCGGCAGGGGCGAAGGCGGTGCGGGCAGGGCAGCGTCAAGGTGGCAGTCGCAACACCGAGCCGCACATTATTAACACGAAAGTGTTTTATTCCGGGATTCACGAAAATTTCACTTACGTCATATCGTCACGGAAATGACGCCAGTACAACGAAGCACGCGGCCTGTAAAGGGTGCAGCCCTGCACACAGGGTTTTCTTGCGGTTAAGCAACCTTTAGCACTAAAGAGTACGTTATACTTCTGGTTGTTCGTTTTAGGGTTTTATATTTTAACACTAAAGTGTTTTATGCCGGGATACACCAAGATTTCACTGGCGTCATATCCGTCACTGAAACGACGCCAGTACACCTCTGCGGAAGCGACCGGCCAGCAGGAAGTCGCTCGCCAAGCACACCCACAAGACAGCCGCCGACCCCCAAATCATGCTCATCTGACGATTTCTCTGCACATTTCACTTTCCTGTTTTACCGATTCCTATGACAGAGGAATTAACCACAGTTCTTTTTTTTTCGAAATTGGTAGGCTCCGCGTCCTGCGTACAACACTGATCGCGCCTAACAGTTGCTGCTGGTTAAACAACTGTATGGGGTACATCGGCGCATTCTTTTTTTACGTTCTTTTAGAGAAATCGGAGCAGCGGCAACACACTTGATATCTTCCAGGGGCCCTGCTCCGCGTGGAAACATCGGCCAGTACAATGTACAAAAATGGGAAAGTACAAGAAAATCAAAGCCCCTTTCCACAAAAGATGGTTAAAATACGAAGCTTTCTCTCGTGTAACCTTAGTCAAAGCCAAAGTCCAGAACTCAAACTGCAGCAAAGTTTAAAGCCTAAATCGAACCCTGCTTAGAGAATGTATTTCATAATCATCATCGCTCACCGTGTGTGCTGCCAAACTATATCTCGCGTATTACGAGAGGTTTGTTAGGTTAGCAAAGATAGTTAGGTGGTCTGTTAAGTGGACATCCGATTGTTACGTTACCGGCTGTATGATTGATGTACCCTTTGTGAAACCCATCGTGTAAAGCTGGCTTTCCTGCAGCGTGTTTTACTCGGACGTCAACGCCATAAGTGAGGAATAGCATCTTCGCTATAAAAACATGAAAAGCCACATATGCACACCCGACGTGTGCGTCAAACATGCGTCTTGCCGCGTACTGTGCACAAAGCAACACCCAACATAAACCATTAGAAAAAGCAGTTGTTTCAAACCTTCTGGTATCATAATTTAGGAAAAACGTTTCACGAAATATATACTGCCGCGAACCATGTCCTCTGATTTGTTCCTTCATGTTTTGTTACCAACGCGTGACCAAGCTCCACCTACTTTATCCCATGTTTCAAGCAAAGCGCGCATTTCCCACTTCTCCCGTATGCCATACCGGCCACCTTCATAAGGCGTGAAGATTTCGGTCACTATGCTGGACTGTTCTTCCTTGGCCGACAATGTTCTCGACCTATTTCGATGTCCCTACAACCGTTAGCGTTCGTGATAAATGCCTGCAGAGCGCCGCTGCATTCCATTCTCCGACGCTTGTCTAAACAAAGCCCGCATTGTTTATGTGCGAGGCGAAAGGGTGCAAATCTCCAATAACTATATTGCAGCACGCCTGCAAGCGTTTCCAATGATACCGACTATTTTTACAACGGCCACCAGGAAGTCCTAATATAGCACCGTATAGTTATGGGTTACCGAAGTGACATTCATTCAATTTGAAAAATTAGCACAATGTCATAACGCAAACCTCGTAATTGACCACAGTCACAGCGTGACCGTTTCACTGTCGCTTCAAGTAAAAAAGTTCCATTTCGATCGAGACTTCAGAAACAACTGAGTGTGCTTTCGAATGAAAATACGGCATATACTTTTTGCATTCGATCTCACAGACACAATGTCACAATTCGACAATTTCGCTTCACAATTACATCTTCAGTCGAGTCTCTTAGCTTGAATAACCCCAAATTCTGCCGCGCGACAATGGTAGAACAAAGTCCATGGCCTGGAAGGGCGAGCTAGTTGTGTAGCGTAGCACGTCAAGGCGGCCCATAATGTGGCCCCAGGACTTACAATCCGTGCCGGGATTATCCTCACCCCCTACCACGGTGCGCGATTCCCTAGTTACCGACTAATCACCCATCATGACACAGTCACACATTACTGCCTGTCCCAACGCCATTGTTCCTCCGCCCATCCAGGGCTCACCAACAGTCAGGAACGCATCTGGCGACTCCTGCAAACCATCACCCTCATTTTCTGGGCAGTGCTCCACCGAACCTACCCCGTTCAGTATCCCTCACCAAATTGCCTCCTTTGTGGAGACTCGACCACACATGTCCACCCTATGTGGGCGTGCCCCCAAGATCCCTTCTCGTATGTAGATAGTCATGAGCAGTGGAAGGGTGCGCTGAGCAGCTCGGACCTGGAAGTCCAAGCACTCCTGGTCACTATAGGGTGGTCACAGTCGACGCAGACTTACAAGAAATCTGCAACACTTTTTTTAACTTCTTTCTAAATCTTAAATACATTCAGAAAGTAGTCAGTAAACACACCCAGCACTTAGAGTGAGTGGTCACAAAGTACCCCAGCCAGAAATTACTGCTGTATGCCCATCAGATAACTTTCAATCTTGCTCAAGAAAATTACCTGAGTCTCTTTTCCGGTCTCAGCGTTCTTCGATCACTCGAATTACGTCGTTAGAGTGGTGTAGCGGCTATCGGAGGGCTTTCCTTGAGTTGCATCAATGAACGCATTCGATAGCCACTTTAAAAAGGAAGACACAAAACAAAGCACACACGAAAGGCCGATAGTCGGGCTGCGCCGAGCAAATCACGCAGTGCCGCTGCGTGGTGGCGATGACCATAGCTTTCACAATGCTTCTAGACGTGATAAGGAAAGCGTGAAAGCGTTTATCGGAAGTGTTGCACAGTCCTTAAACCGCGGTGGCCACTACGCATCCCAACTTAACACCCCGGAGTCAGTAAAGGTATACTCTAGTGTCAGTAGATAAGATAATAAGTACCGTCACTGAGGCACGCAAGTGAGCAACGGCGGCCTTTTGTTGTCCATCAGTGTTGCCAGATGGTCGCTTTTGCGGCCTTACCGCTAACTTTGACGGGGTATTTTGTAAACAACACTGCCGAAGACGCCGCAACACGGCACCTTCGGACACACTTCTGCAGCTAAAATGCTGCGAATGGCGTTATCTTTGATTCGCCTTCGGGACGACGCCAGACGCGCGCAGCCGCAGAGCAGGGAGGACAAACTGTGACTACCACAGTTGAGCGACAGAAAACTCATAAACACCAAAATGGCGGTGCCCATGAACCGTCGCAGTGCAAACAGATGTCGCGTGATGCGAACTGACCAATGATCACGGCGGCGGCACACGTACAATAGGAGAAAAGAGTGCCGATACTCTGTAACCTTATCTAGTGAAACTAGTATACTCCTCCTCCTATCCCTCCCTACCGACCTGCGCCTGCGCCCGATGCGCGGCGTGAAGGTGTTGCTGCGGCGCTTGTACGGCAGCAGCAGGAAGGCCCATCCGCCCGAAGCCGCCGAGTCCGTGTCCAACGCGATCAGGTCGTCCGGGCCCAGGTCATGAGCGGCGGCTGCCGCCCGGCCCACCCTGGGGAACGGAATGAGCCCCTGGCGCTTCTGCACGTCTCCCCAGCGACTGCCTCCTCCCAGAGACCACGAGTCCTCGTCAAAGGCGGACTCGTGCCCTGCAAGTGCACACACATCCACGGGTCCGGTGGGGTACATTCGGAACACGGCAGGTACTTAGGCAAGGGTGTAACTGCTGAAACACACAGGGACGAAGAAGAAGCAGATAAGACATGCGCACACATCGAACTGGCGACGTTCAATTTCCTCAACACTATAGCTTGCTGTCAACGCCGAATAAAAACAGATCGTTCACCTTGGCCTTTACCGGTATTCTCGGAGGCACTGTTACCAAGCTTTTTTGGAACCATCGCTTGCAGTAGCCCCAGATTCGACGAAAGTCTAGTGGGTTCAATTCTACGCCACTATCCTTTTCTTTTTTCTTTAATTTGATGTCGTTTTCTTATTTAATATCCCCTACATCATTTCTGCGTTGTTAATTAATGTAACTAAGGGAGGGTCAGTAGATTTTACATCATTTGAGGCGCACGACGCAGCATCTTGCCGCTTTAATTGAGACGCTCAGTCATCTAGAAATTAATAGTTCGGCGCCGTCGAGGCGCCGTAAATACGCCTGTGGGCTATCAATCAAAATAAAAAATATATAAGTTTCAGTGCACCACATCGCTGGTTGTGCCTTAGGAGGAAAAATGTGTAGCCAACGCCGTTCTTGCACAGGTTTCTTTTTTAACTCTTGTTTGTTTTGCGCAGTTTTACTGTTTATGTGATGCAGGAACCAGCTCACCGAAACGTTGTGGTAGGCATTAACTCTCGCCAGCTTCGAAATCAACCCATTATGGTACTCCACAAATCTGGGCCTCAGCTACCGTCAGTAAGCTCTCATTAATTAAAACCGCGGTAACTTTACGTATAAAGTGAAGCCTCCAAAACGGATAACTCTAACTCACATGGGGCTTTCTACATACGTGTCCTGTGTAAGCCAACATCGCTACGGCGCCAGTCCATGTAGCCAGTGCCCATACCTTGTGACAAGAAAGACTGCAAGCAGTGTAGTAGCCAATACAACTAAGATACCAGCCAACATCGCTATGGCGCCAGTCCGTGTAGACGGTGCCGATACCATGTGACAAGAAAAACTGCAAGCAGCGCAGTAGCCGAGACAACTTTTCGCCGAGGCCCCTGAAGGCTTTACAACTTTACCTTTGGCTTTACCTTTGGCTTTACCTTTGGCAGAAAAATAGCTGTTACACGTCTTCTAAGGAATTCAGAATTTGATGCTTCAAATATTATCCCCCTGTTTGCCAGTGCTGTTAAAGCAACTGCGCACTGATAACTTTTATCCCTTGTCCCATGCCAACACAACTGCGTATCCCTGAACTGAAAGTTCATCGAATGTGAGCCGAGCGCTGTCCCTCAAGGCCATCGTACAACCATTAACAAGCTAAAGACAAAAACAAAATATTTACCACAACGCACGATTAGCTTAATTTTTTAACGTCCGATTATCGAGTAGTTCAGTAACAATACTGAGTTATTATGATAGCACTTTCTAAATATATCTCAGACTCACCAGGATTAGATATATACGAGCTACATTCTTCGATTTTCCTTGTTCCGCTTCATGTTGTCCTATTACCCATATTTCTCATTTAGCATTTGTCTATGGCTGAACATGAAGAATTTGAACTTTTCTTTGAGTTTCAGGCGTACACTGTTGCTATATTCAGTAGCCTGGATGAAACGATAAGACGGCATAAATTTTTTTTTTGTTGGGAGCTTGCTTGCTTTTACATATTTAAAGCGACGGGGACGAGAAGAGGACGACGAACCTGACATGAACTGCGGGTATGGGGGGAACGAGGTGGCGCGTGCCATCATCATTAGGTTTTTTGCGAACGATTCTGGGCGCTGGCACAATAAAGTGGTCCTCCCTCTACGTCACCCGCTCCTCGGTTTTCAACACTTGCAAAGGCTGAATCAACCCTTAATTTTTTAGGTTTGAATACTTGTACTTATATTGCGGCATTTCGGAATGCGGAATACTTATAAATGCGGCATTTCGGGGTGTTCTTTATTGCGTATCATGCTACGGAAAGTAACTGTTCAAATTGAAATGTTCACGACTATCTATATTCTTGAGATTCTCAGGTGAAGCATTGCTGGAAAGATGACAAAAGGGATTTAGAAAAGATATTAGAGTGGTTCAGTATTTAAAGTATTTTTGGCTCGATAGCACAGGCACATGTAAGTGCAGCGCCGCTGACTGCGTTATCTTATGTGGAATGCTATAGCTGCGCCGGCAAACTGACCGCTCTTACGACTATGCTAATATTACAAACAGCGTCAATCGCGAAGTTTTGCATGACCCTCACAAGTGTATACGGACAACAACCGTATTGATGAGCTATTTTTGTCAAAGGATTTGCCTCAATACCGTGTATGTTTCTTTCCGGTGTAAATTATTGCTTTCAAGACATAGCACAGTACCAGCCGAAATGTTGTCAAGCAATATTTTCATATCTCGGCTTCGACCACAGGTGCACGAGCGAAGGAGGAACGCGCTGACTCTTTTTTTTTTTTTTTAGAACGAGCCTGGGTGCAGAATTGTTTCTTTCAAGCGGTGTAAACGGGGCGTATAGTTTTGGCCCTTCTCACAGCAACTTCAGCTAATCTCATTGCACGACTTATAATTTGCCCGTCACAGCCAACACAAACCACAGCGCCTACCCAATTATCATATCCTCTATGACTCAATTTAAAGCGTTGTAAACCCCCCTATGAGTGACCGTGATGTTCACGCTTTCTGTTTGGTTGCAGAAAATATGCTGGTGCACCACTACTTAATAACACTTAATATAACTTAAGTCGTGTAGCAGTGGTTTTGTCATCATGGACTGGCTGGATTCTGCGAACTTTTTCCGCCTTGTTTGCGGACATGCCGCGACGGCCATCAAAAGCGCGTATTGAAGAAAACTGCACTTTCTGGGCTAACATGGTGTGGTGAGGAGTCTCGACGCTGGTAGGTATTGTTACGGCTAGCTTTGTTGTGCTCTGGAATGCACGGGAGACCCCGGTAACGTGTAGTGCGCAATAGGTACGGCAGTTCCTAAAAGTATAATAAGTTTTTTTTTTCTAATGACCGACTTAGCTGTGTAATCCGATTGCTGCCGAGGAATACCAGTCATGTAGCATCCCGCTAACTGTAAAACTGTAAATCCTGCTCCTGTAATATTTCCTCCTGCATTGCAACTGGAGAACTTCACTGTCAAAGATCCCGGTTAAGGTCAAGCATCACTGGTCCCAGCACGCGGTGAAAGCATTCGGCCTTTGAATCCTTCAAAACAGTATGGCCTTTAAAGCTGGAAGCAGTAATTAGCTGAACTTTCGGTTGGGAAGAAATAGCGTGAATTGGTCAGAGAAACATTGGCTGTTCGTTCCGCTGATCACTGAACCCAAGACCAGACTGAAAACCCGCTCCTGAAAAGAGGCAGTTGCACTACATGCCGGACTTCTTGCACGATTAGCACAAAGCGGCACACGCACTTGCAGACCAATTCCACACTTCATTAGTGCTTCTACCATCAAAAGTGGTCACTGTAGCCATGTACCGCTCATTGTGCTTTCGAAAAACGTGATCGCACCCATCAGACAGATGTGCTATCAAAAAGTCTGCGACCTTACAATGGTTAGGAGCAAATTAGGTGGTAGCTGTGCTTCTTACCTGCGGCACCTAGAGTAACGTACACGACCAGCAGCTGGAGGAAGGAAGCCCAAACTAATGGCAGCCCCATGTCGTCTGCTACCTGTAGGCGGGGCAAAGTAGGGACGGTTGTTCTGGAGGAGCGTTGACTCGCTGTTGTTTACGATCCGACGCTCCACTTCAATAGCGCCCGCACTACCGTCAATCTCCCACTCGCCTCGGAGAAGCCGCCGGCACACGTTGCAGATCTAGCAGTGGTCACGTTATGGGCGCGACCAGAGTCCCGGCGTACACGCTGCCGTCAACGTACGAAGCCCCGTAGCGGTGACCACCGGCCTTATATACACGGCTGACGACAACGTAGGAGTGATCTGAAAAGGGGGAAACCGTTAGACCCCCGTGCCCCGCTTTGCACCCAAGCAGCCTACTCGTGATCCCATTTAGGGCCTCGGCGCCTCTGCAGTTCACGCGACAAGCCTGCACGGATGGCCCCGAGGAGCCAAATGAAAATCAATTCTCCGTCTGCGAGAGGATCGCGTACGGCCGCCCGGCTCAAGGATGTGATCTATGCTTCATTCCTGATATTGTGCCCCCGTAGGCCTCCTCCACTGTGGGCGAAGGCGGGATACTGCCGCGCGCTGCGTGGGGAGGGATTAGCCGGACCTGGCCAGCGATCATAGCCAAAGTGGATCAACACTGGACGCGCTTTGCCGCCCGCTCTACCCTCCACGCTCCCAGCCGGCTTTTGCTGTTGTTTACTTGCCTCTCTAGGATTGGGTACACGGACGCTGCAGCGTCTTCTTGCAAGGGCGTCGTCCAGGTTTGCGACAGGCGGTACGCGTGGTGCCATTGGGTCGTCCGGTCCCGTGACGTCAGTGAGTGGGGGAGGAGCACGTCCAATGGCATCGTTGCAAACGAATGTCTAAAAAACAGTGGAGCCATGAAGACACATGCGCAGCATTTTCAATCAAGACGACTTACTGAAAGGTACTTCGGATAGTGCAAACATTTTGAAGGATTCCGAACTGACCTATCGTTTAGCCTCCAAGGCAATCCACTGGCTAAGGACTCAAAATCGTGGAAGCTACTGAATTGACTGAAATGCTATCTCGGTTACGGAAACGGCTTTCTGCCTTATCGTTATAAATTTGTTTAGTGGGCCGACTTTTAGCAAAAACCGTCTCTTTGCCAAAATAGTCCACGGAAGTTGCTGTAACATGGATGAAACCCCGCATTGCATGGGTTTCTCAGAGTGTGGATTTAGAAGCACGTTTTGTGTATGAGGTGTTCTTTTTTTTCTCGAAAAGAGCCAGATCCACCTAACGGGAATTTGAGAAACAGGTGTAAACCGGACGTAAATGCAACGCCGTGAAAGCTATTATATGATATTATATATGTCAGCTGGGGGAAGTTTATGGATGCAACTAATTAAAAATTACGCCGTTAGTTTAAGCAATATTGGGGGGATAAGTTTGAATTTGGCCCATATTGAACTGAAACACTCAAGATCAGGCGGCATTCTTGTGAAAACTTTGTTTAAATTGACTTTCAACCATGTTGCGATTGAGTTTTGGTGAAAGAGGCATCAAAAATGTGCAACAGGGCGTCAAAAACAGTAGAACTATAACTGAAGAGCAGGTGAGTCCTCTTGGAACCATTAGCAGCTCTTTTCGAATTCTTCCGTAGGATAATTTATTTGGGCCCGCCTGAAGGAACTCACGAAGTAAGCAATCTCGTCGTTGCTTTACCATGAATTTCCAAACGCTTCACAAGGAGGGTCTATTTAGTTAAGTACTAAAATGGTAAATTTTGAAGTAAAAAATAAATACAACCAGAGTTATTTTGTAGGGACGGGTGAGACGAAATGAAATAGATTTTCATATCTCTCAGTTTCATTGCATCCACTTCTCCTTCCGTTCACTTCGTCGTTGACATTTGATGACAGATCTTTCGCCTATCTCCTAATTGCCGTCTGAATTCATAATAAGCCAGCTCCAAAAAGCAAGAAAAAGAAAACTTCCGAAGCACCCACGAAACCATCTGAACACCCAAGCCAAAACCAAACTCCCATTGTGCAAATGGATTTGGCTCATTTTGAATCGTGAAACAGCAGAGTCATTATCGGTACGAACTACGATCTGCGTACACATTTTCAGGGCATTATCTCAACTATTTTCCTGCCACCCCTTTTTTAGGGGAAAGTTGACGATTTTTTCTTGTCACTGCAGTTTCATCCGTCTTAGTATCGGTTTCTGGACCTGGCTTATTTCGAAAAAAAACGCCTCATATAATGGTGGTGCAATCATAATATCTCCAAGTGGCTGTTACAATATTATGTTTTGGGACTCATTTCAGCCCGCACATGGTTAATATTTCATTTCAAACTTTTACTTGTTTTGGTGTAAAGAACAAAATAAGGTCAAATTTCGGGAAGCATTAGGCGGACCTTTTCATAAGAGGCGAGCTTTTTGTACTGCTTAAAAGTGGCTATGAAGTAAGAACGCCTTACATCTCTACAAGAAACCATGAGGAATGCGCAACTGTCTGGACACCTATGTTATTCTGGGATGTTATAACAGAATCTGCTTTGCTATGGCAAATTCAGGGAGGAGATGGGAGGGGGTTGTAAAGCGAAGCCTACGGAGACGGCTTTGTAAAGTGACAAATTTATTTGTTTCCTTTTGGTTTCTGTTTTCATGCCTTACCCCCGCAAACTGTCTTTTTACTGCGACAGCTGTAACAAGGGAGAAACAATTGTTTTTACTAGAGTGCCTGCACGAGCCTCCCCACTTAAGCCACGGCGTGCCCACTTGCAAGCGTGCAAGCGTGCCTGGCCTTGTAGCGGTTTTCTAGGTTTCCAGCGATTCTTCACAAAGCATACAGAAAGTTTAAATGCACCGCTAAGTGCGGCTCGACAGCTGTTGCAGAGCTTTAGTTACCGCAACGCGTTGCAATACGTTAAAACATATCGAAATGTGCAAGTTCAATATTTCATCATGAGTAGCAATGAATTTCTTCTTTGACGAACAATTGCTTTGCAAGGTATAAAATTGTCCATGATTTAAACGTTGCATCAAAGAATCCCATGAATTGTTCATCACACGTTGTCTTCATAAGGCGGCTACAAAACCTTCCCAGTGTATGTAATTATGTGTTCAAATCTTACAAGGTTTCCCGCCGGGTGAGACGGCTTTTTAGGTTTCCGGTCATTCCGAAGGGTGCAAAGGCTCCTTTAAAGGCCCACTGGCAGCCGAATAACAATTTTTATACAGAAAGTTCACATCTTGTGCAGCTCTCTCGGCTTTGGTTCAATCACAAACCACACCCTTTTTTGTTTCGACATAACTAAATCTGACATTTCTCTCGCATTTCCCTTTCGTCTTTTTTTTTTTTTTCATGGTGCGAAAGCGCACGGCACGAAGCGCGAAAAGCGAGCACCCCGGGCCATGCTCCAGCCGAGCGCTGCCGCGTCACGCTGCTATATACCCAGAAGTTAGGCAGGAATACCAGAAATATCACCAGAAATACCCACACTGTATTGCTTAACATTGAAGTGGACGGTCGGCCGGCAGCGTACAGTTTAAAACCACGTCGCTTGCATCTCTCCTATTTTTAGTAGCGAAAGCTCTACTACGTTGTGACGCGCAAGGTCCTTCATCTCGTCGCAATGACCTTGAGATGCAGGAATGGGAGTGTGGCAGATGTGACGCCATGCCTCGGGATCCGCTGCGCAGAGGCGTCGCAGCTGTGCTCGCTCAGAGCCTCGTCGCTACGGTAAGATGCGACTACGCGAGGGTTTAATGGCTACTTAGCCGGCACTTGGTCGCTCGCGCAATCTCGCCATGGATGGCTCGCCGTCTGGGCCGTCTGTGCATTGCGCTTCACCTTTCGCTCCGGATGACTAGGTTTACAAGAGCTAACCCTAATTTTTCTTTGGAGTTATCTCTTCCCGTCTTTATTGTAGTTGCTCCTTGGCCACAGGAAGACTGCGAGTGACTGAAATAGTAAGCAAAACGGGATCTAACACGCCTACCAAAGGGTGGCAGCGCAGTACGGAAATCTTTCTTCACGAGGCCAGGACGGGTTGTGGCCTTAGTGAGGATGTAGTGGCCCAGTAGCGAGCATGCACCGCATCCAAAGGCGCACAAGGCACCCAGCACACAGAAGGTGTGGGCAGCACTGGGCAGGACGAGGAGGGCCACCGCAGTTGTCCATCATAACCATCAGGTTCCCTTCACGTTCGTTGCGATCAAGCTTTCCCGCATAGGTAGTAGTCACACTGGTGTGCTTCGCTTGCGGCCAACCATGTGTGCCGACAGACGCCGCAATTTGCACGGCTCACGAGTCTTTTTTTAATTGCGAAGCTGTTTAACCTCTACTCTCCAAGGGTTCTGTCTCGGACCGTTGGGTTAAACAGAAAGCTCCGCGAACAAATAAAATTAAGTTACTGGTACCGCCAGGAATACGGAACGTGGAAAAAAATAGAGAAACTGAGCGACCAGCCCGTTGTCTTACCGATTGAGCTACGAGCCCCACGCGGAGAACGGGGGAGACAGACGGTGCACTCACCGAGCACAATATGGCGGGTTTACCCCCTGCGTTCTCGCTGAATGCCACGTGATAGCACTCACCACGGGGGGTGGTACACGGCAGCTGTAATCCATCAAAACGTGCCTGTTCAAGGGCTCACTTTTCGAGCACCGGACATTTCTCATGCGGAGGAAGTCGCCATAGCTCTCGCCGCAGCGGACCCCGCATCTGGGATTATTACCGATTCACGGAGTGCGTGCCAAAATCTTGATTGATTGATTGTAGGGTTTAACGCGCCGACGCAACGCAGGCGATGAGGCGCGCCGCAGTGGAGGGCTCCGGATTGATTTTGACCACCTGGGGATCTTTAACGTGCGCCGAAATCTCGTACGCACGGGCGTTTTTGCTTTTCGCCTCCATCAGAAAAGCGGCCGCCGCGGCCGGGAATCGAGCCCGCGACCTCGTGCTCAGCAGCGCAACGCCTTAGCCACTGAGCCACCGCGGCGGGTGTGCCAAAATCTTACGAAAGGTCGCATCACCATTCGCGCTGCTCGAATCTTCAAGGGCTGTTATTATATGGACCGCCCAAATACACGATCCGTCATCTGGACTCCAGCTCACGCAGGACTAGGTGGTACCGAGGCTGCCGATGCCTCAGCCCGCGCGCTTGATTCCCGGGACCCTCCTCGCCCTCCATCTCTTGACGATCCAGAACCTAACCCGGTCAGCTCATTTCGCGACATCACAGCGATGTACAAATCGAACAGGCTCCGATTTCCGCCTCCGGCGCCGGGCCTGACTAAGGCTGACGAGCGCTGGCTCTTACGGCTTACACTAACACGGTCTTGTGCCCGGCGATACTAAAGCACTTCAATCCGGACCTTCTCCGGGGAATGCCCACAAAGTGATCATCAATTTGCGGATACTTTTCACATGCTGTGGGCATGCCCATCCAACCCGGCGGTCCCCCCAATCACGTCCCCTTCCCCCCCTACCCGTGAGAGCTGGGAGGCTGCCCTGCTCGGCTGCTCGACCTTGGAGGGCCAAAGAGCCCTCGTGACCGGGCGCGCGCCGCCGCGGAAGCCACAGGGGTCCGGACCTCTCGCGTGCTGGCTCCGCCCACGGCACGTGTAGCGGCCGTGTGCGCGCCTTGCACATGCGAAGGAGTTAGTAAAAATTAAAGGAAGTTCACATAAATTCATGGCATCTCACTTTTCCTCCGTCTCTGCCGCCGATCCAGTCGCCTCCGTCGGCGGCGGCACAGACGCGTACGAGGAGTGAGATCGTCGAACACCGGGTTTGAGCTTCCTTTTAATTTATAAAGAAAAAGTTCCCACGCATGTTCTTCACCAATACAACTCAACCGACCACCATTCGTGGCTCATGCAATGATTTAACCTTTGGAAAGAATATTTTTTTTTAAGTAATGAAGGGTGGGGTTAGGTGCATTTTACTTGTCTCTGGTTTAACACTTTATAGAGCCACGTGTGTGAATTCAAGTTACGTCGCATGGATAATCGTTGTGGGTGTCGTTTACAGCTTCGCTTTCCAACCACCTTCACAGGGTGTATTGGCGCACATTTTTAAAATGTCTAAGTTTCATCTACTAGCGCCGTTAGGATTGAAGTTTCGATGATCGCTGCACCGTGTTCGAACATGCAAAGTTTAAGTGAAAGAAATACAAGGACTCCGAGGTTCTGTCTTTAAATAGGCCAATATCTCGCTTTATTTTAATAAAAGCAACGCTCATCAGAGCTGAACACGCACAAATGTATTTCGTGACACAGAGATATACAACTTCCCTGATTACTCCGTCACGCACCGGGTTGCCATAATACTTTGTTCGTTACAGGTAAACTTTTTCTTATATTCACAACTGTACAAGAGCTACGGGCAGGGTGTCTCTGCATTGTACGCAGCCACGCACTCCACACTCACAAACAGCGTCAAAGCAGTTCACATGAAAAATAAAAATATGTAAAATGGTGTGTTCACGCTATGAAAAACTGTCGATGTGTTCCTATGTTGAGCTGTTCACTTGGTCAGATTCTTCTGATTAAAGGGGCAATGTGGACAAAACACAAGTTTGGTTCATTCGAAAGATTGCCTTGTTAGAATCATACTGACATCACTTTTACCGCAAACTTCGCTTAAATAAGTTATATAATTACGAAAAATTGGAATGGCCATTCGACCCACTAGCTTATTTCCCGCAACAGAACCTATGATGTCATAGGCCCAGTTGTGCGATTGGCTGAGGCCGGCAAAAGCAAACGCAAATTAGGCAGCGCTCATAAGCTTGCCGAACTAGCTATTTGCGCTCAAATGCAATGCATATTCATTAAACAGCAGTAAGAATTGCGGGGTAAACTACGAAAGTTGCGAAAACACAGGTAAACATAGAAGTATTGATGCGAACTGCTGTTGGTACTCGGCAATATATGCTTGTGTTAGCATCACAGCGCTTTGGAGCTGTCTCACACGACACTAGCCGATTGGCGTAAGCGACGTTGTCTTACGTGAGCCTGTTTGTCGAGCATACCCCATGTTTCACGGAACGATTACTTTCAACCGCAACGAAAACAAGCCAGGTGCAAATACGGTCAAAAACAAAGCAACGGCGGACAACAGTTCGCGGCTGACTATGGTAGCGCCATCTGAGAGGACTGACCGGAAGCAAGGCTGCAGAGCCAGGCCGGGCTAGAGCGGCGGCGCGCGCTGTAACAGCGCGCAACCGCCGCTCTAGCCCGGCCGTGGCAGAGCCTACAGACACACTGGAAGTTCGTTTGAATACCCGCCCTCATGAATTACTGGCAGACGCCACGAAGACACACGATTTGGCGGGAGAACGAAAATTTTAACCTAAGTTGATTAATTTCTCAGTGAATATGGCATCGTTTGCTGCCGGACAAGCACTGGGGGCACTACAAAACGCGAAATCTTTGGAATAAAACCAACTTGTATTTTGTCTGCATGGCCCCTTTAAGGTGCATTCACAAGGGATGCCTGCGCGACACTGGTTTTGAGAGAGAGGAAACATGTACACTCTCTTCCACTCTAAATCCCCGCCGAAAATGGGATCTTTTTGTACCTTGAACAAACCATCCACCGTTCCCGCGATGCCTTGCCCCTTGCCCCGACCACATATGAACGGGTGGCGTGACGTGGCAGCCCATGGGCTACAGGCAGGCGCTGGTGAGGAAAGAGACTTGGTTCCCCCCCTCCTCTGCCGTGAACCATGTTGGACACATGGCTTAGCATCACGTACGCGCTTTTTCAATCACACTAAGGCACGGGCTGCAGCATCTGCGGTGCGGGCTACACTGCTCTTCTTTCTTTTGATCCTCCTGCAGAACGATGTCAACATTGCGTGCTTTGTACAAAATTGAGTCAATTATACCAAGTCATTATACATGCAATGGTTGTGGTGAACACTGGAGTTCGGGAAGAGACGGGCAATCGCTGCTGTTTGTTCATACTGTAGTAGTGTTTGACCTCCTTCTTCCATGCCTCAGTTCGGCGTCCTTAATTAAAATTCGTCCACAGATGGGGTGAATTACTGGAACCTTAATTGGCTTTCAACCACTGAAGCATGTTTGAAGAGTCTCTAGCACTTTCAGTTTTTGTCACAGAAAATAAACAAAAGCGCTGTTAGAGATTGCACTGGCATAATTTTCGCATAGTAACCAAACTCCTCTTACTCAACCTTCCTGAATCAACTGCGTCGCTTAATAAATATAAATACACGTTTTAGCATAAAGCTGTCTAAAAGATGGGGTTCGTAGTGAGCAACAGACCCGTGAGTATAAAACAGACAGACAGGACAGACAGACAGACAGACACACACACACACAGACAGACAGACACACACACACACACACACACACACACACACACACACACACACACACGTGACACGCACTAGTCTTTTTCACGAGCACCACGTCGTTGCACCGGATGAACATCACACCAGCGTGTCCAACACGTGGCCGACCTCCTCAAAGCTGTACATAGAGCTGACCCCCGTGTCCGAACTCGAGTCCTGCGCGTCTATGCAGCATCGCGTTGACGAGGCCAGTGACATAGGTACTGCAGCTACAACCAGGGAACCAACTGGACCAACACTGTCCGGTCTCGGCGGCCCGACCATTTGAGTCCTTCTAACCAGGAGCTGCACTTCCTCCTCCTGTTCGGCGAGCCTCAACTGCCTCTCGAGCTCCGCCACGACACGCATCTTCTCTTGAAGGACTTGGTCGAACTCGCGCAGTCCTTCCATCTTCGCCAACTCCTCTCGGGACGCCCGGAGCTGCTCCTCGGAGCGCCTCTTCTCCTGCTCTTGTTCCCACTTGCGCTGCCGAACCTCGGCGCTTAGCCGCTGAATCTTCTCCTCTTCGGCCGTTATGCGCCGGCACAGCTGGAGCACGCGGTCGTACGCCTCCAGCGTGGCCTGGTACATCTGCAGGGAGTCTTCTTCGGACGCCTCCGGTCGGTACCCGTCCAGCATGTAGTCGGGGCCCATCTGGCGCACCCGCATGGCGTGCATCTTGGCCTCGTGGTGCTCGATCTCGGCGTCGTGGCGCGACAGCAACGCCGCCTGACGATCCAGCGTCTCGCTCTGGCAAATCACCAGCTTCACCAGCTCGGCGAGCTCCTCGCTGTGCTGCTCTTGCTGGTGCGGCGAGGACGGCTGCGAGGTGGCGCCCCCGGACAGCTTCCGCGGATGCACCGTCCGTAGGAGACGCGGCGAAGCGCTGGACGACGTCGTGGTCGTGGAGCTCGAGCCCCCGGACGTCTGAGTTCGTCGGTGGTGGCTGTGATGGTGCCGCCGCCTGTGGTAGTGGTGGTGGTGGTGCCTGGGTGGCTCGGCGACGCAGGAGTCGGACGTCGGCGACGACGTCGTCGACGACCAGCAGCGGACGCGTCGCATGCTCAGCCGGACGTCGTCTTCGGCATTCCACAGCTTGAGAATGCGCGAGTCGGCCTCCAGGCGCCGCTCGATGCCTCTCGGGCAGACCTCGACGAGGGCGTACTGCTGCGGGTCACCGTGGTGGCTGCTGCGCTCTTGCGGGAGGAGCGACCCGATGCGAGCAGCGCGCGCACCACTTCGTCGCACGTAGTCCTGCGGCTGACGCCGGTCACCCACTTCTGGACGCCTCCGACCCAAATGGGAACCTCGGCTCCCATGTCGGCGCATAGGGCTCCGCTCTCCGCACACTCTCCTCGCCAAGCTGTCGCTGGGTCCTGAAAAGAGAGAGAAAAGACTTTTCTTAGTTCATGCTCAGGTGGGCTCCTACAGAGCGCATTGCACCGAGAGGCGATTTCAATCAGATGACGACACCTTGTTTTGTCTATAAGGCGATATGCAAGGCCAAACTCTGTAAGGCCAAACCCCTTTCCCACCTTTGAATAACGAACCACTACGAAGGTTATTTGTTGAAATTTAGAAAACAGTTTTTTTTTTTTTTGCATACTGTGAAGTACGTTGTTATTAAGGACGCCCGAAAGCTTTAGAACTCATGATGAGAATACGGAGCAAAAAACGCCTTTCCAGGTCCTTTGGTGGCCCGCAGAAGTACGCCTTTTCGTTCTCGAATCTTTTGTTCTCAATCTGACACTTTCGTTAACAGCATTCAGAAGCGTCCAGAAAGAAATTTTGATCGGTACTGTCGACAAACAATGAAGACAGATACATTGCGCAAGAATCTTAAATTAACTGAATCCCATTTTTTTTAAAGCGGCAGACTTCCGTACGATTGTTCTATCGCCGGAAATAGGCGAAACATTTGTGTCCAGACAAATGGGAAATCACTTTCAAGCGGTAAGAAGCAAACGTTATTAATGCGAAAACTTTTTTTAGTTGGACCGGTGGCATTTGTCAGAAACCTAATGCATTTTTCCGTAGACCGGTTGGTCGACCGAAAAGATCTAAGAACTCTGGACACACGGCGCCCACGTGACTTCCACTGCGTCAAAATGGTTACTCAAAAATCGCGAAAGAGGGACGGTTCTGGATAAGACAATAGACGCATCAAGCATGAAGAAGGAGCACAATAGTATTCTTTTAGTTCATAAACCAAATCACATGTGGTAGGTCTGCGTATTTATGGAAAAGAGGGCATCGGTTAGAGTGCAACTAGGGGTAGTAGAGTGACAGGAGGGCAGGGGTGGGAAATGTGGATGTTTGAAGTTGATTTGGTCGTGTGAAGAAAGACCCCTTCAAACTCTTAAAAAGCACCCTGTTTTATTACAAATTACGAACGGGGAGCAGTGGGAGGCCGCGCTGCTCAGCACAGACCCTATGACTCAGGTCTCACTAGCCCGGGTGGCCGAAGACGGCGCAGTGATCTACATGAATCCTGCCGTCGCCGGAAGGACACTAAAGTCGGCCTGAAAACGGTCCCACCCGTGGCAACAATAAAGTTTAATCTGATCTGATCTATTTCATAAAGTACGTATTCGTATATATTTAGATCGTTCGTAAATGCGTTTACTTGGTGCGCAAAAAAAAAAAAATCGTTGCATGGTTTCGTTCTTTGTTTGAGATTTGAGTGTTGAAGATTTCACGATCGTTTAAACGCACTTTAAGCGAAGGTTGAACGCACTTTTAGAGAAGGATTTGACGTACTTTTGACGCACTTTTGATGTCAGAAAGATTTCGCGCTTTTCTCAACTTTCCTTGGATGATAAATTTTTGGTGGTTCTTGTTTTTTTTTTTTTTTAACGTGAAGGCGGAAGCCCAGTTGGACCTTTCTTGATCTGCGGTTGGACTCTTCGTTGAGAGACAGACAAATAACTTTATTGTTTGACCACGATGGGGTCAGGGGTGGGGCAGGCTGGAAGTCTCTTCCCCCCTCTTCAGTCATCGGCGAGGAGCCCTGCTCCTTGGCGCCGGCCTCGGCCATCCGGACAGCCCAATACAGACTCGGCGTCCGAGCTGAGCAGTATCGTCCCCCAGTGCTCCGGTGTAGCTATCATTCTTCTTGCTTTAGTTGTGGCTATGATATCAGGGCAGGCCCAGAGCATGTGTTTCAGCTCAGCCCTTCCCGTGCAGTGTTTACATTTGTCGCTGTGCAGTTCTGTATAATGCTGACTGTACAGTATGGCGTTGGGGTACATCCCCGTCTATAATAGTCTCCACGCAACTGATTATTTTTTATCTAATGTTTTGTGCGCCTCTAGAGACTTGCGGCCGCGCCTGCCATCGCTTGACCAGACCCCTGGACAGCACACTCCGAAGCTCGTTCCGCTCGTTGGCCATCGCCGTTTCCCCGCGCGCGCGGCGTCACCCTTTCTCAGAGCCCTCCCCCGACATTTCTCCTGCACTGCTGCTTCCCCTTCCTGGTGCACGATCCCGGGCTCACGCAAAACTCCCCGGCTCGCGCCCTCCTTGGCATGGGCAACGTAAAATTTTTTTTCACCCCCTATTTTCTCGCCCTCGCAATTGCGCGTGACTGAAACAGGGATTCAAGGCCCTCAAACTGGTAAAATGCCTGTGATTCAGACAGAAACAGAAGACGAAATGCGGGTTTCGATCTTATGCAACCTTATAAACGGTCATGCAGTTTTCTTTTTTTTTTTTTACATTTCCCCAGGCCAGACTCACTGCGCTCAGCTTGACGCAAATTATACTACAATGCGACAGAAAATAACACAATGCCTAACTATTGCTGCTTCCAAATGCTGAACACATGCATGGTACAACATGCTTGCGGTAACTCTTGGGGGATCCAAGCTTTTTTTCTTGTTTCATTTCTAGACTTGAACCAACAGGCGATTCCCCGAAGGACTTTATTAAACACGGTAGTCTTTCTTGGGCTACTCAAACCCGAACATTTGGGTCTGTCTGTCTGTCTGTCTGTCTGTCTGTCTGTCTGTCTGTCTGTCTGTCTGTCTGTCTGTCTGTCTGTCCTGTCCTGTCCTGTCCTGTCCTGTCTGTCTGTCGTTGTCTGTCTGTCTGTCTGTCTGTCTGTCTGTCTGTCTGTCTGTCTGTCTGTCTGTCTGTCTGTCTGTCTGTCTGTCTGTCCTGCCTCGTCCTGTCCTGTCCTGTCCTGTCTGTCTGTCTGTCCCTAAATTCAACCACCCGGCCAAAACGTAAAAGAATTCTGAAACGAGAAGTTTATACACATAGGCAAAACATTTCCAAACAAACAGATCTGGTACCATACTTCATACCTGTCACAATTGCTGAGTAAAAAAAAAAGCCAACGCCATATTGAAGCAGACCATCAAGCCATAACTGATACTAAGCAGCGTTTATTTTTTTATTTTAAAATAAATGTACGCTTGATATTTGCGATCGAAAATAAAAAATGTGTGTTGAGAACAATACTTCGACCCAATACAAAACGAGGTCACGCCCGAGCCGATACCTCGTGGAGGCATTCCAAGTTCAACAGTAGCGAAAGGTTCCAGTAGATGGCGCGCGAGCAGTGGAACGCGGTAAAATTTAATTAGTTTAAACTCGCCTCCACTGTGTTTATCGTGGGAAGAGCGAGGCGGGAGGGTAAGAGCGTGAGAGGTGGATGGGAGAGAGAACAGAGGCATTTACGGGGCATGATGATGATGAGGATTAGTGGTTTTCCCTTTGAATCGGGGCGTCGGTTGTCAGCAACCAACTTGCCTGTTTTATTACGTTTACATGCCCTACTCCCAGGTTAACCTATAGATTTGCTTCCTCCCTCCCATCTCTCCCTCTTTTATGTTTTAAACTCATCGCCCCCACCCCCCTTTTTTCTCCCCTCGCTGTTCTAAATTCTCGTCCGCATGATTACTCCCCCTGCGTACCCATCCCTTCCCTGCTTTTCCTCCACCACCACTCCAGTCGTCTCTTCGTCACCTCTATGGCCTTGTAGTTGAGGTTCCCCCTCGCCCCAAATCCCAAGGCCTCCGCCAGCGTCGTTTCCCCCTCACCCCGCGGTGGCCGTATCTCTGTGCAGCTCCTGACAATATGGTCTATAGTTTCCCGATCACTGCCGCAGCATGCACACGTTTCATCCTGCTGCCTGTAGCTACCCGTGTATGCCCGGGTTCTCAGGCACCCTGCCCGTGCCTCGAAGAGCAACGCACTGCCTCTCGTATTGCCATAGAATCCCTCCTTCTTAGTTTGCCGTTTCTCTGTCCTATAAGTCTCCAGGGTTTTTTTCGCTTCCATTCTCTCTGCCCACTTCGTCGTCTCTGCTGCCTTTACCTGCTTTTTAACTGTTGTGTAAACCCCGCTTTCCCCTACCGACTTTCCGTACCGCTTGGTCAGCTGTCTGGTCCTCCGTCTCCACCGCGTGTCCACGCTCCTCAAATACAGGTACTTAAACATCCTCGCGGCCCATTTTTCGTCCTCCATGTCACGAAGTCGTTCCTCAAACTTTGTCTTGCTCTGCGCCTCCCTCGCCTCGAAAGACGACCAGCCCGTATCCCCTTGTACCGCTTCATTTGTAGTTTTACTGTGGGCCCCTAGGGCCAATCTGCCTACCGCCCTCTGATTTACTTCCAGGCCCGCTTGGGTCTCTGACTTCATGCACAGATCCGAATTAGCGAAAGTTAATCCTGGTACCATGACCCCTTTCCAGACTCCCCTTACCACCTCGTATTTGCTGTATCCCCAGAGGGCTCTATGCTTCATTATAGCCGCGTTCCGTCTTCCTTTCGTCTTAAGGTGAGCCTCATGCGCCTGCGTGTAATCTTCGCTATTGTTCAGCCATACTCCTAAATATTTATACTCTTTCACCAATGGTATTTCTACTTGCTGCACTGATACTGTTTTGTGCTCCTCGCCGTCATTAAAGACCATGATCCCTGATTTTTCTCTGCTAAAGGATAGCCCTAGGTGCCCTCTGTCGACGACATTTGCGTCAATGTGAGCGGTTACGCAGCCCACACCCGAAGAGCTGAGTTGTTCGACTAGTTTCCCTTCTGCTGACGCCCCAGACTTCACTTTCTGCAGGCTCTGTGCGCCATATAATTATTTGTCCTTGAATGCTCCGAGCTCCGGAAGAGAAATTTTGGGGCCCGTGTTCGCTTTGAGAAAAGCCGACACCTAGCAAACTTTGTTCAAGCGTGTTCATTTTACAAAATCACTTCATCCTATATACCCGAGCGTTTTTTTTTTTTTTTTTTGTTTTAATGTTGAACAGCCTTAAGTTACATTCAAAACGGACGATGACAACTTTTCACCGGCAGAAGGCGATTTCATCTGCCCTAGATGCATGGCACACCCGAACGGCTTTGCGTTAAATTGCGGAAGTTTTTAAAGAGCTGGAACACGTAAATTTCATACCTGTATTCACAGCGACACAGCAGATCACTACGTATACCTGCGATGTGCAGGCTCCGCATTAACACTGTGAGTAAAAAAGTGGAGCTAAACTCCCTGGCGGAATAGGTGGATCTTTTTTTAGGGGTCTACATAAACACGTATACACTACCTCTATCATGAATACCGCCCTCCCGAACAACACCACTCTTACAAACCCGCAGTACAGCAATTAAAAAATTGATAAAAAAAATCGTCCGTCGAGCCGGATTCGAACCAGCGACCTATGGATGTCTGCGTTATGCAACCCTCTACAGTCCACCGCTCTACCAACTGAGCTATCGACGGGTGAGGAACTGGCCTTCGTTCGATTTAATTTACCTCACGCAGCGGGCGCCGTCAGAAACTGGAGCAACGAACTTCCTTCGACCGGTTTTTGCGGCCGCGAAAGCTCGCCAGGGGAGAATTTTTCATTCATTTCGACGCCTATTTTCGTGTCCTAAGGAGTAAAACGCTCCACTCTTGAGCGCGGGCTCCTCGCTTTGTTACTGGTAACCGTCGAATCTTACTCGTCGTCAGCGGTTTCTCCTTTTTATTTTCAGTGCACAAAAATGCCAACCTAGAACGCGGAGGAAGAAAATATGGGTCGATCCGAACCCCAAAAACCCGAGGGTGCTCCTCTCTAAAGTATGCTACTCAATAAAACCGGCCCATTCAGCCGTTCGTGACTCACGGGGCATCGAACGGGACGTTATCCGCACGGCGTGGCGGCATTGCACTTCTTTTTGTGACAGCCCGCTAGAAATGGACTACCGTTGGGCCAAACCGAAGTCTGGCACGCAGCTTCTGGTGGACACGCAACACCAGAAGGCCCCCTGGGAGTCGCGCGTAAACAAAAACAAGCGCGGTGAGTAGCCGCAGACCTGCACGAAGAGGGGGAGACCCTCTTTATTCTAAAGAAAACCACAATACCCGTGGGTAGTCTATGGGGCGGCGGTCTGGGGGCTCCATGAAAACAAAGAACACTTTAGGCGGCGAAGAACAATGAAGCGGGTCGGAGACGAGGAAGCGTCGTCGGCCATCGCTTGCGTGCAGACCGCTGGCTGCGTGCGCGTACCGGTCTCCGCGTGACCTCCTCAGCATACGGCGACGTTTATTGCTTGGGACGGTGGAGTATACATACACGCGACCAGGACTAAAGGACAATGCGCTCGGGCTTCCGTGAAATCCGGAATCCGTGGACTAAAATTTTCATTTTTGAAATTTTCTTCGGAACAATCCCTTTGCAAAAGAAAAACTGTCTGCAAACATTAAAATGGTCGCTCTGTGTGCGCGAGCTTGTATGAGTAGTGCCCCTTAGCACTCAGCCCGGGCCCGACCCGGGCCCGCCAATATTCGACTTCGGGCGGACCGGCCCGGCCCGCGGGCCGGGTCGGGCCCGGGCTTTCGGGCCGGCCCTAGCCCGTGCAGTGCTCTATATTGAGTACACTCCAAGGCAGTTCCGTAGTTGACCGTAACCAAAATATACTCGAGGGACCGATGCGGCCAACGAGGTTAATTCAGCTTATGACAAATACAAGCATACGATTTGAGCGAAAACTCCGCCTGCGCTAGCTGCTGCTTTGCGCAATACAAACACAACGTTTTATACACATTGCTGAGCGATCTGCGCAGATAACATTCTTTAGTTGAATTGTAAAGGTTACTTGGCTACAGATCAAACTGATGCTATCACCCAGGTAACTCATTATCGGCAAGGTATAACGCACCGGCATACATGAAATTCTGAGAAATAGCATTCATTCTTTCGGAAACCTCACTCATAGAAGCACTGTGATATAACGAATTTAAAGAGATGTACACGAAGGACCGTTCACTTTCCTAATACGCGATTACCGAGAGTAGAAAGCATTGCAGGAGTTCGTATTTTGTAGTCCGGAACTGCCGATGTCGGAAATTTCAGTTAAATGGGAATATTTGGGTCACAAGACTGCATTGCCTTATTCAGCTAGCCTGGCAAGGACCTGCAAAGACTGCTTCACGCAGGGTATTTTAAACATTTCAGCCACATGCTTAAAGATAATTAAGAAGTCTGCCTCAAAATAAATTCCAACTCTTCAAAGCTTTGAGCCTTCAGAAACCGGTCGAAGAAAGGCCATCGCTCCATTCCCGGGCGCGCCCGCTCCGTGCGCTAAATTAAGTATACTGCAAGCCAGTGCTTGTTCCGTCGATAGTTCAGTTGGTAGAGCGGTGGACTGTAGAAGTTTCGGTAACACAGACATCCATAGGTCGCTGGTTCGAATCCGGCTCGACGGAATTCTTTTTTTATTGCCGGGGTTCCGCGTTTGAATGAGCGGTTGCCTTCAACATAATTAAACGTCCACACCACGGGAAACCGTGAGTAAAAACGTCGTCAATCTGCCCAAATATGTATACTTGGGGAAGTTTTTACATTTCTGATCTCGCCGCTAGGGACGCTTTGATTTGCAATCCTCCTTAACGCTTTAAAATGGCTTCGCAGCTGCTCGCTTTGACGATGCTGAATTATTTGCTGCTTGTCTGTCCGCTCATTTGGCTGAGCTCTTCGGCACCCTTCACCTGCGGTGTCCTCGTGTGGATGACCGTTTCTCGTGCTATGGAACGCCTCGCGTCATGTACTCGCCGTGTTTTTTCTCCATAAAACGATTACTGTACACAGACGTTTGCCGGCTCGGGTAGGACACTTCCATCCCTCCTTGAAACGTGGAGGGGAGGGAGTGCATGCGCGCATAGAGTGCAGGTAAACAGCTTCGCTGTAGCACTTTCCTATGGGTACAAAGGCAAGCCGTACTTGGTGTATCCGGGAAGGCGAACCGGCAAACGAAAAAGTAGGGGGAAAATATAGAATAAGAAATATGTGTAATTTATCACTTTTCTGTACAAAATTAACCTTTAATTACCCTTAAGAGGGAGAATAAGTTCGAAGCTTTTTTTTTATCGAATCCAGCGTGCGGGAACAATGTGGCAGGTGCTGCCCCATTTTCAGCTCCATCTCCATGGTTACTAGTGGTGTTACTAGTGAGTAAGCCAGAAATCGGTTTGAAATTATGGTTCTCTGCAACGATCCTAAGACAGAGATATCAGGCGCCTTGCAACCCAGGCTCATTTCAGCACCCCCCCCCCCCCCCAACTAAGGTTTATTAAATGTTTAGGTCGATGTAACAAGTTTAAAACTCGCGAGGCGTTGCGAACACCGAATGCGTTAAAATCGATACCACTCAGGGCTTCTGCATTACTGCCCAAAATTTACTATGCTTTTTTCCAGGAAGAGGTGTGTCTGCGCGCGCACATGTGTGTATGTGTATGTCTGTGCGTGTGTGTGTCTGTCTGTGTGTATGAATGTATGTGTGTGTGTGTGTGTGTGTGTGTGTGTGTGTGTGTGTGTGTGTGTGTGTGTGTCAGTGTCTGGCTGCGTGTGTGCGTGCGTGTGTGTCGGTACCAATGTGCGCGAGTGTGTGTGTATGTATGTGTGCATCTGTGCGAGTGTGTGCGCGTGCGAGTGTGCGTGCGTGCGTGTGTGTGTGTGCGCGTGCGCGTGTGCATGTGCGTGTGCGTGTGTGTGTGTTTGTGTGTGTGTGCGTGTGCGTGTGTGTGTGAGTGTGTGTGTGTGTGTGTGCACGCGCACGCGCGCGCGTGTGCGCGTGCGTGCGTGCGTGCTTGCGGGGACACATTTAGCGCTGATCTGAAAAAACTCCCACTACTGAGTACTGGGTACTGAGCATTGAACCCCTGCCCCGCTAGTTCCTATTCAAGAATGACGACCGCTTACGGCCCCAGCTGCAGTCTAAAACTCATGGTTTTCGACGCCATCCGCATGAAGTGCTTACGGAAAAGTCCCAGCGAATTTAATCCATCATATTATGGCAAAATTTGCCCTACGTATAAACAGCACCGGCAGAGCACATACAGTTGCTAGATAGTTCTGCAGGGTCACTTGTTGAACACTGCCTCGGGCCCGTACGGACCTAAGTCACATATTCAAGAGGGCGACCGGCTAATAGCATATAAGCCTAGAATGCATACATTCACCGAGTGTAATTTGCTAAGAAAAGAAAGCATTTCCGAGGCCTTGCCTATGTGTTGGCAAGGCCTTGAAGATAATGCTCCCACGTAATTCGACCACACAGAGGATTTGCCTAAAAAACGAATCCAAACTGCGCGCACCGGCCTATGATTATTGGGGTGCTTTCGTGTTTGTTCTCTACCGATCGCGTCGTGGCTCCCCTTGTCAGATGTTTCCTTTCTGCCACGTACTCAGCGGCTTACTCGCCGAAAGGTCACCAACCATTTTTAGCGCTTACAGAGCCGTCTGGTGACAGTGTGCTTCGGGGACACACAAACGACGCCACGGGGCCCCATAAACTACCCCACGTGTCACCCGCCTCTGTGCTTCGCAGCTTCCCTGAATGGGGAGAACATGGCCCTCGCAGGGAGCTAGAAAAGCCACATACGTGACGCGCTTGACTAAGGCGCTAGCCAGGCCTGCTGCCTCAAGAGTAGGGCAAGCCGAAATGTCTCAGACCACGTGCGCAAAGAGCGCCGGAAGCATGCATCGTCACCGACAGCCGCAACCTTGCTGCGTACACGCTGACGCAAGACGCCCCTGTTTTTAGTACAAAAGTGTTTTATTCCCGGATACACCAAGATTTCCCTGACGTCATATCTGTCACGGAAATGACGCCAGTACAACGAAGCAAGCGGCCTGTAAAATGCGCACCCGTGCACGCAGGGTCTTCTTGCGGGGAAGCAACCTTTAGTACTAAAGAGCACGTTATACGTAGGGTTGTTCGTTTTCGGGTTTTATATTTTAACACGAAAGCTTTTTATACCGTGATACACCAAGATTTCACTGACGTCATATCCGTCACGGAAATGACGCCAGTAAATCTTTGCCGAAGTGACCCGCCAACAGGACCTCACTCTCCAAGCACACCTACAAGAAAGCCACCGACCCGCAAATCATACTCAGCTGCCGTTTCATCCCAGTCACCGTTTTGTGAATCCCGTTGTGGAAAGTTGGCTTACCTGCCGTGCGCTTTGGCGCGCCTACGAACGCCATCAGTGAAGCATAGAAAGTTTCGCTTTAAAAGCGTCTTTCCATCAATGCGTCTGCGTATAGAGGTGAAGCCGCCTTTAAGGATGTCGGTGTAAGCTTGGTTTTTCGGCATTGTGATGCACAGTGAAGCACGGTCATCTGTGGAGGGAGTGTGGTTTCGGACGCAAAGTATCAACTTCCTCGCCGCCACCACCTCTTTCCCGAGTTGCGTATAGTCGTCGCCACGCGCGGCGTCACCCTCCGCCCAGACCTTGCGCGACGCCGAGCGCTCTTCGGCGGCAACCTGTGCGGCGCTCTAGAGGCCTGCGCTATGATTGGCGTAGCCGCGCTATAGTAAAACGTAATTTTCTCTTCCCACCAATCATGTGTGTCCTTACTACTTAGTCTTTGACGTAGGCCACTGTCTTTAGACCACTGTCCATATAAGTAAATATAGAAAATTTCCAGCGCAGCTAAATAAATCCACCCTGAGCGCCAGCTTCGGTGGGCTTCCCTCTACACAGGAGTGGAAGGGTTCTGATTTTTTCCGGTTTAGCTTGACCCTTTGGGCTAGCCAATGCAGACCCAATGTTTCGAAACTTCCGGTAGGCAATTTACAAAAACAGCGCGAATAAGTCAAAATTCGGTTTTACTTGGGAATGGACCGCGCGACCATTGTAAAGGCTACGGGTATTCCTTCCACATTGCACGAGGTTTCTTGCCCAAATTATAATTATTGAACAATCCCAGTAAACGAAAAGTAACCCCGCAGTCACCTTTTATTTTTCTTTGGGCATTCTTGAAGATAGACAGGTGCATGTGATTTCGCGTCTCTCACATGTTTCAAGGCCCTCCACCTAGTCCAGGTGGTCTAAGAAGTCAGAGTTCTAAATCAATAGCGTACAGGCCTGGTAGTTTGGATGTGTATGTTATGCGTTACAAGCTTAGTTCTCAATTCTGCAAAAACAACAACAACCACACCGACTATGTTTAAGCTGCAGGCGTAGAGGCGACGGCGTATATGAAGCGACGTGTGACACGAGAGCGCCATTTCCGAGCCTAAACGTAGCCGGGCATGAGCGCAAACAGTTGGCAGACGCCACCTCCGTTTATCACCGGTGGCCGGGCATGCGCGCGTTTTAGGTCACGCGTCTCGAAACGCGCTAATCACAGCCTTTCAGAAGCGCCTTCGAATTAGGCCTAAACGTCCCGTTCCGGCTACCGCTGTCCGGGCTAGCTGGCTGCCGGAACAGCGCATCGCGCGCATTACAACACACACGCGGTCAACTCAAAAGAGCAGCGTGAGACAGGGGCTGTTCGAAAGAGAATAAACCGAAAAAGTAGAGAAAGAAACACGAGAGGCAACCCGTGAAGCGACTCGCTTCTCAGAGACACTTTGGAAACAAAGAGCGCTTTAGCGGCTCGACGGGCCGGACAATGGACGGCAAGTAACACATACACGCGCACAAACACATGCACGTAGAAGGGGAGGGAGAGAGACAAAGCAAAGGGGGAGCGAGCGGGGAAGAATGCCTCGTTCTAATGGAGCCTTTCGGGGCCGCCCGCTCGGGAACGGCTTCTCCGGCTACGGGCTTCGTTCGCGCGGAGCGCGGAAGAAACGGGGCCAAGCACCGGTGGACGGTGTTCTCTGCAGCCGCCGCCGCCTGCCGGAGTAGTCACGTACACTGATCAGCGCGGCGCTCTTTTTGTTCCTCTTTTCCGCCTGGACGGCGCCGAACATCGGTCACTCCGAGCACGTCAGTTCCAGATCGGCCTAAGGAGGCCACCGGACACACTCGGGACACTTGGCCCAAACTTGGAAGCGTCGTGGCACCTCAAATGACTGCGCCTGGAATGAGGAACGACCGCATGCCGGGCCGCTTCCGAGTTAGACCACTCCTACACGGGGTTTGTATATACTCGGGCACAAGTCAAGAGAGGATAGCCATAGCGGAGAAGTCCAAAGCGACGGACCAGACCTCAACGCACGCGCGCGTTTCGAAAGGAGATTGCGCTTAATGGTTGACATCGTCCGCTTTTCCTTCTGTTGTTGTTTTTTTTTTTTGTCATCACTGTAGTGATTTGTTTATAAGCAGATTAAGGGCGAAAATAACTGGTACGACTCGCGTCCCGTGCAAGGTACTCGCAGTAGCGCACTCTGCGCCGTGCGGGGGAACCGCCGGCTGCGGTGATCAGACGCAGGGGCAACTTCCGTCGTCGTTATTAAGTTGTACCAGAGTATAGTTTTCTTGTACTAACCAGTGGCAACTTACACGGCCCCTTATTCGTTATTCAACTCTGTTGTAGCGTCCAAATCCGTTTTTAAAGGAGCGTCATCTGACTGATGACGTTCGGAGGTCCCAGATAAGCGTCCTTATTGGTTGGGCACTAACCTTGTGAAAGAAGCTTAATAAACGAAATTTCAAGTTTGTTTATTGAAAATCTTTATAGCGGTTTATCTTGTCTGAACCCAATTTACCGCGTTTTGATTTGTAATAGTATTAAAGTAAATAATTACATTTTTAATGGGGCGAAGCTAGCGGAATTTTTTTCAGATACAGAACATCAATCGGCTGAAACTGTGCTCGGTAAAAATTAAATTAAAATGGGTACTTTCTCAAATGGCTACAGGAAAATGAATGAAATTCAGACTGCCGGGTTGGTGACCGCTTCCTTCAAACACCATGCGTGTAAGCAGTACGATCTCGCAGACGACGTCATCGTATACGGAATAATTCAATCTTTATTTGCGTGGCTATACGTGCACGGCGCTTCGAGCGTTCCTAATGCCTCTCCCAGTTTTGTTTTGAGGGACATTTTACAGAGTCTTCGCCAGTTATCATTTTTCAGCCGTTAACACAACTCTTCAATAAAAACACATCTGTCCCGTTATACAGGTAAATTAGCATTTATTTAGAAAAGCTAATTGCCTAAATAATGAAACCGAAACAAGAAAGCGCGTGGAGAAGGTATTCTTGGAAACACCACGTACGACTATATCAGAAACGTGCAACTTCCACGCTTGCTTTCACTAACCTCGGAGACAAACACACAACATTTTTCGCCATCGACGTTTATTGCACAGAACGATGCACAGAAGCTGATACACCATAACAATATGTCGCTCCGACACTGTGCCCGGCCTATCATAGAGTTTCTACTATACACACTAGAGAGGAATCTGGCGCTAGAGTCTATGCAGGTTCTCATCAAGGCCGTCTGTGTCATCATGGGCCTCCATCATGCTGCACGCTCGCCTTAGCTTCGTCATAGGCTTGGATTGAAAGGTTTAAGTGACCGTAAATTTATATAGAATGCCACAAAAACGCAGAGTGCGTCATTGTAGAAGTATGAAATAAAACGCGCTGTTTCAAAGCTAAGGAAATTGAGAGTAAAGCGTATTCCTTGTACTAAGAGTCTACTGGAGCCTTTGTGCCAACTATTCTGCATATCAAGGTGGTAGTTACGATAACGTAAAATTTTGGGAGGAACTCAGTAAAGATTCATATTTTGTCACTGGTTGAAAAAAATTAATTGTTTGAAAATCTCAGAGAGGTTTTATAAGCGTACCTATAAAAGCATCGCCTTCGTGGTGAACCGGCGCACAGACCATCTGCTACAACTTTCGCGGCGGCAAAGTAACGCTCAGTCAAGATGTCCGGGTGCGGTTAACATATGAGGAGTTTTTTTTTTTTTTTCGAAATGAACCAGATACAGAATTAATAACAGTACGAAAAGAAAACTGCGCATAAAACAGGACACAAGAGAATACGACTAGACACACAGGGTGCAGACTAGCAACTGATCATTAGATGCGAAGCATCTCTTGCTCGGGTGGATGTCTCGCTTCTGTGCCCCGTCCGCACGCCTCTGATGGTGATTGTGGCAGGATTCCCCTAGGGATCGGCCAACCAAAGAATCCATCACGAGATAGCTTCGCGTTCAACCACCGTAGTCATCTTCCCGTAGGGGAACCGCTGAAGAAGAAGAAGACAAAGCTGCGAATAGGAGGGCGTGTACGTTGCTCTCAGCCGGTGCACCAACGTCAACAACCTTTACCTCACCAACGCTGACGGAGACTACCGATTCTACCACAGAGACGACAACATCGACAAGAACATGATGGACGAGTTTCGGCGCCTCGAGAACCACCGCCTACTCATCGTAACACAACCGTACTTGCGTGCCTTTGCCACCGGTGTGGAGTCGGACGCGGAATTTCCTCTGGCGCTACTAAACACCAGGTCACTCAACATAACGGCAACACAATGGAACCACACGGAACCCCCATGATGCTTCGCCTCCTCATCAGGGTTCCCCACGGAAAGATGGAGTATTTTTTTTATTTGAGTAAAGAAACACATTTAGCCTAGGGCACAAAACGAAGATAAACAACCAAAAAAACAGCCAAAAACACCGCCAAAATACAAAACCCAACACGGGGAGCAAGGAATTTTACACTAGACATGCGCAATCGCTTTACGAAAAGTCTTCCTTTCCGTAATGTACCAATTAGCCAAAGTGTTTGTATTCTACTCAAGTCAAATAAAACTGCAGTGACAAGGAAAACTCTGCAAAATTTCTACAAAAGAGAGGTAGCGTGAAAATTGGTTGAGATAACGACCTGCAGTCGTGTACGCAGATCGTAGTTCGTATCGAAAATGAGACAGATCCAGCTGCTTCATGAATCTAAGTGAGCCATATCCATTTGCCCAATCGGAGTTTGCTTTTGGCTGGACTGTTCGGACTGTTTCGTGGGTGTTTTCAGAAGTTTCTTTTCTTTCCTTGCTTCTTCTTTTTTTGCTTTTCGGAGCTGGTGTATTATGAACTCAGACAGCAATTAGGAGATCGGCGGAAGATCTGTCGCCAGACGTCGACTACAAAGTGAGCGGAACAAGCAGTGAACGAAATGAAGCTGATAGATGCGAAACAATCCTTTCATGTCGTCTCCCCTGTCCCTACGGCGTAACTATAGTTATATTTATTTTTTACTGCCATATTTACCTATTTAGTACTTAACTAAATAGCCGCCGCTTAAGGGTTGACGGTGATGAGCGCGAGCAGGCGAAGACAGTAGAAAAACCTTTATTTTGCTCAGGATGTGGTCAAGGGAATATGAAGAGTGGGGAGATTCGCAGTTCCCACGTCTTAACCGCCAGTTCGTGGTTGCAATTCTGCGGCGAGCTTCCGCTTTGAGTTTTGTTAAGATGTCGCGGGGTTAAAACTAATGTCCACTTAGTCTCACCGCCACCTCGGGTTAGAGGAAAAGGGATGAATAACCTCAAACGCATTGTTTAAGTCTTCACATTGTGCTACGTGCTGTTTCTCCAAATGTGACCGACTAATTGCCTGAGAAAGAACTACCCCGGGCTAAGTTAATAAGGAACGGAGATGGGTTCTAAGGAGCTCTTGCGACTCCTGATAGTTTAACATAGCGGCGATTTGAAGTCTACGTTTGTTTTAAAGGCGTCAGTCTCTCTTGGGCTACCTAACCGCAAAAATATCTGTCTGTCTGTCTGTCTGTCTGTCTGTCTGTCTGTCTGTCTGTCTGTCTGGTCTGTCTGTCTGTCGTCTGTTGTCTGTCTGTCTGTCTGTCTGTCTGTCTGTCTGTCTGTCTGTCTGTCTGTCTGTCACTGTTTTCAACTATACTTGCCACCTCTCGGACTCCTTGTCACTGGGAGAGCGGACGATGCTAAGGGTGCTCATGGATTCCTATGAAGGGGAAGCCACCCCTACAAGAATACCGTAAATGCTAAACGCTTAATCTCTTTCTCTGCCTGTCTTTCTGTCTGTCTATTTGCTGCCTGGCGATAAAATTGGCCGCGTATCTGTTTGATTCTCCGCAAATGAACCGCTGTCATGACCCACACATGTCCACATGGTTCAGCGCAAAGAAAAACATTGGGCATATTTCAGGCAAAGTGTAAGTACATAACCGAGACTGCCAGCGTTACTTTAATTAGGAATACACATAGGATGGCTTGTGTCGAGGAGGAGGAAGTAACTTTATTGTGTCCAGAGGAAAGGCCTAGTTATCGCCGGTGTGCTTCAGACGACGGCCAGGATGTCTTGGCTCCTAGCGGCGTCTTCGGCCCTCTGGACGGCCCACTGCTGGATTTCAGGGTCCTCGCTAAGCAGCACTGTCTCCCACTGCTCTTTGGTGTTGATAATAAATTTTCCCTCTGAACTGCTGAAGTCTTTTCTTCTTATAGCAGGGCATTCCCAAAGCATGTGTGCCAAACTTGCAAGCTGGGGGCAGGGCTTACATTTACAGTCACGAATTTCTAGGTTCAAGTGCCTGTAGAGGCCTGGTAGGAAATGAAGAAATAACGCGTCAAGAACGGTGTAAAAGACACGTCAGATAAAAGCGCGTTTGAACAAGCCTTCATTGCATTCATCACGGGAGGAGCGCGAGAGGCGGAGAGAGGAAGGGTTGTGGGCGGGGGAGAGAAGAAAGGGAGTTACGTGGTAGAAATACTACTGCATTTCAACGACATTTACAGACCAGCGAGCACACACGCGGCGATTTTTTTAGGTGCGAAGCACCTTAGGACCTCGCTTTGTCTGTGCCTTGGCGTCCGTGTACACAGTGTTGCGCATGCGCGAGGAGCATTGGATTGGGTTGGATTTAGATTGGATTGGATTGAAATGGACAGGATGGGACTGAAATTGTATACACCGTACGCACGCGTTGTACCTCATTTAAATTCTCGAGTGGGCAATGCCACGGGTGATTTACGGTAAGAACGATCCCCAGTGCTTCGCCCACTTGTGATGACTCACTTCGTGGAGATGCGTGATTTTTTTCACCGCGTTCGATAATGCCGACGGACGATGTCGTAACTCTGGCCGGTCCGTGATTAGACCGATGTCCACAGAAATCCTACCCGATTCACGGCACGGTGACCCGCTTTCGCAGCTTGGAGACATTGAGATACAATAGGCAAGCGGTAGAAGCGCAGAGGCTCACGTCGTCTGCTTCTGCCATTTCCGGTTCGAGAGCTTCAGAGCTCTCCTGGCTTCCCGTCCACCGGCGGCTTTTGTGTGTATGTGTGCATGTTGTTTATCTGTTTCCACCGAAAGAAAACAGTCATGCATCGCGCCTTCAACAATTAACAGCGATGGATGCTACCAGGGGCTTCTGTAAGAGGTAAGCACTTTGTGACAAACAAACAACACGCGCACAAGCACGTGAAAGCCGCCGGCGGACCGGAGGCCAGCAGAGCTCTGGAACCGGGAGTGGCGGAAGCAGACGAAGTACCCGTGGCCCTTTGCTCCTTTACCGCATATAGTTTCGTAATAAGTATAGGCTAGAGAGGAAACTCCGCCTTGGAATCCATGCCGGCTTGGAGGATTATTGGAAGAGCACTGCTGCTGGCTTGGCATGTCTATCGGATTCTTAAGCGTCTTCTTGGCTTTGCTTTCTTCACTATGCATTGCTATGTCTACGAGGTAGACGAAATGGCCGAAACTCGCTTCAGTTGGAAACTCGAAATTCTGTCGTTTAGTTCATGCTAAGAGAGCTGTGCTTCATTATAAGCAAGTGGAAGGACTGGTGCCGGCGGACGACCATCGGTACATATTTAAATAAGCACAAACCCACAATGTAGATACGCTAATTTTTGTAGTAAGGAGAGTTTGTTTCCTGGTTTGTTTGTTTTTGTTTTTTTGCAGCAGTACATACGAGGCGTTCTTTTTTTCGAAATGAGCCAAATCCACCTCAAGCGAGATTGAGAAAAAAAGTAGAATTTTGTTACCGTACCTAAATGCAACGCTGACAGAGCTGATTATGATAAGTTTTACATGTCAGCTAGGAGAGGTCTTTGGCCAAAAGTAATTAGAAACTATACGGCGAATTTAGGCACAATTGGGACGATAAGTTTGGATTTGACTCATGGAATTGAAACACTCAAGTTTATGCGGCCTCCTTATGAAAACTTTATTTAAATTGACTTTCAAAAATGGTGCAGTGGAGCTTGGGGACGCTGACATATGCAACGGGGTTTAACCCAGAACTATACATGAAGAAGGTGAGTCTCTTGACGCCATAGGCAGCTCTTTTCGAATCCTTCTGTAGGATAAGTCTCTTTTGCACACCTGAAGGCACTCACAGAGTGAGCAAGCTCTTCATTGCCTTCCAAAAAATTTCCAAAACGCCTCACAAGATAGGCGCTCGTATCTTCGTTTTTACCTTAATGAAGTGGTTCGTAACCTGAGAGGGGGAAAATTTCCCAGGGCTACATGTGACCTTTCCATAGCGTCACTATAAAACCAACGGGCACAAATCCGGCCATCCTATAGGCGTATAAAGTGTTCTGGGTGTTCCCGGAAAGCCTAAATCTCCGATGCTGGAAGCATTACTACGGTGCTTTCTAGTCAAGCAATTCGAGGCGCGCGTCCGCGACTTCCCATGAGTCTCTATGCAAGGGGAGTGTGAGGATAAGCATCTTCATCCGCTGCTCAATTGTTAGCGAGGAGCAGGGCAAATAGCTGATGCTACTCCGGACCGGCGTTTAATCCCAGCCGCACCTCACTTTTTCCCGCGTTTTGTGTGATAGCAGTAGGAACGCAGCGGCAAGCCCGTTACGATTAGGGCATCCGGCCTCACGCATGCCTCAAGAAAGCGAACTCACGTCCTCGGGGTCGCTGGCACAGCGATCTCAGCTCCGCCTGGGAGCCCGCGCTCAGGGCCATTCGACACGGCAATGTTCCCCCCTTCCGAACGCGTCCCAGCAACGTGCACATGTATGTACGTTTTACGCGCGCAGTGTCGCGGGAGCGGATCGCACGGTGGAGCGTGTTGAGGTTATCGCATGGCCCCCCGGTGAAGCTCCGTAGTAGGTGCGCTCCGATGGCGCACGTGACTCAGCTGGCGGGCTCCCTCCTTGCGGAGCTCCGAAGATTCCTCCCTGGCAGTTTTTATGCCGGTGCCGGATGCAGCGGCCCCTCGTGGCGAAGGCGAAAAGATAAGGAGCGTGTCGCACGTTCCGAGCGACTGCTTGCTCATTCGGGCCACGCACTAGCAGTGCGGTAGCCGCCTGGATGCGAGCTTCATAGGCGCCATTACCAGGACTCAGGACGCCGAGGGGAGGAGGTCCCCGCAAAGAGCTCCTCAAAAGGCGTGCAGAGCCACACGCTACCGGTAATAGTGACAACCAGCCCATTTCGGTTAGATAAGGGTTGCACGGAAGAGTGTTTATAAATACGCGAGGCTTTAGGGGGCAGGTTTGGCAGCCCGGATGAAGACCATTTTATGCGTTGTTTATCAAGATCGATTTTGCCGTCGAAGACAGTTCTCGAAAGGAGCTAATGGGGCCTGAGAGCTTTGTGGCAGCGAAGTCGTACGCGCCAGCCTTTTCATGAAAGCGAAGCTGCCGGGCAAACGTCGTCGCTGATAGTGTTTGCGTCGAAAATTTGCTTTCATGATAGCACTGAAGTTTTGCGTGGATATATTGCGCCTGGCAAGCGCCAAAATGAGTAGGGACATGCCCTGTAGCGTCCCATTACGCTGCTTAAGACACGTCTTTATAAAGAAAGATTGATTGACTCGTTCAGTACTTATGTAAAGGAAAAGTCCTGATAGCACTGGAATTTACGCGTCAGGACTCCAACTTTCTAACAGCCCTAAAACGTCCGAGTAACGCGCTTCGTTCAGTATCTGTTGTCGCCTAACGAGGGCTAAATTTCCTCAGTGTTATGTACGGCCTATAAACGGCATAAATGTTCCCCATTTAGAAGGGTGCCACACAAGTGGAAATGGCACCTTTCGTCTCGTCCTATTTAATTGATGAAGAGAAACTTAAAAGGTCTTTAGTGTAATGCACAGTATTATCGCGCAGGTATTATTGAAGATTAGAGCTCGCTTTGTGTGCCATATTATAGTTCAGAGCACGTTTTACTCACTTGGAGGGAGATGGGAGCAGTGAGGTACAGCACTACGAGCGGTGCCTTTTGACGGGGAACCAGAGAAAAAAAAAAATGAAATGATCTGCAGCTTTCCGTAAGGCGTGGTGCTTGAAACTATCGACGCATCTGCTATATTTCACTTTTGTAATCTAGCTATGCCGGGTTTTCAACGGTCCACACTACTTGGAAACATTGCTGGGTGTACGACACAATATTTACGTGAAATGTGACATATGACAACCCAACTCCACCAAGACAAGATGGGATGCATTTGACTCGTCCAACCAACCAATTTGTTTATTTAGGTGTTGCATTTGTCATTTTTGCTGTTGTACTTAAATTCTGTACAATCATTTTTCTCAATGTACATCTGAAGTTTGCAGCCTGTCATTGCTGCGCCCGCTGGACGGTGCTCTGTCAAGCTGCATGGTCGCAGCTTTTTCTCTGTCCGCTTTTTCCCCTCTGTAGCAACATTGGTGGAAATAAAACCTCATAGATTGATTGACCTCATTGATTGATAATGGGACAGATATGACCAGTGCCAGAGGTTGCAGGAGTTTCGAACGGTTCTGCCTATATAAACCTCTTGTTCAAGTATTGTTGTAACTTTTGACCGGAATTCTGAAAGAGGAAAAAGCCAACATCTTTTCGTGACCTCTGTTTGGGTGCGTAACGCCGATACCATGACCTCGGACGATCTACGGCAAGCCGGACCCCTAAGGTGGTCCGCATTTAAAATCCAGAATTTAAAGAAACTCTTATCTGCTGTACGCTCTCTCTCTCTCTCTCTCTCTCTCTCTCTCTCTCTCTCTCTCTCTCTCTCTCTCACTTTCCACTTTTCGGTGTCCGTAACGGACGCACACCCACCCCCCAAAAAAATTTTAAAGTAACGCTCTGCTAACCTAGAAGAACTGAGTTTCTCCGTCTCCAGCAATTCGACCTTCATTTGACCGGAGCTGCACCGTAGCCTTGGCAACCCATCACGTGACTCGCCGCGCCGAGCTCCGAACCACCGCTACGGTGGCTAGAAGGAGAGGCAGGGAGAGGCGTCAGCATCGGCGCGCAGTAGAGGCAACGAGAATTCATCCCGATGCGGCGGCGCTGCTGTCGGCTCCGAAATGCCCGCGCAGCCCGCGCGAGCCCCCTCCGCGCGTAGCAGACACCTTTCGCCGCAGCTATTTCACGGTAACGCGGTGGTAGCGGGGCTTATAATAGAGGCTATTTGGCACACGTTTCCGACTGCTCGCTGCAAAACGTGTATTGGCCCTGAAAATTAACGTCTTGAGCGTAAAACTGTAAACTGCGTGCGACACTCGCATCAATCATGAAGCGCTGGAAGATAGCGAATCAAATGACTTGACGTAAGCTTCTCAGCAAAACAACATCCGTGCCGTCTTGCTGTGGTGCCGAAATGTTCTCGCGATATCTTAATTTAGATAAGCAAGCAACGTTATAACCATATTAGACAGGGTTTGTTTGAATGAGTTAGAGGTCGCAAAGTAAGCTCTCTTTCGTACAAGCTTTCGTGCACATTCGACACACACTTCTAAGACTTAATTGTTTAAAAACACACTCAGTAGAAAATGTGCATCAACGTTAGAGTCAACTAGACAAAACTAGGCTATAGCAACTAAAGAGAGTCAAAGACAGCCAGCGCTGCCGTACGGCGGAGACGCACGTGAATCCAGGCGTCCTGCTTCAACGCTCATAGAACCGCGTTGCCCTAGTCCACATGCGTTCCAAGCAGAGCGTGGAACCTATCTAGTAAAACCTTTCGTAACTGTTGCCGCTTGAATTCTTAAAATGCCGCCAGAAGCTATAGTGGCGCGGGCGACACCAGGCGACAGTGTTAATTTTTTTTCTGCACTGGATGTAGTATTTGATTTCGCAAAAACCAAGCATCCATGAATTTTTTATAAAGGAACACTGTAAATATCTCTTGTGTATTAATTTCCTCTCTTATATTTGCGTAATGTCTTGTTCGTGTTCAACAATGTTGACAAGTATGAACATATAAACCGGACTTAGACGTTTAGATTTGGCTGTGAGTATACAAGACTATTCCGGAGACTGTTTTCCTTTGGCCGGGTGGCTGACTCGAGTCACAGACAGACAGACAGACAGACAGACAGACAGACAGACAGACAGACAGACAGACAGACAGACAGACAGACAGACAGACAGACAGACAGACCAAAATTTCTGGGTTTAAGTAACCCAAGAAAGACTATCGTCTTAAGTGCGAGGCTCTGTTGAGTCTGGGCGCCATTCGAGTCATTTAGCCAGGACGTCCGACCCTCCTGCAAAGGCTATATAATCGTGGCGTACTTCCCAACTCGCCTTGTTTGTTTTGTTCTTTTAACTTGTTACTGAGTTTGGCAGTTGTAGTAACGACGAGTAAATTGTTTCCTTACAGTAATTTAATTATTATTCTCTATGTTCATGTCGCCTGTATCACGCGTGATGGCGTACAGTGCAGTTTAAGTGCCACGCAGAGGGTACAATTGCTAGCTTCCCTAACAAACATATAACAAAATTAAATATACAACGGGATGTTTGAAGTGGGTACAGAGCTTCGAAGCAAAATAATTGGTGTTTTGTTTAAGATTGAGTTTGGAAAGCCAGGGGGTGCCTTTTCGAGAGAAAAAAAAAGACCGTCTATTTCAGACGCCGAAAAATAAAAACGCGTCTAGGCTCTAGAACTATGAAATTGTCATCACCATTGATTTGATTGATTGACTTGATTAGTCCTTCCCTCACGTAAAAAGACTCCCGAATCCTCTGCGTATCTATTGTATTCATTATTGGTAATGAGTTACTATGACTTTGCGATCACTTCATTAAGCCCGGAAACACTGGAGTTGATCCTACCAGACAAGCACATATGCGCTGTTCGTTCACCCTCCCGAAGCCATGTATTGCCAGCAAACAGGAATTATTTGCCATTCACAATTTTCTGTAAATTAACAAATTAAGCAAAGGAAATAAAACTCGCCGCAGTATTATATTCTTCTCAGCGGTTGATTCCCTGATACTTTTTTGCTACATATTTTTAAAAAACAACGAATACAGCCGCTTTCTTTACCACTCGTACGCTTACAGCTTCAGATAAATAATTATCACAAGTAAATGAAATTCCGCATAGTGTAACAGTCATACAATTGTTATACAATTTTTCATGGGACTTTCTATAAAACCAAAGGTGAGGTTGTCTTTATAACCACACAGCCTCCGTATACGGCCATGTATCGACAGCCGATGGGAATTCTTTAACGTTTAGAACTTCACTGTGAGTTGATTCATCAAAAGTAAATAAAACTCGAAGAAATGATGAAGTCATTGCGGCCAATCATCATTGTCACAAACTCGAGCGTACGACGTCTAAAAGTACTTTATAAATTTTCCACTTCATTGTACAGCGCCTAATTCTTCTTACACTCGGTTCTATTCGCCCGAGACAAGGCTGGAAGTTTCTCGAACGAAGAGGAGGTAACACGATCTTACGCCGGATGGCCGGCCAGAAAACAACAAAAATAAAACCTCCGCCGCTCCGGTTTCGTCGAAGCTTCCAGTACTTTCGAGGAGGTGCGCGTGGCCTTGCCAGTGCTAAAGAGCGTCGATCATTCTAGAATGGAGAAGAGGGAAGTTATTTCGCTGACGGCGGCGGGCGCGTTGTGTGTTGTGCTCTCCCCCTCCGCACCGGCGCGCCTATAAAAAGAGAAGCCGCGCCTAAGCAAACCAGCTACGTTTGGACGTCGTGATTGACAACGGCACCTGCCAGTTTGTACATCACACCATCGGCGACCCGCGCCCTGGAGGACTCCAACGTGCTCCCGGGCCTCGAATGACCGTGATCATCTCGGACGGCCTGGCCTACAGCGAAGCCACGCTTCCCAGGTAGCCGACTCGCCTCCGACAGCGGTGCAATCGTCCGGCCCGTCCGGTGAATATGCTGGGACTCTGTCTCTCATATGCATCGAACTGTTCGTTTCTTTTTTAGTTAACTGCTCCGATTCGTAATATTCATTTGTTAACGCTCCTGTTTGTACCATTTTGTCTAATTGGACTGTTTCTTGTATTTGAATTCCATCTAAGTTGACTGTCATTATCGACCTGTTACCTCGTGCTTGTATTTATAATTTGCCTGTCTAAATATAAGTCTTTGTGTTGTTTTTCGTTCAAGGCTCTTGCTCATTCTTGCCGCTCTAGTCGGCGAAAAAGCCGCACATCAGACGGCCACCCCCTTTGTCACCGTGCCCTGTAGATTCGTGGGTTTTGTTGGCTCTCTTGAGTCGACTCCCATATCTTCTGACAGTGCACCCCTAATTTTCGCCCTTTTAGAATCTCGAGTTCAGCTTTGCGTGCTTTCTCTTCGCGCTCCGCTTTAACTCGCTCCCTTTCGGCCTCTGCCTGGCGGGCTTTCTCTTCTCGCTCCGCTTTCTCTCGCTCCAACTGAAGTTGCCTCTGAAATTCTTTCTCTCTTTCTTTTCAGCCACTCTCAGCCTCTTCTCGTGCTGCCTGTCTTGCTCTCTCAGCCTCTTCTCGGGCTTTTTCTGCCTCTTCTCGCGCTGCCTGCCTTGCTCTCTAAGCTTTCTCGTTTTCTTCTTTTTCTTTCTGCGCAAACACCACTTTCGTAGTTCGGCGGCCCCTGACAGGCCCAGCTGACAGCCCAACGCTACGATTTTCTCAAAATCCATGATTGCAAATGTATCGCAATCTATAGCCACAATACCCTAGCCTCTAGCTAGGTATATCTGCGCAGAGAAAGTTTACAAGAGCACCAACTTATGAAGGCAGTAGCAACCTATGCCAAAAAAGTTCCTGGCTCTTTCTCCTCCCTACCGCTCACATCAAGAGGTCCTGCCGTGGACGCCAGAATTGTCACCCGTTTCCTTAAAATTAGGGTGCACTTGTAGAAGATATGGAAATGGTCGACTCAAGAGAGCCACAACCCCACCGAATCTACCAGGGCACAGGTGACAAAGGGGGTGGCCGTCTGATGTGCGCTTTCGCCGACTAGAGCGGCAAGAATGAGCAAGAGCCTTGAACGAAAAACAACACAAAGACTTATATTTAGACAGGCAAATTATAAATACAAGCACGAGGTAACAGGTCGATAATGACAGTCAACTTAGATGGAATTCAAATACAAGAACAGTCCAATTAGACAAAATGGTACAAACAGAGCGTTAACAAATGAATATTACGAATCGGAGCAGTTACTAAAAAAGAAACGAACAGTTCGATGCATATGAGAGACAGAGTCCCAGCATATTCACCGACCGGGCCGGACGATGCACCGCTGTCGGAGGCGAGTCGGCTACCTGGTGAGCGTGGCTTCGCTTGTAGGCCAGCCGTCCGAGATGATCACGGTCATTCGAGGCCCGGGAAGCACGTTGGAGTATCCCGGGCGCGGGTCGCCGATGGGTGTGATGTACAAACTGGCACGGTGCGTTGTCAATCACGACCGTCCAAACGTAGCTGGTTGCTTAGGGCCGGCTTCTACTTTTATAGGCGCGCCGGTGAGGGAGGGGGAGGAGAGCCACAAACACCAAACGCGCCCGCCGCCGCCTGGTCAGCGAAATAACTTCCCTCTTCTCCATTCTAGAATGATCGACGCTCTTTAGCACTGGCAAAGGCCACGCGCACCTCCTCGAAAGGACTGGAAGCTTAGACGAACGAAACCGGAAGCGGCGGAGGTTTTATTTTGTTGTTTCTGGCCGGCCATCCGTGCCGTAAGATCGTGTTACCCTCCTCTTCGTTCGAGAAACTTCCAGCCTTGTCTCGTGCGATAGGACGCAGTGTAGAAGAATTAGGCGGCCTGTACAATGAAGTGGAAAATTTATATAAAGTAGTTTAGACGTCGTACGCTCGAGTTTGGTGACAATCATAATATGGCTTTCGGTAAAATGTTGGTAAAACAAGAGCTACAGCCGTTCTTAGTTGACCATGCGCGATAAAGTCGGCTTTCCCGAAACGCGTTTTGTTTTTGTTTTTTTTGTTTGTTTTTTTTTGGCTCCGCGGTGTGCAATCGTACGGAACCCAAGCCCTAAACAACTTTGTAACATTCGCGGACCTATATCCATAAACAGCTTCGATGTAAAAAGCTCACACCAGCACGCCGCAGCCTTTTTTTTTTTTCGCAGCAATCATGCGTAAATCAAAACCACGCTTTCTTGGCGCCCTACGCCCATAAAAAGAACCGGAAGGAACGTGCAACGGGCCAGCTCCTTAATAGCGCCCTTTTATCACGGCGCTTCGTCGCGAAAACTGCCGGGGTGGGTCCGTTGCCACGACTCATATTTTCGACCACGCCCACAACTAAATTTTCTGCAATGATAAACGAGTGTCGCGCGAGCGCCAGTAAAACAGCAAGGGCGAATGTTTCGAAATAACTGTTTTCTGCTCGTCTGACGGCGGGAAAATTTAAAGCTGCGATCGACTCCGCGGGGTCATCAAACTATATTTATCATCTTTCATGTTGACTTCTCTTTCCCTCCCCCCTTTTTTTTGTCTTTTTTGCTGTTATCAGTGAAGCATGGCCGTTAATCTTCGCTGGGTGTGAAGTTAATTAGGCAATCCCGGAAAATTATGACCATTAAGCGGACGGTACTTAGCCGCTTTGCATGCGCTACGAGGGAGAGCTTATAATTGTTGTGCTGAGAGCGGTTTTTGTGACAAACGGCGGTTAGTGCCCACATTGTTAACCTACCACGCCACATGATCGTTATCGCTGTAGTACTTGTAAAGGAAGTAGTAGTATTTGTAGTTAGGGATCAATGGAGACGTCAGAAGCGCTTCTTCCGCGACAATTCGCCGCGAATTTCGTGAAGTTGCTTCGCGTGGGACATCTCAAAGGTTTCCGGCGAAAGGGGACGCGTACATGCACAACTTAGTGCTTGGAAATAACCCAGAAGCAATTATAATGATGAGGCCAGCTGTTGAGATAGAAAGAAATGCAAGAAAACTTCAGCATTTGGGGTGACGAAGGCCGCGCGATGAAAGGGACGAAGCGAAGACGAGACAAACATAACAACCAAATGATTTGTTGCATCGGGGCGCCAGTTTTATACACGCTGGCGGACCACCAAAAACAACAAGGAAGAAAGAAGGAGAGGAGGGGAGAAGGAACAAGGGAAAGCCGCACAAAATTGATTCTTTAAGAAAACGCACAGCAATGGTGACAAGTGACACGGGTGAAGCTTCTACTTTCAAAGTTATGAACCAATTCCGGCTCAAGCTTCAACTCTGCGAAGGCGATGCTTGTGCGCAGCTAGAACTGGTGAATACCTTCTTAACGAAGGTGGCATTATGGCCTAGTATGTATTTGTACTGATAGCAAATGATGTGTAACGATTCATTGCATGACTGGAGACGCCATTCTGCTGAAGTGGGTGATTTTAATTTAAAGCGAAGCTTTCAGCCTCTGACTGATGTCGTCTGTAGTCCACCCAAAACGCACTGCAGAAAAGTCAACTTCCTCTGATGATTACGATGATCGTCGGTGAAGTGAACAAAAATTAAACGTTTCCCGTTGTCACAATCTAACCTGGGCCCCCCGCGCTATGAAGCCGACGGGTAACCGGTGCCATTTCGGTATACGGTCGAAGCAGTTTGGTTTTGGAGAGGGGAGAATGGACGTGTAAAATTAGACAGAAAAATCATGCACCCCTACCGCCTTGAGACGACGATGGTTGAACGCTAGGAAAAGCCATGGAACTGCTCGTATCAGCAAAACACTAGACAGCACAGCTGCAGTGTAGTCAACCGTCCCAATAAGTAATATACCTTAATGTGCACCGTAAAGTTTTGTGATGTGGGTCTGCTTGCCTGCGGGTCGGTTCGTTCCGTATTGGACTTGATTTTGCAAATCTTCGCGTTCCTCCATCGTTGTCGTTTAGACAGAGGGGTCGTTGATTTGTTGTCTAATTGCGCTAACTAAAATCTACCTTTTTAGTGGTTCGCCTTGTCTCGAATTTCTTTTCATCTGCGTTCCCAATGAAGATCTCCCGTTCCGCATTTCATCTGCCGTCCTCAATCTTCCTTCCCCGCATTTTACCATATGAATTCGCCTGCGGTGTTACGCAAATGTCAGTGCATGCAAGCCACCTACCTAAGTAAAACGGCGTAAAAGAAAGGAAATAGGTCACGTGAAATGTCATAGGACTAAGCATCGCAAGGTGCGCGTATACGTCGCAAAGTGCCGCCCCTGTTGGTCGTAACGACGCAAAAAAAAAAAAAAAAACATTCGTAGTCTTCTGCGCCATTCCAAGCCACCTGGTTGAATTATGCTGAAATCAGTGCTACAGACCCAACCTCGCAACTTCTCGAGACAAGCCCATTTCCTCCATTCCTGAATGACCGGCGCCTGACGCGATACTGTCGTGCCCCCAAAAGTTATTCTCTCCGAGCAGTGAATGGGGGGAGCCTCTGCGGCATTAGTCTGTAGTAGCGGTTAATTCGGAGAGGGAACAAACATTGGTGCCGCTTGCACTAATGGTGCAAGGCTGGAAAAACCCGAGGAGCTCGGGTTGACCTATAGCTTCTTCCGGTTTAGCTAGGTTTTCCTAGATTTTGTTAGTTTGCTAAGTTCTTACGTTTTGCGATGTTTTTGCTATTCTAGGCTAAATGTTGAGGGGGTGAGGCCTACTTTAGCCGGATTTTACGAGGACATTCCAGTCGGTGTCCCCACACTGACAGTGGATCCCAAGGGGAAACAAGGTAGGTCGACTCCAGCTCGGCTGCTTTTTCAGCCATGCACCACCAGTGCAAGCTGGGCCCAATTTTTCTGCGTTTTAGTAGCGCAAGAAAGACTATCGCCATTAAAATGGTCTAATAAGGGGTGCGCATACTCATATGCCCCTTGCGCTCACACTCGAGCAGGCGCAAAAGCCGGCTTCACTGTTATAATACCCTATCTCAGGTGGTGCACCTTTTATACAGACGGCGCAGTTTTTTCCTGGTATTTTTTTTTTTTTTGCTAACGCCAGCGGACTCAAGTTCAAGCTTAAACAGCTTCGCTGTTAAAAAAGGGGATTGCACAGAGATGATTTATTGACGGGCACAGTGGTCAGGCGATTCGTCGTTGATCATCATTTCCATCCCCTCACCTCCTGTGAAACAAAACGAGTGTACTGAACTATCGCTGCTAAAGCTGCAATGCTTGCTCCGTCCGCCTCCTTCTAACAGGTCGATCAGGGTCAGCCGAGTACACCTCAAGAGACCAGACACATCAGCCAAACACCGCTACAGCTGTGGCAGCGGAGACCAGAAAAGAAATACTAAATGAATAGGAATGGCGAGGGTTGTGATGGATCAGCAGTAAGGATAGGGGTATACTGATGCGGTAGGGGGTGGTGTTGGCAGCAATAGTCCGCCTGACTGAGAATGTTCAACTCTTTGGGGTAGCTGGATGAATGCAAGTCCTCGGAGAGATCCTGCCGGGACGGCGCTCCGGGGTCGGCCCCAAAAAACAAAGCTGTACGGAGGCGATACTCTGTTGCAAACCACCCAAATGATGCATCAAACCCCAAAAGAGCGAACGAGAAAGAGAGTGAGAGGGAAATAATATAGCGGCTTAGAGGCGCACGAATCTTGAACATCTCTTCCTGAAGACGGAAGGGGTATTAACGAATCGTGCATGTATAGTCGGCCTTGCATAAGTTTTAAGTGAGAGAGAGCTCGCTTAGTAGACCTGGCACGCGCCTCGCAATTTAAATCCGTTAAGGCGGTCTCTGCTCGATCGATCACGTGCATGCCTTGACTTCGTATACGCGCGTGCACACGTTGGCCCCCGCCTCCGAGCAAGCGCACACAGGCTTTATCGATCTCGGCCTTACGCCGCGTTGACAGCTAAGAAGCGGCCGCTAAAGGCCTCTCCGAAGCCTGCGGCGCCGAGGCTAACCAGAGCGAACCACCGGAGACTATTGGAAAGAAAAAGCGAGTAAGCCGAGCGGGTAATAAACAAACATATGTCCATAAACTAAGTACGGGGCAGGCGGGAAAAAAATGCTGTTTTAGTTATCCTTGCATGACCCACTCTAAAGCTGCCGCATTGGCGATAAGCGAGAGGCGGTTTTTGCAAAACGCTCGGGTGCTTAGTACTGTTCGTTCTACGCTCTACGCCTTTCCGACGAATTCGACCGGCAAGCGGCTGTTTCGATTCCACTGAATATTTAATGAAAAAGCGCGTGGCGCCTTTAAAACTAATCGCGTGAATCTACAGGAAAGGACCCAGATTAATTACCGCCGCTCGCTCGTCGGGCGAGTTGCACCGCGTTTTCGGTTTGTTCCAGTCCACGTCCTCGGACATTTTTTTTTTCTCCCCGCTTGATTTTAGCCGCGGCGGGCGTATGCGCGGTGATCTGCAAGCGATATAAACAGTGCGACCGTGATCTGTCTCGAAAACGAAGTCACCAGCGGGACGGTATTAGCGGTGATCCCGTTGCGAAGCCCAGGCGTAGATGTTTAGGCTTGCAGGAAGCATGCTCTGGCGTGAGTTGATATATACTCTGCTTTCTGGCAAGAGAAGGTAAGTTCCGTTAATCACGCGGTAGCCGAGATGCGGGAGGACTTCTACTTCGTTTGCATTTTATCGTTGCTTCGTAGAACGGTGTGAAACGCTGGAGTCACTATTTGGGGACGACTCTCGGATAACTGACTTTTTGGGGGCAACGGTAACAGGACAGGACGGACGGACAGACAGACAGACAGACAGACAGACAGACAGACAGACAGACAGACAGACAGACAGACAGACAGACAGAATTTGAGAACGACGTCAGGTTTTTTAGTGTTAAGGAGACAAAACCGTCCGCAACGACAATCTATGCATCTTTCATGTAAAGTTAAAGCATTGAGCTATGATTGTCGGATGTAAAAGTTTTTCTCTCAACATTGCTTGCTCATTGCTTGCTCTCAAGGAGAGAGCAAGCAAAATTTACCACAGTTACGCGAAAACTACAATCGTTAAGATTACGAGAAACTTGCTAGAACTACAGTAAATTGTATGTCCTTCATCTCATCCATCCCGGTATCTCATCAGGAGGATCTGGAAAATACTTCTCTAACCGTGAGGACGAAGGCCCTTCATGATGCCGATCACCCTCATGGTTTCACTCCTCGTCTACCACCACGTTGTTTGCTCAAAAAAGTTTGTTCCTCTTCTTCCTCCTCCTCACCATCAAGCTGCGAGTCACCTGTAAATTAGTGAGAGTGCGACGTCAGCCCAAAACACCCACCCCCCATCCGCAACTCCTCCACTAAGAACCCCACCCTTACCCCTAGCGAGCGATGGGACATGTTGCTGTCCAGTCCCGCCTTGAAGGATCAGCTACGGCTGGTTACCAGGGGCCAGGTGGCGAAGGCAGCATATGGAATCCCGTGAAGAGGGAGCCACTCTCATCCAGCGCGTTTCGCGCTGACATGCTCTGGATTAAAAGTTTTTCCTCCTCCTGTAAATTAGTGAGCAGAAGATGATCATGACGGCCGTGCGACGTGGCGCGTCGAATTTTTCCAGTATCTAGGGACACAGTACGCTACAGGATAACAGACTCATCATACCCTGTTCACTAGGGGCACATGCGGGAATCAGGAGGAACTTCAGTCGCAAAGTAACTCTGCAACAGTGTTCAATGCCTTTTCTCTTTGGCCTGTATACTCCCCATCACCAGGGTTTATTAGGCAGACGAAACTCTGCTGGTGGAACTTCGTCGAATAATTTGCTTTGGCCAGGCATACATTATATTCTTCTGCGATTGCACAAATTATCAAACGGCATTAGGCGGACAACATCAGCTACAAGTAACGCGCGTTACGTTTGCTGTGGGAGGGACAACTTGCGCTAAAAGTCGAGAGACTCGCTGTCGCCAGGCGTACGAGAGGAAAGAACTGCCGGGAACGGCCATCGAACAGGCCCGCTTTGTAGTCCACCGAGGCAAAGCCCCCAAATACATCAGAGCCGCACATGGCGCGCTATTGTCCTTTCGAACGCCGTCATGTCATAATGCATGCCGAAAGAACGCCGCCCAACCACTGAACGGCATTCGACAAATGCGGATGTTTGGACGAGGAAGTCGACGCATTTCCTGCGCGGCCCGGGCTACCGTTTTCAATCAGCTGTTGTCTGCTGCCGTGTGCGTCCGCCTCGCCAGACAATGCCCCTCCGCGCGCACGCACGGCGCCCCTTGCGTAATCTATTGCTTCACGCGTCGAACGATGATGTATTGTTTCGATTATGTCCGCTGTGCGCTACCGGTCACTCGAGAAGGAAAACAAGAGACGAAACAAAAGTTGGCATTCCAAGCCCATGGGAAGGAGGCGAGGGATTTATTTTAGATTATTATTTGTTCGCGACCGTTGCTACACACATATAGTTCGGCGCCCCCACTTGTCCTACCGAAGGAATGGGGTCAGCCCATACTTAAGGAGAACTGCCTCGCGAAGAGTTTGTACAGTTGCGTACGCAGGACCCTCAAAGGGGAGCGCAAAATTCAAAATAGGAAAAAAGAAAAAAAAGGTCAGGCAAAGAAATATCAGCGAGGAGTTCTTTCAAAGTTAAAAGGTAGAAAACCTGGGATGCCACGGGCGTACTTTACATGATCTTCGGATTGCTTTGTTGCTTTTTCTTTTCCTTTAGGGAGCCCGCAAAGGGCCTGGGAATCACAATCGCTAACATATAAGCCTCGCAAGGTTAATGCGTAGCTTGCCGCAGATACGTAATTAGCGACAGTCATTATATAATTACAGTAGAGGCATTTACCCCCTCCCCTTTCCAAGCCACGACGCACGCAAGTGGCTTGGGCTTGAACACGTCTGTGCTTTAGGTGTTCATAGCTTGAAGATGATAAACGAGCAAGTTGTCGGTGCTCGTTTGTTTTGGGGAAACCACAATGTGTTGTAGGTAATTCGCATTACTGGATGTACAAAAGATGTGAGAGACGCTGCTATAAGTGGATATAACAGGTTCTTTCGTTACTTTACATCAAACTTCTGCACAATTTTAACATGATGAACAGGAACTACATGATCTTCTTAACTACGTTCGATTGACATGTGTGCGGCTTAAGTGCCTTTAACTGAATCTCTTTCGTGTTGCGAAATTCGAAGAGCGGACTCTCTTACAAGACCGCTCCAGAATTTGATTTAGGAAGGTATAGCGTCCCCTCTGGTCGGCACAATATTTACGCTACTGTTTATGAGTCACCGTCAGAATTTACCAATTTTCCTTGGGAAAGGTTCACTGCCTATACTCTTCCCTCTATCCGCGCCAATAGTGTTTGAACTGACGTTTAATAGCTAGAATCAGTGGCATTCTTCTTTCCTTTTTTTAACTGATTTTCAATTGATTTGATTACGAGGCTTAACGCGCCGATGCAACACAGGCGATGAGGCGCGCCGTAGTGGAGGGCTTCCGGATTAATTCTGACCACCTGGAATCTTTAACGCGCGCCGAAATCTTGAACACATGGGCGTTTTCGCTTTTCGCCTCCTTGAGAAAAGCGGCCGCCGCGGCCGGGAATCGAACCCGCCCCATTGGCCTCAGCAGCAGAACGCCTTAGCCACTGAGTCACAGCGGCGGGTTGATTCTAAAACTAGGCGATATTATACACAACCCATTTCTTAACGGCGGGAATATTTTAGTTCCTGATCGTCGGACTTCTTTCTGTGTATGTAGTTACCATTAAGATGTACACAGAGAGTGGCCTATATTACAGCAAAGCTGTATACCTCTACCCCCCAGTGGTTTTATCTTCGCGGGCAAAAACGCCAAGGCGCCAAAGCCTAAGACGCCGAACGCCTGCGTCAGCCTAATCAGGCATACAGTATAGAGCTCACAATTCGTTTAAGGAAACTACAAAACAAGCATCGAAGCCACATTAGGATGGGGAGCCCCCCCCGCCATGTGTTCCTGGTAAAGATTATGTTTGCAGATTATCTTTGAAGGCAGGCAGGACTAGTGTCACTAAATAGAGTAGTTCTTGCCCGAGACGCCGAGCGCATGCGGCAGGCTGGGCGGGACCCAGCATTTGCCGCCAGAGAAGCCGGGCGTAATGTCAGTAGATAAGGTATTGGAGTACCGCCACAGAGGCACGCAAGTGAGCAACGGCGGCCATTTTGTCGTTTATCAGTAATGCGATACTGCCGCATCCACGGCCTTGCCGTTAACTTCGACGGGGTCGTTTGTTAGCACCACCACTGAAGATGCAGCAAAACCGAATCTTTGGACACACTTCTGCTGCTGAAATGCTGTTAAACGCGTTATCTTTGATTCGCATTCGGAAAGACGTCAGTAGAGCGCAGCCGCCGAGCATGGAGGGCAGACAAGCTTAGCCTACCAGAGTTGACCGACTAAAACGCATAAACAACAAAATACACCGTCGCAGTGTAAACAAAGGTCACGTAATACGAACTCACCAATGATTATGGCGGCGGCACGGAACAGTACGAAAAAAGAGTGCCGATGCTCTGTACCCTACTCTAGAGACACTAGACGAGCGCAACCAACAAAGCCCGTCTAGACGACGAGAAACACTTCATACCCTCCTCCATCACCATTTGTAGTAGTTTATAACAGCTTTGCTGGACATCCACTTTCGCATGGCGGGATGGCAACCATTTTTTTCCTTTCTATACTCTAACCATTTGTAATATTTCTGTTTGGGCAGAACCAACATGCATGAACCCTAGTATAAACTGCCGAGCCTCTTCATGTGAACGTGTTATCAATAGGGTTGTGCCATAGCGTGTGCAATCTTGCGCATGCCATTCGCGCAAACCTAACCAGAAAGATTCTCCCTTAGAGAGAGAGAGAGAGAGAGAGAATGCTCTTTAATGTGAACTGGTGAGGTCAGCCCTGCTAGGGACAAGGCTTGCTACACCATATGGGGGGTGACTACGTTGATGAGTGGTGCATATCAGACATCAGGGTTACAGCAGGAGCCTCGCCATTCATCCATCTAGAGAAACTACAGTGTCGGCATGAGTAATGAAACTTGCAAACCCTTTAGACTTCAAGAACGGTGAACTGCTTTCTGAGAATAGAACGCTGAGAAGGGACTAAGTTCTATGAGCTAGTTAAAACGGACTTCTCATGCGGCCTTCCGATATAACTTTCATTATGCGGCCCTCCCATAGAACTATATGCGGCCTTCTTGCCCCGTTTCTGATCAAATGCACGCACGCCTTTGTAACTGAGTGGGACCCGTTTCATTAATGCTACTACCGGCTTATATCTGCGCGTAAGTACCTACGTCAAGCACCGATTTAAAACGCGCCCCCTTCGCAGAACGTAAGTAGCGTAATCGCTTCAGTACGGCTATGCACTACCCAGCACAAAGTATGGGTTTTTACTCCCAGACGCGAAAGTAATTTGCACAACGGATACCAAAAACTCTCGAAGAGTATATCTGTGTGCAATATTTTGGCTAACGCTAAAGATCCCCGAATAATTTAAATTGGTTCCTAACTTTCCACCACTACCAGCCTCAAATGTAACATGGTGTAGCTTCAGCGCGTAAAGCCCCATTTTGCGAATTAAAATCGAGTCACCAGCGGACAGAGAACATTAACTCGGGCTGTGCGCTGCTCTACAGTGCGGTTTACTCGAAAGCTTGTACTGGGGTCAGGTTGAACGCTCGCATAATTTACGACGAGAAGTTGAGAAAGAGGAGGACAGGTACGTGTGCATCCTTTGTTTCTATATGCTAATCTCTATTGCGCACTACAGTCCCGATTATGCACTCATCTTTATGTGCATTCATTTTGAAGCTCGAACAACGAATGCCCGCGGAGGCCATCCGTCTTCGCGTGGCTCGGAGGTCGTTTTTCAACGTTGCACGTATACAAAAGGTGTAACGCAAAAAAAAAAAAAAACTTTAAAGAAAAAAAAAACAGGCATCGTTAGGCTAAAACAAAACAGGCGACCCGAATGTTGTTAACAGCTTGGTTACAAACCGCCAGTATGTTTCATGGCACCTGGTTGAATTAAATTCACGTTTTCAGGGTTTCAAGTGCTGAAGCTAGACTTGGGCTTTGAGGCACGCCATAGTGGAGGGCTCTAGATTAATTTTTACCACCTGGGGATCTTTAACGTGTGCCGAAATCTCGACACACGGGCCTCATCGATTTTCTTTTTTTTTTATAGTGAATACATTTCCGTAGGCCATAGATGAGGGGGCATCGTCGGTCGGCGCTACTGCCGAGCATATCGAGGTATTGCCGATCACCCCATTTGCTCAGCCCGTGTAACGGAAGCCGGATTTACCTACGCGTTGGCGGAACTGTCCGTGCGCACCCCCGCCGCCCCATCATCGATCATACAGGAAGCTTCATAGAGCGATAAACGCGGACGCATCGCATATACTGTCCCTTACAACGAGAAGCTGCGCGATAGGAGGAACAGTTCGCACGGCTTTTGTGCTAGAACGGCCACGTCGCGAGCACCGACAACGACAGCGTGCGGGAAATGGCGCGCAGTCCCAACAAAGGAAGAGTTGCCCGCCGTCCTGGTCGGCGCAGGCAGCGACGGCCCCGTCCCTCGCGATCCGTTTCTCCTTCTCACGGGAGGGCGACGTCGACAGCGACGACGAACGGGGTGACTGACTTTATTTTCCTCTCAGCCCGGGCTTCTTCTTCTTCTTCCTTCTCGTGCAAGGCGCATATGCGACGCACGGCCCGATAAGCGTCGCGCGACAAAAGAAGCGCTACTCGGTCCGCAACGCCGCGAGACGAGCAAAGAAGCTAGGAAACAAACGCGAGCAACGCCTCGCAGAAGAACGCGCGCAAAGAGGCTTTTCTCTCGAAGCGCGGCCGTGCCCGGCGTCGCTCACGAAGCAGCAGCAGCAGCCCGCATACCTGGCGCGCATACACGCCCGCCCTAAGGCGAGCACGAGCAGGCAGCTGTGTCGCCCTGCCTTTCTTCGCTGTCGTGCATTTGTCCCGCCCGGGCGAGTTCTTTCGCCCGCGGCGGAGGCCGCCGTCGCCTTTGTCTCCGCGAAGACATTCAAGCCCGCGCGGGCAGTAGTCGGCGCGGTCTGCTTGGCCGTTCGTGCAGGCGTCCAGCGAGAGTGAGCGGTATTGAGTTCACCTCCGTTGGCAGCCCCATAAGGCACGAGTTTCGCCTTGATCACCTTTCTCTGCAAGACATTGTGGCAAGGCCAGCTTTCTTCGGGGGACATAGTAAGAGAGCGTTAGGACGTCGAACCCGCTATCGCCGTGTGCTGACGCCTGAGTGTCACTGAGTGGGATTGGCCATCAGCGATGACAGCTGTTGGCAGAGTTCACGGCTGATTCGCCAGTTGCCATAGGCTGCGACGTCGACGTACCCACTCGAAGGGGCACTCTGCGGCTCTCAGCTGGACATTAAAAGCGATCAGATTTATATGCAATCGCTATGACCGCTACTTTTCGCCTACTTTTGCCCTGTCCTCTCTTGAACTTACCACACTACGCACGCGCCGACTAAATGATTCTATGAAATTGCTTCACTGTTTTATTCATTCCGTGTATCGCATGTCTGACAGTGCATGCATCTCATTTGCCTCACCGTCCATTACTAGAAGAAATCCCCATCTTAATATCACGCCTTACCATTGTAGAACCAACGCATCCAAATTTAGTTTTTTTTTTCCCTTTAACTGCCGAACTCTGGAATGGATTGTCTGGTGACACTCGTTCTCTTCCGCTGGAAAAAATTGTACTTGCCCTTTCTGGGTTGTGTTGATTGGTCTTTTGTTGTATTATTATGTTGCTATGTTTAATTGCTATATATTGCCCTGTTGAATGCTTACTCCTGCCATAGCCCAAGTGGGGATGTCCGCTCGGCCAATCTGTGTGAGGCGTTCTTTGCAATGTCCATGAACGTGCGAGAGTTTTGCTTGAGCTGTGTAATTTTTATAAAAACTGCCTGTAAACTAAAAAAAATTGTAAGAGCATGGTATAACAAGACGTCCTTCGCTACGTGTTGTGAGAGAATGCATGAACTCCTTTGAGTGCGTGACTATGCCCAAGGACTTCAATAGATGCAGATGCGAGGAAGGGGAAACGGCAATCTGCGTGTCTATCGCGTGCCGCTAGAGACAGTGAAAGGAGAAGGCGGGTTGAAAAGAAGTGAGCCCAGTACATTGGTGTCCATTGTTGAGGCAGCGGAACAACGACGGAATGAGTAGGGTTTCTGGTCGGTTTTTCGGCCGCCTTCATAAAGATTCCGGTCGTTAGCACTCCTTCCTGCTCAAGGACTCTGTCCAACAGCTTTGAGCGAACAGTTATGCAAGGCTGCGAAATTCCGTGTCGTGCAGCGCGGGACCTGACAAGCCCGTAACAGAAAAACCTTCGTAGCGGTGTTAGTAGCAGGAAACGACGTAAAGAAATGTTCAATTCACGCACTATCATTGACAGAAGGTCCTGTGGTTGCAAAGCACTGCATAACTAATGATCCCGCGGCCCAACAATGACTTGTTCGAATCAAAAGTATAGCTGTCGGCAGCCGTTCACTTTGATGTGCGAGCTAAGGAGTATATTTTGCTACAGTCAGCCGCCGACTTGGGAACAGCGCAGCATAAGGCGGCGCCCTTCTAGGTATAAAAAAATTGTACCATTGATTGCCACCGGAGTACATGTTTTTGCAGCTGTATGCGGGAAAACGGAATTTTAAAAGGGTGAGAAAGGGCCTTATCCAGCTCTAATGTATTATCTTGATATGATATTGCATCACAGACCCTTCCTTGTGGCTCGTATGCAGTTAGTGTGAAATACAGCACAACTGCAGCGTGCGGGTCCTCGTATTAGCTTCAACAAATTATCTCTACATGCGTTAAATAAAATATTGTTGAAAGATCTGTTGGTGAATCTTACAGAATGCGTGTAAGGAACTTTGTGTTCCTTACCTCTACAGTGGACTCACTGTAAATACTCTGCTCTCACCGATTCATGTAGTACTTAGCTATAGCGGGTCCTCGTATTAGTTTCAACAAATCGCCTCTACATGCATTAAATAAAGTATTAATGAAAAACCCGTTGGTAGATCTTACAAAATGCGGGTAAGGAACTTTGTGTTCCTTACCTCTACACCGGACTCACTGCAAATACTTTTATCTCGGCGACTAGTGCAGCACTTAGCTATAGCGGGTCCTCGTATTAGTTTCAACAAATTCCCTCTACATGAATTAAACAAAATATTAATCAAAGACCCGTTGGTGGGACCTTACGAAATGCGTGGTCATCTCTTCCTTCTCCGTCGCGACTCTGAGATTTGGCCCGATGCGCACCCCTTGCTCGGTTGCGTTTCTCGCACGCCACTTACACACCCTAACAACCGTGCTGTGCGTTTTAAACACATCAGTGGTTACGTTTGCTCGACATATGGGAGCGGCATTGGCTGCCCGTCGCTCCTTTTGCTGTAAGTAAGTATCGGCATTTCGTCGCTGTCATTCCCATTTCATGCTGATTTTCTCCAAATGGGTCATCCAATCTCTGTACACTCCATTTTAGAACGCGTACAGCAGGGCTCGTCGAGACGCTGTGAGACAAGCCATCCGTCGCCGCTTTGGCTGGACGTTCTCCCGGAAGCAAATTTGGCAGTGATGCGAACGCAGCGCCGCGGCATCCAGTGCCGCCGTCGGCTCGGAGCTTGACTTTACGTCCCCCTTTCCAAACGCCCCTGGTTGTCCTCTGCTCTTCCGTCGCTCTGTGCCCACGGATCGAGGGGCGCAAATTTTTGCCGACGTGCCCCATCAATTACTCCCACAACAAAAGACGGTGGCCGCTATTTGCGCTCACTGTACAAAAGATACACGTCACCTTACATTGCAAAGTGCAATGTTAGAATAGAGCGTTCATGGCAGTGCTATAGCGTAGCAGAAGTCAGGTCAGCGTTTTTGGAAGGTTTTCGAGCAGAGGAGTTTTTTGCCTCGCTGCAGAAGTCGGTATAGTATAACGAAGAGGAAGAATGGCTCCGCTCTATAGCTTTTCATTACCCCATTACGATGGGCCCGCATGCGGTTTCTTAATCCGGAATTCTCATCTCGCTTCGTCGCCTCAAGTTTAGTGACAAACAGCCCCAACAGCCCAAGTTAGTAAACACCCGTGGTGATGACGATTGGTATAGGCACGTGGTGGACATCACTATCGCCATCACTATCGTCAGCATCAGCACCCCCGGCGTCGTTTCAAAAGTATGTAGTACCTCAATACCCGTGCACACTTCTCAGTCCCTTCCGCTCCCGTCCCAGAAAACGCAGACTTCGAAGAGAAGCAATGAAAGGGCATCCTTGGAATATGACAAAAGGCAACGGCGCCATTCTTCTTCCGGATATACAGCGGTTCTTTCATCCCGAACGCACGCACGCTCCACTTTCTATACGGTGGCCCCTTGCCGGCGTCTTGGGTGCGCACTCCTCCCTGGCGCCTCTCTGTTGCTGCATGGCACGCAGGTGCGTTCGAATGGCGGAGAAAGCGCGTTGGCTATGGCGTGCGCATCCGCCAAGAATGAGGAGCGGCGGCGAAAAGTCGTGCGTGAGAGAACGCGTGGCTGTCAGTGCGCGGAAATTCACTTTCCTCGGATCGACGGTTGCGGAGGAGTCACGCGGAAAAATGTAAGGCGGCTTGGGAAATCGGCGCAAGGGCGGAACAGCAGAAGCGCGTGCGCGATGCGGTGCCTCTCGGGGCATGCTGTGCCCGTCCGTGTTTTGTAACGTCACGCACGTTCCCTGACCCAGCGCAGTTTAAACAACTAGGGCCCGGCTCTATGGCAGCGCGCACCAACCACGCTCGTCGTTCTGGGTACGAGCAAGACCTTTACAGTGCCTCCCCATACTCTGGGTGATTTGCTAAGGGGCAGTTACGGGATCCTAACCACAACGGACTGCCCCTCGAGCAAACTTTTGGAAGTTGGGAAATGGGACACACAAATTTGGGTCACTTGATCGTCATCGTAATGGCCGTATCAGTAGTTACTGTCGTCATAGGCCATTCATGATGGCCTCCCTACGTCATTCTGGCCCTTAAAGAGCGTTTCTGTCAGAAGTGTGAAATCTTACGTGCAGAGCACTTTATGGGCTCCCCTTGTCGTAGTAGCTCGCTCGCTGGACTCAAGTAGAGCCACACGGCGTTCCGTCGTCGAGGCGTAACCCAGAGGCTTCCAAAACCAAGCGGTTTATATAGTCATAAGCGTTCGAAACTCGTGAACGCGCGCTGGCGCTTCCCTTTTAGCGCAAAGAAAGCTGTAGGTGCATTTGAGGCAAAATATACGTAATTAACCGGCAACGCCCGCGTTCGTTTGTTTAGGAACGCTCGCTGTGTTGGCTTTTACGATAGTAAGCGAAGTAAGGGGGCGCGTGAGCACTGGGAAGGCGGGAAATTTGAATTGCATTGGGTGCTAGCAGTGAACGGATAACGGCGCCACAGCCCGTTATGGCGAATCACTGCACTGCACTTCCGACAGCTTTCACATTGAGTGGAGCGGCTTTAATTTTTAGGGTCCCGCTGAGAAAATATTTCCACCAGATATCGCCGTTACTTTTCTACACCAGGTGCAATCCTTTTATCACCGGATGCAGCCATTTTCTCGACAAGCAGGAGTATCACGGCTGAATTCAGCATACGCGCGGATGCCAATGCTTAAGTTGAAGAGCGCTATTCGAAAAGTCTACATAAAAACGAGCAAGCTCAGCAGAGAACAGTTTCACAAGCGCACGTTGACCGCGTGTTTATCGGAGATAAGAAATCAGCGCTCAGCCGGATTGCCCATAGCACCACACTCTTCAAACTACCCACGTTCCTTAGCACCACCCAAGGCACTCCACGAAGCCGCCACGTGAGCTTTTGGACCATTTCTTTTTCTCGGTCGCCATGGTTCACACGTGCTCCCAGCTTCGGAAAAATGTGAGGTGGCCCGACGTCCGCCCGCACGGGTAGGCGGAGATAGGGAGTGAGTCTACACGTGGTACGTATGCTTCACGGGACAGTGACGTGCCTCAGTTCAGTCTGCAGTGAAACGGACTGTGTATCCGCCATACAGCTGCGATTAAAACTCCCTCCGAACGAACTCTATCGTTGCGAGCTCTGCAAAGGTACAAAATTGCCAGAGTGTGTCACACGCTAACGAGGCTGGTGCAGTTTCGCGCTCTGTCTTTAGCAAGCCCACGTCGAACAACCGGTCAAGGATCCCGTGGAGCCTCGCCATGGGTAATAAACCCTACTTGGCCCGGAAGCAACCATTGCCGTATACTAACCGTTGTACGCATCAATATACATGGTAAAATCAATGAACGTAACAGACACTATGCGAACAGCCCCAGCTATTCTCCACAAGTATAACATGAAACACCAAACACTGTTTCGAGGCGTATGCAGGGCTTGTTTGTGTGGCCAAATATGTATGATTTAGAAAAGAAACAAATATGTGATTAGCACCATGAGGGCCTTTAAATTATCGCGGAATAAAATTCCACTGGCACTTACGTGATTTGAAGGCGAAGGCCAGCAAAGACTTCTCCACTATACTGTATCGTGTTTGCGTCGCTTTATTCGGTTTCGTTCCTCCGTCTTTTAACAGCGAAGCTGTTTAGAAAATCCTAATTCTTCGTGTCCGCAGCTAAAAATACCAAGAAATTGCCGAGCGCGCGCACGTGAGCGCGGGCCTCGCGGCGACCGCCCCGCAATTAACAAAACCAAGCAAAATGCCTAGCGCTCGTGCGTGCGTGCCTCGCGACGACCGCCTAGCGTCCCCTGCTCAGATTCGTCAGGCCAATCATACCCATTTAGGAAGATTGGCCAAGATTGCGGCGGACGCCCGGCAGTTAAAAAAACCAAGAAAATGCCTAGGGCTCGCGTGTGCGTGCCTCGCGACGACCGCCAGCGTTCCTCCGCGCACGTTCGTCAAGTCGTAGGGAGATTGCAAAAAAAAAAAAAAAAAAAAACTCCAGCGTTCGCCGTAATCGTAGAAACACTTGCTCGGAACGAGAAAGACACGCCATAGCGTACGCCCCTCCAAGGTGATGCCAACAATTATCACTTCCAAAAAAATGAGAGAATCTCGCACTTATAACAACATTGATGGAATGTAGGTCATTGCGGCAGCGAACACGAAGCAAATCGCCTGCGATTTTGGACTTAAATTCCGTCCTGATGGTCGTGAAGGTTGCGTACAGCTTCGCTACCTTCGAGTCTGACGCGTTAGTGTGATGTTCCTTCCTCTTTTGACGTGAACTACCCCGACGGGCAGACTAGCCGCAATTCCCGCGGCAGCTTCCTCACAGCGAGAGCTCTCCTACGTGGGAACCTGTTCTACGCATGCGCCGTCACGTTCGCCTGCCATTGGGCACGCATCAGGCTAAATCTCGTTCCATTCCGGCCGGGTGCTATGTTAGCGCTGTGGTCGCCAGAGTGGATCAGTTTTAGCCGCAGGGGAATTGCCCACCAAGCGTGCACTTGGCTTGGAAAAGGCGCGTGCTCAACGTAACCTGGTAAGCGAGATAGCATGGAAGGGCCGCTGAGCGACACAGACGAAGGACATCAAGGATGCGTTTTAAAGCGAAGCTTTTTACCTCTACCCCCAAGGGTTCTGTCGCGACCGTTGGTGTCAGCAGAAAACTCCCGCGCACAAATAAAAGAAGTTACTGGCACCGCCAGGAATCGAACCTGGAACGAATAAAGAAACGGAGCGACAACCCGTTGTCTTACCGATTGAGATACGAGCACACGCGGAGACGGGGGGGGGGGGGGGGGGGAGAGAGACAGACATTGCACTCACCGAGAACATCTTCTTGTTTACCTCGCTGCTTACTCGCTCAATGCCACGTGATAGCGTCACGCGACCTCTCACGCCGATGTGCGCTCCGCCCACGGCACGTTTAGCGGCGTGTGCACGCCTTCCTCATGCGCTAGGAGTTATAAAATTTAAAGGAAGCTCACACCAACGCATGGCATCTCACTTCTCCGTCTATGCCTCCTATCTCGTTGCCTCTGTCGGCGGCGGAAGAGACGGAGGAGAAGCGAGATCATCTAACAACGGGTTTAGGCTTCCTTTAATTTTATACAAAAAGAGTTTCCACTCATGTGCTTCACCAATACAACTCAAGCAACCACCGTTCATGAATGATGCATTGATTTAACCTCGGAAAAGAATATCTCTTTAAAGTAATAAAGGGTGTGGTTAAGTGCTTTTAATTGTCTGGTTTCACTCTTTGTGGGGCCACGGGCGTGGATTCAAGAGACGTCGCATGGGTAATCGTTGTGGGTGTCGTTTACAGCTTCGCTTTCCAACCACCTTCACAGGATGAATTGGCGCGCTTTTTTTTTTCAATTCTACCAGGAATCACTGCATACCGAAACGTGTATTTAGAGGGTTTTAAAAAAGCATTTGTTGATGCGTTACCCAGACTGGACGATGAAACTAAACACATACTAGAACAGGAAAATAACATCTGTAAAGAAAGATAAACTGCAATACAGAACTGGAACCCGGGCAAGTCCCCTGATCCTGATGGGTCAAGTGCGGCTTTCTACAAAGCTTTTGTCAGCGCGTTGGCGCCCCTTTTAGGTGCAGTGCTTAACGAGGCCTTTAAACTAAAGTCTGTGCATCCTACTTCCAGCGAGACACGTGCGATATTAATGCCAAAAACCGACAACGCAGAGAAAATCAAACAAGTTACATCATACTCTTGGACCAATGTAGACTATGAAATTTTTATGAAAGTGCTTGACCAAAGAGCGCAAGTAGTAATACAACAGTTAATGACATCAGGCGTGTGGTGTCAAGGGCCGCACAATATTTACTAATATACATAAAGCCAGATGCGTACTCGAGCGTTGGGACTCGACGCGTGACGGGGTCGCAGTTCTTCAACTCGACCTCGAGAAAGCGTTCGATTGTGTGTCGCACGATACTTTGTTCTTTATTTTCGAATGTGTAGATATAGGTGCAGTTATAAAGGAGGGTGTTGTTCTGCCGTACAGGAGGCGCTTCACAAGGTCAATGTTAACAAATGCCCAGGGTCCCCCATTAGTGAGGAGCATTCGGTGCGTCAGGGCTTCCCCCTGAGCCCCCTCTTTTTTGTTGCGCTTGAAAATGGGAAATAAGCAAATTCGAGGTCTTACGCTGCTTCAGGCTGAGGTCAAACTGTTAGCGTACGCAGACGATATTTCAGTATTCTGCAAGGACAAAGAAAGTGTCATAATTTCCGTTGAGGACGTTAAAGCTTTATCATGGTGTCAGAGAGTATAGGGAACTGATCGAAGGGCTTTATTTACTGACGTCAGCGGGGAAGTCGGACTTGTCGAGTACTTTGAAACTTCCTTTAGAACTATAGCGATAGTAATCCACACTGGCTTTCGCAAGCACAGGAGATACGGAATAGAGGGAAAATAGAAAGTGTTGAACTTGCCTATGTTTGCCAGGGCAACTGTGTGCTATTTATTTTTGTGTTTCAAAGTTATGGTTTGGAATGCAAGTAGTGCTGCTCACGTATAAACGTTCAGAAAAAATGCACCGGGCATTTGGAGTGTCTATTTCGTTCTCGACGTGGGAAAGGTGCGCAATAACGTACTTTAGAAGTGTTCGAGACGGTGGGCTGGGACTGGCACGGTTGTTTTTGCGGCGGTTAGTGGTTCGTTTTATTTATTTATTTATTTATTTTTTTGCTTGACATAGACGACCCCCTTTTTAAGAACCGTGTGCCGGGTGCGCTTAGGTCAAGCGCTTCCGAAGTTTGTGTTGTCAACAAGGAGCATAAAAGGGGGAATTTTCGGTTATTTTAGAGAAATTGCGTTGGCGGTGCGATTTTATTTCCCTGAGTGTTATTTCCCGTAAAAAGTTGTATAAAGATGTATGCGATAACCGTTTCCCTGTGCCGCGACACAGAACTTGTACTCTGGAGGCCCGGGGCAAGATGTTCTTAACAGGGTGAAAAAAAAAAAAAAAAAACGCCAGTTCAAGAGGGGGGGGGGGGGGGGCGAAGTCTTTCTTTTTAAACTTCGTACCGGGACACTTACAGTTCAAACGTGGCTTCAGGATAAGGGTTTAGAATTATTGTGGGGCACAGACTGCACGATTTGCAAGCAACCGGAAACCATAGAACATGTGTCCCTACACTGATGGATGGGAGTGTCATTCTGGGACGTCCTACACCGAGCACTGCATAAAGAGTTTCCGTTGGGCCCACATCCTCCCAACCTAAAACGAGGAGGGCGTACCGTACGATATGCGAATGCTTCTGGGTCTTTACAGTATTTGGGGAGCGCGTATGGCATGGCTTCTCGGTGATGTGGATGCTCGGCCGGCGCGACAGTTTTATTCGTGAAAGTGTGTTGTTTTATGTTGAACGCCTCAATGTCCACGAGTCTACGCCTAAGTAATAACTCGCGTAGAACCATTGACTACACTGAAATAACTACACTGAAATAACTTTTAGGGGCGAAGCTCCTCTTTCTCGGGCCCTGTCCGGTCCCTCGTTGCTGCTGTATACGGCACGGCACATTAATGATGATTGTGGCAGGATCCCCCTAGGGATTGGCCAAGCAAAGATTGGCCGAAGAGGGCAAAACGTTCAACGCGTTCGTTGCTACCCAACAAGGAGAAGAGGAAGAAGAAGAGGTTGTCGTTCGTCGCCTGCGAGCTCAAGACACGTACCGGGGGTACGCGACACAAGACGTTCTGAAGAAGGCGACGGCCAAGATGGCTAAAATGTCAAACACAGAATTCGCCAACTTACCCATGGAGATTCTCATCGTCCAAAACAACCCCTACATAACCACCACAAACATCGACGTCGTCGACGGGCTTGTCAACGGAGCGGTGGAAAGCTTGACGTGTCGAGTCTTTATATGATGTGTGGGCGAATGTTTCACGGTTTTACCGATAAGCATTTTTGCTTCGCCCCTCTCATCATCATTCACTTCGTGGAGATGGCGGGATTTTTTAACGAGAACGCCAGCCGGAAGACCCGCGCGGGTGGTGGCTTCTTATTACTTCGTGTTGCCCTGTGTCGTCATGCGTTGCTTTATGTGATTCCCAAAGTCCGGCAATGAAAAAAAAATAGAAATGAATACTAAAAAATGGTTAGTGCTCTGGCTTTCAAAACTCGCCTCCTCTGCCGGTGACTGGGTTCAAATCCCACATGAACCCGAATGCGTTTTTATTTATTATTTTATATTTACACACATATGTCGAATAATTTTCTCTTCACAGCGGCGGTCATCTTTGTACCATCCGTGTTGAAGGACAAAGACGAGGACGACTTCAAGTAAACTACGGTAACTTTTTACGTTTGATCAGAGATCTAAGGCCCTAATAATGACAAGAGAGAGTGGGATAACCCACAAGCATCTTGCTGTCTCGATAAGTTGACCGGGTGGCAGAGCCCCGTAAACAGCTGATAAGATTTGGAGCACTTGTCAAAAGCTTCATCCTGTGGGGCTGTGGAGATTCCCCGCGATCAACCGCAAGCAATCAGACTTACAGGCTTGGTGCGCTTCTTGCGGAACGAAGCGTGTGCGACTCTTGGGTGCAGCCTACCGCGTCCATAACAGAGGCGGGGAATCCGAATGCAGCTTGGTAGCAGGGCCGACGACCGGATCTGCTCTTTTTTCTCAATGGCCACGGCAATAAAAGCGGCTGTAAACCAGGCGAGGGTTGGGGGAAGGTGCAGACAGGTGGGCGAGAAGGAGATTGGGAGGTTTCCTGCCAGTCTGCGGCGGACCGATCGGAGCTTCATGGTTACGATGTTATGAAGTGGCGCTGCGTTCAGGACTTGGGCACGCTTCGCGATGCACAAGTCGAACAGGAGATTTCTATCTCCAGGATGTGTATCACGCGAAACTGTAGAAGCGCGGAAATTATGTAATACGATCAAATATGCTGTCAATGCAGACGAGTGTCAAAAACAAGAAGTTACAGTGGATGCTCACAGCTTTCTAAAATGTGAAGGAGAAAGCTTACGTGGACTTTCTGTTGATCTGGTGTTGAACTTAGCCACCGCGCCCTTCACGACCAACTCCCTGGGCAGCGCCCTCCGAAGCTCCTTCCGCTCACCCGCCGTCGCCAGGAGCCACCATTCGCCCCCATCAATAGCCTCACCTCTCAAGCTGGCTAGCATTGCACGCGCGGCAGCGGGCCACACTCCGTGGGCGCGGCTCTTTGCCTTCATTTATTTTGGTGACAGGAGAAAAAAACGTGAATACAGAGAAATAAAAACTCCCGGGCCATCTCCACTAGCGTAAAACCTGGAGAGGGGCGAAGCATGCAGTGTGTAAGTGTATTCTTGGCGCCTTGGCGTTTTTGCCAACGGAGATGAAACCGTTAAGGGGTACAGGTGTACAGCTTTGCTGTAAAAGTCTCTTGTCTTTGAAGCACGAAGCGTTCTAGCGCAAAGCGTAAACGAGTGTCCCGGGTTGTCTTAGTACGCGTTACGAAGCGCTCCAGCGCGAGGCGTAAACGAGTGTCCCGGTGTTTTTTTAGTACGCATTACGTTCTAGCGCGAGGCGTAAATGAGTTTTCCGGTGTTTTAGTACCGTGACTACATGAGGCGATGATTACGACTACAACGACGACAGGAGACGCCAACAGCCCCTAAGCGGCTTCGCCCCTGAAACGAAAAGCCCCAACCTGTGCCTGCTATACTGTATAACGGGTAAGTGTGACACAGTTTGCACATAGGTTGATATACAATACGTGTAAAAAAAAGGTATGTGCATCAAAACTGCAGAATCAAATACAGTTCTACTTTCTTTGGTGTTCCTCGAATGACTTTTTTTTTCTGAATTCTTTTCTTCGCTGTTTTTTTTTTTTGTAACTTGGATAATTGCAATAGACTAATCTAAAGTCTGTTTTATGAACCTGTTTTACGTTTATGCTCAGAACCTGTTTAAAGTTTACGCTATTTTAGGGGAAAAGCCCCTTAGGGGCTCGGGCTGTCGGCGTCTCATGTCGTCGTAATACCATGTGGTCACGGTAATAAAACACCGGGACACTCGCTTTCCAACGCCTCGCGCTAGAACATTTCGCGCTTCAAGACACGAGAAGGAAGGTGAAGAATGTAGAAGAAAGGCAGGAAAGTTAACCTGGCTAGAGCCTAGTTGCTATCCTGCACGTGGGAATGGGAAATGGGCAAAAAGAGAGCGGAAAAAAGAGGAAAAAGTTGGACCAGACACGTATGCCCAGCACTGAGGCACTGACACTGATTGACACTGGAGGCTCTCGTCTATAGCCTAGTGTTCAAGTTCGTCGCCCGTAGAAAACGTAATAGTTCCTTAGTCGCCTTCTGAGCGGATGACTGAGAAGGCCAGTGGCACAGAATCTTCTCCTCCGAAAATGCCGCTGAGAGTCTAAGTTGGACTTTCGCGGCAAAGCTGTACACCTGTTGTACCCCCAATGGTTTCATCTCCGTTAGCAAAACGCCAAAGCGCCAAGAATACACTTATAACTGCATGCTTCGCCCCTTCGCAGGTCTTACGATAGTGGAGATACCCCGGGATTTTTGTTTGTTTGGTGATTTTATTGTAGGGCAATGTTATCGTTAATACTCTTGACCAGCTTTTCTAATATGTCAATAGATGCTTTCCCGATACCCTAGATTACCTAAATAAGCTCTGTGGTTCCCTTTTTTCTGAACCGTCTTCCATATCTCCTCCCCCTCTGTTGTTTCCCTCTACCGGCGCGTGATGCCCAGCTCCCGCCCCGCGCTCCCATTTTCCGTGCGATTTTGTGTATACCTCACAACAATGTTTTGCACCTCACGCATTCCATGAAACGAAGAGATCCAAGGCTCCCGCCTTAAAAGTCGCAACAAGTTCACTCATGATGCTGTCGAAGAACCCACTATCACCATTTCGCAATAATACGGGAATAAATTTTGAAGAAGAAAAAAGAACAAACTTGGGTTTGAGAACATTCCGCTCAGGGTCAGTTTGAAGCTATTTGGAAGCAAGCAGTGATTTTACGGCAACACTTTCGAAGCAAATGCTTTCAACAGCTGCCCCACTCGAAGAAGAATCCAGTGTGGCACTTGGCCGTATATAGAGTCGTCGAGGCTGCTTTGTGCCACACCCTGCCCATCATTCACGTCCGGTGCCGCTGGCTAAATACCTACGTATAAGCGTAGCAGAACACGCCGCATTCCACGAGGTTCAATCTTGGGTAGAACCGTTGCGTGGGCGTTTCGCGAGAGGGAATAAAAGGTCGTTCTCATGTTTGTTTTTTTTTTTGTTCTCTAGAACGAAGCCATGTAATTGAAGGTCCCTCGACGAAGCTGACGTTCACCCTCTTTTAGTGCTACAGCTCCTTCACGTGAGACGTAAGGACGCGCAACTTGAAAGAAACGGTCAGTGCAAACCTGGCAGAAGGGGCCGCCACAGAAAAGCGGCGGGGGGAGGCCATATACGGAGAAGACGATGACGAATTTGCTCTCAGCTCATCACGCAACAAACAACTGGCCGGGAACGCCCGCATGCAGCCCCACAAACCACACACACAGACGCAGAAATGTGTGGCCGCACACCACACGCACACGGGCACGCGTGGGCGGCATTCTTTTGTGCCCCGCTCCCTCCGCCTCCTTCTTACTCTCACTTCCAGCGTTTCTTCCTCCCTCTCTTTTGACTTTATGGTCTCGGGGCCCTTTACGTTCTCCGCTGCAGATGCAGATAATACCACGCACGAATTCTTAGACGGGGAAAGAAAGCAGGTAACCAAACAACAACAACAATGATAAGAGACCAGAGAATAAAGTGGACTTTCGTGAAAAACAAAAATAAAAAGACGCTGGCAACAATCATTCCGCCCTCGCAGCCTCCCCCCCTCTTCTTCGCCTCACGTCTGGGCCCGGCGGAGGCTCTGGTCGTGACCCGGCCGTTTCCTGTCGAAATCGGTTCCCCATTCGCCTGCCGCCCCCTCGTGTACTCCGTGCGCAGGCGCGTGCGCGCATGTCCACAACGTATGTACCTTTATATACGTTCCGCGTACGCAGTTCTTTACACCGTCGTTGTGGGTAGCCGCGGCGCTCGTGCGCGCTCTCTTTGACTCGGGCCGCCCCGATCTCTTCCAATCGTCTTATACGCATACGCATTCTCTTCCTCGCTTTCATGCGGGACAAAGTTGGGCTTTAATGGCTGCACGGGGATGCGGAGGAGGTGTATACAGACGGAACGGACGGAGGAGGTACGGATGTTCCACGAACGCGCGAGTCGAGCAATAAGTTGTGCGAGCGAGCGAGCGGCTAGGTTCCTTGATATCTGGTCGCTTCGTGAGTGAGGAATGTGTTCCGCCTTCCGTCCCAGTCACTCTCGCCTGCTCGACTTGGAGAGAACAACGAGCGCTGCGAGCCCCCACGTGTGGTCCGGAGGAGGCACGTTGATAGAAGGGGGCCTCGCAAGAACACCCAGGGTGTTTCGAGAGGAACAACGCGCGGCTTGCGACGACAAAGACCACGGCGGCAAATAATGGATGGGGGCAAACGTGGTGTTTACACGCTTACGCGTGACGGGGAAGGGGATGGTCCGGCGACGGGAGACATGTCAATAGCAGTCAGGATGGTGCGGATAAACTGTGATGACTCTATATACGTGCGCGGTGAAAGCGGGCCCTACTGGAGGCATCACGTGGAAAACACAATGGGCGTTTATGTGGAAGCAAAAAAAAAAAAAAAAACAGGTGAGACGGATTGTTCCGGGTATCGCTGTCCTTGGGTGGTTCAAAATTTGCTGTGCGCGGGGTAGCCCACCCAGGAAGCGCGATGTGTTGAGCTGTGGCGAATATTCCGTTGCGTTGTTGCAGTGAGAAAACGTTTCTGACGTATATCGTCTTGATGCACAGCTGTCTGCATGTCAAAGAGAACGCTTGATCGTAAAAGAAGAGGCCAAACAGCAAGAGCGCTACAAGATGCTTTTAAAACGGCAGATGTTCAAGTAACGCTACCACTGTGTTTCGCCGTCCGCCGCCCAGTTTGGGAGCTCCCTGTAAAGAGTGCTTCTCTGCGAGGGTATTCTCATCGAGGGGAAGCCAACTCCAAGAAGGGGGACTTGATGGAGGTGAATGTCAACCAAAATAAACTCTTTCATAAAACTTTAACACGAAAGCTCGTTTGCGTTGTACACGGCACACAAAAGGCCATGAAAATTTATCGGGGTTCATTTAAGTCTGCTTACTGGCACCTTTTACATACACGTCCACCCATCGACACAGCCACCACGCTATTTATCCATCCTTAATCCATGCTTAATCCACCATCCATCTCAACCACCTTTGCTTCCACCTAACCAGTCATTGCTACAATCATTAATCAATCATTAATAATCTCACATCACCTCAATCTACCATAATCCAATTCACCTTACTTATGATTACCATCAATCACTAATCAATCATCATCACTGATCTGTTATACACGGCTGACATGCTTTTGTTCGCATCCGGCCTTACTTGGGTATTTGTACCGCTCTTGTCGATGCCGAAGTCATCAAGACAGATGCGCGTCATCCCGAAAACTCGTTGGCGCTGCTCTAGTGAATAGTACACCGCAATGGCGTACCCTCCCAAGGAATTTGTCGGAGAACTGGACGTAACCAAGAAGTAACAAAGAAAGCTGGGCGAGTTGGAAATCGTGGAGGCAGCTCCATTGCGAAAAAGCGTGATAAGTGTGTAAGTGCCCCCTCCGTATCTGTGTCTAATCTTGAAGTAGACTATCTGTATGTTACTTAGCAGGAGGTTCGCTTGTGTCTGGGCCAAATGATGCAGTATCTTATTTTGTGTCTTTCTTCATGTATATATTTTCGTGTTTTTTTTCAATAAACGTTTAGTTGATGGTATTCGTTCCTCCTGGTCGTCGTCGTTTTTCGCGCTTCGTCTCACCATGTAACCAAGAAGACCGTACTAAAATGCATTTCAAACATAAACACCGTGTATTTCGGGGTTTGTGCAGAGAACCGTCTCTATCGCCGTTGTGGTCTCGCAATAGTTTCACGAAATGTACGGGCCAAGTAACTCGACCGACGCTGATGTTAGAGTCGCGCTTGTCGAGCAAAACCAAGAGCATAAACTGACGCCAATCCGAACACATGTCCGTTGACCCCGAAGTGGCGGCTAAAATACGAGCGCAAGCGGCGCAACAGCGGGAGTATTAAAATAAGAATTTAGGATATGAAAAAGAAATGATATTAATAGAACCATAAACTCGGAAAAATAAGTAACTAAGAATAGGGAAGTGATTTGCCCTTCCCGCGCTCAAGCGCTTCCACTAGCATTCCCCTTAGTCAAATGACTAAATTTCGTTGTTATTGACGACAGGTACAGTCACGAATGATTTCGGCCAATTTCACAGTAGCAGCTTCAATTCTGCTGAGATAGAGAGAGATAAAAGTTTATTTATCTTAAAGGGAAAGGAGTGAGAGCGTAAGCGGTCAGCCCCCCAAGTCCAGGAGGCCGCGAGCCCGCGCTGATTCCAGTGCCCGGTCGACCAGAGCTTGTTGTTGCTCCAGAGCCGAGCTGGTCAGCGCAGACTCCCACTGCTCAGGTGATGAGTTGCGGAGAGGTTTAGGGTTGTCTGGGCATGAGTGCGCCAAGTGGTAGGTAGTGAGAGGGACGTTGCAAGTGCGGCAGTCGTGTTGGAAGAGTGATGGAGAAACGTGAGAGAGAACCGTGTGGTTAAAGTAAGTAGGTACCGGTCTGAAGTCGGCACCAGATATGAGATGTTGGTTGCTGAGAGTAGGGTGGGGTGGAGATAGATCCTTTTGGAGATGCAGATAGAGGGATAGGATGGCATTGTATGTAGGATCGAGGAGTGTTAGAGAGGGGATTGTGGGATAAGAATTTTTGACCTTCCTCGTTCGCCTTCACAATATGATTTTTCTTTTGTATACCTCCGCCCCTCATTGTTCTAACCAATGCCTCTATTTGCTTACGATTCCACAGCCTCTGTTTTTGCTCAAGGACGCTTGATAAGTCTGCCGCGACAAGCTTCGCCAGCAAAGTTTCGCCTACCGGCCGGCAGCCGCACCCGCTTGCTTCCTTTGGCTGAAGCTTGTTAGCTCGCAACGTGGCATTTGCGGAGTATTAAAAATGCCCGCAGAACACCACCGCTGATATCTGAACAACACCGCACCGTCAAATATAAGAAAAAAATGTACAGGAACTTCTGGACTAACAAGACCTCCCACCAACATTGGTGTAAATTAACTAAGTGTTCGTTTTTTTAATGTTTACCCCTTCCCCAGCCGCCCCGTATGCAGGGAGGCTATTTCTCTTTCACATAATACCTGGCTAACATGTCTTGCCTACTAGCACATACGTGACAGTCGAACATTCATGAGCATCTCTATAGCTGCGTTCCAAGTTTCAGATAGTTTCTGAACTCTTTCTTTGAACACCTAGCTCTAAACTTTCTGCGAATTGATTATGTAGCAGCTTGCTTGACCGCTTCAGACATTTTTGCTGCAAGGGTGTTGAATGACCGGATTAACTGCTAGTCGCTGCGCGCTGATATGCGTTATTAATAAATTCTCTTGTCACATATGTAAAAGCCTGCACCTACGAAACTACTCTCCTATAAACCAGAGCATATATGCGCACACCGCTGCAGTCATATAATGATACCGAGTCAGTAGGGTCCTCTTGCTGGGGCGATCGGCTGCTTCGTAACCGGTGCCTTGCTCCCAGCTCCTTCGAGGGATATACAGTAATCCTCCTCGCTACTAACAAATCGCTTTATCTGATATTTCGCTTAATTCGAAGTGTTTCAAAGCACCCTAGTGGCAAGAGCCCATCGTGTCCGCTTTTTTAAAAAAGGTATCACTCTGCTGAGCACGAGGTCGCGGGTTCCATTCCCGGCCGCGGCGTCAGCTTTTCTCATGGAGGCGAAAAGCAAAAACTCCCGTGTGTACGAGATTTCGGCGCACGTTACAGATCCCCAGCTTGTCAAAATTAACCCGGAGCCCTCCACTACAGCGCGCCTCATCGCCTGCGCTGCGGCGGCGCGTTAATCCCTACAATCAAAATCAAAATGGTATCACTCATAACGAAGCCAGTTTTACTGACCCGGAGATTTCGTTATAGCGATGTTTTAGGTACTGAGACAGTGCCTATTACACGTCTTCGCAGCCACTCGCGTCGGCGCGGTCTGGGGCGCTCTCTCGCCCGCTGACTGATCGCTTCATTCATGCCCGCTTACGCGGCCCGGCCGCTATGCAGATGAGGCCGTGCCTTTATTTTGCCACGACGCACGCGCGCGCAATCAGGAAGGGGGGCCAGTCAGCGCCTGGCCAGGGCTGACGGCCTTTAAGCCCTTCTGGGCCGAATCAGCGCCTTCGCTCTTGAGAAAGGTCCCTCCTCGAGGCGTACGCGTGATCTTCAGCGCCAGCTGACGCAAAGCCGTCGCAGAAGGAAGGTGCGAGCCTGTGCGAGTGTTCCTCCCATGTACTGTACACTGAAGTCGTCTACGCCCAAACGGTCGGTGCAGAATCTTGGCAAATTTAAACTTAGCGTTTTGTGGCGGTCACGGTAGGGCTCTAGGAGCGTCTGTTTAAAATAGAAGTTACTTACGCGTTTTCTCTTGAACATCCGCGAGAGGGCCTTGAAATTAATACTTCTCGTTGTAAATGAGTTACAGCAGCAGAAAGGGCAGCAGCAGGGACTCATCAACACCTGCGCCTGCTATATCCGCTTGCTGCGGCTGGGTGCAAGGGGACTGACGTTCAAAGAAAACTCCTCGACTGCCTTTACGTTTATATTGAAAAAAAGAAAAAAAGAATTTATAGAATCTTGTTTCGGCCCTTGGTCTCAGTAGATTACTTCAAATCAGCCCGTACGTGCGTATTGCTGCCATTATTTCTTGCACCTCCGAGCAAAGAAGCAGAACGTCACCGTGCACTGTGCGCTCCGCAGATGCCAAACACGGGACCTTAGTACTGTTCCAAGCTAGCCCATTCTTATTGTCGCATCATACGCAAGGCAGTGCATCCACTGGAATTACCCCGATCGGACATTTTAGAACCATAAAATAAAATTTTCTGCAATCTTTAGTTGCAGAAAACCCCACCACTGTGACAGTGCGAGAGTAAGACAAAAAAAAATGGCGCAGCCTGCATTAGTGCCGCAAGGCCGGAGAAACAGCGGAGCTGGCGGCCCCTCTCCCTTCGTCGGAGACCAGCGCCTCTTGCACCTCACATGGATTTCCCAACTTGCCGCTGAAAGTTCTCCATGAGTTGCAGGCCAGGTCTGTTTTGTCCGCAGCCTTTCACATCTCTCCCAAAGGGGACCGCGTTAGCGCGCGCTAGAACCCGTGGCAACCAGCTTCGCGAACTCGGCGTTTGTGCTCCCCACTTCAGGCGCGAACGCGCGTGAACTAGCGGGAAGAAGAGCACGCGAGAGATCGCGCCATGAACACTGGGCAGACGAGTGTTCTCGAAGGTGGAGCTGGCCGACGCCGGGCGCTCCTCACGAGGCGCAAGCTCACGTGCGCTCGGCTGGGCTGAGTTTTCAGGTAACGCTCGACAGCGGAACTAAAAGCTCAAACTGCTCTCCCGTTAAAACACTCGCTTCGCTCAATAATTTCCCTCCCCCTCAAAGCAGGAGTCGTCGTTCCGTAACCCGCCATCCGACAAATACGGCCTCATCTCCTCGGCGAACATCGTTCGGGCCCGTCGGGGCGGGCGAGGAACATACCGCCGCCGTGCCTCCGTGGCACGTGCGCGGCGGTGCTCTGGGCCGAGGAAGATGGACGCGAACTCGTCTCTCGACGTCCGGCCGCCGCCCCCGACGAGAGCGGCGGGAGAAAGCGCTCGTCTACTGCAGCCAATCTCGCCTCCGGTCGACGCGCTTGGACGAGCACGGGCCGCATCTGCCGTCGCTTCCTCTCCGGCGTCTTCGCAGCACGCCCAACGCCGACGCCGGACGCGAGGCTTATTAAGTTCGCCCGCCGAGGAGCTATAAAATAAGAGCGCCCGGCCTGTCCTCCTCCGAGCTGGCGCGCTGCGAGGAATAATGGGAGCACGGCGTCACGGGCCGCTTCCTAGCGGACCAACGAGCTGTGCGCTGTTATTGTGCGCACATGACGCAATCCCGCAGCCTACTGTGGCCGCATCTTACGCGGGCACGCGTATTGTGCGTCTTATCTCGCTAGGAAGACGCCTTTCTCAGTAAAACTTAGCGCTGGCGAAGATTTAAAAGCTAGCTAAGGAAAACTAGATCATTTAACGCTTATGTCATTTCCAACTGGCTGTAACCCCAGGCGAGGCAAAACGCAAACACATTCACGGCGTGGGTCATACACACGAACGCTAATCACCGTCATTTTGAAGTGGCCGAGCAAAACTTTTTCGTCGTTGCTTCATCTCAATTGCGCCGTGTGGCAATCACGCAATGGCAGCCAACAACCCGAGGGTTAGCGTACTACGACAATTAGGCGTAATTAATACCCACCGCGCCGGATATCCCGCCGCGGTGTTCCCGTTTCGTTTTTTGCCCCGGCAGGGAAGACAATAGGTACGAACATGTGTGTCATTTTGCGTAGAGACCTCCGCTTGAACGCTTTAATGCGCGCAGAAGTTCAGTCCTCGCTTCGAATGAGCGACTAGACACCAGCGAAAACGTGCAAAATTTAAGGGGCGTAAACCGACTCAATGGCAGGGTGTTTTTATTTGATCGCGTATATCCTCCCTGAAGGCCACAGTGACTGTTGCGAGCTTAAAAGTCCTAATTTCGCAGCCGATCACGAGAAAGCCTTCTGCCTTATTTATACACTAACTACAGTTTAAGCCAGTGGTTCTCAAATAAGGGTCCGCGGACCCCAGGGGGTCCGCGAGGGCATTTTAGGGGTCCGCGAAGCCCCCCCTCAAAACTTTTTCCCCTGCCACTCTTTCCTCGATTTTCGCCAGCCCTTGCTAGCAATGCAAACGGGTGGCTTCGCCGCATTACATGTGCGTTTAGTTTCTCCGCGTAGCATACATTTTAACAACTGCTTTTTGCACAGCACGCCAGCTATGAGAAAGAAAAAAGACAGAAAGAAAAAAGGCAGCATATAGGTGTTTAGAAGACTTTTTAGATTCAAGAACCAACTGTTTAACATTGTGACGTGCATTGTCATTAACGTCAAGCAGAACAGGCGGGCATGTGGTAAGTGTGTGGGCGACTTAGGCTGAAAGTGCATCATTATGACACATACCAACACATGCTCCGTCAAGGGGTCCCCCATCACTTTCGCAAGCATAAAAGGGGTCCCCGGGGCAGTCATGGCTGAGAACCACTGGTTTAAGCTATTCCTGTCCTTACTTATACACAACTACAGTTTAAGCTATTCCTACTGAATCTTAAACTTTAAAAATCCTCACAGACAGGAAAACGTGCATGGAAGTTTAGTTGACGTTCGAGCTTTGGCACCCATTCATACTTACATGATTAGACTACCCCAGCTTCGCACTCTTATTCAATATTCTGTCTGTATGCTACAACGCTACTGCTGTTTATTTTTTGAAACATACTAGCGCTTCTAGTTGACACGGCGGCAGTCTTAATCGAAATGCGCAGCAGGCAGCCCCACAATGTCATGACGGAAGAAGTGTCCGGTTATCCCCGCAATAGCATTGACATCCACAGGTGTCTTTCGGGTGCTGGCAAAGTTCGTATCAAACGGGCTGGGAGGTTACTTTTTGCTGCATTATGTCAAAGGTTAGTCATAACCACATAAAACCAAACACTGTTTTGCAATCGAACTCTCGATTGTTTTTCAAATTATTTTGCCTTGGAACTATCTGGAGATAACAACCCCAGTAAAAGAAAAAAAAAACACGCTGCACACAGAAAGATACCACTGTCCAGAGGCTGTCCTTGTGGTTGTCCTTGTAGTCTCTTTCTGTCCGCAGCGTCTTTTTTTTTTTTTCTTTTACTGGTGCCGTATATCTCCAAACTGATCGAAAGCGAAAAATTTGAAAGAAAAAAAAACAAGAGTTCGATTGCAAAACACTGTTTCGCCTAATGGGCTTATGACTAACCTTGACAACCACAAGGACAGCCTCTGAACAGTGGTCTCTTTCTGTCCGCAGCGTCTTTTTTTTTTTTTTTTTTCCCACTGATGTCGTATATTTAGCCATCATTAACCAACCAACCCAGCTTTCCACGTTAGTCTTTGGAAATGCTGCCGAACGTCGAAACATGTAAAGCTTTCTGCCTGGTATGAGTCAGACATTTTCTTGGCGTTTTCAATTTTTGACTTTTGGTTAGGGCGTGCCATTCCACCGCCGCTAAAATGGACTAAAAGCCCCGCGCCAACTTTTTTCCCTTTACAGGGGGCCAAGTAACATCAAAGCGGGGCAACGTATGCTCCATGCCGCGGCGGAAACCCCACGTTTCTACCCCCCTACGAAAAACGAAAGGGGCTAGAACATGAGGGACCATGCCCTAAGGGCTCACTGTGGCTAAGACGTGCGCTGCTGAGCACGAGGACGCGGGTTCGATTCCCGACCGCGGCGGCCGCTTTTCTGAGGAGGTGAAAAGCAAAAATGCCCGTGTGTTCGAGATTTTGGCGCACGTTAAAGAACCCCAGGTGGTCAAAATTAATCCGGAGCCCTCCACTACGGCGCGCCTCATCGCCTGTGTTGCGTCGGCGCGTTAAACCACTACAATCAATCCAATCAATACAACATGTGAGGGGGTTCGTCTCGCGAAAGGGAGCTAGCAAGACATCAAGAACTCAGTGCCCGTATACTCTCCGCTATCATCTCAAATGTTGGCTTATGGCGCACGTCCAGCTTACCACCGCCTCTGGCTTTCACTGGAATGAAAGCATCCCACGCGCCAACTATTTTGGTCGCCTTTATAGGCATGGCCAAGTGAGACATCAAAGCAGGGGCCAGCAGACGTAGGCGTCAACCGTGCCGCGGCGGTATAATTGTCGCCCACGCCATCTCCCGCCCTATTTTCGATTAGAAGCAGCAAACCCGGTGGCGAGAACGAAACAGGCACCATCTGCCCTAATGGGGCCCGTGTGCGCAGGTCGTTGCGGCAGAAACTAGTTAGCACAGCTTGGGTCCTTGGTATGGGGGACACGTGCCATAACCGCGAGGCAAGCCATCTGGTTGCGGAGGGACAACTATAAATCTCCACGATGGCTCGCTTTGAACAGAGCAAAGTCGGGCCCCTTTAACGTGCACCCACGAGCTCAGATCCCGGGAAAGGTTATTTGGTACGTAGAAAGTAAACACTTCATGCACTTTGTTCTCACTTGCAGCCATATGTTGTACAAGCTGTGCCCGTTGCTGGGGGAGGGGGGCAAGGATATGCATTGGTTTTAAGGGGGAAATATTACATGGGCATTAAGGCACGGACTCGGGGTGAAAATGCAAGGATAGGTGGCGTTGACGAGAAACAGGGACCTTACAAAATGGTTGCATTTGATAAGTTATCCTACAAAATGGTTGTATTTGATTGCATTTGATTAGAGACACAAAAACCGGATAGGTGTTTAGTAGAAAAAATATCGGGGCGCTTAGGTCTGCTTACGCGCTTCGAAGGCGAAAGCCTTGTCACTCTGACTAACAACTTCTTGACCGCTATATTGTGTTTGAGCATATTCGCTCTCGTTGCTTCGTATTTTCGAGCATAGAGGTCACGCTTCCCGCCAGACCTTACCCAGGACCACAGCTCTCCGTGGGTGGATTGCGCCTGTCCTAAACTCACTGGTCGTCATTTTCACCTGTCACGCGATATGACGTCAGCGCCGCGCGCACTAGGTAGTAGTAGTAAAGTCCTTTATTGGGAAGGGGCGGCCGGTTGGCCAGAGGGGGGAAATGGGAATAGCAGGGAGGGAGGATTAACACTTCTTGAATCTTCAAGGGCCGTAGAGGATCTAATTGTCCATTGAGGATCTAATTGTCCAGTTTGAGGGACCAAATGGGTTGTAGGCCCCGGCTCACACTACTCGAGCCAGACCGCTCTCAAGGGAAAAAGTGCCTAGCGCGGCAAGGAATTGGGGGTCATGGCATGGGGGATTAGCTGGTGAAGAACCATTTGGGAGTGCATTTTCGATAATATATCGATGGTCTGAGAATGCATTGCAGTGCCAGATTAAATGGTTTAAGTCCGCGATAGAAGTCGCTGAACAGTGCGGACAACATGGGGGTAGTGACGTCCCAGGGTGAATCCATTTGTATATTATGTGAGGAGTGACAGCAGCGTTGGCAAGAGTCTTATTAATGAAAATTTCGGCTGGACGTGGTAAGGAAGGGACGCCGTGTAGGTAGCCAAGCGGAGTGCTTGATGCTAGGCGGCATCGGCGCGTGTGGCGAGCATGGTCCAGCTGCAGGCGAAAGGACTGGGCGAGACAGCAGCAGGGGATTGGTCATCCAGCGGAGGGGGTACGAGAAGGCTCTCCCTAGCCGCAGAGTGCGCGGTCTGGTTGCCATGTCCCTGCATCATGTGTCCCGGTATCCATGCCAGGCGAGTTTTAGTGCCATTCTGAGCGAGTATGTTGACCATAGCTTGAATCTGGTGGACAGTAGGATGGTCAGAGAAAGCCTTGTTGAACTAGCATTTTTGGAGTCAGTGAGAATACGAATGCGGGCAGGTAGTGGAGCAGAGACACTAGGCGAACTCTTGTTCCATGGCTAGAAATGTGGTCACGTATAATAGTGGTAACGCACTCGGAAGACAACTTGGAATCGGCGGGTTCTGTACCCATACGAATTTAAACGTTTTTTTTTAATTTTTAAACTCGATAGCTCTTCTTCGTCTACTTAAATGGGAAAATTTTGCCCTGCCTGTCTGTACCTCTGTCGCTCGATTCGACCCTTCACTCAAGAGCAAGAGAAATTCTTGCAGAAGACGGTCATACAGGCATAGCGTTTCAAAAATACCGAGTGTGGTGGCATTCTCCATACTTGTCAACATTTTGCAGCAAAAAGAAAGCATCAGGCATATTTGAATCGAAACATGAATGCGTAGCTACGCAATGCTATCAGCGTTATTTCAATTAAAAATAGACGTGGGCGCTATTTTTGCGATAGAAACAGACAAAACGCCACGAAAGAAGTGTTTTAACCACAAAATGAAAGGAAGAGCTCGTGCACGCACCCCATGCTTGAGGCTCGAGTGCCAAGTGCAACAGTAAAAGGTCCCCACAGGTGGCGCGTCAGCCGAGCCAACGTGGGAAAATTGAATTGAATTCAGTAAACCTCGACTGCGTGTATTAAGGGAGGAGCGAGAAATAAGGGGATCAGCGTGGGAGGTTGGCGGGGGAGATGGCTGAAGACTATCTTTTTTCGAACACATTTGCGCGAAACGAGCAGATACGCGGCGAATTTTGTACTGACAGCGCGGCCACGTTCTGTGTTTATCCACTTCTCAGGAACACCATATCGGTGCAATTAGATACATTTGTGCTGTTATAGGCCCTTGTTCGTCGGTAGCCAGTGGGATCCATTTGTGATGAAAGCGGAGAGTATGCTTCGGGCACTGTGTTCTTGATGTCTTGCTAGCTCCCTTTCGCGATACGAACCCCCTCACATGTTGTATTGATTTGATTGATGGTAGGGTTTAACGCGCCAACGCAACACAGGCGATGAGGCGCGCCGTAGTGGAGGGCTCCGGATTAATTTTGACCACCTGGGGTTATTTAACGTGCGCCGAAATCTCGTACACACTGGCATTTTTGCTTTTCACCTCCATCAGAAAAGCGGCCGCCGCGGCCGGGAATCGAACCCGCGACCTCGTGCTCAGCAGCACAACGTCTTAGCCACAGTGAGCCACCGCGGCGGGTCCCTCACATGTTGTAGCCCACACGTCTTCGTAGCCGTAGAAACGTTGTTCCGCCAAGCGGTATGGAGCATACATTGAAGGGTACGCACGTAGATCGTCGGTGCGGCTCAGACATATTTGCTCCGTGTGGTGCACGCAGTACTCACGTCATTTGAACGCCAAGTACAAATGGCTTATCTCATACCAGTGTCATGCAAAGCTGTTGACTGTCCCAATGGCGACAAAGACAGCGGTTACCATTACGATGATTTACGTCCACCTTATTCCACAATCCCACCAGCTCGGGTGACGGCTGTTAGATTGCTCGAGTTCCCGTCTCTGTATACGCCGCGTTTTCGTCCGGCGTGCCGTTAACAAGGTGTAGTTGTAAAACTGCCTGGAGAGTGAGTCCATTAGGAGCGTCGTCCTGCAATCTTAATCTTAGAAGGTAACGGGACACACAGGTACTTTTCTTTTCTGGCGTTCTTATGTTCACCTGATAACCTTTCCGGGATCAATCGACTGCCTAAGCGACAAGGCAACCGTACTTGAGAAGACAGTGGCGCTGACAACGAATGCAAACAAAAGTGATCTCTGTGTGCCAGCGATCAACATATATACTGTGGCGAAACTACATACGGTCTGTACGCAATCCAGGAACAGTCTTTTGCACTGGATATTTTCTATATACCGTTTAGATAACACACTGCCTGTTGGTGAGAAAGCACTGTGGTACGTCATTTGTGACTGTAATGAACGAATTCATTAGGCCTGTGTTTCCGGTACTTAAGTCCCCTGTATGGTCCTCCTAGAGGTCTCATAGAAGCACCATCACTGAGAATGTAGGCGATTGTAAACGCCGGTAAAACTTTCTGCATCTTCAATAAAGAGCCTTCTCTCTTCTCTCTCTCTCTCTCTCCATTATTGAGACCAAGCATTGAGCCTTATAGTTGGTTCTCTTTCCCGCCTCGTTTTCCCACTCCCTAAAAAATGAGAACGCCTCGCCAACATTGCTAGACGAATGCAGTTGCGGCGATTTACGACCACAGCTCGGCGACGGAGCCCAGCGCAGGCGAACGCACGCCTTGATGCCATTTGTTTCGGTCTTGTTATCTTTATCAGCCAGTAGGAGACACTTCCCGACGGCTACCATACAGTCAGATACCCTTTTAGCAGCCCTCCACGTTCGTAAGGCCCTCGTCAGACACGGCCACAGGACGTGTTTATGACAGCCAGACGACGTCCAGAGCAGACGCGCTGGCCTAAGTCACGCGCGCAGGAGCACGCGTGTATACCCTCGGAGACGCCAGTCCCATACGTGCACGCTGCCGCACACGCGCCGGTTGAATTCCAATGAGCACGGAGCTTGGCGTGGCAAGGGAGGGCATCGCGCGAGATGAAGGCGTCCCTGGTTAAGTTAGGCGCGAGAGGCTCTCGCTTCTCGAGGCGCGTCGTGGCGCTGACCCGCGGCCACGAAGTCACGGTCCGACTGGCAACGTGTTGAAAAGGCTCGCAAGCGAGACGAACGAGCCGTCGCATTGGAGGGAATTAATGCGTTCGCACGTTTTACCAGCCGGCTGTGACCGGTGGCTTCGTCTTGCTACTACGAGGAGGAACACGGGTTTCCTGGCGCGTAGAGTGGACGCGCGCGTGGTGGGACGAGACGACGGAGCGGAAAGGCGGAAATAGTACGAGTAATTGTCTCCAAGAGTTAAGGCTCCGGTGTGTTTGCTTTTACGACGCGTGTAAGGGGCGCACGTGACCAGTACAGGCGCCTTAAGACGACGCACGTGAGTTTTGAAATGGCTCGCCGTGCTCGTGTCCTTTCATTTCACCAAACCCTTCTGTGTAACCTTGCGTGTCATCATCGTTGATGCACCGACGACGTCGTCATATCATCATCATCATCATCATCATCAGTGCCGGTTACCGACCAAGTGCGCGGCTCGCTCGAGCTGCTCCATCATTCTCTTCTTAGTCGCCGTTAAAGCTTGCGACCTCCACGGTCGCCCCTTTCTGTGGAGGTCTTTGTCCCTTGCCACCTGGATTCTCACAGCTTTAAAGAAGCTTGAAGGTGTTCTACAGTACTGTCTAGGAAATGGAAAAGGACCTGAGAGCTTTCTTTCCTCGAACAACAAACATCACTGTCGTGTCTTGAAGCACTGCGATTGGCAGCACCGAATAGCAGTCTGTGACTTGCTCACCGCAAGTGCATAGTTAAATAATATAGTTGCGTTGCATTTGCTGCAGTGTTCCTTTATAGCTTTCATATAGTATACGTTTATTGCTGCAACAGGAAGGAAGCCGGCCAATGGCAGTGATACAACTGTGACGTCACACTGGCCCACAACCAATGCTACCGCACTAAAGAAAAAGAAACGCTTTGAGCAGCTTTCTCTGATATGAGTAGAGCCGTAATTCCCCGCTCGGATGCCCCGGGGTCGCCTCGTTTGGGACTGGGTGCGTTTTAAGTCGCCACGTTGGAAAAACACTCGAGGTGTTCAAAAACAGTGTTTCAAGGGTCCTTCAGAAAAGCCAGGACGAACTGGGGAGTTTAGTAGTGTATCTTTTGCAGTTACTAATGATCGCCATTGTTTATCAAGGTTAGTCCGTCACTGCAACAAAATGTCATCTGTCCCTTCGGTTCTAGTAATAAACCACGCATTTTGTCATCGCAATGACTCCGTTACTGATTATTTGCACATGTCATTTGCCCACCAGCTTTCATAGGCAGCGCATAGTCTCCGCGTGACAACAGATTCAAAATTGTAGACTAGAAAGGGGACCGATTCGAAAACTGTAGATTCGAATGGAGACATACCACCCCCCCGCTCCTTATAGGAGCGTGGAAGTCGTAAGCCTTAAGTCTGTCCCCTTAAGCGTGGTCTGGGCCGGCTGTAAAACCTTCTGTGACTTTACTCTTGATACCAGCCATCAGCATCAGCATCATCGTCAGCCTAATCAGGTCCACTGCAGGACGAAGGCCTCCCCATGGACATCCAACCACTCCTGTCCTGCGCTGCTCGAGTCCACGTTTTACCCCCGAATTTCTTTATTTCATCCCTCCATCGGGTTAATGGCCTTCCCCTTCTTCTATACCCGTCTCTTGGTATCCACTCTGTTACCCTAATTGTTCACCGGCTCAGGTCGGTTCCTCTCACTGCATGGCCAGCCCAGTCCATTTCTTTTGTATTATTATTATTTTAACTATGGCATCGTCAACTCTAGTTTGCAACCGCCGCAGTGGCTTATTGGCCACTGCTGAGCACAAGAATGCGGGTTCCATTCCCGGCCACGCCGGCCACTTTTCCGATGGAGGCGAAAAGAAAAAAAACGTCCGTGTGTTCGAGATTTCGGCGCACGTTGAAGATCCCGAGGTGGTCAAAATGAATCCGGAGCCCTCCCCTACGGCGCACTTCATCGCCCGTGTAGCGTCGGCGCGTTAAACCCCACAATCAGATCAGTCAACTCTAATTTGTTCTCTGATCCATCCAGGTAGCTCGTTTTTTCTCCCTGATAGTTACTCCTAACATTATTCGTTCCATGGCTTGCTGAGCAAACCTAAGTTTGCTTTCCAGTTGTTTAATAAGGCGCCGAGTTTCAGCTCCGTATGTCATGCAGTATGCACTGGTTGTAGATTTTTCTTTTGAGCGAAAGAGATAGCCTAATTTTCATTATTTGGGAGTGCTGGCCGAGTGCTCTCCAGCCCTTACGTATTCTGCCCGGATTTCTCTCTCGTGTATGGGGTCATCACTAACCTTCTGTCTGAGGTAGTTATAATCTTTTACCTCTTCTAGCGTTTCGTTTGCTTAAGGGGACGTTTTTGGCATGTTTATTCCTCATTACTTTAGATTTATTGATATTTATTTTATATTATTTACTCATATTTAGCCCCACGGCCAATATTGCCTCACAATTATCTGTAATTAAACTGTGCATATTATGCGAAGAGTTGTACAAGTTCCCCGCTCCCTCTGTGTACCGCTATTTGGGCGAACAATACTTTCCATGTACCATTTAAAACCTCCCCTAACAGAGGAAAAACAACGCACCGTGTTGAAAGACGTAAAAAGTTGTGAGATGAAAGACGTACCTAGGACAAATAACCAGGCCCTCATCCGTCAACCCATTCCTCTCCGCCAATCTCAGCTCCAACCGCCTCGCCGCAAGCTTTCCTCGCACGCGTCCGCAGCGAACAGCGGGAGAAAAGACCGCCCTTGGGAAACGGGCGCCCTTGCTTCCGCGTCCGCCCGCCGTCCACTTCTTCCGGTCTCTCACGGAACCAACTTATTCTCCCGTTCTCAACGAGGCTGGACTAGCTGCACAGACGAACCACTCTATTTTTTTGTTGTTGTCGTTCGCGGACGTCGACTGCCTGTATGCGCGGAGTACAATTACCCCGTAAGCCTCACTTTAGACGGAGAAAAATGAGAATATTTCCGGCATCTTCCTTGCCTCATCTCGCCTTCCTTTTCTTCATTTTTTTTTTCACCTTCGCGTTTCTTCCTCAATCAAAATCTCGTATATTTCGCTAACAAGAGTGCCGGGCGTCGCTGGAGCCGCCCAAGACGTCATCGACTTTCTTCTTACGGCCTCGCCTATGAAAAGGAGGTAAACCAGTGTTGGTGCTTACATATTAGGTTGTGTTCGGTGAATTTAATAAGGAAGTTATTACGCCAAAGGCACTTTTTCCATTGCTGTTACCCAGATCTAAATTGCTCTACTCTATCTGAAAAACTTTACACGATAAAGGTGTTTTGAGGTAATCTCAAAATTCGGGGGGATGTGGCAACCGAGTATAAGCGAATCAATGTGTCACCACTGTTACAGACCTCTCACAGACCTCTCACCAACAGCGTGGTCTATTTACTATCCAGAAATAGCGTGCGCAGCGCGCCAAAGATCTGTATGGCTCTCCAAGACACTGCCGCTCTGTTAAACTGTTCCTGGTTTATGCTTAGGATGCTTAATGTACAGCGTGATACTTTCCAAATGGTTAGGGGCCCGGAAAAGTTTTCTTATTCTGTTCGGCGTAATATCCTAGCTTTTTCCCCGTGGCCACGTTAATAGGAAGAAAACCACTTGAATTACAAAATCTCCGCCAGTCCTCGTATCCCCTTTTTGGTCCGTCTTTTCCTCCCGAGGGCCGGATCATTCTTTAGGCTTTTTTGTTCCTGTGGCCAGGACAGTTGCCGCTCTTTGTTTGTTTATTTGCTTCAATCGCTGAGTCCGGAACGTGTAACGACATCGACGCCGCTGCGCTGAGCTCATGACATGCTATTATGAAACCGCAAAATATAATATACCGCCCTCCGGGAACCCTGCTTCGATACTCGCGTTTACGACATCCCTGTATATGTAAACCTAAAACGTAGCAGCTCGTTTTCCTTCTGAATCAATTTTGATTCCCAGAATACAATTTGAATCGTCGAGGTAACGATGATGACCTACGGGCTCATCCCTTCCACAGCTTCCATTAGAAGAGCCAGTAAATTTCGCCACAACAAAACCGGGGCCTTCTGCCCAATGCCAAGCCATTAAACGAATGCGTCTGCACGCTGTTCGAGGGAATCCTAAACTATAAGGAAACTCGCGCCGCCGTCGAGCCCGTAACGACGTTATTGCCGCGCAAAGAAACCATCGGGGCAATGCGCTGTTTCCGTCGGGTGGCTCTCAGGGACGGAGGCGCATCGGGGCCAAGCGCACTCGTGGGGGGCAGACAGACGCGTCCGTTCTTGTACCACGCGCCTCCGACTCCTTCCCCGTTGATGCCGCCGACGCAACCGTCGGAACGCAGCGGCGTCGACAGGCGTAATTAGGCGCGCCTCCAGCGGGCGTGTCGTTTCTCGCGCCAACAAACTCCCTTTGCTCGAGCTGGCCCTGTCTGTATACACACGCTTCCTCCCTCGCACAAACTGCACGAACACACGCGCTCGACTCGGGCCGTTTCTTCTCCCGACTTTTGGAGGTTCGGAGTTTCTTTTGCTCACTCGCGCGGATTTTTCTCATGGGCTGTGAGGCGGAATCGCTGCGAGCGAGCCCTGGACAATTTCCTGCCCTTAAGTGCATCCTTTCGTTCCGGCAACGTCTTCCTTCCTCTTTTTTTTTTTCTTTTCCAGTTTTTTTTTTCCTCCACGGTTCCCAGCATCCTTCCTTTGAACACCTGCGGACCGCGCCGTGGCAAGGTCCCGGCGTTGAAGTCATTGAGTTGGAAGGAAACATTCAAGCCGCAAGATGCGGAGGCGCACGTCATGATGAAAAAAAATAACTCAATAGTGTGGTTGATCTTGCGGCCCCAAAAAAGCACCCTGGCCAACAGGACATGCACCCGGAAGTCCAAGTGCTCACCGCCATGTTCCTGTTCCATCTGTTCCTCCTCCTACCCAGGGTTTTTACTCAAAGCGCGTACGTGTCTTTAATCATCGAAGTTTCGGTTTAGCCTCTATACTATAGTGCGCCGCTAAACTGAAATACAGCGTGTATACACCTTCTCATTGTTTAAGCATTGATAGCGTCGTAACACGTTCTGGGCTGCGCTGTGCATGCGTGGTTGGGCGATCCTGTCTACTGAGCCAATTAAATGGGCGCTAGCACGGTTCAATGAGGAAATGACTGCTCCCAGGGTGAAGAAGTTGAAAAGGTCCATTGGCGTACTCCTGAAAGTTTCTCCACAGAGCGGGAAAAACTTTTCAGAATTCTTTTTCGGCGTTCTACGGCTGTGGAATAGATGCAAAGCAATTTAGTTTGGGCCCACTTGGTGTATAAGGATGTACAGCACCGAGGGAATACGCCCGAGCTGATTGATGTGGAGTTTAACGCGCCGAACGCAACGCAGGCGATGAGGCGCGCCGTAGTGGAGGGCTCCGATTAATTTTGACCACCTGGGGATCTTTATCGTGCGCCGAAATCTCGTACACACGGGCGTTTTTGCTTTTCGCCTCCATCAGAAAAGCGGCCGCCGCGGCCGGGAATCGAACCCGCGACCTCGTGCTCAGCAGCGCAACGCCTTAGCCACTGAGCCACCGCGGCGGGTAACACGCCCGAGCTACAAGTCACGCTGTTGTGGAGGGCTATACGAGTTCAATTCAGACCACCTGACGCGTGACGAAAGCTCCGAAGAACGAGCGGTTTTGTTTTCGCCTCCACCAGAAAGACAGCTGCTGCGGATGGGGAAATCAAACCCACAACCACGGTTTTCAGAGGCACAACAAAATGAGCCCCTCAGCCACCACGGTGAACACGCGTTGCTTATACAACCACATTTAGTGGTTCATCGGCCGTATTTGTTTCCTAGATTCGCCCTTATTTCTCAGGGTATGGCCCGTCTCTCCTGCAGGAACCTTTTCTTCGTTTTTTCTCCTCTTAGAGACCCCCTTACCATGTTTCCCTCCACCCCCGTGCTTGGACCTGTAATGCAGGGTACCAAAGGACTCAATCAAGGAAGGGTCTCGCCATAAGCATTCCGCAGGAGTCTTCTCGCAAACGTTGTGGACCTTCGCCTTCATGTGAGGCTCTGAGTGAGTGAGTGAGTGAGTGAGTGAGTGAGTGAGTGAGTGAGTGAGTGAGTGAGTGAGTGAGTGAGTGAGTGAGTGAGTGAGTGAGTGAGTGAGTGAGGAGTGAGTGAGTGAGTGAGTGAGGCGGAATCAACCTCGAGTCAGGTGGTCGAAATTCGCTTCGGCGTACTGTCCTTAATTATTGGCAGTTCTTACTTTCTATAATAACCGTGTATCTATAGGTGTACGTACCACCCACATCCGATCTCGGAATCGAGTTAAGAAAACGTGAAAAGCGCGCACGCACGCACACATACGCACACACACGCGCGCACGCACGCACGCAATGTTTGTTGAGAAATCGTGATCATGTTTTGTGCTCCGTACAGGCAGGTAATAACAGAGGCCTCCGTCGCAGCCGCCTGCTATAGTTACGGGTGCGACCACGACGGACCAAGCACGTCTCTCAGCTCAACCTGGCCGCTGGACACGTTAAACTTCCAGGACACAATAGCGAGCGAGAGTCTCCGTGCAATGGTACGCACCGCGCTATACAATGAGTTCGCATACATCCACGCTCGAGGCATGACGGCTGCAGCGCAGATTTCACGCGACGGCTATACATTAGCGTCACGAGAGCAGCAGCGACCGAAACTTTCCCGGCGCGGTTCGCCCCGACCGTGCGCGAACAAAGGTATTTTCTCCCGATGCATCACAGTTCCCTTTCACGACTGCTTCGCATATACGAACGATAGCTGGAGATATTCAGCCAACGAGACATCGGTGAAGTCCCTTCCTGCCCCGTTGGCACTGGTAGCGGCGGTGTTGGCGGCAACTCAGAAATTATAGGGTCCGTTTTTAACCCAGCTCAAACCCACTTCCATCGATGCTGTGGATGAAAAGAAGGTATAAGACCGTGGTGACTTGTGCGTTTGAGTTCCCGCCTGACGTGAGCTATGGTGGACGGTGAGATGGCTATTATAGTGTCATTTAAATAGTGGCTCTAGGCTAGTCATGTAACCTAATTGGCCAGCGAAGGACGGTGTGACAAGTAGAGAGAGACACAGATCTTAAGGCAAAGATGAGATCGGACGATGGCTCCGGGTAATCAACAAGCTGATAATGACATTTCTTATGGGGGGGAATCGTAACACTTCCATCCTTGACACCATACTAGTAAGTAACTCTTTCAAGATCTGGCGAACCAAAGTCATCAATTATTTAGATGAATATCGCCATAGATATGTACGTACTATTCATGGTACGATTCATCCGTCCTGTTTCAATAACCCAGTACACAAACTGACGAGCTGTCCCCAGGAGACAACTTTGCGCGGGAAAAAAAACTTTCTCCATGTTTGTAAACGGAGGGAAATGAAACGCTTCAAACAGAACTCTAAAAAGGTAACTAGCGTTACCTTCTGTGAGACGAGAGAGTGACGTTTGTATTTGTTACCCCACGTTTACGCTACAGCCATAGTCGAAACCGTAAAAGATTAATGTGTAGCGCATCCGCTCTGTCAACGGGGAGCTAAAGAATGATCCTATCTGGCAGCAGCAGAAACCTCTAAGATGAGCTTGTCATAAATTCACCTAAATGGTCGTGCATTAGCGCCAGCCTGTTAGCATCACTGTGCCAAAAGACAAATAGTATCCTGAAAACCAAAACGAACCGTCCCGTATAGCGGTAACGACTTCTCATCCCCCTGAGTCTGTAAGATATGCAAAGGAATTCCAGCAATAAGCTACACAGTCTAGAACCATTGTACTCGCAGTTTTAACGCAATCCTTGAGACAGAAAACTCACGCATAACATTGTAGTTACATTTAAGCTCGAGAGCGGCATCATCCGCTCCGACTTAGGTTAATCCCTCGAAGGTATACCAACACATAATAGGCACTTACCAAAGGAAAGACGTGATAGGCTCGTGCAACTCAGCTGTCAACTGCACCGACAAGCGTCGTCAGCTCCGGGACACTCATTTTCCAGCACAGAAAAGGACACGGAACCGAAGACGTCGGTCGGCAGTGGCGCAAGCAGCAGACGACAACAAGATTGTCGGGTCCCGTTGAAGCTGTCGTCTGAAGTATCCTCGGGAACAGCACATCACACCACGCCGGAGAGGAAAGCTTCACCCACTTCACCGGTCAGTCAGGCGATCTCGTTCGCAGAGCGCCGAAAGTGCTGTCGACAGCCGCCGGCTACCCCACGCCGCGGCCACGGTGCTCTGAGACGGCCGGCGAACGGAAATCTGGTCCGGCGTGAATAAGCTGTTCAGGCCGGCGAGCGCAAGCGAAGAAGGAACGGCGAGAGGGGGGAACCAGGTTGCGTCGTCGAGGGCGGTCGCCTATTGGAAGCCGTGGCGGCAAGAGCAGCGGCGAGAGAGTCGGTGGTGCGTCGCGGCACCACCTTGCTAGCAGTCGGCCCGCCAGACGACGACGGCACGCTGCCTTTTCGGCGCGAGACAGCACGGCGGCGGGCCGTCCCCTCCTCCTCCACTTAAAAACGCGCCATCGGGCAGGTTTTAATAAGCCGGAGAAGGGGGCCTGTAGACACTGCCTTCTTCTTACCTTCTCCGCGGGCCACGTCCCTTCTTCTTCCATTGATGGGATGGCAGCCCAGCCGTGACTCCGACCGGCTAGTCGTGCATGCGAAAATGCTGAGGCTTGCCCCGTGACGTCACGATTCAAAGGCGCCGCGAGCGAACGTAGATATAGAGCGGGCTCACGGAGATGCAAGGTCCTGCCTCCTCCGCCGCCTTGAGGGGAACGTGCAAGGCGTGAGCGGGCGCATTTGTTCCTCACGCGTCCAACAATGATGTCCGAGTTCGTGGCTACGTGCATTCCGGTATCGGGGGCAATAAATCTTTCAGATGCTTATCAGGAGGCTTTACTCGGTCATCTTCAAAGGGATAAGAAGACGGCCGCTTGAGAAAGTTGCCGCCTAATACCTAGTGTCTCGCACGGGTGAATTGCGAAACTGTTTACTTTTCGGGCGAGGCACTCTCGCCTTCTGGGGTATTATTCGACAAGACATACCTTGCTTGCCTACGCTCGCGGCGTTCGGCGTCAGGATAGGCACCCGGGCTTCACAGAACACCGTTTTTTTTTTTTCATAAGGAAAAAATGCAAAACACTGCTTCTGTGCCAAAATATGTCCGCACTTACGTGTACGCACGCCATGACGCACCGTCATTGTTACCATCACCACGGTCCGACTCCTTCATGTGACAGACAATGACGGATGAGTAGGCAGTTCTGTAGAATGATAATGTCATCACTGCAGTGTGGTAAAGTAGAATGGCATGCTATGATCCCTACTTGTCATCCAGTTAATAAGAATCGGAGACATTACAGCGCTTCCCACGTACCAAGACTGACAAGAGAATGTGTTAGCACAACCCTCGTTTGACACTGTGTTTTATGTTCTTACCAAATCCTTCGGAAGAAGAAGTAACCTGTTACTTTTGCCTTGCTTTTTGGTCTTTCAGAAGAGTTCGACTTTTCCACTTAAGTGTTGCGGCCATGGCACTGAATTCGGTACCCGCTACACCATAGGAATATAAGAAAATGCATTGGCATCGCGAATAAACGGCAATGTAATACAAGTTTACAGTTACTGTGGATGCTGGAATTGAGCTATTTTGTGCCGAATAGGCAAGCGCAACTGACGCTTGGTCAATTCAATTTTCCCGCGTTCGAACAGCTAGTGCGCCATCCGTTGGGCCTTTTGCTTCTATTGCGCTTGGAAAAGCTCGAGCCGACATCTTTTCTGTTTGTGTTTGCTTCTAACCAGCCTCTTTTAAACTCAGTTTTCAACTGTTTTTTTTGCTATCGTAAAACAAATCGACGTGTATTCTTAATTGAAAGAAAGCTGGCAGTCCCGGTTACACATTTATATTAATGTGGGCATCTGTGAGCCATCGCAGCAGCTCTAGTAGTTTGGAACGCTCTTGTGTACATATACTGCGTGTTCAAGTAATCTTCACGTGTTTTTTCACTGGGTGGTTGAATTAGACAGACCGAAATATTTTGTTTTGGTATCGCTGGAGAGTCCGTCGTCTTCGCTCTGCTCGGTGCCCGCAATGCGGACGCACTGAGACTCTAGAGCATGCTGTCTTCGAGTGCCGTGTGGCCGCCACATTCTGGGTTTTACTCAGCAGAATGTCTAAGCTTAGGCTGGGAGCCCCACACAAAATCGAGAGATCCCTCGTCAGCTTTCTGCTGTGTGTGGGTGCCTGTGTTGTTTGGCGCCAGCGAGGTGTGGCCGCCTTGCAGGCACGACCGCAGCGTGCGATGTACCCCCCTGGCGCGTTCGTAAAATGGCCATAGAGCCCCTTCAGAATGAGCTGGTGGCGCTGGGGGAAGACGCTTTCCTCCTGCGTTGGTCGACTCATTTCATCAAGGTTACCAATAACACCGTGCAATGGTGTGTAGTTTCTTATTAAGTTGTAACACTTGTGTGTTTCCCTGCGAGGAAAATAGTACGTTCAGAAGCCACAGCGCAGCCTAGGCAGTTTGGATGAACATGCCTCCAACTATAGTCCGAGATATGAACTGATGTGTATGAACTGTTGTGACGTTTACGTTGATTTCCACGTGAGAACTCCGGTGAGTGAACCTTGTGACCTGGACATCAGTGTGATTAAGAGCCTTTTGTGCGGTGGACCTTGTTTTTTCTTGAACTTGTGTGCGGTTCACTTCTTTCTTCAAGGACACGTTGCCTATATCCAGTATTCTGCCGACCCGTGCAGCATCTAACTACAGCGGGTCCAAGCTGTTCTCTTTTCGCGTCTTTGAAAAGAAGACACCGATAGTGCAGTCATGTGGTATAAGAAGCACGGCAAGGAGCAGTGTTTATGCGCAATGCTGCTCTATTCGACCGCTGGAGGCGCGGCTGTCCGTCGGACGCTTGCCGGCATGCAGCAGGCATTCTTGAAAATCGGCGATTTCGTTAAAGAAGCCATGAAGACAAAATACAAGTTGGGTTTATTAGAAAGATTGCTTAGTCCTGATAACAATGATACCAATATCATTGCAATCTTCGAACAAATAACGGAGATATAAAGAAAACGTGTGAAGCAGTCGCGACACCCTAGCCGATTTCCCGCAACTTTTCTATGACGTCACGGAACCTTGTTTGTGCGATTGGCGGCCGTCTAACTCACTGTAGCGACGACACATGACTGGACGTCTGTAATGGGGCCTCTAGTTCCATTTGACCGCATCACTTGAATGCTAACGTGCAATTAACGCACTGAAAATTATGTTTTATTGTTGGCACGTATGACGTCATTCTAGCTCATAACACGTCACTGTTGCGCAAAAATTGAAAGTTTTTAAATAATTCTTGCTTTTTTTTCGTTAAAAAAACATCTTTTTTGGCTGCAATGGAGCTGAGTGAGATACTGAATCCTAGTTCTTTCAAATTAAACGAAGTTGTATTTTCTCTTCATGGCTCCTTTAAGTACCGACGATTGTGAAAGCAACACCAAGCGTCCCTTCTTTTCTTTTAAGCTTTTAAGTGGTACCAACGAACGCCTTGAAGGTCTGCACCATCCGTTGACATCGTTCTCTAACGTTGTAAACGTCGATATCATTCTTTGACGTTGTAACCTCACCTACCGGGTAACCATGCATAATGAGGTGCAAGGGATGGAAATAGAAGTTTGGCTACCAATGGGAAAGTTTATCTGATTCTTAGCGGTCTCTACAAGTGGCTCCAGGTCGATGACACTTGTATATCTGCAGAACCATTTATTCAGCAGCTCGCGGCTTCTTGAAAGCGAAAAATTCATTGATTGCCCGCACAGAGTCCTCTCTCCTGGAGCTCCTGGGGAGCACTTTATATTCTTCAGGGAAGCACGTCAACCACCTGGGTTGGTTCTGCGACAGCGAGGAAACATGCCACCATTTCTTAATTTTTTTTCTGCGCGTACACCGGGCCATTTTCTACGAGGGACAAAAATCGCCTGCTGCTTCAAAAACAGAACCTCTAGTAAAATATGGAGATATTCTGGCCCACAATCGCCAGAGCAGACGAATATTCCCGGCTCCACACCCCGAATTATAGAGACAAGAAACCCCCAGCTTGAGAAGAATACAAACTCCTATCGTCATCGCACCCTTCTCCACGCCATCTACCCCACCATATGCCCGGCCACCTGTAATTTCTGTCCCTTACCCGCACCCTATACCATCAAGTATGGGAGGGCGGATAAACACCAGGCCTACCCCCCAATCCTTCCCCCTCTTACGAGCAGTGGGTGGCCTGCCTGAAAAGTCCGAACCCCGGGACCCAGCGCATACTGGTGAGGAGGGCCTGGACTGCCAGTCAAGGGCAGGGCATCCCGGACTATGGACGTCCCCCACCGGGCAGGTGCCCTAACAGCATCACCAGCGCCTGTGAAATAAACATTTATTCCTCCTCCTCCTGGCATGTTTTCATGGCATATGTCTCAGCGGTATTATTTAGATGACGTTCAAGATGGGACGTCTTGTTCACCGAGTAACCAGGATAAAGCTTGCCTGTGGGCGTAGGGCATATTCGACTTTACTCTCCGACTCCTGCCAGAGCTCTATATCGTAGCGTAGGCTACACTGGCCGAGGTTGAGCAGTTTCGCGTGGGGCGTGATGGGCCGTTCTGCGCAAGCGCGAGGAGCATTGGATTGGTTTGGATCGGATCGGATTGGATTGGATTGGATTGGCTTGGCTTGGCTTGGCTTGGCTAGGATTGGAATAAATTGGGGATAGTGTTGGATTGAAACCCAATCCAATTGGAGTACGGGTGTGTAGAGAATTGAGTCTGCACATTCGCTGGTCTGCGCATTCCAGAGGAGTGACGTCCTAGCCGCGGCAGACGCACTGGCGCCGGCGCCTAGCTGTGCGCCTCCATTGCGCAGTAGCCAAGTCCGACGCTGCGCCGGAGCCGCTTGATAGCCGTTTCACGTGGCTCCTGGAGAGCCGTGCTGCGGGAGGAGCCATGCGCGAGGACCAGTGACTGTACTGGATTGGATTGGATTGGATTGGATTGGATTAGATTGGTTTGGAAATTGATTTAGCAACAGTAAGCACGATAATCAGCTAATCCTAGACAACCAGGAAACCTAAGAATAACCAGCTGAACCTTAGCTCACGCTACGTATCTCCTGGCATAGCCGAGCTACGCCACTGCTAATTTTTTGTTGGTGTTATAGATGCAACACATCAGCGGTGGTTGTCAATCTAGTGCTGTTGACGCTGTGTACCGTACTGAAAAGAGCTGTAGCGGCAGCTGAACGCATCCAGGTTGAACACGATAATGGCTATGCCGCAGACTTTCAATCATGTCGTTCTTTCAATGAGCTCCGAGCTGACGGTCTTTAACGCTACGGCGTTACTATGTTAGCCTCGCGACATTTCAGCGTGTTCGCCAGCCGTGCCCGCAACTGAGGCGCGACAAGAGAAGCAGCAACAGTGCTTGACACACCGTTAAGCTTAAATTTAGGGATATGCAACAGCAGCAGACTGCCGGGTACGCGTTGGACGTTTGTCCTAACTTGCCGCTTCGAGGTCTAACGTCATCGACCTGGAAAGGTCATGCGTATAGGCGCCAGGGGGGTCGAAATTAAACCAACCTGATACTGCGGCATGGGAAACCCCTCAAGGGGCAAGCGAGGTCAGAACCACCCTGGCGTTAGCACGAGGGGGAACTGTCCACTGAGCATCGACCTTACTTTGGATTGTATAGGGGAAGGGGGAGAGCAGCAGGCTCTCCCCCCACTACCAAAAATTTCGTGCCCCAATCACCCAATTCGGGAGAATGGCGAGAGTCAGCACGAGGCCTCATCTCGGGGTACGCCCTCATTGATCAGCGTGCACCCGACACCAGGTACGTATACATACAACAGTCACGGCTAAGGACGCCCTTTGAAGCGACGCTGCGTTGGGAGGGCGTGACAACGGGTGTGGAGGTCGAAAATTCCGGCAAACGCGGCAGACTACGAAGCACGCGTAAACCGCAGTAGACAGTGGCACCGCGGTTGCTCAAAAATGCTAAATTGTCGGCGAGTGTGCATTCGTCAGAGCAAAAAACGCGGCCATTTACACCTTGCGTTCATGTAGGTCTCGCAATAGGAAAGTAGTCATTTCTCTAGTCGCGGAGAAGAAAACACCACGACGAATGATGATGATAGCGCTTTCGCGCCCAATTCTTACGTCACGCAAGCGTAGATGTGCTCGACAACTGCCTTTTTGTTTCAGGCAACGACCAAGAAGACCACCAAGCATAACAGGCAAATAAGCATGTTGTAGACAGGGCTCAGGCCATTCTAAATTCCATTCATAAAATCCTGCGCAATAGTCAGAGCCATGTGATGTTCACCCGAAGAATAGTACATACCCGCAGTGGTGTATACGAAAGCGCTTTATAAGGCACTCAATAAACCCATCGATGAGTTACTTCAAGCGCAGGCACTACGGGTTTCAACTGCAAGAGGTCCCTACCCTTGCACTGCATGAATCTAATGTGCGCGCTCTGAAGCCTACCATAGCGTTCCATCGACACAGACGGTAACATACTCAGAGTGAGGCATTGGACACCGCTTTTTAAACAGGAATGTCAGCTGATTTCGCACGAAATTCTATGATTGGCACAGCCTTTGCAGACTCCAAGTCAGCACTTGAGGGCTTAAAATCACTCCTAAAAGAACAGCTGGCCTGGGAGGTCAATCTTTTGCACCTACAAGAAATACAAACGGGGAGCAGCGTATAACTGCAGTGGCTCCCTGCACACTGCAGAGTAGCCAGCAACGCCGCAGCTGACCAAGGCGCCTCATCTGCCCACAGTATTTGTACTCAAGCTCTGCCGATGCCATTCACGAGAAAAGATGCGGCAAAAATCGCATCATTGAGCACGTGGAAAACGGAGACGCCTATTTGGACTGAGGGAAAGCAGCAATACGCACCCCTTCACCTGATTGATCCCAAGTGCACCTTCAGGATAACACCAGGGCTTAGCAAGACCGAGGAAGCCACTCTGCCCAGTGTGTGTTTGAATGTGGCTTACCCATGGCATTACCTCTATAAAATCCATCAGGCACCTTCACCTTTTCCTCCACATGTGACACACGAAAAGACATCCATCGTGTTATGTGCGTGTGTTCAAAGTGTATCGTGCACCGGCAGAAACTCATATTATCTTCGTATAGGCCGCTTGGATTCGGGACTTGAGTTGATGGCTTTTTTTTTTTCCCTGGGTCGGGTCACAGTCAGGCTGCACGTGCAACCGTAGCTCTCCTGGTGTTTCTTCGGAGCAAAGAACTGAACAGAGGTTTGTGAAAAACTTATTTTTGTATGGGAGTGAGCATTTCGTGCCCATCATCCGACATCTTTCCTTTTTTATAATTATTTTTTCCCAGATCTTCTGGCGTAGCAAGACATCGCCGTTTTCCATTAAATTTATTCTCTCTCTCTCTCTCTCTCTCTCTCTCTCTCTCTCTCTCTCTCTCTCTCTTCTCTCTCTCTCTCTCTCTCTCTCGCTCTCTCCCAGTTACGATGACAGCTGCCTTTACAGGCTCAAGGCCTACTCACTACTTCCTATCGGTTCGACACCAGCCCCACGCGAAGGAGCACTCTGCAGCAATCAGCTGGCCATTACATCTTTCGAATTCACAGCTAAAAAGAAGGGCTTGGGAGTCCTCGGAGTTTCTTTCAATGAAATAGATAAGCCAGATGCTTGCCGAATTAGAGCCAAGGCACATCACCTGGCGGTAGCTGTTACCGTACTTTCCTTTCGCTTTTGCGAACGTGTAAGCTTGTTGTTGGATGCTGTCAATCGTAGCCACCCTTACTTCACCCACGACTTGAGAGATGTCTTTAAAAGTATCGGTTATCTGATGGTCAAAATCTCAATAAACAGTTTCTAATGTAGCCCGCATGCATGTTGACTTGCTGCAACTGAGGGAAGCTGGTGAGCTGTGGCAAGTTTTTGGTCAAGGGCCACCATATTAGGTCCCCGCGAAGCTTTTCTGGCTACCGGGGTGTTTTGCATTCACGAGGCGTTTCAACCTTAAGGTACAGGGCTATCTGTGTCTAGGAGAAACGGAGGGTTCCTGGATCCAGAATGGAAGACATGTACTCGCTGAACAGCGACGTTGTGCTGATGCTCGCTGATGGCGTTCCATAGTACACCATCCCTGGTGTACGTTTGCAGAATACAGTACCTTGTCTTCACCGCAGCACTGCTTCCGTGCCTGCGGTGCAACCGATGTTCCTGCGGTGCAGCGTAGTAGGGTTCATTCGTCCCCATTGCCCTACGCTTGCTGTGAAGAGTTCCGTCATAATGGGGCCTCTGCTGGATAACATGTACAAGTTCCGACGTGGCACGTACATTCCAGCATCTATCTGTTGGAGCATCTCGTGGATGCCACCGAGGGGTCGTTGCGAGAGCTTCTTGTCAAGGCACAGCACCTTCTAGTCAGAAATGCCGTTTCGTCGCCCTTTTGCAAGGAACAGACATGAAACGTAACGACAGCTGTGGAGTTCACTGTAGCTGTGGTAAAAAAGCTCGTCTGTGAAGTCAGTGAAGTCCTTGGAGCCATGCCTCGAGCAGCCCGTTCAGTTTACTCCAAGTAAACGTGTTTGGGCTACCCATGTAATTCACCACACGTTCTGCTTTAGTTCTGGAGTCCATCCTGCTTCTGCCGGCGAAGTTTATAAGTTTGGACTTCAGCTTCTGCTCTTTAGAAGGGCATTATTTATACTGCTGCCATCCCCCCCCCCCCCCCCCCAAAAAAAAGAAAATCTTGCGCAATGCAGCTCTGAGCACTCAATGGACGAGGGTCTGCGAATCCAGGCTCCAGTGAATGTCCTTGCGTGAAGACATTTAAGCGGCAGGAAACAGTCGGTGGTCTCGCCACGCGCTCTCCGGTGCCAACACATACAAGCTATCATCGCTGCACTCTGAACTTGAATTCATGACTTTGTGAGAGCGCTTAGCCCATGGTGCTTTGTCAGCCCTCAACTTTAGATATCGCCAAAAACAGACAGAGCTTAGGCGATTATTTTCTTCTAATCACCCGGCGGCTTTGTCGCTGTACGAGAAACCGAGGTAGGTTTTACAGAGGCGACTGAGTAAACACTGCAGTGGGGCCTTGTCGTTCTGACTGTGGCGTGTGCATTCCGCAAGCGGCTGGGTTCTCGACTGGTTGCTTTTACGACAAGCTGTTAAACGCTCAATTCGGTAAAGATTGTGTGCTGTACGTGCGTCGCATCGGCCAAAAGGTTGTCCGATCACCAAAAAAAGCCTTCCCTCCTGGCGGGAGATCAGGACAACAAACGAGAAACTACGAAAATATGCGAGATGCAGATTGACCATCTCGGAAGGTCACGTTGGCTGTTATCTACCACGGAGAACACGGGCCTGTCCGCCGACGTGGTGAACGTGTCGTTTACTCTCGGCCGAACGCGTGGTGCACTCCGTCTGCTCTAGGTTCACCGCCCGATCCTTCTTGCGCCACGACCGAGATCTTGAAGCACATCGAGGACAACCGCCTGCTGCCGACCAAAAAAAACTTGGTGCAGACCACGATTGACAAGTGGAACCACGTGCCCAGAGACAAGGAAGATAAAAAAAACAGCTCTTTCTAATTGCTGGTTTCGTGCTCACATCTGCCATTTTTCTCCAAAGAGCTTGCGTATTTTGAACCTCAATTATTAAGTCCACCCTGATGGAAGATATACTGTTTATTTTGTCTGGTATTTTGTTTTTTTTTTCTGCTAGGGTGCAAGGGTGCTAGTTATAGAGAGTGATTCACACCATTAAGGGTGTAAATAATTTTACAGCGTACGTGCTTGTAGATGTATGATTGCCACGTCAGGCTAATTCTTTCTCATTTTGTTGCATATCCATGTCCGTCTTGCAATGGTTAAATGTACTTGTTTGAAGCCCTCTCTCTCTTCTCAAGTCATCTTTGCACTGTAAGCCAGTCTCAATTTAGGGAGCAGCCCTTTGGTGGCCGTCTCTGGGCTGAGCCGCGTTGTCGGCGTAACCGAGCGAATGATGGTAAGACCGAATAGTGGAAGAAAGCAAAGGATGAGAGTGTCGCGAACTTGTGAGGGGAAGGTGGTTCGCCGTGGCGGCACCAGCGCTCTCCGAAAGTGTGCGGTGGGGGAGGGCGGGAGGCAGTATACTGTGGCCGAACGAGACACTCGTCTGCGCGACGCTGGCGAAAACGTGAGTGGGGCGTGCACGTGACAATGATGTGCGTTCCCTGCCTAATACACGGGTCGCGGTCCCTTCCTGAGATGCACTTTGCGCCGCCGAAACAGAGGCTCATCATCGCTGCCGTCGAGAGAACCCACGAGTGAGTGCTGCCTCAGCGCACTGCCGCTGCACCCATATATCGCATTAGGGGGTATCGTAATCGCCAGCCATTTTTTTTTTTTTGGTCCCTGTCTTGCCCAGGAATTTTTAGGAAGCTTGACTTTTATTGGCCGCCGTGAAATAACACTTTTTTTTTTTTACTCAGGGCGGCGAAGTTGATTTTAGGGATTCGAAATTCGCACGACTAAAACCATCTGGCGCCTGAGTACGATGTGCGAGCGCCTAGTACCACGTGATTACCATCCGCATTTAATGAAGTTGCTCTTTCGTAGCCTAACTCCCGCTGGGCCTCAGGGCCATCAGCAATTGATACGACATGATAAACGCCCCCTTTTAATGAAGCTATCCATTTGCAGCCCAAACCCCCCTCATGGCTTTACGCTTCTTTCTAAAGACCTGCTTTCGCCGTCAACTACATCAACAGGTTACATAAAACTGAACATACTCGTTGTGAGATCGAGCTGCTCCGACCATAAGCTGCTGCACTGCTTTTACCAAAACACAAGTTAGAGGAGAAGAGGGAAAGAAAGCACTGTACAGGTTTTGCTTCGGGACAAATCTCAAGACACAAGGAACAAAACAAAAAGAAAAGCTGCGCCGCAGACTCGGACACAAATACAAGGGTTAACTGCATGGTAATCCGATGAGGCCAAACGCTGTTTATAATGCCACGGATTCCTCCGATCGCCGCAAACAGTTGCGGGCCTAATCTCCGGAAGTATTCGTGGTAGTGCTTGACTCTTTAACCAAACCGCCGCACGCGCTGTCGGTGTCATGACGCTCGCACTGACCACCCGCGGACTCTCGCGCCATCGTACCGGCCCTATTGCAACTGTGGCACCGATAAGAGTACAAGTCGAAACCAGCGTGGTAACCGTGCGGAAGACATTAATGGGCAAGTTCTCGTGGCCTCGCGCATCGCAGCCGCCAAGGGATAACGAATGGCTAAACGAAGCAGGCGCGATATGTGTCGTAAAGCGAGTCACGCGGAAGCGTAGAAGCGAGCTATGGATGAACTCGGAAGAAAAAGGAAAAACCAACGTGTCGTCCCTGCAGGTCCACTTTGCATCTACGATAAGCGGTTTCAGAAAACAGCTAAAGAGGTCCTCAGCACGTGTACATAAGTAGATGCTGTTTTATATGCCAAGCATATCTCACCGAACCCCGGCAGGACATTTGTTTTTTTTTTCTTGTCTTATGCGTTTTGAGCTCACGGGGTACTGCTTCGAGAACCAATTCTGTCACAACTAATGCGCATGATGTTGTTATGCCTATGCTCAGGTTCAACGTGTGGTTGCCTAATGTTTACCCTAGCGAAGTAGTCAAATTTCTTATGCGCCGGGTTTCATGTGCCGGCTTTCGACGTTTTCGAAGTCGAAGTGCTCAACGCATTCACCAGGCCTGCCTTTCTTAAGCCTGCCTTTAGTAATCGAACTAATGGGGGATGCGTGGTGAACTCGCATTCCAGAGGCCTGGGTTTGGTTCGCATACAGACGACATTTACGTGGTTTTCTGTTGGACTCGATTTCTTTGTTTCTATTTTCTCTGCGCCGTCGGCCACTTCAGGAGCCGCATCGCTGCGACGAACGCCAAAGCTGGACTCCGGTTTTTCCTCTCGATAGGCAATTTAATGCTCCACATAAAAGTAAAGTGATCTGGATTGAAAGGAAAGTCAAGCACATTTTAAGTCGGGATGGGAATGCTACCCGGGAGCTCTCGAAATTAAATCCCCTACGGCTCCGTGGCTATAGCTGACTGAAGCTGGACATAGTCTATACGTTGCCACCTTAGACTTAGAAAACGTCGACCAGGGGTACAACACACAACCCAACAGTACAATGAGCTTGACGTTGCTTGGAACGCCGTTAAGCTAAACGTTAAGAGAGAGAGAGAGAACTTCACGAGAATTTCTTAATTAGCGAACGTGATTACTTCCCACCGTGCCAACATCTCCCCTACAATAGCCAACGTATCAAAAGCTTTTAGAAAATGTGGTTATTGCGGTTTCAGATTGCGTTCATCACCAACAGATAGCGTCACTTCAAAGTTAAAAAAACGCAAAACACACATACAGGCAGACCACGTAAACTGTGTTATGAGCCCGCTGCAAGAAAGTGCTGTTTTCAGCAACCATGATCCGTCTAGAGCCGCTTGAAGGACTGCAAGGTGTGGTTAATTTATATCTGAAGGGGCTTTCGGCCACAGTATCATCATTAGCCATGAGATAGCCCTGCTAGAGCAGTGAACAATGGGAAATAGAATGAACAGATAATTGTGCAGCACAAAGGAGGTATTTTCCATCTGTAACGTTATCCGCCTGGACCGCACCTATGACTACAGACTTTTACATACAATGTATTTTTCACCACCTGCTGTCACCACATTCATAAAGCAACTTGCTTCACTAAATTGTCGCGAAGTTTCTATACACGCCAAAAACCTGGATATGTGATTTGTGCCACATTTCCATAACAATTATAAATTACAGTCCCTGGCTCATAACGTACCGAGCATATTAAACAGACACAATCACACAATCGGATACCGCAAAGGTGAGCTCACTGCGCTGTTCTGTAAAATATAAATACCGCCCTTTTCGTATGTTTACATCCATTTCATTGAAAAAAAAAACAACTTTTGCACATCTGCAGTTTTATGGCATTATGTAATGCTGTGATGATATGATTACGTCTCGTTGTGTACTTTTATCTGGCATTGTGTTAAGCTGTTTTGCTATTGTGAATAACTCTGTGTATTGTTGATATGCCATTACAAGCGCACATATATGTGTCTGTGTGTATATATATGTGTATGTATGTAAAACAGAAATAAGGGTTGGCTGTCAAGAAAACCTCGGAAAGCAAAGGGGAGGATGTGGTAGGTAATTGAAACAGATAAAGAATTTGGAAAGAAAGAAAGAAAGAAAGAAAGAAAGAAAGAAAGAAAGAAAGAAAGAAAGAAAGAAAGAAAGAAAGAAAGAAAGACATATATATGTATGTGTGTATATTTTAACTCAGGTTTAAACTATGTTTACTCAGTGATTTTCTTTATTTTTGTTTTTATTACAAATTCTTACCTTTTTTTTCCCTATGTGTTTCTCTGCCAACCTGCTATCAAACACTGTACACGGGTGTGTTCACGCTGGCTGCTATGTAATAGAACGGTTCCCTGGCCTTCGTCAAGCTTATTCACAGCTTTTAATCAGGGAACCGTCCAGAATTCATTCTGGAAATAAAAAGATTTGGTTTGATTTTGATTTGACTCCTGAACGGCACTTCCTACGTAGTAGCCTGTCGTGACGATGTAATGTCACGTCCAGCGTTTGAAGTTGCTTTCATGACTAATGTCTCTAACATTTTTATTGTTCTCCAAAAGCATCTTGCAAAGTCGCCATTCAAGGTAAACGTTCCTTCCGGTTCGGCATCACGTTTATGAGACGGTTATACCAAGTTTCAAACAAATGGAGGCCCTGAACCATCAGGTGTGGCCATTTGGGCAGCAGCTGTTTACGAATTATGACAATAAAAGAACCCTGCGGATCTCAGCTAAGCTCTACCCCTGAGTTGATATTAAAGGCATAGGCTAGCTGAATTCAAGATATGGTCCCTATTAAATGGTTCAACTAGGCTGCCGAGAGCAGCAGCCAATATCCTCAAGAGCAAAGTAAGTAAAAGTCCCAACTTATTGGCAAAATTTCTCTCCCGACAATAAAGTTCTCCTCAGCATAATGACCACTCACACACGCGACTCCTGCGTGGGAGAGATTGCGGTGTACGCTGAATGACCGCAGGGGAAGAAATTAAATCACATCTCTTCATGTTCAGCGACAAATCTTGTTTCTTCAACGCGCCTAACCCACATTGGAATTAGTGTTTGAAGCACAAATTGAGAGTGCCTTATGTGATCCCGTTACAGTTTCGAAATGTCGCTTTCCTCTTTCCAGCCACGCGTGGCTACGCGATTCGGTGATCGCACTTTTACCACGCTGACTTTGTTTTCGTCCATAAACTCGGCACCACGCACAAGAGTTCCACGTTGGCTATTACTATGGCATGTTCAAGGTCAGTGTAGAGCTCACTTAAAAGTCAGTACTCGGCCTGAACTCTACTGCGATGAAAGGAGTGGGGCTGCGAGCGCCGCGCGCCCTATACGGGGTCTCCCTGCGATCATCATTATCCCCACCTCTAAGTTCACCGTGGCCGCATAAGGAACGCCAGCACACAGCGCGCCGCCCGCGCACCCCGTGCATCGAAATTAATCACCTCTCCCCGCCGCCCCTTTTCATAGGTCAGCCTCGCGGATGGACCAGATTCGACGAGCTAATGACTTGGTCGCAGCGTCCCTGCTTTCGCCCGGAGCGCTGCTGCAGTCCCCCCCTTCTGCCAGTTAGCGCATGCCGAGTCGGTTCGGCGAACTACGACGACGACGACGGTGCCACATTGCCTCGGCGCCCATGCATGCAGCAGCGCACCTGCGGGCGGCTGTGGCCGGTCGGGCCCTCGACATTATCCCCGTGACCTCGGCAGCAGAGGACGACCCTTGAACGCTCGTGACCTCCCCCCCTTGTCTTCTTCTCGCGGCCCGATCCTTATTTAGCATCGCGCGAGACGACGACAAGTGTCCAGCGCTGCGCCCCAGCGCCGACGCTGTACAGTACGGCGGTCTCCCCATTGTGGCGCGTGTGTGGCCCTGAGTGTGTACTACGCCACGCACGGCACCAACGACACCACCAAGGTTAAAACAGTTTGCGCGTGGTCCACTCCGCATAGTTTTTTTTTTGTCGCAAGGCCACATATATCTTGTAACTTCGGTGACGTTTAGCGGGCATATCCCATCGGAAGGTGACAATGCTTCTTTAGTTGTCGCACCGGGACAAAACAGTGCAGAGGCTTTATATCGTTGAAGGCGTTGAGCTCCATGCGTGTTGTAGATGGTGTCATGGTGCCTGTGCCCGCATCCGGAGCTGCCCTTACGCTATGCGCGTATTCCTGCGTGCGCTTAACGATCGCTCAGGAAGCGCCAATCCTATACAGGCGATGGTGAATGAATAACGGGATCGGATTCGTCTGTGCAGCTGCTTTTCTTACAGTCAACAGTTAGGAGCATGTAAACGTAAAAGAAGCAATTTCAGCGGTGCTTCAGAAAGCTGAATGCGCTAACCACTTTTGTACTCCCCCAAAATTAAGCAATTTATGAATCGAGGTACCTACACTAGGCTCCCTCGATGCCCGGAACGAAATCGCAATAAATGTAGAATAGAGGGAGATGTTTATCTCGTCGTAGTTAAGTTCCTCCACATTAAAAAATAGCCTGAATCGCCTGTATTAATCTTATTCAACGCTGGTCTATATGCAATCTCGTAAAGCGTGATTTTGTTAATGCTTTTAAATACGGGTCAACCATGCGGGCCCGCGGCGTAGCTGACTTTCACCAAGCCTTGTGTGTTCCAAGACGCCCAAGACACCTTCTTTAAATGACGACCCGAATCTCATCATATAAAGTCATATAAAGTGGGGTTTCGGACGGCGAACTGTTAGTGAGTGAGGTGGGATCAAGCGTTTTAGACTGTTCTCCTCGTTGACAGCGCAAAGAAATGCTTGCGCGTTTAAAATGTTGAAAAGCTGTGCTGGAGTCATCGGTACGAAGAGAGGTTAACCCAGCCAGTCATTATATTCTTTCCCCCTTCGTTGTGTACAGAATGAGCAGATTCAAACCGATTAATGAGCGATAAATTAGGCTCAGTCTAACGGTACACTGAGGATAATTTGTCGTTCTTATAATTGCGGCTTTGTTGTGTAGTTCGCTTCATTATTTAACGGTTTAGGGAAAGTAAAGAAGAGAAACAGTGCGCAAGACAGGACGAAGAAAGGAACCACAAACCACACGCGTTTGTGGAGAAATAGTTGTTGCGCGCCAGAGATTAGTGAGTTGGAGTCCAGAAAAGTCGATGTTCTGGGTGGATGGTGATCGCTATAGCCAAAAGGTTGTAAGGCAGCGCCTGTGGTTTGTGGCTCCATTCTTCCTCCGGTCTTTTGCGCTGTTTTTATTCGCAATACAACGTACCAACTGGCCCGTCAGCAAACCTTTACACAGCCTTAGTTTACCTGGGAGGCGCGGTGGGTAGATATGCGCCGTGGGCGGCTGAAGCTCCAGTTACCGCAATGACGTCACTGTGGATAACAATGCTGCTTCATGCTGTCGTACGCGTAGCCTTCCGAATTTTCATTTTCACCAATTGCGTGGTTACAATAGGCTTTTCACAGCAGAGCTGTTTAAGCTTTTAGTTATGCCATCGAGCGTTACATGAAAAAAATACCGTACAAGACCGAGCACACGTAAGCCTGCGCCTCATGAGGAGCACCCAGCAGCGTCCAGGCTTTCGTGTGGGCTTGCGCCTCGTGAGGAAGCACCCGACGTCGGCCAGCTCGACATTCGAGAACACTCTGCCCAGAGTTCGTGGCGTGATATCTCGCGTGCTATTCTCCTCGCCAGCTCACGTGCGTTCGCGAAATGAAGTGGGGAGCACAGACGCCGAGCTCGTGAAGCCGGTTGCCGCGGGTTCTAGCGCGTGCTAACTCGGTCCGCTTTGGAGAGAAGTGACAGCCTGCGGACAAAACGATCCGGGCCTGCCAGTGATGGGAACTTTCAGCGGCAAGTTGGGAAATCCATGTGAAGTGCAACAGCCGGGTCTCCGACGAAGGGAGAGGTGCTAACAGCTCGGCTGTTTCTCCAGCCTTGCACCACTGGTGCAAGCTGCGCCATTTTTTTCCCTTGACACTGCATATGTACACAAAGAGATAGAGAGGTATTTAATGGGAACGGGTGAGGTCAGCCCTGCTGGGGGGAGGGCTTCCTACGCCTGATGGGGATTGTTACAGTGATGTGGGGTGAATGTAAAGAATCCTAGAAAAGCAGTAAAGAGAAAACAAAAAAGAAAACTTTGTAATAGAACGCAAGAAAATTTTATATACAAAACTCGAGAGATGGAAATGTTGAGTCAAAATTTTAAGAAAAGGGTGCAAAGAACGGGGACAATTTCAAAACAAGAAAATAAAGACATACACAGTTAAACGGTCTCGCAGTCACAGAAATTTAGTCCAGTGAACTTGTCATTGTATAGCCACAATCTACGCCAGCAAACTGGTGGGGAAGATAGCCCTAGGGGAAAGGCATTGTCGAACGCCCTTTTACTCGCCAAATAAATGCGTGCAAGATGGCTGAACAAATGCAAAGGGTGGCCCACGTGATCTAGAGTTTAATGTGGTACGACGATTATGCGATGTTCGCAGCTCATAGCGGTTCATGGGCTTGAAGTTAAGGTGGCGCTGAAACGCGGATGGTTAACACAGGCAGCTAGCTGCTTCTGCACTTATGGTTTAGGCGTGTCTGAGGGCTAGGTTCGGGCTTAGTCAGCCGAGGTCTATGGTATGCAAAAAATGCTGAGGTGAGCTTGGACAGGGAAACCTGGTATCGAAAGCTTACTTCTTGTAGGTTAGGCCAAAGCATGTGAAGCCAGCTGCTTACCTCAAAGCTCGTTACGTTTCAAATGCAAGAGATCCTGAAGAGACCAGTCAAGAGAGTTGCGGTAGTGACTAACGTCAATGACAAGAACTACACGAAGGGCGATGATGCTTGACTTTCGTTCCTCGTACATCAAGAGGGATAGTTCCGAGTATTTATATAAGAATTTGCTTGGGCTGACGCTCCACTTCATCAAGATGTATGACATAACACATCGAAAAGTCTATGGCCTCAACCACAAACCAGGCAATGCATGAATCTACCATCTAATTGCACCTGTTACCACACAAAATTGATTAGTACGTTCCTATTCCGAGAAAATTAAAGGGAACATGGAATGCCTTCTTCTAGTCCTTACACTCGTCCTTATCCCTGTCTTATTTTCATTCCCCCATTGTACCAATCTTTTCTTCAGGCATCAAAAGAATTCAAAGAACTTTACCCAGACTCAATGAACACACGTCCCTTGGTCCGAACCCAACTCGCGAATTTCTGTCGCAGCAGAAAATTAGTTGTGGTGCTGCTATTTAGTACAGGCACCGTCCACGACAGCAGTGCCTCGGCCTTATCCGTTCGAATCATCGGAGGTGGTCGGTTCCGACCTGACACGGACATATGCTCGGAAGCAGAGGTCATGAAGTCACGAGTGCAGCTCCCCCTTCCGTCTATTACCGGCCGTGGGCGAGCGTACCTGACCCCCAAAGAGGTACGCATCGGTCATAATCGCGGCGCAGTCACGAACTCCGTCGGGGTGAGCACTGCAGGTGGATACTTCCGCAAATCCAATAATGGTCCGCCCTTTGAACATGCCGGTATGATAAAGCAGGAATCGTGGCTCTGCGTCGAAGATAATGAGACCTGTATACAGTTTTGCTTGAAATTCAGCCGCAGGGCACAGGAAGTAGGCGTGAACCTTCCTGGTGATGTACCGTGAATGTGAGCCGTGCTTTAACGGAAGACTTCTTTCAAAAGGAGATCGATCATTCTTGCGCGCTGAGATGTGTTTAAGTTGTCCGCACCGCATGTATACGTCTAAGGCCCATTGTGCCTGCCTGGAAAATGCAGAACTATGATCAAATTGATTTCATGTGGGTCACAGGGCTAAAGTAAGTGCATAAATGACTAGTGCTGCATTTCAGTGCGTTCAAACGACGAAATATATCAGTGTTATAGGACTATCTGCTTTGGGCACCAATCCGCCATTCCCTTTTATACTAGTTCTGCATAGTGAAGTCTGTAACCCGGTCATTCCAACTCCAACTGCCAATGACCGCGGTTATTTTTACTTTGCAACCAAAAAATAAGGAGTCAGCACGTTTGGAGGAAAGTACCCTTCGATCGATACCTGTCGCCGTGAAATATTATACAGGTAGTAGTAGTAGTAGTAGTAGTAGTAGTAGTAGTAGTAGTAGTAGTAGTAGTAGTAGTAGTAGTAGTAGTAGTAGTAGTAGTAGTAGTAGTAGTAGTAGTTGTTGTTGTTGTTGTTGTTGCTCGTGTGGTAGTAGTAGCAGTAGTAGTAGTAGTAGTAGTAGTAGTAGTTGGTAGTGTAGTAGTAGTAGTAGTAGTAGTGTGTGTGTGTGTTTATGTAGCAGTAGTAGTGTGGTAGTAGTAGTAGTAGTAGTAGTAGTAGTAGTAGTAGTAGTAGTAGTAGTAGTAGTAGTAGTAGTAGCAGTAGTAGTAGTAGTAGTAGAGAACTTTATATCGCAGAGAAATGGGTGTGGTTCCTCAGGACAGGAGCCCAAGTGACGATTCGGCGATCTCTGCTCTGGAGGCCAGTAGTTTCTGGGCGTTCAGGTTAGCGCTAGTCACCAGGTTCACCCACAGCTCGGGAAGGGGAAGAGGAGAGGAAACAGATGGGAGAGCTGGGTTGTGAGCACACCCGATGGTGGCGTGGGTTACGGTTCCCGGTGTAGAACAAATTCTGCATTCTGCGGGTATTTGATAGGATAGAGGCGGTGTAGCCGGGGTTGGGGGGAGGTGAGGTGAACTGCTCGTGTGAATTCGACGGAGAGTAGTTTCTTCGTGTTTCAGTAGATTAGTATGAGGTGGCGGGGGGATTGTCTAAGATCGCGGTAATGCTGCGTCACGTCTTGGAAGGCGACGAGGGGTGGACTCAGTCGGAATGTCGAAAACATCCTCGGGGACCTGGAAAAAACGGTGCAGTCTTGTGGTGGGCATAGTTGTTGCCCGCCATTGATGAGTGAGCTGGAGTCCAGACAAAGCCAACGTTCCGGGTGGGTGATGATCGCTGAGTACCCGGAGGGCTGCGGGAGCCACCTTACCCGACAAGAAGCTACGACAGGCAGGCTAGGAATCCGTGGTTGTAATCGAGGACATTGTTTGGGAAATTTCCAGATCCATAGCGAATTCTTCGGCGATCCAGGTGGAGGGGGTGTTGAGTGAGGCGCCATAGTGATGCTCTTATTTTGAATAGTGACAACTGCCAGATGTGTCTAGACGGGGTGGGGTGAAAGCTTGAACTTCAGCAATCTCTTCAAGTAATTCAAGCATGAGTACAGTTGTAGCACCGCTCTGGCAACATGTCTAAACATTCCATGAAAACAAAACACAAGTTTGGTTCATTCAAAAGATTGCCTCGTTAGAATCATACTGACACCACTTTCAACGTAAACTTTGCTCAAATAAGCTCTATAATTAGGAAAAAAGGGAAAGGCCACGCGACCCACTTGCTCATTTCTCGGAACAGAACCTATGATGTCATACCAGCTAGCTCTGCGATTGGCAGAGGCCGGCAAAAGCAAATGCAAATTAGGCAGAGCTTATAAGCTTGCCGAACGGGCTATTTGCGCTTAAATTTAGGCCACATTCTTTTTAAAGCAGTGAGAATGATGGGACTGACAGTGGAAGTTACGGAAGCACACGTAAACATAGAAGTACCGATGCGTACTGCTGTTGGTACTGCGCGAACTTTGCTTGGTTTAGCTGCACATTGGGCGCCATCTAAGTTCAGTAAGGGTAAACAAGGCTTTCCAATCGGCTGCAGAGCGTTCGGTCCCTGTGATGTCATTGCAGACCACGAACACACATGATTTAGCGGGAAAATCAAAATTTCAACATAAATTGATTAATGTCCCAGTCAATAAAACATCATTTGTATCTGGAAAAGCGCTGGGGACACTATAAAACACAAAATCTTTTGAATAAAACAAACTTGTATTTTGTCTTCATGGCTCCTTTAAAGAAGATCCACTGCGTTGCCCATTGCGTTGCCTTGTATGGCTCCACGTTGCTTTAAACGTTCAGTTGGCTCGGATTTTCGTGTCTTCCAAAGAAAATTCTTTTGGACAGCGCCACGTCGCCCTCCAGTGCTAAGTCACGAATTATTTGGAGCTGGTGTTGAACGTTGTGGATCCCCATCAGAACCATTACTATCCCCCTGCACGTTGGCACTTCGGGATACGGGCACGCTGTACCGCTCATGGGAGGTGAACTCCAGATCGTAGAGCTTGTAGGAAGCAGACGTGGCGCAGATGCGGCTTCCCACATTTGATTTTAAGTGTAGGCCCGGCCGGAACTTGGAGGAGCGGCGGGCAGGAGCGACCGCCCAGCTGCTGAGTCGCGTTTGATCTCCTTCAGGCGCGGGGCCAAAACTGACACTGTCGTGCTAGCCCTGCTGATGACGAGTGCGGCGCTGATGAAGAAGATGACGATGGTGTCGCTACAAGGTATTCAGCACCTGTACGAGAATTGCAGGAGAAATGCAAACTTCTTCTCAGTCTAAGCCTGGTAAAGTTACCTGAAACCTAAGGAAGCACACGTCCTCATCTTGTCCCAAGTCGTATATGGTACATCATGGTCGCTTACATAAATCTGAGTCACAGTAAAGTCGAACCCCGGAACGACGAATGTTGATATAGACCATTTGGGCCTAACATGTGGCAGCGGACTACAAAATAAGAAAAAGTGCACCCGTACTGAGGTTTCCATTCACGTGTCAAAAAATGTTCAGCGTGTAAGTACAGGAAACGCTCTTATTAAGGCTGCGGAAATACGCACCCCAATCCAATCCGGGCTGCTCGTATTATTAAAAAAATCCTCAGGAAAGAAAGCCCCTTCAATAGCAAAGCACAATGTATCAGAATATAGCTGTACCTGAAACATCATCGATATCTTCTATCTCAACAAATGGGTGTTTCCGGTGGTTCATTTCCTTCTGGTCACTCAAGAGACCCCTGAAATGAAGACCAATTTCCTTATGACTAAACCTATCACAAATAAAGGTCCAACAGCTCCTCCATGCATACAAGTAGATGGCTTCCTTAGTCAGCAAACAGTACCAGACTAGAGCTGAGCATGGGCACGTAAGTGTCCTCAAATGGAAACGGGATATGAACAGTTCTCATGGCGACTAAGAATTCAACCACGTGCTAGGGTCGTGTGCATCAATTGATTGGCGGGGTCTAACGTGCTGGAGCTACACCTGGGCTACGAGGCACGCCGTAGTGGAGGTATTTGTATTAATTTGGACCAGGTGGGGCTCTTGAACCTGTGTCGAAATATCGACACACACGGGCTCTTTCGCTTTTCGCCTCTGCCAGAGAAGCGGCCATCATTTCCGGGATCTAACCTTCCTTCTTGGGCTCAGCTGCACAACGCCTTAGCCATTGAGTCCCCACGATGGGCCTTGGTCCTGGTCCTGTGCGTAAGCAAATACAAGGCAGGAGCATTCCGTACAAAACCCACCTACTGTGCTTATGACACAGAGTTGGGCGGGTTTATGTTGTATATTCAGATGTACAACATCTGAAGTTGTATATTAGCTAGCGCATACGATGAAACACATAGGGGAGTATGTGTACCTGTACTATGATCGTCAATGTAGCTCAGTATGTGGCATACCTGTCATGTGACCACTCGGAGTACAGGTGATCAGTCAGTAATGATTAATCAGTAGTGACCATTCAGTAGTGATCAGTCCTTACATTGCCCTGCGTTTTTTATCTGTTTTTTATGGTTCTGCGCTAGCAATGATGTATAAGCTGCTACTCTACTTTGTAGCGTACCACAAGACGTTTATTAAAGAGCTGGTACCGGTATATAACCACAGCCTTTACCGTCCAGTGTCCTCATAAACACAATTTCCGATCGCTTACGTATATGCGTGGCCGCAAGAAGTAGATGCGCATGCACACCTAAATGAGTGTATCTTCCATCTGTCTAAGGTGCCAAGCTACCTTGAGCTAACAATATCTTGAGCTGCAAAAACTGCACCAAAAACATGCATCCCACTCAAAGTGGCTGCCTGCGTTAGAACTTTGGTAAGGGCCGGAAAACCAATTTTGGTTAAGCCATCAATCAGGTAGGATGGTTTTCGTGCAGAGTGTGTGTCGGTGAGTATAGGAACCCGAGGCGACGATAATACGAGCCCTAAATTTCGAACTCGTGGATTGCATGTATCAACAGCCTAGCCAAATGTTGCAGCCTAGGAATAACAAAATCCTACAATATAAAAAAACTGAAAGAGCAGATAATTACGACTGAGAACTTAATGCCGTTATGCGAGATGTTCGTGCCACACAAGTGAAGGCATTTAAGCGCGCAAATTTGAACGCCCGGTTGTAAGCATCGAGGGCAGTAAGAATCATTCGACGGCACCCGGCTGCCTCCAGTCGTAAAGACGAAGCACGGGCACACATTACGCTTTAAAATAAAAATAACAGTATTCTCAAATCTTCGTCAGACTACACTGAAGGGTGGGCGGTACAGTGAGGAATATCGCGGCTGGTGGACCATGGCCGGAACAAAAGATACGCTCTGTTAAATCCACCCAGCTTTTCGGTCTTTGTTTGCAGTCACTAGTTGTCTGCTTTGTTTACTCTTTACCTGCGCCAAAACGGGGCGACAGTTGAAGCAAAGCTTCCATTGCAAAGGCCCGCCGCTGCTTTCTGTCCGCACACTCGATTGAACTCGCGAAGAACCGCAGCCCTGCAGCTCCTTTACGGCCGCCGCGGAATCTGCTGCCCCGCTCGTTTACCCCCTTGCTTCGTGTTTCTCTAAAAGCCTCGGAGAACAATGTTAGGAATGGCGGCGTCACCGATTTAAAGGAGGGCGTAAACGGGAGCTTACGAACGGCCCACAACAAAAGGATGAAGCCCTGAATACCTGAAGTCAGCTATGCCCGAGAGCTTTTGCTCTTACCGAGTGCTTTGCCCCACCCCTCAGCCTCTATACTTGGATTCTAGCTATATAAATTGCCCCTCGTGCTCCATCAACCTAGCGGGACGTGGAGAGAGCTAGTCTACACCAGGACAGTTTGAACCAGGGCTGGCGACTCCCCCTTCTTCTCTTAGAAAATTTTCTAAACAAATTCTAATACACCCATCTCCGAATCCATCCCGTCCACATGCCCGCACCCTCTGCGCACAACCAATGGAAAGCATGCCGATGATGAGACAATATGCGCAATTACCACTCATTGATGAAATCATCGGCTCAAGCTTTCTACTTAACGTGACCTTTCTATTGGCAAAACAACAAGACATACTAGTGCCTACAAAAAGCAGGTAATCTGTTTATTGGTGGTATCTCTGTACGCGACTGCGAATGTATGGTTTTTGAGTTCTACTGACAGTCATGTAAAGTTCGTGTTAAAAAAGCCAGTGCCGGGAACAGGCCACAGACGTCATAACTTTACCAGGCAAAGTTCTGCAGCCCTCGGATGCTCCTCTGATTACGCTGCAATTAACAAACTCACCTAAGCTGTTGGTATAAGGAACGGCAAGTCATTACGAGGCATGCTTCCGGAAAGGAAGCAAGATGAACTTACACTGCTGTAAATTAAGTGTGGCAAAAAATGAGGGAAATATGGAAGTGCAGACGGCAAATAAAATTTAAATAAGTCACTTGAATTCAAATTACAAATGAATGATGGCAGTCACTGGCCAGTTATGGGTGACCCTGATAGATGAGATAACGGAGGTGTGTAAAATTATTAAAACCCAGCAATAAATAATCACACTTGAAATAGTCCACTTGATTAATTAAAAAACTCCCACCTCCCCTCGCGGGAACACCTGTGTAGATGCGACGCATAGGGGGTTCACGTTGCAGCGTTGGACAGCGGAGGAACGGCGCTGGAACGATGGAGCGGAGCGGCGCAGGCACCGCGTTTTATAGCGCGCATAACGGTGAGGGGACGCGCCGTCGCCAGTGCGTCTGCCGTGGCTATGACGCAACACAATCCAACACAATTCACTTTAATCCAATCAAATTCAAATCCAATCCAATCCAATCCAAATCCAAACCAAGCCAAGCCAATCCAATCCAATCGAATCCAATCCAATGCCCCTCGCGAGAAAGTGTTCGCTATCGGATTGGAGAGGGGGTGAGCGGCGGAGAGCGCAGCTGGCACGGCGAGGAGAATGGGGGAGGGGTGGACGCCGACAACGCCGGATGGATGCAGGGACAAGGCGAGTGAATGAGATGCGTTCGCATCTAAAAATTCAGGGGCTCGCTTCAGATGCTCCGTAGTCGAAAAATTTAAGTCCAGGGGATCACATTCACCCTAAATTCTTTTTCAACAGCGGATCTGTTTTAAGTCGAGCCTTGTCGAGTCGAGAGGTAGGTTCCCGAACCCACCGATAGAGTGAGCCCCAGTCTCACCGGGATATTTTAGGCGCCTTAACCGGATAGGTAAAGAAACCTTGTAGGCAACGAAATTTAAGGTAGTAGCGAATTCAAGGTAGGTAACGAAATCTTAGAAACAGCAAGCGATTACGTCTATCTTGGGAAATCCATAGGTCCTGATCTTCATCATGAAAAGGAAATTACCCACATAATAAGCATGGAATGGGCTGCTTTTGGTAGGAATTGTGATACTATTCTGATAGTAACCTTCCTCTGTCACTCAAAAAGCTATTATATAACGAATGTGTTCCTCCAGTAATGACACACGGTGCAGAAACTCGCGGTCTCCCTGGACGACTTGAAAGGCAATTTGAGTCGGCCCAATGAACTATGGTAAGGAGAATGCTAGGGGTCACATTTCGGGATAGGAAAACAGCCGCGTAGATTGGGGAACAGACTAAGGTGGAAGACATTCTAGCTGAAATTAAGCTAATAAAATGGGCATGGCCGGGTCACGTCATCCGCATGAGGGTCAACAGGTGTACTATCGTTAACGGAGTGGCTGCCAATACACCGTAAACGCAATAGGGGTCGGACGAGGACTCGAGGAAGGATAAGCAAAGAAAATTTGGGGGTACAGGGTGGACTCAGCTAGCAATCAATAGATGTGGCTGGAGATCTTCGGAGAGGCCTTCGTCCTGCATTGGGCGCAGCTAGGCTGATGATGACGAACCTGGATGGGAACGGACCAATCAGAGCGCGCGCCAGGGAGAAAACACGGTATCGGCGCGCGTACTTTCGCTCCATGCACTCCGGGCGGCGCAGCAGCAGCGGAAGCTCGCCAGAAGAAAGGCAGCGCCGACGATGCGCAAATCCCTGAGTTTCGAGTACCAGGAGCCGAAGCTAAGCGTCAAAATTGAGTCCGTCGACAAAAATGTCAGCGTCGACAAACCTTGAGGATCTGCGTCTAAGACACAGCTTTTTGGAAAATGCTCTGTATATATCTCAAGTTAATTTAGGTGTTTTGAAAAAAATACTGAAATTATCCGCTGGGACGACTCTATGTCCTCACACTGTTTCTACTACGTGTTTTTTTTTTCGTTCACTTTTTATATGTGCGTCCAGCTCCGCTGGCCATCTCTCATCACAAAGTGAAAAGGCATTTTTTTTCCCCTCTGGTTGTCCCACTTCCACATTTCACTGCTGCCCTCCCATCAATACTCCTCCGTGTCCGACTCAAATCTAAATCAGCGTCCCGGAAGCATAAGAGCACTCAGCAGCGCAACACCAGAAACAGATTAGTGTCGGATTAAGATGTATACTACCAACTGACGGTGATTACTCGCCGTAAACTGACCTCGTTACCCTGGCCGACGACAGCCAGAATCCAACGCGCTGTGTATAGTATATATACGAGGCTCTCGCAAGCAGACGACTTTGTCTGCTGCTTTGTCTCCATTGTGGCGGGCGTCCCAGCAGCCGCTTGCAGCAACTTCGGGGCCTTCTGCCGACCGTCAGGAGGCGGGGGGAAGAAGCATTAGCCAGCGGACTTCCATTACCGCGCGGTCGACGGAAGCGAAGAAGGATTGGGACGTGCCGTCTTCTGTAAGAAAGAACTGTGGAAAGACGCGGCGCCTGCAGAAGCGTGCAGAAGCCGGAAAGCGCGCCCGGCTGCTTGCAGATGCGCCGTCTTTTCTCCCCCGCCATGGGAACAAGACGACTGGGAAAAATGCTCAGCACTCGTGCGTGCAGCAGGACCGGCAGTTTGTGTGCAAATCCTAGAATGCGTACGGACGCAACAATGGCAACGTGCCTTCCCCTGCCGAAAACGGAGAGCACTATTGCTCTGGCCAGTCTGGAGAGCCATAAACTTCTCTAATTAGCAAAAAAAAAAAATCTCAAACAGAAAACTCATCAGTCCTTCCACTTTGTGAAGAAGTACCAGCAGCGAAGCTAGCGAGTGACGATATGCGTTGACCGGGCGCAGTCCAAGGGTTGCACGAAACGAAACACGTTTGTTTGTTGTAATTTGCGATTGAGCTGACTTTCTAGGCAATTAGCTGAATGAAGCTTGAGAGGAACGAATGGTTTGTTCTATGGTACAAACATGGGGTTGTCTGTTTCGCTCCCGTAGAAGCCCAGGTATTCACAGCAGACGAGAATTCCACAACACTCCCAATCTCACGACGAATTACGTAATTACGAAAGGTAGATTAAACTAGAAGTAAAGTTAAAGACGTGTCAGCGACCAATTTCAGCGTGGATGTCTGCATTCCATTGACATCTTCAGTGCATTCGCGAGAAACTGCAGAAGAAAATTTTATCACGTCGACGAGACGCGCGGACGGATGAACATCAACCACCGCCGGAGGGTAGCTTTATACAGCTTTGGCTTGTAACAACAAAGAAAGCGTTTGAACGGCTTGTTCCCTCCGTTAAAATGCAAAAACAAGAAAATCAATGTCCCGAACGTTGGGCAAAGCAGATCCGAACATATCAGCAGATTCTGAGTTGAGCGACATTTCTCGGCACTCCAGAGGGTGAACAAAGGCAGGTGTTCTGGCTCGTGGGTTTAAATCTCCACGTTCGTTGCAGCTCAGATATGTGCCGCATTACGACTTGGGATGTGTTGGTGTCTTTGTAACTGAAAAAAAAAAACAAGCAAAACACGCAGAGCTTAAGTGGGCTGCCTCGAAGACTGCCTCGACAAATTTTATCGCAAACTTCAAACAAATAATCCAAATATCAGAGAAAACATATGAAGCAGTCGTGACTCCGCAGCCACGGTCCAGCTAATTCTCTACGACGTCACAGAACCTTGTTTATACAGTCATGTCTCGTTAATATGGATGCCTCCGTTCCCCTGGAACGTGAGTCGACCATAATAACGTATCAAGGTCCAAAATACAAACATTAAGGAATAACCGCTCCAGAAAAGAACGCGATTTATTCCGCCAAAAAGGAGGTGATGTGGGTTTGCACTGATGCCTTCGATCCCACTGTACTGTCCGGAAAGCGCACCACATCGGCTACTTGAACTGCGCGTTCTGCGTGTCCCTTCTGTTCAAGGTATGCGATAGTCGCCTCAAGGCCACGGTGAGCTTCACGTCGAGTGACGGTTGGTCTACTTCATCGGCTGCTTCTGTCGGCGCAGAGCTTTCTTCGAGTGGATGTGACTGTTGAGTTGAGTGGATCTGCCGACAAGCTCCGTGATCTTCTCGTCCTTCACGTGTAGGCAGGCTCCCAGACGTTGGTCTCTTCCTTTATTTCCAAGGAGGCCAATATTTCTTTATCTGGGTATTTTGCACCAGAGCTTCCCGAAGCGCCGTGAGTGGGAGGTCATCCTCGGACCGTCCTCTTCTATAGCAGAGCTGTAGACAAGAATACCTGCGTGCCGGCAGCAGTTCACAATTTTTTGAGGCGTCACCACGTCCCATGCTTTCTTTCCTACCCTGCATCCATAATAACGGGACAAAAAAGCCTGTATTTTCCCGTTTCGTCCCCCAAAATAGCTGTCCATACTCCGGACCCGCGGGTTTATATATTAACGGGGCAGAACTGCGTGGTGAGAGACCAGTCGCCGAAAATTTCGGCCATATTGCGGGGTGTCCATATTAACGGGGTCCATATTAACGAGACATGACTGAACGATTGGCGGCCACCAAGCAAAGCCACCGCCAAGAAGCATGACCGCGCCCTCTACATCACATCACTTGTATACTATTTGAAGTTAACACAATGATAAATATGTTTTTAGTGTTGGCTCTTTACGCCCCTCCTGCTCCCATTACGTCACTGTAGCGCGAAATTTGATTTTTTTTTTTCAATATTTCTTGCTGTTATTTTTTTTTACGGCTAAGAAACGTCTTGCGTAGCTGGACTGGAGCTGAGTGAGTTATTGAGTGCTAGTTCTTTTCAAGCTGAACGGGGTTGTATTTTGTCTTCATGGACCCTTTAAAAAAGAGGAGGGAAGGTTCAGGGGACATGATGACTTTGGAGAAATTTCGAACATTTCTCACTTCGTCAAGGCACCTGCCACCGGCTCTAAACCTGTCACTTTATAACGTTTTGTGCAGTCAGTTGTATGCGACGGGATGTGTAAAAAGTGGCCCGGCGAGGCGTGTGCGAAACTGCCCTTCTGTTTTACGGCCAGCGGTAGAGATAAGCCACTTTCCCAAGAAAAAGAGCCAGAGAAGCAGTCGGTTGATGCCCCACGTTTGCCGTAATTAATGCCCTCAGGAAGCGGTGGAGCCCGCCGTGCAGTCGGCTCCTGCAACGCGCGGACCCTGTGAGAAACTCGGGAAAAGTGTATTCGCGTGCCCTTGCTTGCTCATCCTCCGGCGCCGCTTCGTTTCGCTGGAAGCGCGCAACTTTCCCACAGAAGGCTGTTTCCGTGACCATGCGTGGGGAAATCGCGAGAGATCGCGCTTCTCTCGGTTCTTTGCGGTAGGAGTTGATTTGATGCCAACTGAGTATTCGCTTGTTTTGCTCTCTCGTTTTTGCGCACGGATATTATATAAGTATATATGCATGTGTGTTGTGTATGTATGTATGTATGTATGTATGTATGTATGTATGTATTAGTATGTATGTTTATATTTTGATTTGTATGTATGTATGTATGTATGTATGTATGTATGTATGTATGTATGTATGTATGTATGTATGTATGTATGTATGTATGTATGTATGTATGCTGGCTACTACCCCCAAGAGCAGGAAACAAAAATACCTTAACATAAATACCCCAGAAAGTGGAGGGGAAAATAGGCCCCGCCGGTAGAGTAGTGGTCATCGCACCAGACCGGTATTCTGGAGGTCGTGGGTGCGGATCCCACCGGGCGGGCATTTTTTCTCCACTTTCTTTCTTTCTTTCCAAATTCTTTATCTGTTTGGATGACCTATCACAGGGGAGGCCCTTTGCTTTCCGAGGTTTTCTTGACTGCCAACCCTTATTTCTGTATGTATGTATGTACGTATGTATGTATGTACGTACGTATGCATGCATGAATGCATGTATGTGTATACATATGCCTGTGTTTGTGTGCATGTGTGTGCGCACGCGGGATACAGACCCGTGCCTCCTTGGTGAGAGCGTCGCACGAGTTATCGGAAAGTTTGAGATTCCGGGTGCCTACTCGAAATACATATTTTTTGCATTTCATTTTTTTTTATTTTGACGCGCAGAACGAAACGAACAGACTAACGAAGTCCCCGATACCTCCCTTGGCGTTCATAACTGTTACGGCGGCTCCACGCACACGCACGCTCACCCACACTTACTGAAGCTGTCCCAGAGCCCACACACCGCAACGTCGCTCACCATTCCATCACGTTTCCACCTTCGAGGCCCTGCTCAACATCAAGTGGGTTAGAGCTTCATCTCAACAACATGGAGAGGGGACCTTGAGATGTGTTGCTCTCTCTCTCTCTCTCTCTCTCTCTCTCTCTCTCTCTCTCTCTCTCTCTCTCTCTCTCTCTCTCTCTCTCTTCTCTCTCTCAGTTTTCAGTTCTTTTCAGTTCAAGTTTCAGTTTATTGTCATATTGAAAATACAGTGTGTAAAAAGACACATACAGGTTATGACATATAAGTTGTGCTTACTTTCAGCGCCCAAGTAATACGGTTCCTCTCAGCGAGGTTACATCATTACCTACTGGCGCCTTGAAACGCCTGATAAGACGCAATTCTGACACGAGATGCGCATCTCGTGCCACTGACCGTACATGGGCTAAACAGGCCATGGTATTAAGGACCGGTTTGCTTTCATATTTTTATCCTTCCCAATACACACAAAAAAAAAAACATGCGCGGGCAAATTATTTTTCTGGGGGTGGGGGCCTGTTCCTTTATTTTCTATGTGCAGGTCTTGGTTTTCATTTTCTTTCAAAGGTAATCTTCCTATGCCTCACTGATGGCGAACGTCCCGTCACGGAAAGCACTGCAGGAGAGCCCACTTTACACAATGGATTCAACACGAAGCTTTTTCTTTTTCTTTAATGCATGGAAATTTTAGAAAAAAAAAACTCAGTTCCTTCTGACGGCGACCGTCCACTATCTAAAACTCTAAGAACCCCTACAACCTCAACCACCGCGAACGAATCCCTCACGTTAAGAAAGCTGAGTGTTTCAACCATCGTCACCGAAGAGGCGTTTGATCTTTTATTTCTTCGTGCGGTACTTTTTGAAGATCACGTCCAAACTGTTCTATTGGTAACTATTTTATGCGAAAGCACTAAATGACCTTTTGAGCGGTAAGGCCGGTGTCCAGCGTCTAGTACAGTTTTTTTCCGGTGCAGGGTACCCATAGAAGTGCATTTTTATGCTTGTATGTCATCCCGTTATTTCTCTCTCTGTTGTATCGCCCACACCTGCTCAAAGTCTGGCATCCAAGCTAGCAGTAACCTGTAAATAATAAATAATTAAATAAATAAATAAATAAATAAATAAATAAATAAATAAATAGTAGCCAAACCGCTCCTACCCTCTTATTGTGTCCAGTGAGTAACCCAGACCCGCAGAAGCGTGTTGGCCAACGCTAGCGAAAGCATTAAATGTCCAATTGAAGGGAAAAGACGATGGACAGCGTCTGTAGCAGCAAAGCGGCTCCAAAACCTCCTATTGGATAACCTCGGCAGTAGTGTAAAGCGACCGTCCACGCAAGTACGCCTCAGATACCCCGCAGCGGAAAATTCGAAGTAGCTCACACGGCCGGGTTCAAGTGGACACTATGGTTTTCGCCCTCACAACTCATAAGACGATGCCTGGTGTCGTCGAATTTTTTTTCGCTTTTGTTCGAAGTAGACGTAGTTAACTCCTAACTTCTCCGTATTTATAAGACTTGCTGCAACATTCCTTAATCCACATACTGCCATGGTTATCAGTTACACTCGGCAGCGTTTATTGCCTGCGGGGGGGTTCGCGGATGCGCACAGAAGAGGAACGCGGCATTGTAACCACCGTGCTTGTTTATTCAATACAGCATTGGAAGCTTTTCTGCGCCTATTTTCCTGTCACGTATTTCTCGATTACAATGTTTCCCACATTACAAAAGCAGGGCAACCATTATGTCCACGTTCCCTCGTGATCGAGAACACGCTGCTGTTTGATGCAGAATCAACGCGCCGGCGAAGCATAGAGTGTCCTTCCGTGTCATCAAACCCACAAAGACACATTTGCGTCTGCTTTCTGTGTCGATTGCACAGCACCTCAAGTGCTAGGGCACACTGCCGACGAGATTGAGATAGGCCAGGCCAGTGACGGGGCAGTGCTGCGGACCAGCCCATACAACACCCTGTTGGGCCCTCTCCCATCTCTCGTGCTCTCAAGAATCGAATGAGAGAGTCCTCTCATGCGGAACGGGCGTATGGTGACACTCCCGCCCTGCAACGCTGTCGACGACAAGGGCCGTTCCTTCTGACCTCACGGTACAAGCACGCGCCATAAGGTTCGCTGTCGCAACCCCCCCCCCCCGCACATCACTCGACTCGGGCGATCTAGTTGTGGTTCTGAGAGTGACCTCCAAGCACACAGCTCAGTGCGCCGTGAGGGAGAGAGCGAGGGCGTATTATGAAAAGAGAGCCTTGTGGATTGAGCCCTGTTCCGCATCAAAATGCAGCTGCTCTTCGTACTTTCCTTTCTTCCCGCCTTTCCCCCTCGCAGGAGGAGGATATCGCGGTCATATCGCCGCCGCAGCGACGCAGAACGGCCTCCACGGTTCCACGGGTACAATGACTTCTTTCAGCGCGGACCACGACGGCGATGTCTGCCGAGAGCGGTTCCCCTCGAGCGAGCAAGATCGCCGCTGCCTCCTCCTGGCTCACCGGCGGTGAAAGTGCCTCTGCTCATGGCAAACTGCCGCCATCTCTCTATGCCTACCTTTCTACTTTCAAAATGAGAACGGCGACAGTGGTTACTCTTATTTTTAGAGCACCGCCCCACGGAAGAGGGCCGCAGGACCGTTGTAATGACCACATGTCCCACGAAATTCTCGCTCCCAAACGGCGGCTATGCCTCCTCCGGCACCTTCTGGCCACAGCGATAGTCGGCACTCTCACCCCGGAAGGAAACGAGTCCATATAAAGGCGACCTCCGCGGCAATTCGCTTTTAATTCGGGTCGGCTTTGTGCTCGCGGGCGATTGTCCATTCCGGTCTGCGCCTCGTCAAAGCGGAAGAAGTCCACCCACCAGGCACATCTCTATTGTGGTCTTGCACATGCGTTGTTTGAGCGTACGAGTATGCTTCCGCAAGCCGTGACGCCTCCTGGAAGCAGCGCGTGAAAGGTGTTCCTCGACAACCACTTTAGTTTACTGAGCTCATTTTAATTTACAGAACTTTAGTTTTCAATTTTTGGTCATAAACACCTTAAGAAGCGGTGGTTCTCTACAACCATTTAGTTTACTGAGCTAATTTTAGTTTCCAGACCTTTCATTTGCAATTTCTTGCCATAAATACCTTCAGAAGCGGTGGTCTTCGAATTTTAGTTTACAGACCTCTCATTTGCAATTTTTTGCCACAAAGACCTTAAGAAGCGGTGGTTCTCGACAACCATTTTAGTTTGCTGAGCTAATTTTAGTTTCCAGACCTTTCATTCGCAATTTTTCGCCATAAAGACCTTCAGAAGCGGTGGTCCTCGACAAACATTGTAGTTTACTGAGCTAATTTTAGTTTCCAGACCTTTAGTTTCCAATTTTTTGCCATAAAGGCCTTCAGAAGCGTAAGATCACCATGATCACCGCAGAACATCTATCTGGCCTGAAAGCTATCCATTGCACGATGAGCAATGACGTAAGAAGTTGACAGACAACCGTTTACGCGCTGACGCAGTGCTTTTATATACCTGCTCTGGTGTGCGTTTTGCGATAAACGAAAGGCAAAACAATGGACAAAAATGTTTTGGCCCTTGGCCTTTTTTAACAGGCCAGTTTATTGAACGTAATAATTTCGACCTAACTACGGCATAACCAAAGTTTCAAGCGCAAGTCCTGCTCTGTGGAATTCCTGTTCCCCATAAAATAGGCATATCGAAAACAAGTTTGGGAAGCTGCTGCTGTCAATGGTAAAACTGCGGTTAATATTGGCGACCTCCTGCCGAGAGGCAGTATGTTTGAACTCCCTCCTGTATAAATCATCATCATCAGTCCACTTGTGAATTTTAGGAAATATAAAACCATAAAATGAACATTCGTGCAATGAGCCTAATCAATCAGTCGTTTCAGAAAAAAAAAACTTTTTTTAAAGAGGCTCATTTATTGTTGCCACACCCTGCATGACATCTCTAAGAGAGCTTGGACGTATTGAGGGCGAAGCAAACAGCGGACAGTCAATATATGCTGACCACACACCAACCATAGCGTAAACGAGATAAATGAAAGGCCAATGTTAGATCCGTTGCTGCTTCACACGATAAAGCCCAGATACGAATTACTCGACTGGAGCTTGACCAAAATTCTTAATGCTCTACTAAGAAAGATAGGGCGGTAGGAGCTGCTGGCACTTTTCTCGGCGTTAATCGGTGTAAATGCCATCAAGCATATCTCATTGTTAGAAAAACCACTCAGAGATGGCATCCCGCTGTGAGCATAGAAGTTTTTGCGACCAAGTCATTAATAACTTCTGTAAGCTTTCACATCCCGACCATTTTTGGGCTACAGCCGTCAATACGATATAGGAGGAGGAGGAATGCCTTTAATGATGAAGAAAAGTCAGCCTGGCAGCGAGCTGCACATGAACATGAGATGCACGAAAGTGAAAGGAAACGAAGACACAAAAACTCATACAGACACTACAAAAGCAAATAAGCACGCAAACTGACAAACGCAGGATCACGCACACAGCGCACAAACAGAAGTGAAGTTAAGGCAAACATTCACAGAGTTTCGTTCAGGCCGGAGTCACGGATAAATGACACCAAGGCCCGTGTACTCCGTGTTGCCGCGGCAGTTGAGTGCCATGGACCAATGACGTCGCAAAGCTTCAATGGTGCATCAGCACGCAGTCCCAAAGTTTTCTTCAAGGTTATCCGCGGTGTGTCATAACTGGGACACACACGCAGTACTGTTCTATGTCCTCCGAACACTGCATACTTGACAGTGAGGGGTGGCAACTCGGCGCGTCTTGTGCACGTGGTGCGCTGGTAAAAGCGACGTGGAGGGCCCGAATGCGTGAACGACTGCTTCGTCGCGCTTTTCCAGGCCACACGGCCTTCGAAAAGTGCAGGCGGGATCAATTCTTATATCATCATCTCATCATCATCCATCACAGCAACAGCCTATCTACGCCACTGCAGGGCAAAGGCCTCTCCATTATTCTCCAATTACCTCGGTCCTGTGCCAACTGTGACCAATTTATCCCCGCAAAACTTCTTGATCTCATCTGCCCATCTAGCTTTCTGCCGCCCCCGGCAACGCTTGCCTTCTCTAGGGATCCAGTCTGTTACCCTTAATGACCAGCGGTTATCTTGCCTTCGCATACATGCCCTGCCCACGTCCATTTCTTCTTCTTAATTTCTACTAATATGTCTTTAACACCAGTTTGCTCCCTGACCCACTCCGCTCTCTTCTTGTCCCTTAATGTTACACCTATCATTTTCCGTTCCATTGCCGCTGAGTCGTTCTCATTTAAGTTGAACCCTCTTAGTGAGCCTCCGAAGTTTCTGCCCCGTAGGTGAGTACCGGTAAGATGCAGCTGTCATACACTTTCGTCTTCAGCGACAATGGTAGGCTGCTATTCATTATCTGAGAATGTCTGCCATAGCACCCCACCCCATTCTGATCCTTCTAATTATCTCTGCCTCATGGTTGGGATCTGGGGTCACAACTTGGCCTAAGTAGATATATTCGCTTACCACTTCCACTGCCTCGCCACCTATCTCAAACTGCTGTGCTGTCCCGAGGTTATTGATCATTACTTAGTATTGATCATTACTTTAGTATTGATCATTGATCATTATTTTAGTATTGATCATTACATTACAATTCTGTATAATGGCTGATAATTTTTTGTTCCGTCCGTCCATATGGAGAGTTGTGACTGCCGCGTCGCGGAGTACGCAAGTGTCGTGGCGTCACGTCGAGAGAAAGGAATCGGGATGATGACTCTAGATTGGGTGTGGGCCGCGCAAGCTGTTTCGTCGGCCACCCACATCCCATTCACCCCACAATGTTCCAGGTAGCCACTGTAACACTACCTCGTGAAAGCATGCTGCAGCCTGTGTATGCAGGGTGTGTATTTCGTGGGCCAGTTGTTCGCGCGGTAATGATGCTAGTTGCTGAAGCGCCGCCCGTGAATCTGTGAAAATCACCCACACAGTAGCTTCTTGCCCAAGAATGCACTGCAAAGCGGAGCGCAAGGCAGCAAGTTCTGAGGTCGCAGACGTTGTTTTGTGGCTTAACCTGGCCGCAATTGTGGTCCGCGTCGATCGAACCCAGATTCAGACAGCAGATGATGTGGCCGTCACCGATCCATCAGTGTAGATATGCTTGTGGTTAGGGTAGCAATTCTACATGTGCTCCATAGTGAAGTACTTTAGCGCTGGAATTGGCAACCTTGATTTACTGCTGATGCCCGGTACTATGGTGACGATTCGCCAGGGGGAGTACATCCAGGGCTGGAGATGAAGCAGCGCAGGGCACTTCTGACACAAGGGTGGTAGAGTGTCTTGTACCTCTAAGGCAGAGCTAGAGCTCAGCGGATGTCCATGGACCCTAGTCGCCAGCCGCAGATGTAGGCGAAGCTGCTCCTCTTTCACCAGTACACTGGGTAAGAAGCGCCTAGACTGTCGTATGGTCCCCAGCTTTGGGAGACCCAGATAAAACCGCAGAGCTCGGGCCTGCATACTTTCTGACAGCCTTGTATTGGTCTTGGAAAGAGGGCCGAGTACTGGAAGGCTGTATCGGAGCAGTCCTTCGCAGAGTGCTGTGTAGAGACGTACGAGGGGCCCAACAGAACAGCCTCCTGAGCCGCTGGTCAGCACGCGTAACACCTGAGCAAAGGAGCCCAGTTTCTCCTTCAGGAGACGAACGTGAGGGGACCACGTCATCGACCTGTCAAGTGTTACGCCCAGGAATCGGTGTGAGTCCAGGAAGGGTATGGGGACCCCTGCCGCTGAAAGATGATAGCGGGAGACATCACGCCTGGTGAAGGCTATTGCCGCACATTTCCTAGCCGAGATTTCGAGGCCACGTCTTGTCAAAAAGTCCGCTATAGAATTGATGGCTTTTTGAAGGCGAGCTCGTAAAACTTGCCTGTTGCGGCCAGAGCTCCAGATGCAGATATCGTCAGCATAGAGCGATATTTCAACAGTGCGTGGCACGCACTTCTCAATTCCAATGAGGCGGATATTAAATAATGTTTTTTTTAATGTTTAATACGATATAATGTTTTTCCTTCGTGCTCATCGCCTTTCGTGTCTACTAATCCATTCCAAAGCTGTTTATCTCGCTAGGGCGCATACTGCCGTCCACCATTCTTAATTTTCTCTTCAAACATCTACGGACAGGAATGATCTGCCTTCTGACGTCGTGCACCACTCCTGCATCACCCATTTCAAAGACGCCATCGCATGCACAATCATCCTTCAGCGACTTGTTTACCCCCTCTAGTAACGCCCTTAGCTGGCCCTTATATGTATAATGAATAAACAAACAAAGAAATAAACAATTTAATTATTAATTAATTAATTAATTCAATGTTTTCACGACTTAGCATGTGAGTTCAAGCGTATGCGTTCCCGCTTGAGGCCGTGTCAGTGCGCCGGAGGCTCGTAGCGGTTGTCTATATCGTTCGCAGGGGTAAAGATGGGCTTGGAATAAATAATTCACGACGGAACACTATAAGGCAAAGCGACGGTCTCCAAAGGTTGCAATAGGTTGCCATGGCCGACGGCACAGCTGACGCCATGCTTACATTATTTCGAAACTGAACGACCGTCAACTCACATTGAATTTGGGTCCTATTGATATATATACGTATATAATATTGCCGCGAACCATGCATTAAATTTGTTTATTTGTTTTTGCTTTTACAGCCCGGCGCAGCCGGGCTGTGTTATCTGTTTCCAGAGTGAAGCGCATGTTCCATTCTTTCTTTATGCCGTACGGATTATCTCATTTGATTGGAACAATGTTTCACCGTAACGCCACTATCATACAATAGTCTTCGTTTTAACTACAGGGTTCTCGATGTAATTCGACGGTTCGAGAAACACTCGCGCCGAAAGACAAATGCCTGCCGAGCAGACGCCGCCGCATTCCATTCTCACTCGCCTGCGCACGCCACTTTGACTGCTGCTTCACCGCCTGCGTATTCTTTGAGTTGTTAGGGGAGCACAAGTTCGCTCCAATAAATTTGTTTTTTACTTCAAGACAAATATGTCGTCTTGGCTTCGTGACAACTTTATATGGGGCGAGCTTCATTCGGCAAGAACTCTGAGATCCTGAGAAGTAAGCTTCTTCTGTCAGAAAAAAACTGGAAAGCAACCAATGCGTTCTTCCAATGTGAGACCCCAGTGAGGCCCCAAGTAGTGAGACCCCAATTTCCTTCTCCGTAGGTCATTACCTACGGAGCAGGAACTTGGGGTCTCACTGAGCACCTCGACAGCATGGATCGACCCGACGGGTCATAGAAAGATGAATGCGAAGGGTCACACTTAGGGATAAGTAAACAGAAGCGTCAATCAGTCAAACAACTTTAATGTAAGACGTTCTAGTTCAGATTAGGAGAAAGTGGTGGGAACGGGCGGGACACGTCATGCGTAGGGGGACCACAGGTGGAGCACCCGTTCCACGGAGTGGCTGCCAATAGACTTAAACGCAATAGAGGGAGGCTTAGAACTCGATGGAGTGATGATGACGATGAAAACTTTGTTTGATGGATACGAAAGTTCTGGGAGAAAGGATGGACTCGGCTAGCTCACGACAGGCGTGGGTTGGCAAATATTTGGGAAAGGCATTCGTCCTGAAGTGGACACGAACAGGCTGGCGATGGTTACGAATGCATTTTCGCATTTCACCAGAGTCTGCTGCTCACCCTGGTAGCCATCGGATCCACAGCCTTTTTTGGAGCAAATATGTTTTGATACGTTATGCACTCTCATGGCAGAAGAAACGCATATACTGGCGTATGCAGATGACACAGTTAGTGTCATCCATGCCGCAAGCGCCGGAAGCACGAGGCCTTCACTCTCGAAGTGCCCGCCAAGATTACTGCTATGGCTAGAACGGCGAAACTAAAGCTAAACCCATCGAAATGTTCCTGCCTCTTGTCTCAAAGTGACCGAGGTGCGATGCTAAAGCCAAAACTCAAGCTCTACAGAGTAACCTTGAAGCAAGTCACTGAAATGAAACTCCTTGGAGAGAGAGAGAGAGAGAGAGAGAGAGAGAGAGAGAGAGAGAGAGAGAGAGAGAGAGAGAGAGAGAGAGAGAGAGAGAGAGAACGCAGTTTAATGGTGCTGACGAGGTCTGTCCAGCAGATAGCCTAACATGCTACGTCAGGTGAATAATGACACAAATGAAAAAAAAAAAACGACATGACGTCTGTAGACAGAGTTCAGTAGTTCGAGGTAAAAATAAAAGAAGTGTTAAAACACACTAGAGAAATGTTCTAACGCACTGGAGAAATGTTCGCTTTCAATTTTAGCAGAGTTCAGGCAACCGCGGAGCGGCTACAGGTGGTCATGAGATCACTAGGTCAGGTTAAAAATAAAAGAAGTGGTAGCAGAAAAATATAGCTGAATATAACTGAAACTCCTTGGAGTGATCATTGACAACCATCTGACCTTCGTCGCCCACACCAATCATTTAAAATCAAAACTCGAGAAAATTGCGGTTTCGCTAAAAATATTTGCACGCAAGCATACTTTATCAACCGTTTTCACCTGCATCAACTGCATCATCCCGTTTTCCTCCCCGAAATTTCCTTTACCGCACCCGCTTGGTGGCACACAAATCAGCCCCATGCTCTAAAAGCTCTAGTTCCCTCATAACTTCGACCTTCACTGTTCGCAATCACCGGGGCGCACACTACGGCGCGAACAGCAGCACTTTAGGTCATCGCAAACGCTCGCTCCCCTTGCAAAATTCGCCTCGAAACCACTGTACGCATCTTTTTACTGTTCCATCGCCGGCGACCCCTCACGTTTCACTTGGCCTCATTCAAACCTACCGACGTAGACTTCCTTAGTCGATTTTGCCTATTATCCTGCGCGACGCCTTCGTGTTCGAAGTGAGCGCCTCACCAGCACGGAGGCGAACCAGCGGTGCTCTCCGTGCCTTCAAAGACGGCTCCCACACATCTACTGTGGTTGGAGCAGCTTTTGTCATTCTGAACGTACCGGACCGCGTACACGCCGCGCTACGTTTCCGTCTAGTTTCTCCCACCATATCTTTTGAGGTAACATCCCTGCAGAAACTGATGCAGTTCTGCGGACAAACAGGCTCCCTGATCACGTAATCTGGGAATGCAGTCACAACCCAGACTTGCCACCCCCTTTTTCTATCCCCAACCTCGAGCAGTGGGAGACTGCGCTGTCCAGCGAGCACCTCGCCGACCAGGTCATGCTGACGGAGAGGGCGGAACGTGCGAAGACAGCGCTTGGACTTCTGGACTGAGAAGCCACTCCTACGCATATAATAAGTAATAAAAGTGCTCTCTCATCTCTCTCTCTCTCTCTCTCTCTCTCTCTCTCTACCTGTCAATATATATTCTGACAGTCTTTCGGTTCTACTTGCACTCAACAATCCTTTCAATCAGTGCGCCACCATTCACCAACTGAAACAGGACATTCGCTTGCTCTCGAGCTCACTCCCCGTGTCCTTGTACAAAGTGCCGGCGAATTCAGGTCTATGGGGGAACAAGGACGCAGACACCGTTGCGCGAAGCGCTGCTGCGAAAGGAGAGGATGTGTGCGGAAAAATATTAAAAACATGGTGCGCTCGTAGCTACTGAGCGTTGGTCGCCTACAGCAGGAGACGTGGTCGACTAACAACTGTGACACAGAAATATTCCGCTGGACACCGAGTGCCCCAATCCGCCTGCTTCTTTCCCACCCTTTAAGAAACTCACCTACGTTATAACTGTACACGACGATTCCCTCACTATGTCCACCGTCTCGAACTTCCCTCGGGCTGCCCTGTGCTTCTGTGGTGCGGCCGCCACTTCCGCCTCTTATTATTTTGACGCACTGCTCGAACACTTCTTCGTACACTCAGTGACTGCATCGCAATTGGTGGCCACCACTTGAACCGCCCAACCTTCGGCATCTGCTGGATGACTCTCAAGCTGTCCCACGCCCGAGGTGTGATGCCTGTCGCGTGGCCTTTTATCTGTACCTTGCCAGTGCCACTTGCAAGTACTCTGCAAGTGATAAGGGCAAGCCCCTGCATATCTGCGACCACTGCGACCAGTAATTTGCGCGGTTGCCCACTATGCATGCGCGTTTTGTTTGTTTCTATTTTGTTTTATTTTTGTCAAGTCATATTTTGCGTGCGCCAGACAGGAAACGCATGTTCTCATGGTGACCCATTGTTTGTGCCTATTCATGTCCTTTCTCAAGCGTGGTTTCTGTGTTGTTGTTTTTTTTTTAGTGTTCGACTTTCTAGTGGTGGCTACAGTTTTTAACGCCAGATCTAGGTACGTCTTTATTTATTAACTTTAAGGTGCATGGGCCGCGCCTCTTTCTATTGCGTAAATAGTGTACGCAGTGTATATCATGTGTGCGGAGCTTCTACAGAGACTTGCCGTTTAGGTACTTTTTTTTTTTCAGGCTAGAACTGCTACTTCTGGGTGAACACTTGCGGCACACTCCTATTTTTGAAGCGTATTTTGTATACTCTTCGCTCGTTATCTGCTTCCTCGACGTTTTCTTTTTTTTTTTTCATTGTAACCAGACTTTTCGTACTGCACTCAGCAAATAAGGACATTTTCTTGTTTTTTTCTTTCTATCCGTCTTTCTATCCGTCATATCCGTCATTTTAGGCTCTTTTCCCAGGCACAACGCGCCTGTGGCCCGAACTTGGGGATAGTAGAATTTTTTTTTTTACCCCGCAAGTTAGCTTTTCTTTAAAACAATTGATTTTTAAACACGTTCCTTTATTTTACGTGGACTTTGAACCGGTAATAGCTTTGCTGGAGCAAGTAAAAACGCCCGTGTGTTCGAGATTTTGGCGTACGTTAAAGATCCCCAGGTGGTCAAAATTAATCCGGAGCCCTCCACTACGGCGCGCCTCATCGCCTGTGTAGCGTCGGCGCGTTAAAACTCATTGTCAACTCATAATCCACACTTTATTATTGTTCTTTTTTATGGGGGAGTGGGAAACACGGAATTTTTAAAGGGACTTAAAGACCTTCCATAGCCCCCCTATGCACGTAGTGTGGACGCGCGTTCGTGCCAGCGTTCGCCCCTTCTTCGCAGGTTAATCATGCAGAAAATGGTCGCAGTCGCCCTTAATGGCATTTTAAAAACGCACTACGGGAGCAGCCGGCGCCCTTTCAGCCTGGTAGTTCTATTTACGGCGCGAAACTTCCAACGCGGGTTGGCCCCGAGGTTAGCCCGCATGCTTGCCGCTCTAAACGCCGCTGGAAAAGAACAGCTCGCTGGTGAACACTAGTCTTTGACCCGCAATTACTGGAAGCCAAAAGAGCTTAGGGCTCTGAGGCGACGAGTTGGGTAACTGGGAAGACGTTTTTTCTGGCGCACTGTGGCTAGAAGCCTTTCAAGTGTCCATGTTGATCTGTGTCACGTTTAAATCTCCCACAGTGACTTACTTATTCGGTGCGTTTCATTGATCGATTGGGTTTAACGCGCCGACGCAACACAGGCGATATGGCGCGCTGTAATAGAGGGCTCCGCATTAATTTCGACATGGGGATCTTTAACCTGCGCCGAAATCTCGTGCACACGGGCGTTTTTGCTTTTCGCCTCCATCAGAAAACCGCCCGCCGCGGCTGGGAATCGAACCCGCGTCATCATGCTCAGCAGCGCAACGCCTTAGCAACTGAGCCGCCACCGCGGCGGGTTCGATGCGTTTCAAGGCAGTGTTAAACAACCAATCACTTTCTCTATGCAAGCCCATGCTAATGTCGCTGGATCAAAGCTTTCTCTTCGATGACACGGTTGCCTTGCCTGTGGGAACCTGCGCGGTAATGTTGTCGGCCTAATTGGTCATTTCTCCCACACCTGTACTATCCCGAGCTAAACAATGCCACCTCTTCTTTGAAGCGAAAGGTGGGAGTCCACGGCCATGGTTCCGAATGGGAGACACCGAAATGCACGGGGGTCGTTCACTTTCGACGGTCCGGTGATTCGAGTGGCACAAAGGTGCATGGTAGACGGTTCGTAAAAAAAAAAAAAAAAAACCACCTTGCAGCCGTTATTGCGAAGCTTGGAAGGTTGTTATGTTTTCCCTGAACCACCTGTGACTGTCAAACACGGTGACCAGTGGGCCACTGCATCGGCCTCGGTATATATTGACAGCCCGCTACCGGTTCAGCTCAAAACCAAATGCAGTGGTCGAGTGCGACATCAGCTCAGCAGCACTGCGCCTTGTCTACTGAGCCACCACAGCTGGTCGACAAAGCGATTTCAATATTTCCGATTGGCTAAAATTAAGAATATACTGACAACAACGACAAATATATCGGTACCTATATAAAAAAAAAATTGGCCGCGTACCTGCTACTGTCGTGGCAAATGTCGACAAAAGACGACAGTCTTTCGTCGACATTCGCGAAGTAAATCCCTCTCTTCGCTTTCCCGCTCAGCTCTCATGCTGTTCCTCTTCCGTCGTGCTCCTCCCAAAGCAAACACGAAAAAGGTTTGCTCAAGTCAATTCAAATTTACCGCGTTCCACTGCACCAGTCCGGGTGCCTCGATGCCAGCGCTGCCAGCGCCTCGATGCTAGCGCGGAGACGCGCGTGAATCGAGGCGCCTTACTTCCACGTTTATAGAACCACGTTGCCCTACTTCATGTGCGTTCCAAGCAGAACGCGCAATCTATCCAGTGGAACCTTTCGTAACAGTTCCCGCTTGATTTCTTAAAATGCCGCCAGAAGCTATAGAGGCGCGGGCCACAACAAGTGACAGTGTATATAGCATTTCATTTCGCAAAAATCAAGCATCCATAAATGTTTTATAAAGGAACACTGTAAATATCACTTATTTGTTTATTTTCTGCCTTGTATTTGCGTAATGTCTTGTTCTTTTTCAACAATATTGACAAGTATGAACATTGACACCGGACTTAGACGTTTAGATTTGACTGTGAGAATATCAGACTATTGCGTAAATTATGCTTCACTTTGGCCGGGTGGCTGAATCGAGTCACAGTTTTTGTATCCTTGTTTCCCCCGCATGCTAATCTTTTGGTTGTAAGCAACTCTAAATTGTTTGTATGTTAATCTTTTGTCTACAATCAACTTGAAGCTGTTTATGTGTTTCTGTAAGTGTCTGTAACTGGCAGCCTTCGGGCTCTATTAGTTTTGTAGCAACAGGCGCTGCACTTGTTTAATTGTTTCTGGTTGTTACGTTGTATCATTGATACCGGGATTTTTTTATAATAAATTTATCCTTTCAAGGCATACAGGCAGACCAACATTTCTGCGTTTCAGTAGCCCAAGAAAGACTAACGTCTTTTGAAAAGTTTGCTGTGGTTGAACGCGGTTAAACCAAGTGTGTCGAGCGATAGCTCGGTTTTCGCGCCGAGTGCGCACAGCGAACACGCATACAATTGTCCGGCAAGACAAAACGCAGACGCCGGGTCGGAGCTCTAGGCGCGAACGCGCAGCGGACTTGGATGCAGCCAGCGCCTCCTTGTATCACCTTCTGATGGCACACACCCTTACTCTTTCCCCCTATCCCGCTCTCCACACCCCTGCCCTTGAAACGAACGAGCGATTAGACGCTTTCACTCCGCAACCACACGAGGCGCTAGCTTGACCTTGGCTGAGCTTGAAGGTCAGACAGACGCTACGAGGGCCGTTTCCTGGCTCTGTAAGTGGAGAAATAGAGCTTTTACGCCAAAATAAAAAAAAAAGTATTGGCCTTCAGTTATTAGTGGTTACGGTGATGTGTATTGGAGCGAATTATTCAGGTGGTTTAATGCGACATAATAGAACACAGCATAGAGAGAGAGAGAAAACTTTATTAAACTGAACTTGTCTTTAGCGTGAGAAGTTGGTGGTCGTTGTTATCAGCCCAACGACGACAGAGGCAGCCCTTGCGATCAGGGAGGTCTGTACCTCCCCGTCGTGGGATGCCAGTGCTTCTCTCCACTGCTCAGCTGTGGTGATTCGGGGATAGGGGGTTTTGGGGGGCAGGCCACAGAATGTGGGGTAGGGTGGCTGGGGCTGTGCAGAGGGTGCAGTTCGGGGATGGGACTTGTTGTTGGGTTGAGATTAGATGCAGGCGGGTGGGTGTGGGTATGTGTTTGTATGTATGAGCCTCCTGTCTTGCTCTTGGGCTCTTGTGAGTTCCGGGTGCGGGGGTGCTAGCTTTCGGCGGCAGAGGCGGTAATGTCCCGTAATATCGGTATAGTTAAAGGGACACAGAAGTGATATGTAAATATTGCGGGATTACTAGCGCAAATTGTAGTCGGAGTCCCCAGGCCTTGTTTCGATCACTCTGGGCGCGTTTTATTTAGTTAGAAAAACTAATTCGAAAATGCTGTCCTCCTCTCTTTACGCTCGCCCATTTTTCTGTGGCGCTTTCGTGTGACGTCGGGAGGAGCCGAGCTCGCAATTGGCTGCGCTACTGCACGGCTCCCCGCCTTCAGACAGAGCCAGTCGGCCCAGCGTTTCGTCCGCCGGCCGCCGACGGGTCGTCGCAATTCGTTCGCTCATGTTGAAACGAAGCCAGGGACTCGTTTGTGAATGAAGAATGTGCCTTTATTTACTTGGTTAGTTTGTACACTGTATCTAGCTCCAAGTCAAGGTCGCTTCACACAGCGCTGCACAAGCGCACATGCGACCGCTTCTCACGTGACTGGTACGCCAGTAGGAAAATATAAGGCCTCTTGAAGGCGGGAGAAGAGTCACAGCGAAGTCAATATAGGTACTAAGGAATAAAATCAACTGAATATTTTTACCGTACAGCGTAAAACTACCGTGCAGGAAGCACTTTTTTGCGCTGGGCGAACAGCAAGCGGGCCAGCAGCAAGACTACGCATCTTCGAACGCTTTTCCGTCTAAGAAATGCAATTGCTAGACGTGAGATATTGTGGAAACTTGGGGGATGCTTACTGCACGAGCGCAAAACAACAAAAAAAAAAAAGCCGCCCGCATCTTCCCACGGGGGGAACTCGAGTAAATGCGTCGCATCTACTCGAGTCAAGCAAAGCGTCACGTCAAGCGAAAGCCAAGATCGGAGCGCCTTGACTGAATTCCGAACGCGCGCTCCGCCGCTTATTACGTTGAGGGGACTGCGTAAGGCCGGTCCCATCGACGACGTTGGCGTACTTGTAAAGCGGCGTGGACTCGGTTTTTGGGCCAAGCGCGGATGTTGTTCGCCGGAGCAGGACGTTGAACGGTTAATGCGCCGCTAGAAGGAGAGGAACCGCGGAAGAGAGAGTACCACATGCGCCGGCCCCAGCGCTTTGCGCATGCGCGCTATGACGCAAGAAAATCCAAAACCACTTTAAGCCGACAATCCAATCAAATAGTACAAGCCAAGCCAACAACCAATCTAATCCAAGCCAACCATCGATCCAACCAATGCCCCTCGCGAGAGCTGCGATCCAATCCAATGCCCCTCGCGGAGAGTTTTCGCTATCGCCTCGATCGACGCGCATGCGCAGTGAGCGTGCGGACTAGGACGCCAACGGGGTGACATCGTGAGTTACTGAAAGCTCTGCATAATAGTCACCTAAGCTGCTTGGAATGCTAAAACTAAATAAAAGTGTAAACTGGTTATACATTATATACCTTATATTTCCTAGGACGGCCGCGGCCGCCCGTGGCCGAGTGGTTTGGAGTGATCGGTATGTCAGAACAAGTGTTTTGCATGTCACAGGTTCGGATCCCCGCGGGTACATGCTTTTTTTTTATGTTAACTTTTTCGTTTTCCGCCGATGTTTTCTATACTGAGTTCACCTGTTTTGGGCCACAACGTTCATTGCTCCACGAACTAGTTCACAGAACGCGCGCAGGCTGGCACTGGCGCGCTAGCGAGTTCTCGTTGGCGTGCTGTTGCCATAAGCACCGACTGCTTGCGGGCAGTGGGCACAGGCCAGAATCAACAGACCCTTGGCCTGGTGCGAACACGCCTTTTACGATACAGGCATGAGTGAGGCAAGCTCCAATTATAGGGAAAAAACGCATGACATTTTAGCGTCTGCGGGGACGCGGAGGGCGTTCATGCACTGCGTAGGCCTCGGCTAGTGAATGCTACGATTCCAAGCCGTCCTGAAAGGCTTATCTTATGCATTTTACAGCCGACAACATGGCAGAAGCGCGGTACGATGATTACTGAGATATTGAGAATGCCCATCCATTAACGCAATTGGTTGTGTTTTACAGAACCGAAACCGAAACTTGTTGGATTGCTAACCTTGGACATCGTCCAATCATGATGCCCTCTCCTCCCAACGTCACACCCTTAGTTGGTGCGGCCGCCGCAAACCGCGCATTGTAGTTTTCTTCTTTCGCGCTTTGTAAAATAATTACCGATTGTCCACCAGATAAACGATGAACAAAGTGTGCTAATTTGAGCCAGTCTACGCAGTGCAAGCAAAAACGGGAGCTTTACAAATTCACTTCAGTGTCCCTTTAAGGAGAATGTCTCTGGATGACCTTGCCCCGTGGGATGGGTCGGGCGTCACTCCAGCTCGGAGGGTAAGATCTCGAGCCTGAGAGTGTGCGGTTTCGTTCCCTTCCTGTCCCGCGTGGGCCGGTGTCCAGAGTATGTCTACTGGGATGAAGGGGGATTCTTCTCAAGAATTTTGAGAACAATAGCGCAAAACGCAGGGACACTGAGTATAACAAGACGTAAGCGCTGCTCACTTTAAGCCGGACTGTTTCGCGGTGTAGTCGTATGAATGCCTTCAACGCTACTACTGCAGACTCTCGATAAACGGAACTTCAAGGGACCGAAAAAATTAGTTCCATTTAACAGGAGTTCCGTTTACTGCGAGAGATGTACTATAGCGCAAATTTATGTGCGTACACACTCTTAATACCATTTCATGGAACTCTAAGCCCTAGAATGTATAGTTTTTCGGAAAGCAAGAAAACTACAAGAGATTTAGACACAACATTCACAAAGTTTATTTATTAACAATTAGTCACTGTGCACTAAAAATGCATCTTTTTTTTTTTTTTTTTTTTTTGCTAGCGTCCTTTTCAACCAGAGTAACTCTGCTTGCAACTGCGTAATCAGGATCAGGATCTTCAGCAGCTGATGCTCATGGCAACGGGTCTGACAAGAAGTTTCATTTTCGGTTCCGTTTACATAATGACGCGGAAACTTCAGTTCAGATTACCGAAAGTTTTTTTTTTTTTTTTTTACGTTATCTGAATACAAAACCAACCAACTTACCGGCTACTGTTCCGTTTAAGCGGCGATTCCGTTAAAGCGATTTCCGTTTCTCGAAATTCTACTGTAGCTTGTCGTGCTCCTGTAAACCGACGATACTGTATATAGCACCGAAATCTGGCGCTTCACGACTAAGCTTTCGCGCTAAATGTTGCAGCCACGCGGCCGAAATTAGGGGGAAATTAATGTGAGCCGTCAGTCGCACACTCCCGCATCGGGTACTCCGATTGCCACTTACAGTGACGAAACCCGTAGATATCTACCTTATATTAAAAGCTACAGAGCATTTTACACTAGCGCTGTAGTGAGCGCGTGGCACTGAAAGGACCGCGTGCGATTGTTTTATGATGCGACTTTGTACACGGACGCTATATGGGGAAACCGAGGCATATACAGCTTCGCTGTAGAAACGCAAAACCAGCACGAGCCTCTTCTGGCTTCACAAGCACGCACGACTTATGGCTCCGCAGTGCGCCAGAGGAACCCGTCAGTCTGCCTGGTTTTCGGCGCTGCCAAGAAGAGAAATAACAAAATTAAAGCCGTTCCACTCTATGTGAAAGCTGTCGGAAGTGCAGAGCAGTGATTCGCCATAATGCGCTGTAGCGCCGTTATCCACTCACTGCTACCATCCATCACGCTCTTGGCCACTCCTCTCTTGATTAATGGAACGGAGGTTTGTCCAATGCAATTCAAATTTCCCGCCTTCGCAGTGCTCGCGCGCCCCCTGCCTGAAACTGTGCCAGTGGGAGTTCTGTTCTTTTTGTGCTTGCTTTTCCTCCCGCACGTGCCGGCGCTGCACTGCCACTTTTTTTTTTTTTTTTCGCTTAGTATCGTAAAAACCAACCCAACGAGCGTTCCTAACTAAATGAACGCGGGCGCTGCCGGTTAATTACATATATTTTGTCCTTAAATGTACCTGCAGTTTTGTTTGCGCTAAGCAACAGGGAGATGTATGACAAGCGCGAGCGGTTCACTAGTTTAGAACAATTATGTTTATTTAGACCGTTTGGTTTTCGAAGCCTCTGCGGGATTCTCTGATGACGGCACGTCGGGCTCTACTTGTTACCACCGCTGTGGCGTGTCCGGTCGATTCTCATGAGTCATTTGGAACACGAGTTGGCAGCTCTAGGAGAAGAAGCCTTCCTTTTGCGTTGGTCTACGCGCTTTATAGTGGTCAGGAGCAACATCCTGAGCGTTTCTCTAGTGCCGTACTGAGTTCAGTATAGTTTACGAACCCTTTCTTTGAACGCTGGTGAACTTTGTGTGACTTGATTTGTGGTAGCTTGTTGCCAACCCAAACATTTTTGTGCAGTGTGTAGAATGGCCATGTTACGTGAAAACTGATTGGATAATTTTCTGTTCTTAGGGCAGCGCTGTAACCCTTTGTCACTGCGCCCTGATATGTGGATAAAATTGTGGTTGATTCCTCTGTCATAGGAATCGGTAAAACACGAATGTGAAATGTGCTGCGAAATCTGCAGCTGAACATGATTTGCGGGTCGGCGGCTGTCTTGTAGGTGTACTTGGCGGGCGACGTCCTGCTTGCGGGTTGCTTCGACAAAGGTGTACTGGCGGCATTTTCGTGGCGGATATGACGTCAGTGAAATCTTGATGTGTCCCGGAATAAAATACTTTCGTGTTAAAATATAAAACCTGAAAAGGAACAACCGCAAGTATAACGTACTCTTTAGTACTAAAGGTTGCTTCCCCGCAAGAAAACCCCGTGTACAGGGGTGCACCCTTTACAGGCCACTTGCTTTGTTGTGCTGGCGTCACTCCGTGACGGATATGACGTCAGTCAAATGTTTGTGTATCCCGATATAAAACACTTTCGGGTTAATAATAAATTCTCTTTACACCCCCCCCCCCCCCTTGGGTCCATTATCTCGCTGCGCCGCCTGATCCCGGCAGTCGCTTGACATCGACCCAACCACATGCAGCGTACTTTCGGCGTTTTCACGCGCCGACGTCGTCCCGCGTCGACGGGCGTCAGCGCGCGTCGCCGAAAATGCATGGCGACGCGAGCTGACACCCGAGCGACGCCGATGTCTACGCTCGCCAGATATCGGCGTCGGCGCAGCGCGAGAGAGCATCGGAAAGCGGGCGGCAGCGTCCGGGTTTCCTGTCCTTCTCGTAGTTTGGGGTCATTCCTTTCAGCAGAAAACAATCAATTTCTTTTAACTTGCGGTAATCGGTTGCCATGAGACAAATTGCAAGCTATTTCTGTTCGCAAGCGCTCATCCATTTGTGGCTTGTTCGGCTTTCGTCGGGGAGATCGCGGATCTGCGATAGCTTTGCGTGAGTTAAATAAGGGAGCTCTGGCTAGTACATCGCTTCCAGTATTAGCATAATGTGGCTTGTCTACAAGATCGGTGCGTGACGAGCAAGCGTTCACAACACCAAAATTGTAGCGGCGCATTCCATTCCATTCGTTGCTACAGTGGCTTGCGCAGGGGAGATGTACGATAGCTTTTCTTGACTCAAATAAGGGAGCTGTGGTTACATCGCTTGTAGCACTACCGTTATTGTCCTCGTATTTAAGATCGGTGCTCAAGAAAACAGCGTTATCACTGCTCAAATGTCTCAAGTACGACCAAAACAAAGCACACCCGAGACTATCGTGGGCAGCCTCGGTTAGTGTACCAAATTCTTTGAGACCACGCCTTACAAAAAAAAAAAAGTCTCCTGGCGTGGTCGAGCGATTGAATGCCGGACTTCTGTTTTGAAAGTCCGTGGTTCGGATCCTGGAAAACCCTCGATGTTTTTTTTTTTTTTTTGCGGTGAGGGTTTGATTAGTTTTTTTTTTTTACGGGGTACAGACAGGGTGCCAGTGTTTGCCTTTTAACCTAAAAATGATGTTCGACGGTAACCTCAGTATCAAGGCAGCACTGAAATTTGTTTTGCTTCCACTTTCAATTCATGAAAGTGCAGTCGGTACATAACATGAAGGTTAAATGAAGTAGCAAGTAAAGCAGTTGTATGAAGTGCGTCTTCACTTATCATCCTATCTTATTTTGTTCAGATTTGACCGTGCTGACCAGAGATACATTTCGCAGCATTTCTATATTTGCCCACCAACATACTTCGCAATGAATAAAGACGCCAAGTATTTTTTTTTTTTTTTTTTGCTAAAGCTAGGGCCTTGATAATTGCAGTTCAAGAATCGACAATACCTGCTCATGAACGACTTCATGAGCAACGCCTGCCGACGCAGCGACTGGCACACGACTTCGCCGGTCTCATGCCGTTACTCGCCCTCTCCTGCAGGTCGGCGCGTTGCCGCCGAACGACGCCGACGCCCACACGACGCGTGATTTCGCGTCCATGTGGTTACGGCTGCGACGGCAAGGCGAGCCCCTAAAGTGCTCTGCATTCAACACTAGCGCGAACCCCTTGTGGTTCCACGAGCGAGCGCGACTCCTGTCTTCATAGTGCGCCAAGGGATGCCGTCAGTCTACCTGGTGTATACTTCGCAGCTGCCGGGTTGACTCACATCGTGTCTGGGAATGGCAAGTATATGTACTCACCACTCCTTGTACTCAGCAACCGCGGTGACTGAGCGGCCGAAGCGCCATGCTCTAGACGAGATCTTGGTTTTCAGTCATGACTGGGGAAACCGTATTTTCGATAAAGGTAAAACCCCACAACATCGGGGCTGAATTGCAGCGATACGTTGCGGTAGCACGGCGACAGCTGCCGTAGCTGGCCACCTATTAGAAAAAGTTCAATATTAAGGGGCCGACAAGTTACATTGTCATTGCGTTGTGGTCACTTTCTATTTAACGTTACTCTGGCCTATGGAGCCTGTGAGTTCCACTACGTTGTGACGTCTCCTGCCGGAAATTTTTTCGGAGACCGTTGCATTGCCATGGTGTTCCGCCGTTGATCCTTTCGGGATTAATGAGACTACCGCGAATCGCTGCTGGCAAATCGTCCAGCCTCCACGGTGTTAAAGGGTACTCACCTGATGCCAATTCTATGGCACTTGCTAATTGATGACCCACGGGATTAAAGGGCATCATGTACCGATACAAGAGGTTTTACAAATTCATAGAAATGTTCCTGACAACCTAGTTTGCCTCAGAAATATATGACTTTGTTACTCAGATAAAAAAATAGACAAGAAACGCATTTTGGTTTACCTAGTTTTCACTAGATGGTGCCAGCTGTACAGCAAGCAAGGATGTTATTTTTTTATCTCAGTCCACAAGTGACATCTCTCTAAAATCAGCAAACTGGGTCGTTGTGAAGACTGATATGTATTTGTAGAGCTGTTCTTGTGTATTAGTGCACGATGGTTTTTAAGTCCGTGGGTCATGAAGCAGTAAGCCCCGTGGTAATGCTAACAGGTGAGTCCCCCTTAAGTGCACCAGCTTCTACAAGCACGCTCGCGTTGTACCATTAACTTTAGTGAATTAATTTGATAGTTCAACCTACCGCAATCCCTTCTTATTTCCCTATTGCGTTCGGCCTTGCAACAAGGGGCACCCACTGGCAAGGCGAGAGGCAAAAGAATTCGGACTGAGTTCGATGAATGCGCGCACGCATTTATTTGGAGGACAAAAATGGTTGAACAGAATTACAAAGGTGAGGACCAAAGGTGAGGAGTCCTCCACTGACTGGACGCCGAAGCGAATGTTATGTACACAGATCACGTATCCTGCTCACTGTCCCAAGCACTTCACGATGCCGCTGGACACACCCGCGCGACACCTGCAGGCATGCACAATGTCCGTCGCATGGAGCAAGCATCACAACTGAAGAACGGCGTCTGGGTTAACTCGCATGTCCGTACACACGTTGGAAGACGGTAGCAGGCGCGTTGAGAGTAGACCGCTTAACGCCGATCACTCCTCCACGTAGAGCTTGTGGCGCCTCCTGGTGGTCCCTCCGGCGTTGGCCTTCATGTCGACCGAGGACGGGATGAGCATGATGGAGCGCACCCACTTGGGTCGCTTGGTGGTCCCCCCTTGCTGGCGTGCCCTTCATGGACAGGTGCAGGACCACGGGCTGCATTCCCCGGTAGGTGCGTCCCCGGTGCTCCACGTTGGCGGGCCACTTTCCCGAGCTCGTGGTGATCCCGCGGCCGGCCTGCAGTGGCGCCGATGCAGGGAACGCCCCGACCGTCTTCCACTTGGACTTCTTGGACAAGGCGCGGTTGCCGTAGGCGGCACTTGACGTGATTCGTTGGCTACGCATCTGTGGAGAATGCTGCCTGGGCCGCTGCTGCGCGACCGGCTGTGGTGCGGCGGCCTGCGGTGCGGCGGCCTCCAGGCGACTGATGAAGTCCAGTGGGTCCTGACCCGCCAGCGCGGCGCTCAGCTTTTCGATGGGGAAGCGTTTGATGGTTAGCCGCGGCGACTTGGAGCCCCTGGCGGTCGTGATGCGGGCCACGCCGATGTTAGGCCTGCCTTTGGGCTGCTTGCGATAAGTGCCCCCTGTTTTAGCCACCTGCCGACACTAGGCGAGCAAAGCCCGCGGCTCTCGGATCAGGGAAGTCGTCTTCGAACTCGGCGTCGTCGGTTTGTAAAGGCGGGAGACCGTCCGTAGATATCCACCGGAACGTCGCCGACGTCTCCTGCATCAAACGCTTCCGTTTCGTCCGCATCGAAGGTCTCGGGGCCCCCTCCGTACCCACCAGTTGGTCGCGATGGTTTTCTGGGAGCGCCGTAGCTCGGGGGAGGCGGTGGTTCTTCGACAGGTGGCGGCGGCGGTAGAACTGGTACTTGAGCGGGGGGAGGCGGCGGCGCCACCCTGGTGACCTGGGGCGCTGTTCCTGGTTCTATGCTGAACTGGGCGCCTTCAGGGCCACCTTGCACGAGCACGTTGCCGTCAATGTCGGTGGTGCCGACAGTTTCAACGACGTCGACGATGTTGCTCACGCCGAATATGCCCGTGGTCATGCCACCGCCGCCGCCCCCGCCGTAGTCGTAATCCATGCCGCCTCCGCCACCAAATCCACCGCCACCTCCGCGACCACCACCGCCTCCTCCTCCTCCTCCGCCACCAAATCCACCGCCTCCTCCGCGACCACCACCGCCTCCTTGCCAACCTCCCCCACCGCCTCCAAACTTCCAACTGTGGACCGAGCAAACCGCCGAGAACAGCACGAGCAGGCAGCGGCCCTGGTACCTCTGAAATAAAAAGACGAAGACATCACAGCACACATTGTTAGCTTCACCGCTGTACCTCACACTGTTCAGCTATAAAACGTTAACCTGAATTGGAAGGACACAAAAGAACCGCTGAGGACAATCGGATGCTTCTTTCGTTAGACACAGTTGTCGTAGCCTTGGAGTAGTTGGCATGCGAAGCCCTTTCGCGAGTATACTCAAGGACGTTCTGTATTTAAGACGAATCCTGTCCACAGGTCCGAATGCAAGGCAGTAGGCCGGCAACTGCGTATCCAAGAGGTCCTCGAGCCATGAGCGAGTCTTTGAGAGTCCAAAGTGTTCCTTAGAGCCGCAAGAAACGTTGTACCTACCGCTCCCATGATCTCAGAGGAGGCTGCTCTGCTTGGAACGGAGGAGCTGAGACGACTGACGACCAGAAAGGTGCCGCTGGGTGCCTTATACTCGGCGACCCAGGAATGCGGACGCCTTGCAACAAGGCACGACCCGGCCATGGCATTGGCAGCGTGTGGGGTGCTGTCGTGACGAGCCGCATTGGACGCGGCCGCAGGAAAACCGCAAGCTGACACGTCGTCCGAGGACAAAAGCAACAGAGTTCTAAAACTGCGCGTCGCTTCGTGATTTTTTTGAGGACGTGAAAGTGCAAATAACGTTCCAGAGGAGAGCTGCGAGGAAGAAAAGAAGAGACGGCCGCCTCCACTTTTGGCACCCAACGCGGCGTGTCTATATTTCCTCGCTTTATTATAAACTGGCCGCCGTCGGCGAGAGCGAGGGTCATCGGAAAAGGGCGCTCTTTGAATTCCTTCCCTCCTCCTTGCGAGCGTCTTGAAAGCGGTTGTTACGCCGCTTGTTCGGCTCTCACCAGCGAGCGGGCAACTTTCGGAATGCACCCCCGGCCCACCCGCTTCGACGTCGGCTGTAGTACGTCCCAGCAGTTCGGTGCAGCTCGCTGAAAGGAGTAGCTCCTGGGCTGTTCCTTTTGGCGGCACGTTAATGACGCCGTGCGAACTTGAATCTCATCGCGTTCCATCAATTGGCAGTCGTTGCCGAGGAAATTCTGTTCAGCGAAGTGTACTTTCTGCAGCTGTGAGATTTCTTTGTGTAAGCTGCTGCGCTAATAGTGGCCCCTGCCGATCAGTGCACGCGGTCATCTATATCGCCATGGACGTCCAAGAAAAGCATGGGATTAGGCTGCGGAGGAAGGCAGTGCAACCTTCGCCTGTGAATGCGCCGTTCGAAGCGGTGCACGGAATTACGCCGCGTCCGTCCGACGAGATCGGCGCGGCAGTCGTGCATCCGAGGTGGTTTCCGAACGGCGCTCGGCGCGAAGCAACCCTCGCCGCCGTCGACAGGAGAACTGGGTGGTCTTCCTGGCTCGGCGCGGCTGCGGCACGTGGTGCCATTATAGTTGGGAGGCGCGTCCTGAGGGGACAGGTACGGCCATCGCTCGTTGTCATCGTTCAGGCGCCCGGTCTCCGTGACTTTAACGTCTCTCTTTGGGAGACGTCGCTGACGGCGGCATGTGCGGAGCGAGAGATCCCGCGGGGCGGGCAGACGAGAACGCCTCTTCAAGGTCGTTGTGCGCCGTTGTGCGCGATGAGCGAAAGCGGAGTTCTTTTCTGGACCACCGTGGCGGCCCGGGACGGGTCACCCAAGCGGCGCTGAAAGTGAGTCAGTCAGGCCTCGTTGGCAACGCTATGGTCGCTTGGGTTCAGTGCATAAGCAGACGTGTGTGTGAACTGTGATTAACTCCCGCGACCGGAACGCGCGGGACATTTGAGTGTCAGAGTTGGACCCCCGCAGGAATCGGGGCACACATTCGCGTGTAAGTGTTGTCGTCGTTTCACCGTGTGAACCACGTTTCTTGCTAATGGTACAGGTGTCTGGAAAAACGGGACCGCTTCAACTTTTGGAACGCCAGGAACTAAGCTGTAACAACGAGAGGGACGTCTTTACGGAGCGGTGCGATTGTCACTATGTTTGGCTAGTTGCAAGTATGTTTAGTGATGTTTCTGCAACAATCTGTACCAGCGCTAGTTGTCTGGATTCTTGGCCGCGTCCGTGTCCATTAGGCATACCTGCCCATCATATTGTGGGCCGTGGGAAGGGACATTTTTCACTAGTCAACGCGTGTTAGCTATGCATACAAATGCAGAAGACTTCAAGTTAAACATAGGCGAAATTTGGAATAGCAGCAGAAATTATTGCAATATTCCTAAACTTTCCTAATTCCTAGAAATGATTCAATATTCCTAATAATGACTCCGACATCCTTTGTCCTCCCTCGTTATTGGAATCGAACAGACGCACTTTTTTACTCAAATGAACCCTGGATCTTTGACGTCGGCTACGGGGGAAGCTACTGAAAGCACTCGAAATGGTTTCGCAGAACACCCGCAAGTGTGAAGTTTTTAAACTACCTTCCACTTAGCGCAATGCATACAACTGGCTGCTATTTTTAAGGGTTCATTTACAGGCTCATTCCCGACCTTTATCGTTGCATTTTTCCAGCATGTTTGATTTCCATCCTCGTTAAACGGCCTACGTTCTCCTATTGTCGTAAATGGTGCTTATTAGTTTGGAACTTGAAGATGTCCATCTTAGTCAGTTTGTACACATATAGATGATGCAAAAAAATGTATTATGATTGTTGACATGCGCACTGGAGGATTTCCGGGTAGGTAGTCGGAAGATTTTTCGCACCATTCGTTTCTGTATATCCCTATTTAGTTACTTTAGTTATTTGTCTTTTCATCTTCCAGTTTCATTTTTCACGCCGTGTTCTTGTTCGTTTATTACAATTTCTCACTTCGCTTACTGTTCTTTCTTTTTATGCGACTCACTTCACACGAATTCGCGAGTTAGCACACCGGAGCCGCACTGAAGCATGTAAACAAGGATTGAAGGGTAACGTTGTTGTTTGCGGTGTTCCGAGAACCTAGTCTCCGAATCAAATATTTTAGTGTGCGGCTTCACCGTATACACGCGAGGTTTTTCGCAACTACACACTTAAAGCAAGGGACTTTTTTTTTGGTACCGTCCATTCCAAAGTCTCAAACCGAACCTTTTCAATAGTACTACCTTTTAGAAATCAGAAGCCTGTAGCAGTATCAAGCACCTTTTCAATTTGAGCGTCCGTGTGTGGACGCGCTCAGCCGGGATTTATGCCAGTGGGTTAGCTTTGGAATCCAGACCACATCAGTTGCGAAGCGGGATCCATACCACTCGCGACGGTTTCTTTTTTTTTTTACAGGGAAGCTATCTATGGCCGGTTTCTCAAAATTCCTTGCGTCCGCGGACAGAGTGGCGCCGACAAAGAATTTCGAATCTTGCGGCAAAGCCAACTTTCTGGTGAACGATCTGCTTCTCTATATCTAAAATACGCATCTAAAAAAAAATTATGTTTAAATTGGCCGCCAAGACGACTCTATCATTACCCCAAGTTTCACTTACGTGTCTTAATTGAGTGAGTGTTTGTGAGTGTTTGTGGAACCAAATACCACTGATAGCTTTGTGGAAACACTTGGAAATATTTCTAAAATAATATGAGTTCTTTTCTTGTCCTTCGTTTGCACTGTGACTTGAGCAGTTTTTGTGCGTGTGAATGTTGTTTATGATGTACTTGCCCACTCGTGTAATAGCCCGTAAGGGCTAACAGTATCTGAAATAAATAAATAAATAAATTAGTTACTTCACAGTAAAGCTGTAAATGCTACAAAATTCCCGGCTGCTGTATACATGGCCACCTATATGGAGGGAAGGTGCAGAAAACTGCTTTAAGTCTTGTTCTATTGAACCTATCCCGGAACAATTATGTGACGATTAACCGCTACGACGACTCTAACACTACATTTCCTTATCATAATTTAAGTAGTTCACAGGGACGTTGTGAATAAAAAATCGTGCGCCCCTCGGTCTAACGCCGACGCGGACTGAATGCGGAGCTTTCTCGCGATGGATTCTTTGGTTGGCCAATTCCACACCGCGAGTATGTGGTATACTCTGGAGGTACGCACCATTTTTTCTAGAATACCCATAACAACTCTCGGGTGTGTACTCCCTAGGCCTAACGTTTGGGTTCAGGGTGTACGGCGCGAATCGGTATACCTGCTGCTCGGCGTTCGCTTCGACCATGTCGAAATGGAGGAATCAGGTAGACGCCGGCTCCATAACGCAAGGGACCCAGGTTCGATTCCAGCCGTTGGAAACGGTTTCTTTCTTTCACTGCACCGTGCACGATCATTCATCATCATCGTCAAAAAAAGTTATTTTGGTTTTCCTGCAGGGCGTATTGGCATACAACGGCGTCAGTGCGGACACTAACGCTTCGCCGTAATCGTGGAATTCCCGTCTGCTGCTAATACAGTGGTTTCTACGGGAGAGGAACAGACATGACCATGCGTTTCTGCTACAGAATAAAACTCTAGTCCTTGCAGGTTTCATTCAGCTAACTAACTAGAAAATGTTCTCAATCGCAAACTATATACAAACGTGTGTGTTTCGTCCAGTCCTTGGACTGCGCCCGGCTTCGCAGGTCGTCCTTCTTCACAAAGCAAAAGAGCACTGAATTTTCTGATTTTTTTGCGCGAATTCGCGGTTCCCCGCAGGCCCCTCCTGTATGGTCCCCACACACGCGTTTAATATATAATTCCGATACTCTGCTCCACGTGAAAACTCGAGGCTTAAAAGAGACACGTAACGGAAAGATTTTTGCCACTATTGTTTTGGATAGGACAGGTGCATAGTGAACTACAATCGAAAATAAGAGTATTTGCGCTGCGAGACACATTTTGAACGCTAGGCTCGCAACCGATATCTGCGACTCTTTTTAAAATTTTGTTTTAAAAGACATGGAAGGGGCACGATGGAGAAAAGGGGAGAGGGGCCATCACCACTACGGGCCACGTGAGCATGACGTTATCCTTGCACGATATTGCGCCCTAAACTTCAATTTTAGGTCTTACGTTACGTATCTTCCGCCACGTTATTCATCCAGCCACACACGTAGACTGGAGTTAATGACTGTTGGAAAAGTCGTCGAGACATCATGGATAGAATTACGTCCGGTCAACGTCTGCATGTGAGCGCCCAACGTGCTCTTGTCTAGCATCGAAACCTTTGTGCCAGTATACTGATGCACATTCCCACCGGCGGGTTGTTCATGATAAAGTGCCACCAGTTAAGCGTAGAAAGAACTTCGTCACGCTAACCTTGACAATTCGTTTGCCTTGTTGGCGCGGCGTCGGTCCTGCCCGACTCCTTAACTCTTGCACCTCCTCACTGCTTCGGGCGGATTGTGGTTATGTATTCGTGTAATATAACGTGAAGGCTGAAAGGGTCCCCTAATGGACCCTTTCAAAGTACCGACGTGCACAAACGTAGACTGACGGTCCGCCATTCTAGGCCAGTACTTGCTGGAAGCAAGCCCCACAAATACAGCTTCGGAACTCGTTAAGTACTGGAATGACCAGGCTCGCTACCCCAGGCTGGAAAATGGTGCACTGACATATTGCTGTGCCTAGCTAACAAGCTGTGATGTCGAGGGATCTTTCTCCTGGCTGAGGTATACGCTCAGCGATCGGGCAGGTACCGAACGGAGACCGACATGTTGCGCATTCAGACGATAATGTATGTAAACAAGGATGTGTAAAATATCGATGACCAGCTTATTGCGAGTAAAATGTTTCATTTCTTAGAAGCTATCAAAGCTCTTTACTGTCATCATTAGTGATTCATCTTTAAACAAGTGCCAAATTTTGGAGAGTACCCGATTACCCGCTTGAAACAAAGACGAATTTTAACGCATTAGAGAAGCTCGTTACACCTTCTGATAAAGTAAACTGAGTGTATTACATTGCACATCTGTAGATTTAACACTGATAAGCCCAAATTTCGGAATGCTCTTGCAAAAATACTCGATTTCTCCCCGATTATCAGTTTGCAAAAAAGCATGCGATTTTTCGCCCCCTTTTTTAAAGACATATAAAACGCGAGAACGAACAACCCTACTTATGACATAGTGAATGAGAAAGCTACAGTGTTAGATTTTGGAACGCATATTCCGGTATTATGTGCGCCGCCTTGTTTCACAGCTGCGATTAAAGCAGACGGTTCTGATACTGATCAGAATCCTTATACACCGAGCGGATAAAATTTGTAGAGCATGTGTCGTGCGTAAATGGCGGGGTGCATACAGTTGCACGTGTCAACTGGTGCGCACATGCCCTCTCATTATAGTTATCATCATCATTATTGGTGACGTTTCCTATGATCATTCGGTTACGGTCACTGAGAAGCTTGGGTCATCGTCCTTGTCAGATTCAAATATATGGTAATGTGTAACGGGCGTTGATACTCAACTATTGCTACTTTTTTGATTACCATAATTTCCCCTGTACTACATGAGTACATGTTTCAACACACGCTTGGAAGTCGATTCACTTTTCGTCGCCTAGAATCATCAAGCTTGCCTACGTCCTGCAAGTCCTCCACTGTGCTAGGGCTAAAGTGCAAGCCCTGCATAGGGTACTCGCTGCCTTTGTGTGGAGTTCGCGCTTTGAGCCCACGCGCACAGATAATCGGGTCCCTCCACAGAGCATTGGGAGACGCTTGCTACCAGCTCCCTTCTTTGCGATCAGCTCCTGATGGTTGAGAACCTGTGAGAAGGCTCCACTCCCACAAGGATCTGCTGAATAAAGAAGTTTCTCTCTCAACTCTCTACTTCTTAGTCGTGCAGCGTCTTGGACTTGTCCACATTTTTGTTCACCAACTGGTTTCCAGCTTTCTTTTCTTATAAATATGAACGACCCGTTCGCACGAGTAGGGCTTTAACGTCGGCTGGGTGCACGCAGAAATTTTTGTCTTTCTGAAAAGAGAATTTATTACGAAACCACATATCAGCGTGCAGCGACTGGTGATGTCGCGACTCAATTCAGCCACCCGGCCAAAGTGAAACAGAAGCTGCACAATAGGTTTATATAACCACAGCCAAATCTAAACGTCTAGGTTCGGTGTCAATGCTCATAATTGCCAATATTGTTGAACACGGACAGGACATTACGCAAATATAAGGCAGAAAATCAATACATAATTGATATTTGCAGTGTTCCTCTATTACAAAATTTATGGAATGCTTGTTTTTTGCGATAGCAAATGAAATACTACATCAACGAAAGAAAACCGTCGCCTGCTGTTGCCCGCGCTACTGTAGCTCCTGGCGGAATTAAAAAAAATCAAACGGCAATAGCAATGAAAGGTTCCACTATAATAATAAGTTTCACGTTACTCTTGAAACGCTCCTGGAGTAGGGCAACGTGGTTCCTCGATTTACGCGCGTCTCCGCCGTACGGCAGCGCTGGCACCGAGGCACCCGACTTGGAGCAGTGGAACGCGGTAAATTTAAATTGACTTGAGCAAACCTCTAGCGCTCGGGAGGAACGAGACCAGAGAGGAACAGCATGAGGTGAGCAGAAAGAGAAGGGAGGCATTTACTTGGCAGGGGCGCCAGTCTACTATCGCCTTTCGTCGACATTTGCAACGAAAAAAAAAAAGAAAAATCAGATGCGCGGCCATTTTTTTAAGTACGTTCTCACGGGAATACTTGGTTGTCCTTTCCAGGAAGCAGCTGGTAACACGTGTATTACTTAAAAACCTGTTCCCTGTACCTATGTATCGTCAGTCATACTTGAATGTTAGGGACAGGGGTGGATCCAGGCTTTTTGTGAGGGGGGGGGGGGTCAGCTTCTATCAGTTATGATGATGATGATGATGATGATGATGATGAGAAGAATAGTAGCCTTTTTTATAATTTCGGAAAACCACAAATACAACAAATAGAAAAAAATCATCAACTAGACGTTTTCTACAACTTCAGTGGTCATCTTCTTAAAAAATTAAGGAGGGGCGCAGGGATCAGGACATCCAGACCCCCTCTGGATCCGCCAATGGTTTGGGATGACACTGTTCTATCCCGTGTCCGACGTATGTGCATTCAGCCGGCTGCGAAGACATTCAAGGGATTTTTCGTACCATGGTCTGTGAACTGTCGGCTGTGTAATAAACATGAAACTGTGGACCCTTGTTTTGTGCTCTGTAGAGACGCAGTGTTCTTCTGGGACATTCTAGAAGGGACACTGAAGAAAGACAGAGATCACCCCGTATGTTACTCGATTTCTTCTGGTGGACAGAGGCAGTGCAGTTCCGTATGATCTCTTCCTACTTATGGAGCTGTTCAGCTTATGGAAGTGCCACGTGATCGATCGTCATACAGATCCTCCCGTTCGACGACACCGCTTTTTGGGTGGCAATATGTTCAGGTTCGGGTTTTTAAACTGCAAATGTTCTTTTTTATATAGAGTACGCCTTGCAAGCGCATAAAATTCGTATGATTACCATGTAATAAATAAACTAAGCAATCATGAAGCGTTTCTCTTCCTCTTCTCCCCCCCCCCCCCTTTTTTTATTCCCTGAGCCCCATTCCCCCAGTGCAGGGTAGCAAACCGGGCTCTACACCTGGTTGACCTCCCGGTCTTTCCTTTCTTTTTTCTTCTCTCTGTCCAGCCGTTGGTAACGGCAAGAAAGCCTCCCGGAATGAATTGTTCCCCTGGTGATTGCATGGTGATGTAGTTGCAGTGGTCAGGGGAAGTATAAGATTAAAAACGTTTAAAGAAACATCCCCTCGCGAGGGGCACGATCAAATGCAGAGCATTTCCGCTCTCTCTTCCAGCGTAGACATTGTCGATGAAGTCGATGGTAAAACGTGAAACGTGCCGTGAACCCCCTGCCGCGGCTATGACGCAACGTGGAGCGGCTATGACGCAACGTGGCGCGGCTATGACGCAACACAATCCAACACAATCCACTTTAATCCAATCCAATCCACGTCAAAACCAATCCAATCCAAGCTAAGCCAAGCCAATCCAATCCAATCGAATCCAATCCAATCCCCTCGCGAGAGAGTGTTATAGCGCCGAAATCGCGCCACCACACGAACGCGTGATGTTGACGTCACGATCACGCCACAGATGTTAGCGACCGGAGCGCGCGCGAACGACATATGTGGTTTAAGCGCGAACGGACCGCGGCGAGAGAGCGCGATGCGAGCGCATCAGCAGCTTCTTGACGTAGTTTGAATGAGTCAAGGATATAAGGCGCGTTCGTAGCCTCCCATTCTGTGTCGGCTTTGTGGCGCAGTGGGTTGAGCACCATGTACATTGCGTTCCGCCCGCAGGGTCGAGGGATCGAAACCAGGCGCCGGATAGTATTTTTTTTATATAGTGTAGGGGGAGGGTGCGGACTACGACGGTGCGGACTACGACTACGGACGTCAACGCGGGTGACATCGTGAGTTACTGAAATGCTCTGCATTTAAAAAAAAAGTTGTGGTGGTCCAGGGGTTCTATGCTCGTATCGCATTCCAGAGGACCGTAGTTCGAATTCCTCCCAAGCAAGATCTCATTGATTGTTTGTGGGGTTTAACGCGCCGACGCTAAACAGCCGATGAGGCGCGCGCCGTAGTGGAGGGCTCCGGGTTAATTTTGACCACCTGGGGATCTTTATCGTGCACCGAAATCTCGTGCACACGGCGTTTTTGCTTTTCGCCTCCATCAGAAAAGCGGCCGCCACGGTCGGTAATCGAACCCGCGTCCTTGTGCTCAGCAGCACACCATATATAGCCACTGAACAAACGCGGCGGGTCCCAAGCAAGAGCTCCTGAATTTTGTTTTCAATGCAATTAGTTGCCTTTTATTGTTTATTGGAGCTTCCCTTAGAATTATGGCCTCATTCAGGGCACTCATTGACCTGTATTTTATCATTTGAGCTGAGGGCCGTGCGTCATCCGCAAGTCATTTTGTTTGCTATGGACACCGCGGATTTTTGACCAGCATCTAAAATGCAGCATCGGGGATCAGTATTTCGGGCCGTAAGGGGGGCTGCTCCGCTCAATTTGAGGGATGTTGGGTGTGATCGATATTTAACGATAATTAGTTGCTTTGGGGAAATGTACTAAAATGCGCCCTGCCTATGTTTGCACAACACTTGGAGGAGTTAAGATGAGTTAAGGGCGTTTACAAGAGACAGAAAGAGGCTAGATGCAGTAACATCACCGCTGGAAAGGGGTTTCTGATTCTGCGAAGTCGCACAAGTGTGCGGTGTTTTCTTTGTTTCACAGCGAAGCAGTGTATGCCTCGGTTACAGTGCGTAGATAAATTTGCGTGTACCCAAGAGCTAGCGTTTTGTGTGGCTCCTAAAGTGACGTTTTGGCCGGTGTTATCCCGTTCCGACATGATCGCCTCGAAAGGCTTCGGAAGCGACGTTTTGGTCGGTGTAAATTTCCCGTTTAAACACGCGCACGTACATCACCTAAGGTAAGGTAAGGTAAGGTAGGGTAAGTGACTTTTTGAAATAGAAAGTGGAAAAGAAGTGTACTGGGGATATTTTGAACTCATGTGGGAGTTCACCAGCATACAACCCAGTCAGGGGAAGGGGAGAGGGGGAATGAAAGGGGATAGGTGAGAACAAATGGGGACAGAGAAAGAGGGACAAAAAGAAAGAGATAAGAAGTGCGTAAGGCTGGCCGGCAGACATTGGGCTAGAGCCGTTTGATGAGGTCGGCCTCCTCGAGGAAGGCCAGGACAAGTCGGAATGCTTCCCGCCGGTTGGAGTTGGGGCCCGTCGGGAAAAGCAGGTCCATAAGGGTGTGGCTGGGCAGCCCGAGACGCTGGAGTGCGGCCCGAAGCTAGCTCTGCTCTCGGGGCATCGTGCTGGCGGCAGGAGCAGAGCAGGTGCTTCAGGGTCTCGGGCTCTGGGTATCACCACATGTGGGCGGCGACCAGCGGCCTTGTCGGTGCAAGCGGGCCGCGCACATCACCGGTCGTCGTTGGGCGGGCATGCACGTGTAGCCAGATCTCGACTTCACGCGCTCACCCGTTGTGCTAATTGGAGATTTCACGCGGACGTCTCACGGCCCAATGCGACCTCTGCTGTCCTCCGTGGTCAAGCGGTTTGGGTTGGCCTGTACACTCACCGTAAGAGGTAAGAGGCCTACGACGCGGGAGGGTAACGGGAAGCCCCATATGTTTGTCCCCAACTCCTTCCCAGTTTCGTTCAGATAATTAACTAGAAATTAATGTCAATTGGAAAATCTAAACAAGCGTGTTTTGTTTCTTGCACTCCTTGAACCGTGCGTCCAGCTTCGGTGGTCATATATCCTTCTTCCTGCAGAGTGAAAAAGTGCTAGCTGATTTTTTTTTTTTTTTTTTTTACGCCAGGGTACTTCGCCGGGAAGGAAAATCTGGCAAGTTTTGGACTGGCGGTATGTCCTCCCGCAAAAAAAGCAGAAATGAGGGTTTCCAAAGAAAATTGTCGTTTGACCTAACAATCGTAAAAAAATTTCAAAATCAGCGCACGGCGTGCAGTTCAGAATCCTCGGTCGATATCACAACGAACGGCTGAAGGGGAAGGTAAGGATATTCTTCGAGCACAGCCGCATAACAACGGAGCAGAGGCGCTGCCTGCAAGTCGGAAGATGTCAGATATTGCCACTAGATCAACCTCTTCATCACTTCACTATTGATGCACGCTCCCAATACAGAAATGGAAACCACGACCACGTCGAAGGAAACGGGATTTCCCCTTATTTCCAGATTCAAAGCGAAGACCAAGCTGCGCGGTATTGACCGTCACAGCGCTGCAGCAAGCGTGGTGGGCGCGATCTCTGGGACCTGCAGACCCACAACGGTGACCGTTTGTTCGGGAATTCCTGGCGGAGCATCGGTAATCCAGCAACCGATCGCCCCAACAGCGGCCACACGCAAGCGAAGAAAAGGCGGTTAGAGGACAACCCGCTGGAAAGAAAGACGTCCATTGAGTGTGCACGACCGTGGCAGGCTTTCACTTTCATCCTCTGCCTTAAGATGACCGCTAACATGTATTTTTGCTGAGCGCGCGTGGGACGTGACTTGGATTCTGCACAACTGAAGCGACCACAAGGAGGAGGCTCTTGACTCTAGGGGGGTACCCCCAAATGATATGCGGCTCCACGTACGTCTGAATCTCCTGCGCTGCCGCTGAATGATGCAATTCGATCAGGCCCACCCAGCAGCGCAGTGGACACCCCTCACGATTGTTACGGACTCTCTCCAGGCATGCCTACGCTACCGTCGTGGACAAGCTCCTGTCGCAGCTATTCTGCTTCTGCAAAAGCTTCCCCCTCAACTATTCATCACAATAATATGGACCCCTGCTCACACCGGCCTGCTGGGGAATGAAGCAGCCCATGCTGCAGGCCCGCGAGATCCACAACCGGGTATCCTCAGCATCCGAATCGGCAGCCACGAAGACATCACCACCCGAACCTCTGACCACCACTGAAGCAATTCTCACCCACTACAGGCACCTCCGCTACAAATATCCTCCGCCGCACCCCTCTCTCACGCACGCCCAAGCATACACCTGGCGACGCCTACAAACAGATACCTATTACAACTGTACACGACTTCACCACATTTCTCCTACGCTCTACCCGAAAACCTGTCAACCATGTAATACCCCACTAGACACTTTCCATCTTGTCATTGAATGCCCGCACTCCCCACCCCCCCTCCCCGCCTGACCCCCACCCCTTCCCGTGAGCAGTGGGAGAGGTTGCTGACCAGCTCCGACCGTGAAGATCAAGCTATGCTGGTCGACCGGGCGGTGACGGCGGCGTCCTCTCGCGGCCTCCTGGACATAGGAGGCTGACCACACCCCCTTCCCCCAACCCTTTGCTCTATAATAAACGTTTGTTCATCATCATCCATCACTTCACTATTGATGCACGCTCCCAATACAGAAATGGAAACCACGAACCACGTCGAAGGAAACGGAATTTCCCCTTATTTCCAGATTCAAAGCGAAGACCAAGCTGCGCGGTTTGACCGTCACAGCGCTGCAGCAAGCGTGGTGGGCACGATCTCAGGAACCTGCAGACCCACAACGGTGGTTCGGGAATTCCTGGCGGAGCATCGGTAATCCAGCAACCGATCGCCCCAACAGCGGCCACACGCAAGCGAAGAAAATGCGGTTAGAGGACAACCGCAAAGAAAGCCGTCCATTGAGTGTGCACGACCGTGGCAGGCTTTCACTTTCATCCTCTGCCTTAAGATGACCGCTAACATGTATTTTTGCTGAGGGCGCGTGGGACGTGACTTGGATTCTGCACAATTGAAGCGAGCACGGATAGAGGAGGAGGCTGAAATCACGCGTAGCGGGGATGCCTACGAAGTCAGGATAGTGCCGGCTCCAGGCACTGTCTGCAAGCGCGCGTGCGTGCCTGCGTATTTGCATGCAGATTCGATAAAGGACCCACCCAGCGAGCGACAAAAGTGGCTCACAACATTTTCAGGAGGGGTATATGCATGGTGACACGGTGTAAGGAAAATGTGTATGGTGGTAACGCAAAAAATAACGAAGTGAAAAAACGTATTTATCGTGCGTCTTCTTGCTTAGTATTCCCGGTTATACGTTTTATTTCTCGTGGTTCTGTTTTCTGCCTGTTAATATTTTACGCTGCGTTTAAGCTCCCCACCGGCACAGCAATAAGGTGTATTTTATAAATGTGAAATTTACAAACGCCGAGGGTCCGATGCACGTCACAGGAGAGAGAGAGAGAGAGAGAGAGAGAGAGATAGAGAGAGAGAGAGAGAGAGAGGAGAGAGAGAGAGAGAGAGAACTTTATTGGCTGAGGCAAAGGGTCAAGGAGAATTGAAGTTGTGATGTTGGTGGCGGGGAAGGGGCTGCAGGTCGCTTTCTCCTTGAATTAGCTGGGCAGTTGGTGCCTTTGGGCGACCTCTTCCGCCCTCTTGACCAGGCGACGCCTGAAGGTCGGGGTCGGAGCAGTGAAGAGAGACGTCCGACCTCTCCACAGAAGGATGTGGGCCAGATTGGCATGGGCCGAAGGAAGCGGGACACGCCGAGGGACACCCCGAGGTTTGGTAAAGATTGTGGTGGAAATGGGTCATAATGGGCGGATTGGGGACGACTCCTGCCTGGAGTTGGCACACTATGTTGGCACCACATATGACTCTGCTCAGATCTGAGGGATTTGCCTGCTTGAGTGTAAATCCAGATGGAGGGAAGGTAATACAGTTAAACCTGTATATAATGAGGTTGACAAAAATTCGCAATATTTCGTTACATGCAGGCTTCGGGCTGAGGCTTGCGTGAATGAAGCACACCAGTGAATGTGAACTTGCCCTTCAAGGGTTTATTTCACAGTTTAAAACTGAGTGATTTGCGCCGCCTGCATTCGCATGAACTTAATTAGGCACTATACGGTGCCCCCCAAAAGCGAGGTCACTTACCCCCGTTTCTACAAACGAATTTAAGCGTCGCTTTTGCGCTTTGACACTTTTTCGGCGCCCTAATGCGTTTCAAGCACCCAACCTACGCTGAAAATGCGCTTTTTCGCGAACTTTCATGCTCTTTCCCGGTTGAGAGTGTGCTAGCTGGTGGCGGCGACCTTCTTTTGCGAGCTTGTCTTGAAAAGACAAAACTTTTCGTTTTCTAGAAGCGTAACTCATCTTTAACGAACCGACACCACAGATGGCAGTGGAGACGCGTGACTATACACGCCGACAGGCAGACCAAGCACCTAACCGACCCCGCGCTCACACATGAAAACGCACGGTAGTTCGCGGTGCGGGCGAAAATAGCTAAATTGGCGCATTTCTCCAACCGATTTTTCAGAATATAAGTGCACTTTTCCAACCGTTCTTTCAGAGCGAGTTCGTTACATCGAGATTAATCGTCGCACGCCCTCGCTAGAGGTCGATCGCAAACACATGGGATTCAATGGGGTGGAAATAGGGAATTGAAAAACTTTGTTAAATCCAGGAATTCATTTTCGTTACATCCAGGTTTAACTGTAAGTGAGTAATGTCGTGGTAACCGATCAGACAGTCCCACGCGGACCGGGCTAGGGATACGGGCTCGGCCCAGCCCGGATAGTAATTCAGCTGGCTAGGTCATGGGCAGTCAGTCTCGTTCCCCTCGAGCTCGGAATGCAATGGTTCAGATCAGTTGTGCAGCTTCCCACAGCTCCCACCTTTTCTATTATATAACTTGTTTGCACAAAGGCAAATCTTGAGGGGGCGAGGCGCGTATGCAACAGCCCGACATTAGGGGCCGTCGCATAACGTTTTTGTCAACGGGTACCCCAAGCTGGACGTACAGTCGATAGTAGACATTGTTTGGCACGTCGTAAGGGTCAACAAGGTGACGGTACGGCTAGCTAAACTTACGCTTCGAGGTCTGACACCTCGAACCAGTACTCCTCATAAAAATTGGCCTCGTACCCGCTTCATTCGCCACAAATGAAAGACGATGGTTGCGGTATTTTTCTGCCCTTGTCCTGTAACTCCCTCTCCTTTCTTCCCCTTCCACGTCACACTCCTCCCTCGAGGAGTGCTTCTTCAATTTCATTTTCCCGCAGTTGCCCTGCTCGTGCGCCATCTGTTGGGACAGCACGCACCTTGTTTTTGTTCTGACAGTTCTAGCCTTTTTTTTTGTTTTGTTTTTAGCATTTGCTTTTATCTCGCCAATCTTCTAAGAAGTTTTTAACCTGTTTTTTTTTTTCAATTACTATGGCATATAAATAAATCCAACAAGTACTGCAAATAAGCCTGAGGTTTCCTTTGAACTGAATAATGTGAGAATGTATAAGCTTCAGCAGCATATCATTTGCAGCGAAGCAAGCAGATGTGCGGCAACTAATTGAATCAAGTGAGGTCCGAGACCAAAATTTGTGTGTCAACGGGTACCCGTCAGCTTTAAAATTGCTCACTGCATTCAACATAATCCCAGCTGCACGTATCAACTGGCATCGTAAAACCAAGATCAAAGCGTTAGGCCTAAGCTCCAGTGCATACCCGCCAGTTGCTGCTATTAAAAATGAATAGGCTCAGCCCACAGAGCTGTACCAACCAGTTGCTGCTGTTAAAAATGAATAGGCTCAGCCCACAGAGCTGTAGCAACAAGCAATGAATTAAGCCATCAATAGCAGCGCACTGATTCTCAGTGCGCGCCATTCTCAGGTAATGAATGGCAGAAGAAAGTGTATCACAGCTGCATGCATCTTACCGGTGCTCACGTACGGGGCAGAAACTTGGAGGCTTACTGAGAGGGTGCAACTAGTGACGCTAGCGCAAATTTAGTGACGCTAGGTGCAACTTAAATTGAGGACAAGTCAGCGAGCAATGGAACGGAAGATGATAGGTGTAACAAGGGGACAAGAAGTGAGCGGACTGGGTCAGGGAACAAATTAGTAGAAGTTAGGAAGAAATGGGTGTGGGCAGGGCATGTAATGCGAAGGCAAGCTAACCGTTGGTCATTAAGGGTAACAGACTGGATCCCTAGAGAAGGCAAGCGTGGCAGGGGTCGGCAGAAAGTTAGATGGGCAGATGAGATCAAGAAGTTTGCGGGGATAAATTCGTCGCAGTGAGCACAGGACCGGGATAATTGGAGATCCATGGGAGAGGCCTTTGACCTGCAGTGGGCATAGACAGGCTGATGATGATGATGATGTGCAGCACAAGCACTACAAGGGCTGACCACAAGAAATATGCGCCTGTACTCATAATCCTGATTGCCTGCACCGAGGCCAAGCACTTTGACAGAGTAGCACCTACCCACAACAGGGTATAGGACAGCTAGGAATGTATGCTCCTTTCGCATGTTATGGGGTTGGAGATGTCAGTCTAATCACAGCCCTTATAAGGCTGTTGATACATTTGTGCATAATCCACATTCACAAAGTTGAATGTCACAACTGCACCAGGGGTGGTATTCTCGTAACTGTCCCTTTTGACACCGTCCCTTTTGCATCCCTTTCATCGCGACGTACTTCCGGTTAAGAAGTGGACGTTGGCAGCATGGAGAAAGGTTGACAGTAGGTTTGCCGTGCTTGCATTACGTCACTTCCGGTTGTTTGGTTTTAGCCAATCAGGGCTCGCCAAAAGGGACATTTTTGAAAGGGACGCAAAAGGGACAAAACTCGAGAATACCGCCCCAGGAGTCTATGTCAATGTTAGTGCTGTTGTGTCAAATGTTCCCAGATGGCAGGCATGAGTATATGTTAGTACGTACATGTTTTTAAGCGTTTGCAAGCCTGAGTGGTCTTAAATCTTCCTCACAACTCCGCTGCAACACTGTTTTTCTCTTACCTAATTGCCGCATGAAAAAATGAAGGCGGCTCACACTAATGCACAAGACTTGATGGTCGGCTGTATTTCTTGGCAAAACCACGGGGAGGCTGAGACTAAAGGCAGACGTGGCCTGACAGATGCTTGTGGGCAAGTTCTGACTTGACCCTGCTTAGATCTGCCAGGCTTGCTTGGACAGCTAGTAAAACAGCGACCATTTCTGTTCAGTGAAAAAAGCAGCACTTTAGATAGCCACAGATTTAAAAGCACTGAAAAAAAAAATATATGGCCACCAATAAAGCCAGAGCTTATAAAAGGTATACTTGCTGTCGTGGCCGAGAGGTTCCCAGAATGCAAATGAAATGGAGACCGGAAAATGTCAAGCTCCTGAAGATGAGTTCCAGAAATATAAGTTCAGCTTCAGCTTAGAAAAAAATAATTTGAAGAGAACAAACGAGCACATAAAAGCAAGAAAAAACTGAAAAGGAGCTAGAAGTGCAAAGAGAAACCTCACAGCAAGGAGATCAAAATGAAGCTGCTTGAACCCAAAAAAAAACACCGCCAGTTCAGGTTAACAGCAGCAGGATATTCAGCATCGGTGAAAGATTTTCATTCCCTACGACATATTTTATGTGATCTACAAGACAGTGCAGGACATTGGCCTCCTCCTTGCCAATTTTTAGCAAATGTAGGAGAAGGCTAAGATTGCCTGCGAGATGCGGCCACAGCGCTTGCTTCTTGCACTTCGCCAGGTGAGCTGTCAAACGCAATGGCTCGCGTACAAGGAGACCATAAAAATATTGGCATTGCAACACCGGCACATGCGGGAGGAAAAGCAAGCACAAAAAAATTAAAGCCGTTCCACTCAAAATTCGGGAGGAAAAGCAAGCACAAAAAATGAAAGCCGTTCCACTCAAAGTGAAAGCTGACGGAAGTGCAGAGAAAGTGATTCACCATAATGGGCTGTAGCGCTGTTATCCGCCCACTGCTACCGCCCAACACAATTCAAATTTCCTGCCTCTGTAGTGCCCGCACACCCCTGCCTGAAACAGCACCAGCCGGAGTTCTGTTCTATTTGTGCTTGCTTTTTCTCCCGCATGTACCGGCATTGCAGTGGCACTTTTTTTCGCTTGCTATCGTAAAAACCAACCCAGCTAGCATTCCCAACTAAATGAATGCGGGCGCTGCCGGTTAATTATGTATATTTTGCTTCAGATGTACCAGCAGTTTTCTTTGCGCTAAACAACGGGGAGATGTATGACAAGCACCAGCGTTTCACGAGTTTCGAACGGTTATGACTATATAAGCCGGTTGGCTTTTGAAGCCTTTGCGAGACGCCCTACAACGGAACGCCGGGCTCTACTTGGGTCCGCTATGTCACGGAACAGCCCGATGGACCTTTTTCCAGTACCGGTCCCTCTAGCGGCCACCACGGCGAACTAAAAATGGCAGTAAGGCACTCCCCCAACATTGTTAAGCTTTCGGAGAACTCGCGCACAAAATATCCTGGAAGTGCAGTCTCTCCCGCACTCACCCGTCACCCCTACCTTTCACAGGAATGTCATGAAAGCAGGTGCACGTTCCGTGACTAATCTGCAGTGTTCGAAGTGCCCCTTCCCTGTTTTTTTTTTTTTTCATTTTCGTTTCCCCCTCACTGGCAGCCATGTGATGGCAGCGTGGTCAGCCTCAAACGTCTTTGCCCCTTTTCTTAGAAAGCCATTATTGTGTGCACGTACGAACCCACCACGAGGTGTCTAAAGAGAGAGAGAAAAAAAAAAAAACCTGCAGCGCTAGACAGTATAGCCGCTCCCTAAGCAGAGAACTGAGGGGCGCCCTTTTGTTTATTTTGCCCGAGGCGCCTGCCAAGAATGGCGGACCGGCAGCCCGCGCATGCGCACATCGCTACTGGAAAAAGGTCCATTCCAGCTGTCGATTGACATCGACCGTTATTGCGAGCTACGACAAGGTGAGCCCCTGAAGTGCTCTGCACTTAATATGCCAAACACAAGGTTGACTACACACTCGCTGTCCCTAAAACTGAACCTGCAGAGCTCCCAAAGCAGCACCACAACACCAAAGAGGAACAAATTGGCTTTTAATTTGAAAAACATATAAAACAGTTTGCACAAACATTTCGTACTTCAGATTTGTTGTGGCTGTGCCCCAGGTGCACCTTTGTCCCTAGTGTCGTTGGCTGCCTGAGGCGTGAAAGCAAAACTTGACTAGCTGCTGACACCGCGCAGCCGGTAGCAGTGGTACGCACGTCCCCAGACGCCTCCTCTTAAATACAGTATTGCAGGCTACCGGGGGGTGGGGGGGGGAGAGAGCAGCACACAGAGGGACAACCAGGAACTTACACATGCTAAAAACTATCCTAAAGAAGTAACAACAACTGAGACGCGAGCCCCCTAAAAACAATCTGGTGGCCCCTCTACGAAACCTGTACACTAGCCATCATCACACTTGACAACACACGCGACAGTTCAGCCCTCTGCGACGGGAGAAAGTACCACAGGTTATCATTCGAGAGCTCTTCACAATGGTTACGAGTGAAGTTGCTCTCGCAAAACAACGCCACAGATCTAGTATGTTCCTCGGCCTTTAAAACTATCGCATGCCAGCGGCGTACACGTGCAACGAGGCGTGCACTACAGCTACATAACAGACATCATGCACCGGCAAAGGTTCTCGGACCCGGAGGTGAAAATGCTGCTCGGCAGTAGCTGCTCACTAGCCAAGACGAGCCGAGCCGGTCCGCCTAACCTTGAGCACCCTGTCTAAGAACAACAGCGAGTCTTCTTCAAATGCTAGGAAGATGCTGGGCGCATCAATGACGACATAACCAGCTGTCTTTGCTCCAAAGGGCCCACAGCGGCCTCCGTTTGGGTGCGGCCAACTGTGTGCGGCCAGAAGGGAGGGGGACACTTTGCTGCTGGTCGATGGCTGAAAGTCCTGACGCCCGCATTAATGTGTCGTCAGGGTTGGGTAGCGAGATTTCAGAAGATGTCCGGACACGAGCTGAAGTCCCGGTCCCAGTAGCTGCCGGTGAACTGCCAGTCGTCACCGTGGGAGTGCTTCACGTGGCGAAACCACCTGGAAAAAGCGTGAAAGAAAATAATCGCGCTACTCAGGGATGATTTCAGAATGGTGGCTACAGCATCACCTTCATATTTCAGTTAGAGTTTTCTCAAACACTGCCTGAAATAGTCTTCATAAATTAAACATTAAGTGTAGAAACAAGTTTGCTTCTTTCAGTAGAAAACAGTGCCACACATTCTAAGCATATGTATACAGTAGGATCACGACGATACGAATCTTGCAGGACCGCGAAAAATATTCGTATCACCCAAAATTCGTATGAAACAACAAAGACCCAAAAATTGAGCACGAAAAAACTTTTCGTTTATTTCTTTTTCTTTTTTGTGTGTGAAGGAATCCCTGATACTTTTTCTGCTTTTTCTAACCTCCGTGCCGCCGAGCAGTCCTTTCTGGAGCACGTACAACTTCGCACTCGTCTCCTCAATCGCAATGCCAAGCTCACTACACGCCGCAACAGTCAAGGCGTGAACTGCATGGTGCGTTTTTTCACGCGATTCATGCGCATCTGCGTCTCGTGTGCGATTTTTTCACGTCCGCAGCAGCTTCCGCCTTGGTCACAAAATGACGAATGATGCGCGCGGCAGTGGGAGAAGCCTGATGACTTGCACCACAAGGGGGAGGCGCGCGCCTCATGGCGGCAGTTTAGAAGCGCTCGAGACAGCCAGCTGGCTCCGCCAAAGATGTTTAGGCTTACCATCTCGGCAGATATTTCATGGGCGCATTCACTAGCAGCGCGGATGATGTTTTACAGTACTGTTTTCACCCACATTATCAGCTCCTTTAGCACACAAGCGACTTCATGTGTGCCTTGAGCGGCATTTAGAGTGGTTAGGAGCGGTCGCCGCAGGCAACGCAGTGCGCAGCGTGCGGGTGGTTTCGCGGCAGTGTCAGCGCGCCTGTGGTGCGCGCCGCGCATTGTCACGAGTAGAAAACAACAGCACGGCCAATCCCGGAGAAAGAGAGAGAGCCTGCACATTGCAATCACTTGCTCGCTCGGCAATTGGTCGCCTTGCCGGCTCGTTCGTATCATCCGATGGGCCGCGCAGGTCCATTCGTAACAGCCGAAATTTTAACCATTGCAAACAATGCAATTTCGCCAGGACTTCTCAGAAATTCGTATCATCCCGAAAGTCGTATCACCCAGAATCACATCATCGCGATTCCACTGTAATTACACGATTCTAGCGCACTCCTTTTTTTCCCTGGGAAAATGCCTTCGAAAAGTGCATGCGCACTTAGAATTGAGTACCAGCCTAAACAGCGCTAGCGGTTGCTTATCGTGATCGACGTAATGGCACAATTATGATCTAAGGGTGGGACAGCTAGAACTGCTTTAGAACTTTTTGGACCACAAAAGCTGCGTTTTCAAGCACAAAATTCACTTTTGCAGCAGCTGCACGGATGAAAAATATCAAATTTTGGAGCAGCCCAGGAGCAGAGTACCACAATAAAACTTGTCTTAGAGGGCAAATTATGTCTTGGGTGAAGGCACAGGTGACGGTTTCAGTTACTCATTTTTTAGGTCAAAAGCTGAAAATTTAGGCCGGGTAAATAAACAATTCAAACTGCACGCTCAAACAGATTTCCCGCTGGCACTACATCAATGCCGCAACTTCTTATGCTTTCTTATCAAACTTTGCAAGCTCTTGAAGAGCCTGTAGGGGATTCTGCCTTTTGAACTATTCACTCTTGGCCTCTTGCACCTTGTTTGAGGGGTCGCTCCTGGCTCAATTCCCGTAACTACAAGCTCCTCGGCGCTTGTTGTGGCTCTGCTCAATGTTACTCAGTCTTCCAAGACCTTCCTGTCTGTCAACTGGAGTTCTTCTGTGGTGACATCTGCTACTTTCTGCTTGCTGGTGATTGCTTCATAGCCGAGCCTTTCAGCACACTTTGCCCAGGACTGTTTCACAGTGTTGACACTCCTGACAGGATCCACAGTCAGCGGAACTTTAGTTGCATTCCTTATAGCGCTACAGGTGACTTTTTATCTCTGGCGCATTCCACTGATGCTGGCCACGTTGAGGGAGCTGTGCCCTTGTATAGTTCATACCACAAGCTAGGTGCAGCACGTGGAGGCTACATTGTTGTCAGTGGAGGGCCCACTGAGGGCACCTAACTCGCCGTGAAGGGGTTTTTGAGACGACCTCTCAGTTTCCCATCTCCGCAAGTGGCACCGCGGTGAGTTAGGTGCCCTCAGTGGGCCCTCTGTTGAGAACAATGTAGCCTCCACAGTGCTGCATGCAGCTTGCGGAATGAACTATAGAAGGTGCTTGTTTTTGCTAAAGCCTCTTTCTACGTCTGCATTTTCATGGGGGAGAGAAAGGATGGTCTCGACCACCTCTGCCAGCAGAGGACCTCGTGACAAAGTGATCTTCTGGGGTATGTTGAGTCTATGCTGAGTGGGAACGAGACTTGCGAGGGAGTGTTCGGGCACCCATGACCCGTGCCAATTACCGTACTTACCCGAATCTAACACGCCCCCCCGATTTTCCTAACAACAACAAAAAACACCACCTCCGATTGTAATGCGCAAGGAACTTTGCAGGCAAGAAAAACTAATGCGAGAGAAACGGGCGATTTATTTCCCGAAGTAATCTCGCTCATCTCACTCCTCGTCGCTCTCCGCTGACCACAACATCTCATCCTCGGTGCCGTCAAGCGCGTTCGCGATGCCACACTTCTGAACGAACGTTCAACCATGGTCGATGGGATCGTCGCGCACGCCTCACACGCCCATCCCGCGGGCTTCTCCAGAGGCACACGGTTCAGCCGACCGCTCGTTTTGAACACGTGACAGCCGCTGCTGCCATTGCTGTCATCAAGCGCGCAAGTGGAACGATTTGACGATTTGTGTAAACGCCGATAGAAAAGCCTAGGCGCCTATGCTCCCTGCGTCCGAAAAATCGCTGCTAAAAGCTTTGGCGCCATCTTGAGATGGCGATTGCGATGGGTAGGGTGGGACGAAAATTCAGCTGTTTTGGCAGTTTCGGTTTCGTATCCGAAAAATAAGTGCGCGTTAGAATCGGGTAAGTACGGTAGTGTTTCGTACGAGGGCATACGCTTTCCCTCGCCAACGCCGCCTCAACAAAAGCAGGGCTCGTTCTTTAGCCAGAATAAACCGTCTTTTTAACTCTTTCCTTACGACGCCATAGGGCATCATCGGACACAAAGTTTCGATGATTTCAAGCACCCCACGAAGGCTAAAAACGGCACCTTGCGGACAACGAACGCCATCTTGCGTACTTACTGACAACTCCTTTTTCAATTTTAGTATCTTTTGTTGACATTTCGTGTGCGGTGATGGGGCCAACAGTGAAATTTTAACCAGGAATAGCAGCAAGTTGCGCGAAAATGGTATTCACATCACGGCGCACTCCACAAAAGCAGATAGGTGTGGCAGAGGCTTCGGATGATTTTTCGTACCCCTGCAGCAGTGATGAGTTCAGCAACGATGTGGGTTCGTCAGATTTTAGTTCTGATGAAGACGCTCCCATTCAACGGCCTCAGACTTCAACAGGTGCTGCCTGATAACGTTCGTTTTTGACTTCGCGCTGTATTTATAAACAAAACGTGCTTCCAATCTGACGACTGCGGTTGCACTTTCATGTGTAGGGTTTAGACAACGTGTGGCAGGGATATTTTGCCAAATGCACTGCTCCGTATCGCGTTATCACATTCAAGGTAGCCTGGCGCTCGTGTCCGATTAGCATTGCGGAGTGCTGCACGCCGCTTCTCAAGAGCACTGGATTTTTTTTTCTTGTGTTTTACCATTGAAGTGGCAATGGTTTTATGTGAGAACACCAACAAGCATGCTTGGATGCATGTTTTAGAGAGACCAACTTACTCTCAAGTGGCTTCACAGAGTGGCACAGCCAACAGGGCCACTCGGTTGAGGGGCCCACAAAAATCCAAAACTTGGTGTACAGCATTGGTGTATATATTGAATCATAGCTTAGGAGCATAGGAACAACTTGCATTTCTTAGAATTACTAAAATAACTTTTAGGCTCAGTACAATCGCCTATATACATTGTGTGTGTACTTTTTTGTGCATATTTTTCTGTTTACTTGACAAATACAGGCGAGCCCGCTTATAACGAACACAACGGGAAACCGAAATCACTTCGTTATATCCGCTTTTCGCTATATCTGGACAGAAAATATATGTATACCAATGGTAACGGGAAACGAAGATTTGTTCGTTATAGCCGCTATATCGTTAAAACCGGGTTCGCTATAAGTGGGCTATACTGTAAACCGTTGATTATTACACCTTTCACAAAACTGCTCTTATGTATTTGAAAGAGCAATCTATAAGCTACAATTCCATGCATAGCAATGCTAAATGCGTCCAGTAGCTCAAGAGAAAAAAAAAAGTTCTGTGGAAGCACTCAAGATCGGCCGCTTTTCCGGCACAACGAAAGAGTTAGGTGTTCCCTGCGTCAGCATGTCATTGACCGCAAGGACACAACAGACCCTTTGCCCTTAGGCAGGAAGTTTTCAGTTGTGTGCCTTCTGGCCTCCAACAGCGTAATTTGGGTGCACTGCTAGGCTGCAAACCAGCAAAGCTGTTCATGCTGCCAGCGATGCAGAATGTGTTTGTTCATTATCGCGCGCGCGCCCATTCACCCCCCACCCACCCACCCACCCACCACCACCCACCCATCCCACGCACGCACGCACGCACTGCACGCACAACTTAACGCTGCAGTATGTGCACAGCTTTGCACTGCTGCCGAGACAAACGGAGAAAGAGAAGTGGGTGAGAAAAGCGAACGAGGATCACACCAGCGACTGGATCGCATAACTCGACCGAGAGAGGCTTTAGTTGAACATCACCAGAAATTCGCCATGCCGCTATCCATAAATTTACGTCGCCACGGGCCTCTCTCGAATTCTCCAATTTGGTGAAAAGTAGCCAGCAGGGGCAACCCTGGCAGGTAATTCCGCCGGCAACCGTTGGGAGCAACGTTACTAGAACAACTCTTGCGTGGAACGACATACAGTTGCCGCGCCTCCTGACATGCCAAACACAGGTTAAAAACCACAGGTTGCTTTCATAGCTGTAACTTCCCGCTAACACTAGCGTAAGCTAAAAAAAAGTTGTCGAATGTCCTGCTTTGGCGCAGCGCGGCAGCAATTTGGGTCAGTATTGTGGTTCTGGTGCATCTTGTCGCACCAAGTCGCAAATGTAGCACTCTTGACGCAATTGGCGCAGCTGCACCACCCCTCCTTCCGGCAATAAAAAACAAGTCTTGCAAATAGCAAGAACCCCTGCTTACCTCATACAAAGAAGAAATGGGACCGTATTTATTCGAAAATAGGTCGAGCACGAATATAGGTCGACCCCTAAAAATTCAAGTCGCCGAAAAAAAAAATAATATATTCGATTATAGGTCGACCCATACTTTTAAGAAAAAACTTGAGGAAACTTTTTAAAACTCCCATTTATTTACAACGCGGTCACCTCACTGGTCGGAGCCACACACTGCGTCGTCGTCGGAACTTGCGCCGCATGCGCCGCAGTTCATTACCCACCCCCGCCCCCGACTGGCTTTGAAGCCTGAACGGCCAATCCTGCCTCGCAGCGCTAACTGTTGAGCTTTGGTCTGAATATCTTCGCAGGACACTCGGTGTCCTTTCGCACGCTCCTCTTCCACGTGCAGCCGGAGTTTTTTCTCGAGAGCATCGTGCCTCCCAATTGTAGGGCCACGAAACGCACGACGCAGTCCCCTACAAGAAAAAAGTTCGTCCCGCTGTTTCCGCCATCCCCTGATCAGCTTTTCATTAACGACTAACTCTCGCTGAGCGGCGCAGTTGTTCAAGTTCTCAGCAAACAGGATCACCCGCCGCTTAAAGTCCGACGTGACATCGCGAAATGCGCACGAGAAAAACGTTGTGTGCGGAAATCACAACGAAGCAAACACAAAGAAAGCGCATGAAACGGAGAACGGGAGACAGTAGAGACAGCGAGCGAAGCAGGCAACGCCGTTCCGTTCACGAGGTGGCTACGCTAGGTGGCGAAAGTCACCTTTACCCCCACCTCCCCCCGCTCCGAACGGCACCAAGCCAAGCCAATCTGGTCTGGCTCTCTAGCCAGTATGTCAGCTCGCTCGTGTCCGGTTCGGCCGCAGGTAATGCGCGATAGCCGGCAGTGACTGTGGGTGGTTTTCTTACGCTGATTGTTTTGTTATTTTTTCCTTTATTTTCTTGCCTGCCTTTGTTCTAGATGCTCCGTGCTGCCGCCTCAAATTGAGGAGCGCCGGGCGCGACGGAGAAACGGATCGCTCGGTGCGCTCGTCATTTTTGATCACGACTATAGGTCGAGGTTCTTCGGTCACGATTATAGGTCGACCCTCAACTTTTAAGCACATTTTCGGAAAAAAAAGGTCGACCTATATTCGAATAAATACGGTAGTACCATGCAGTATGCACCTTTCCACAGGCAAAATGGTTGATGCCTAGCACTGCAGCAGCCTCACACTTAACGTTTTAGATGCGAAGCATCTCATGCTCGGGGCTGTGTCCCTCCCTCCCTTGTTGTTGTCCGCCGTCCTATGCGCATCTCTTCAGCCCCATCAGCGTTTGGGCTGACGTCAGTGCAGTCCACTATAAAAAGAAATAGTTAGGCGGCGCCCGGTTTTGATCCCACGACTCTCTGGTCGCAACGGGAGGTACGTGGCGCTCTTCCCACTGCACTACAAAACCGATACGAGAGCATGTGCTACGAAGGCGCCTATGTCCTTCACTCATTCAAACTACGTCAAGAAGCTACTGATACAACGAAGGCACGCGAAGCTGAACGTCAACGGAAACGACGAACTGAAAACTTTAGAGGGGGATGTGGAATTTCCCGTGGGAAAGCTGTGGCGGAAAGCGCCACGCACCTTGCAGCTCAACCAGAGAAGAGGACGAAGATGGCGGGCAGCGAGGTAGGAGCGTGAGCACGTAATAAAGAAAGACGAGAACCAGGAGGTGTTCGATCAGGTAACGCTTGTGTCGGTCTCTTCGCTGTCTCTACATTTCTCTGTCTCTGCATGGGGGTTCACACTACGTTCCCATTCGTGCTCCGATATATGAAAAAGCCCCATGATGCTTCGCATCCTCCTCATGGTTCCGCATGGGAAGATGGTGTAATTTTTTAACACGAAAATGTTTTATGCCGTTTTTCCTGTGCTTCACTGATGTCATTTCCATTACGGAAATGACGCCAGTGAACCACAGGAAAAACGGCAGAAAAAGATTCATTGACGCGGATGGTGCTGCCATCTAGGAGAGGTGAAGCGAAGTAGTGCATCATGAAGAATCATTTACTGTTGTTGTTTCATGTTTGCAAGTTCATATTTTTATGCCCACATCGTTAAATAAGGCTGCAGGTATAAATGAACAATGAACAATAGGCTCGTTGAAGTCAACCCTGCGATGCGTCCCTGTCTCGACCTTGTTGGGTTGCATGGTTTGATTTCATTCTAATATTTTGTCTGTTTTATTGTTCCCATTTTAGCATAGCTGGTTTGGCAGTCTTCCATGGACAAGCTCAAACAAAGTCATCTGCATTGTTTCCTGGATAGCTGTGTTGTACGCAAACGTGACATAAGGGAGAATTTCGTCCTACGTATGTTCAACGTCGATGTACCACATCGACAGCATATCCACAATGGTCTTGTTTGGTCTTTTGGCAAGTCTGTTCGCTTTGCAGTGGTACGCTGTGGTCTTGCTGTGGCTCAATACCACTTGCATGAGCTTCTAAAGTGAAGACCATTCTGCAGTCTGTGATTATGACTACAGGCGCTCTTTTGCCGGTGTGTCCCTTTTCTTGTTTGCTTTTCTGTTTGCATAATTCCGCATTTAATTTTCCCCATTCGCATCATACATCAACTGAAACTTTAACATGGAATAAAAATGGTCAGTCCAAATTATCTGAAGTTTCCACCTAATGACCAGCTAACTACCATTCGCTGCATTTGATGTACCCAGAACAGTACGGTTGAGACTTTTTCAACTCTTTGCTGATTAAACTGGTGCTATTCGCCATAACTTCCTTCAAGCTAAAACTGCGTGCCCATCCTCACGTGATTTTGCACTCCCCAGGGAAAAAGACAAGGCAGGAGCGAGGGAAAGCAGCTTACTTGGGTTCCCAGACGTCCTTGTGTTTTTTGCGGTGCTTGCGTGCCTCCCTCTGTTTCTCCTCCAGGCGGTTCTTCTCTGCCGCGGCCCCATCTGCAAAGGCAAGGGCGGTTCACCGATTAAAATGGCTAGGCTATTTCTGCTGTAGGAAAGGAATGGACGCATTTTTCCAGCATTTCTGAGTGGAATGCATAATAACGCTAGCCCACAACACACTGCTCCGTGGCAAGTAAACACATCAATTCAAGTGCAAAGGAAAGGGGTTGCAAAGTTTGCAGCAAAACTGTGAGCTTTGCACTGCAAGTAGAAAAGTTGGACTCGGCTCGGATGCCAGTGACCACGTGGCCCAACGCATGTGATGTTCATTTTGCCACGTTCGAAACGTGCCTCAGAACTTCTTTAAAGGGGCCATGCAGACAAAATACAAGTTTGTTTTGTTTGAAAGATTTGGTGTTTTATGGTGCCCCCAGAACTTGCCCGGCAGCAAGTGATGCTTTATTCACAGATAAATTATTCAATCTGTGGTAAAAATTTTGATTCTCCCGCGAAATTGTGTTTCGTGAAGTCCGCCATGATGTAACAAGGACAGGTCTTAAGTACTGCAGTGTTCAGACTACAGCGGACTGCGGAGCCTTGTTTACTATCACTCAGTCCCCTGACCGAATATTTGCACCTGGCTTGTTTTTGTTACGGTAGGTTGTAATCGTTTTATGAAACATGAGGTACATCCAATAAACTGGGTCACGTAAGACAATGTCGCTTAACTCTTTCGGGACCGCCCGAAAAAGTGATGAAAAAGTGAGGTCTCGCTACAAATTTTTTATTTCATAAAGCAAAGGCACCATCCTACCTTAGCATATACCAAAATGCAGCTAATTATATGTTCTTTGACATACAATACCAAGTTTTACTTCAACACTGACGATAGAACCATGAAAAAATCTTAAAGTGAGAAATTAGTAAAAAAAACTACAGAAAAAGATAGAAAAAGCGTAAATATAAAAATATTAAAAAATAAAATTATTTCAGGATATACAAAATCTAACACAATGCTTTGTTTCTTCATCACGAAAGTTTGATGCGGCTAGGTGTAACTGGTTTTTTGTTTTATGCGTGATCTCTTTGGCACTAGGGCCATGGCTACGTCGTCACCAAGCTACACGCCGGGCTTTCGTCTCGGCGAAAACTTGATCCGTTTCTGAGCTGGTGGCAGGAGATCACCACCATAGGTAGTTAACACCCTAGCGAACAAATATAAACCAGCCAGAACATATTTCGATTGCTGGAATATTTCTGTGCTATTTCTGGAGCACATACCTACTCCAGAGACAATTGAAACCGAAACCAACACCCACCTTTGAGCGCGATTTGATGTTCCAAGCTGATCGACACCTGAATACTCACTCGAGCTGAAATCCGATCTCTAAAGCCGCATTCCGACTCTTCACTGTCACTCTCATCGTTAAAATCCACAGTAGAAGGCGAAGATATGCGAGACGAGATGAGGCGGATTTCTTATCGCGCTCGCGCGAGTATGACGCCATGTTTGTTTACATTCGAAACCACTGCCCGTCAGAATAAAATATCTAATGCGTTGCCACCTGGCGATAAAAAAAGAAACTTCACAAAAGAGAAAACTATAGTTTTCAAACTATCTCCTAGATGTCGCTAGGTGTTCCATCGAGCGAAAATTTGTATTCTGCAGGCTCGTGAAACCATCGATCATATGTGATCGATGGCCTATGGAGCGGTCCCGAAAGAGTTAAGCCAATCAGCCGGTGTCGCGTGAGACAAACCCAAAGCGCTGCACTGCTGCACAGCTATAACAAGCATAGTGCGCACAGTACCGACAGCAGTACCCATCGGTACTTCCATATTTACGTGTCCGTTCGTAACTTCCATTGTTTATCCCACCATTCTTACTGCTATCAAATGAATATGAATTACATTTAAGCAAAAATAGCTCATTCTGCACGCTTCTAAGCCATGCCTAACTTGCGTTTGCTTTTGTCAGCCTCGGCCAATCGCACGGCTGTGCATATGACGTCATAGGTTGTGTTCCGGGAAATGAGCTAGTGGGTGACATGGCCATTCCTTTTCTCCTCATTACGTAGCTTACTTGAGCAAAGTTTACATTAAAAGTGGTGTCAGCACGATTCTAACGAGGCCACCTTTCAAATGAACCAGACTTGTGTTTTGTCTGAATGGCCCCTTTAATTGGAGGGGTGACACTGTGAAAAGTCAGCTGCCCCATAACTCCGTAAGAGGTTCTTGCACAGCAGACGACTAAAGGACCGCATCCATCGCTCAGTCACAGGCATGCAGTCCTCCTCAGGCAGCTTCATACACTATCATTCCTCGCTCGTCATCTCATGTCCATCATATATCCGGTGGCATATAAAGACGCTTGCCCCTTCTGTTCTGTGGAACGAGCCTCACTTCGCCACATCATTTGGTCATGCACAGTCATACCGGCATCATGTTATAACTCATCTCATTCTTCTTAACATACCATCGTTCCCAGTGAGGGAGGGAGGCTGCCACCTCTAGCCCAGCTCCCCCTTTTCAAGATGTTCTCGCCCAGTTGGCTAAAAACACTGAGCTCCCAAAACGCGGGGAGCGCCGCTGTCCACATGACTGAGTGAGTAACTCAGTGGTACAATCATCGCAACTTTAGGGCAAAACAAAGTTACCACTTATGTTACTACTACAGGGCCACAACCCAAAGGAGAGAAAGAAGCCAAGGCCATACCAAGGTCACCGGCCTCCAGCCGTCGCATGTCTGGCCGTAGCCGGCAGTCTGTGCTCGGCAGGCTCTTCTCCATGCCTTCCTCCATCTCATTCAGGGCCATGGCAAACAGTGTGAAGTTGTAGTACTGCAACATCAAGGGGGCAATCACGTTTTGCAACCAAGTCACCATCACACTTACGGCTGAGTTCTCGCCCTTTTTTTGTTTTTTGTCCTACGACAGAAGACTACGAGGTGATCACGACAAAAACTTTGCCTGGCAACCGCAGCACCAGGCAGGTCGCTTTGCGCTTTCGTTGCTACAGTGGCCGGAAGCAGTTGAGGTTCTTTGAGAATTACTGCACTTACATAGATTTCCCAATGAGAAAACTTCCCTGCTGGTAGGACTACCAGCTACTATAGCGGTCAAATCTCAACGCATCAAAGTTCACTGCACTGATGGTGATAGCTTGTAATTGCAAAATCTCCTTGGGAAAATAAGGGGGAGAGGGGGAGGGACTGGTACAACAGTCTTCTCTTTTGTCAAAGTTGTTACTCTGTTTCCTCCGAAGCGCCATGATCTGTGAGTATCAGATCTTTGAGCCGAATCGGGAGCACAAAAAAATTCAGGGAAGCTTCCACTCATGCACAAGATTTGCAGGCAAGCTGTTGTAGGTGAGCACTACCGAACACATTGTAAAGTTTCGGTATCGTTGTTTATTTGCATAGCTGCGTGCGGTGCTAGTAATCGTCGCCATATGCATCAAAAAGGTCATCGTTGACTTCGCGGCGAGTGGTGGATGCTAAGTCAGCCTCAGCATTGTAGACTTCCGCCAGCTCTTCGTGATTGACTCAAGGTAGCAGTGGCAGGATCTGCCAAGTTCACTCGGGAGGAATTGGCACACTTGTAGCCATGTCTTCAATTATCCATAATGGCTTCTAGAGTATGCGGTGGCTGCGGCTACCAAGCAGGGTATCTTTTCGTCTTTAGCATTAGCGCTGAAGATTTTTTTTTTTTTAATTTTACATGCGTGGTTGTGCTTACCGACAGCGCAGTAGATTTTTTTTTTTCTGCTAAAGCCACTGTGTGTGCCGAGGACGCTCAGCAGTCCCTGCAAGGCACGCGCTCACGAGCACTTGGCATTTTCTTGGAATTTTTGCACGCAACGGTGAAACTTTCAGCCAGTACCAGCAGCTCCGCTGTTAAAATTTGCTTTTTGGAGCAGTTTTTGAGGAGAAAAGCTCTTTTAAAGACGATAGTCTTTCTTGGGCTACTTAAACCCAGAAATTTTGGTCTGTCTGTATGTCTGTCCGTCTGTCTGTCTGTGACTCGATTCAGCCACCTGGCCAAAGCAAAACAATGCCTGCGCAATAGTCTTATACAGTCACAGCTAAATCTACCCGTATATGTCCGGTGTAATGTTCATACTTGTCAACATTGCTGAAGATGAACAAGACATTACGCAAATATGAGACAACAAATCAATACAGAAGTGATATTTGCAGTGTTCCTTTATAAAAAAAATCAAACATGCTTGACTTTTGCGAAATTAAATATTCATCAACTGCAGAAAAAGAATTCACTCCGCCGTCGCCTGCTGTCGCCCGCGCCACTATAGCTTCTGGCGCCATTTTAAGAAATCAACCGGCAACAGTTACGCAAGGTTCCACTAGATAGGTTCCGCGTTCTGCTTGCAACGCACGTGTAGTAGGTAAACGTGGTTCTATAAACGTTGAAGTAGGGCGCCTCGATTAATGCGTGTCTTCGCCGTACGGCAGCGTTCGCATCGAGACACCCGGTTTGGAGCAGTGGAACGCGGGAGATTTAAAATATTTTAAGCAAACCTTTGGCGTCTTTACCTTGGGAGGAGCGCGCCGCAAGAAGAACAACATGAGAGGTGAGCGGGAAAGCGAAGGGAGGCATTTACTTCGCAAAAGCCGATAAAGACTATCGTCTTTTGACGGCGTTTGCAACGAAAGGAGCAGATACGCGGCCAATTTTTTTGGCTCAGCCGCTCCGCCGCTGACAAAGCTTGTTTTTCGTTGGTGACCTCAAGCCAGCAGACAATGTCTTATCACCAGTAAGTACCCGAATACGAGTACAAATGAACTGAGGACATTTCTCGCACAATTTAATGCTTAGCAAAACCTAGGCAGTTGGCACACTGCACATGCTGCCAAACAGCGCATCGCTACCGGCATTGAAAGGTACAAAATTGCCTTCGTGTTGTGAACACGCCCATTTCATTTATGTAAATGTAAGGATTTAATGTTTTAATGTTACTACACTCCACTAGTAAGTGATAGAAATTAGGCGAATTTCAAAAGGCTGCCCAGAGGTGTTTGTATACTGCTTTACAGGCAAGTGGGCTCTAGGTAGTACTACTCATGCTACCCTGGGACTTGGTACCAAGACAGAATTAGCTGGATCTGTCAGCCAAACCGTAACAGCAGCATCCACGCGGCCACTTTAGCCGACAGACAATGCATGTACCTGTGCAGCATAGTCCGGTCGTGGAGTTGCTCTCCAGAGGAGGCGAGAGTTGGGAATGTCCAGCGAGTATGTCGAGTCACTCTTGGGAATCTCCCCATCGTCCACCTCACACGGTTCGGGACTCTGCGCAACAATGTGAGGTGGGGACAAAAATTACAGGGTCACCCAAGCACTGTCTGAAATGCAGTGCATATAACAGCATTACTGTGCGATTGCTAAGCCTCTCATCATCATCATTAGCCTTTCCCCTTTGCACTTTTTTCTTCCTCTATGTACACACACCCTTTTATCCCGCTTAGAGTATCCTTTTTGTAATAAAGTTTAGTCAATCAAGTTTCCTGCATTTGCACTGCTCAAAAGCTGCCCGATGGCACGGTGCATGTCCTTTTCTTCGCCTTGTTTGTGCTTTGTTTGGAGCAGGGTGAACCAACATCTGCCAATGACGGAACTGCCTTTACTCTACCAGGGCTGTTTGCAGGGTAAGAACTGTGTGCTCCTGGCAAGTGATGCATTCCCACATCAGTTGCTTCACTGGTGCAGGGGATTCGAACACTGCCACTCTATTTCACCAAAAGTACCAGTGAAGCATTCAATTGTGCTTACAGGATGCAAACTTGCCACCTGATGAAGCACACTACCTCAAATTTTATTACATTTATTATGTCTTCAGACTCCCTAGTCTTCAACATTTATAATAAGTGTGCTGAAATGAGCTGAATAGGGCAAAATTTTGAGCAACCAAACACTTCACATTAAATCACAGTTGTGCATGGGATATTGAAAAGTTTGGACTTTTTAAAGTATTACTGTAAACAACAAAGAAAAAAAATTATGTCCTCTCAAAAGCAGCCTTAGTTTACCAGGAGAAAGTTTTGATTTGATTGATTATGAGGTTTAGTGCACCGAAGCTATAAAGATGATGAGGCAAGCCGTAGTGAAGTGCTCCGGATGAATTTCGAAAACCTGGGATCTTTAACCTGTGCCAAAATATTGAACAGGGTGTTTTTCACTTTTCAGCTCCATCAGAAAAATGGCCGCTGCAGCCAGCCAGGAGTAAGTTAATGGCTCTACTGGCTGGTTTCGTGGGTCAAGACTCAATACACCCAAGTCTAAAACTGCAATTTCCTGCTCGGGGCAATGCTGTCCATGATGCCGGCAATGTGCAACTGAGTCAATCCTGACACCACAGCAACTCCACGCCCACGAAAGAAAAGGCCAACCCAACGCCATTCCAATGCAAGTCGTGCTCTGCAACTGAACTGCAAACACCAGTGGTGATAAGATTTTTCCCTCGTTTCCTTAAAAGCAGCTGTTTGGAGGACTCTTAACCTTCACTTGGATAATTACAAGCCTTTTTGTATAGCTCACAGATTGCAGAAGGCTCAAATGAATGGCCATGCAGAAGAATGAACTTGCCATTCCGAAAGCATCCATAGTACAACGATCATTGTTGGGCACACACTTGTGGTAGGGATAGTCACCGCATGAAATAGGCTGCCCCCCTTTGGGCGTGTGTATACCTCTTTTTGGCTTGAAAGAAGCGTCTCCGCAGCAGACCTAGCCACAGTACGCGCTACTGAGACAAAGAAAGGGGAGACGAATTGTTGAGACAGAGAGGGAGAGGATCACAGATAGAAGAGGGTGCAGGCAGCGGCCCACCTTGGGTCCCGGCGGGTCCCCTCCGGCCGAGCCGCCCGTGAGCGAGCGGGTGAGGCTGTTGAGCTTGGCGTACATGCGCTTGGGCGTGTGGGCGGGGCTGGCGCCCGCACTCGCTGGGTGCCCACCCGTCTGCAGTGTGGTGCCGCCGCCGCTGCTCAGGTGTGGCTGGTCGGGGGGCGCCCGGAAGTTGTGCGTCTGCATGTACTCCTCGTACTCGGCCACGGGCGCCGACTTCAGGTAGTCGGTCCACTTGCCGTACAGGAAGCGCAGCCGGGACTTCCTGACAGGGAGGAGAGCCCAGAAAGGGGTTTGCAACAAGTTTCGGAACAGCAAAATCTCGATTTCGGAGCACAAGATGCTTGATTTGAAGCAGTTACCAACATTTAAACATTTAATTCACTGTCTTAGGAGCTTAAAAAAACAAATTTGCACCAAGTTTGGCAGAAAAGACCACTTTTGAATCGGTTTAAAATTCACACAACACTGAAAGAGCCTTTTGAGAAAGTGTTTTTCGACAGAGCATCGCTACAAGTTAAAAGCCTTTTACGAAGGTTTAAATACTCTGAACATTTTTTGATTTCCTGGTCAATTTAGAAACCGTTTCTAAATTTAGAAATTTAGAAACCTTTTCTAGATCTCACCACTTTCCTTGGCCGTTGAAAACCTAAAGTCGCACTTATGGTCAAGAATTACAAAAGCATGACCTGCACTACATTCTTAGAAACTTCTTAATTGCATTGAGGCAGCATGCATAGATAATGCCGCGAACCATACATTGGGTTTGCTTATTTGTGTTTGCTTTTACCGCCCGGCTGCGCCGGTCTGCGTTATCTCTGCGCCAAGGGAAGCGCGTGTTTCATTCTTTCTTTCTGTGCCGCATGCGTTATCTGTTGTGATGGGGAGAGCGTTCCGATCTAACGTGAACGGCCCAGAATGATCTTCTTGGATCTACTATGTTCTCGATGCGAATCGACGTTTCGAGAACCATGCGCGCCGAAAGATAAAAGGCCTGCAGTGCGGACGCCGGGGCATTCGATTCTGCGACGCTCGCCGACGCACGTACGTCACTTTGTTGACCGCTGCCTCGCCGCCTCTGTATTCTTCTCAGTTGTTAGGGGAGCACAAGTTCGCTCCAATAAACTTGTTTCTTTTCCAAACAACTGCATCGTCCTTGGCTTCGTGACATCTGGTGGAGGTGCTGGGTACGCACCCTTCATGCCCACTACAACCTCTGGAAGCCGCCAAGCCAGTCCAACAAGAGCCAGCCTCCGCGTGCAAGATTTACCACCCGAGTTCGGTCTACTACCGGAGAAGACGAAGAAGAAAAACGCTGCAACCAACACCATGGTGCAAGAAACAACGTCGCCAATCGTCCTGCAGCAGCCCCGGGAACCGCCATCGTTCCGAGGAGCCCCCGCAGAAGACCCAGATGAATGGTTGGAGAAACTCGAGCGCATCCGGAAATTCAACAGGTGGGACGACGCAGAAACGTTCCGGCACGTTTTCTTTTACTTGGAAGATTCGGCTCGCACTTGGTTCGAGAACCACGAGAGCTCCTTGACAAACTGGGCTCAGTTCAAAAGCGAGTTCACTAAGACCTTCACTACCGTCGTACGGAAAGAAAGAGCCGCCCTTTTGTTGGAAACGCGCACGCAACACCCCAATGAAGGCGTCTTGATCTTCGTTGAGGAGATGAAGCAGCTATTTCGCCGCGCGGATCCCGAAATGACGGAAGAAAAGAAGTTGCGGTTCCTTATGCGCGGAGTGAAGGAGGAACTGTTTGCCGGACTTGTCCGAAATCCGCCCAAAACCGTCGCCGAATTCGTTACCGAAGCCAGCACCATTGAGAAAGCCCTCGAAATGCGTGCTAAGCAGTATGACCGCAACTTTGTTGGCGCGGCCAATGCGAACGACTTTGGCAGCACGCGGATCCCGGCCGACAGCCTACGCGAGACTATCCGCGAAATAGTGAGGGAGGAGCTGCGGAAACTGCTCCCGACGCCGCCGCAACCACAAGTCGCTTCTCTTACCGACGTCATTAGAGAAGAAGTGCAGCAAGCGCTGGGAACTTCAACGACGCCAGTAGCACCTCGCGAGCCGCAAGCCATGACCTACGCAGCTGCTGTACATCGCCCTCGCCCACCTGCACCCTATCGTCACGAGGCTCCGTACCGTCGTCCCCTCTCGCCGGCCCGACCACCTGCGGCGCAACCCCCTGCCCCAAGGAAGACCGACGTGTGGCGAACGTCCGACAATCGTCCGCTGTGCTACCACTGCGGAGAGGCCGACCACGTCTACCGTCGCTGCCCCTACAGGAGGCTCGGTTTGCGAGGGTTCTCCGTCGACGCACCCCGCCCCCGAACTGGCCAGCGCCCATCGGAGATCGAAGAGTACCTGTCCAACACCAGCCGTCGACCAGCCCGTTTCAACCGTTCGCCGTCACCCTACCCATACCAGTCGCCGAACCGCCGTAGCAATGCTGAGTTCTCACGTGGAAGGTCCCCCAGCCCACGCGGGGGAAACTAAAAGCAGCAACTTCTGGAGGTGAAGTTGCTCTACGGCGAAAAACTAGAAACCCTCCAACGACGCAAGGATGCGCTGAAGACAGTGATTCACGACATGCCCTCATCCCGACGACCCGACCTAACCCTGACGAGACTCCCGAACACGACGACAGCTACACGGCGCGACGCGTACCCGACCTGACCGAGACGTCCGTTGAGAAGACGACGACAACGACGATGCACAGTGCCCGACCATCAACACGTACAAGCAGAGATACGACGCCCCGACGAACCCGGAACTCGAGGACGACTGCATCTGACGTCAAGGTGTCCATCGACGGCTTTGACGTAGTCGCCTTCGTAGACACGGGAGCTGACTATTCGGTAATGAGCGGACCATTTGCGTCTAAGCTGAAGAAAGTTATGACCAGATGGGACGGTCCGCACATACGCACAGCAGGAGGCCACCTCGTGACGCCAAGTGGAACGTGCACATCGCGCGTCACCATAGACGGCACAACGTACCCTGCGGCGTTCGTCGTTCTGCCTAACTGCTCCCGCGACGTGATTCTCGGAATGGACTTTTTGACGGACAACGGCGCAATAATTGATCTGCAGACCAAGTCGATAACATTTTCCTCCATCCACTCCACGACGCCGCAGCCGAACCCCGATCACCGTGCTGCTGTCAGGATCGCCGACGATCACATCACCCTGCCACCCCGCGCAAGCTTGATGATCGCCGTCTACTGTGAGGATGCTGCTCCTGACATCGACGCTATCGTAGAGAGTGATCGAAGGTTGCTTCTCGACCGCGGTGTCTCCGTCGCAAGAGGCATTGCGCACTTTAAGCAACGCCAATCTCACGTTTTGGTCACTAATTTCACCGAAGAGTACCAGCATTTAAACAAGGGAGCTGCAATTGCGTTCCTCGAAGAAACGCAAGAAGCAAGTGATGTGATCGCAGTCGCCGACTTTGAACGCACACCCGTAGAAACATTCAAGCTCCCGCAGCCATTCGACGTGAATCCGGCGCTACCGCAAGAACAACGAAAAAAATTATTGGCTTTGCTGCGTCGCTATAGCGAATGTTTTTCGTCGAGCGCAAAACTACGTCAGACCCCTCTAGCGAAGCACCGAATAATAACCGAAGATGGAGCCCGACCTACCCGACAGTCACCGTACCGCGTCTCTTCACACGAACGGGAAGCCATCCGGACTCAAGTCGACGACATGCTGAGCGATGACATTATACAGCCATCGAAAAGCCCATGGGCTGCGCCCGTCGTACTCGTAAAGAAAAAGACGGCACATTAAGGTTTTGCGTTGACTACCGGCGACTGAACAAAATCACGAAAAAGGACGTGTACCCCCTCCCCCGAATCGACGACGCCCTCGACCACCTCTGCCACGCGAAGTACTTCTCATCGATGGACCTGAAGACCGGCTACTGGCAAATTGAAGTGGACGAGAGAGACCGAGAGAAGACTGCATTTATAACCCCAGACGGCCTATACGAGTTCAAGGTGATGCCGTTTGGGCTGTGCACAGCACCAGCGACGTTTCAAAGAGTCATGGACACTGTGCTAGCTGGCCTTAAGTGGCACACCTGCCTCGTATACCTCGACGACGTAGTGGTATTCGCCCGGACTTTCGACGAACACCTTGCAAGGTTGGAGTCTGTACTCGAGGCCATTCGTACGTCGGGGTTGACGCTGAAGCCTGAAAAGTGCCGTTTCGCATACGAGGAACTCAAGTTCTTGGGCCACGTCGTCAACGCCGCGGGAGTCCTACCTGACCCGGCAAAAACTTCGGCTATCGCGAACTTCCCTAGGCCGAAAGACAAGAAGGGCGTGCGAAGATTTCTCGGGCTGTGCGCATACTACCGGCGCTTCGTCGCAAACTTCGCACGCATTGCAGAGCCACTCACGCGCTTGACGAAAGACAGCACCCCTTTCAGCTGGGAAAACGACCAAGAAAAAGCATTCTCCGAGCTGCAAAAACGCCTGCAAAGCCCGCCCGTGCTCGCTCATTTCGACGAAAATGCCGAAACGGAAATGCACACGGACGCCAGTGATATAGGCTTGGGTGCCGTCCTTGTCCAAAAGCAAAGCGGCTGCGAAAGGGTAATCGCCTATGCCAGCCGTGGTCTGTCGAAGGAGGAGAAAAACTATTCTGCCTCTGAGAAAGAGTGCCTGGCTATTATATGGGCGATTTCAAAATTTCGCCCATACGTGTATGGAAGGCCATTCAAGGTTGTAACAGACCACCATGCGCTGTGTTGGCTCGCCAATTTGAAGGACCCCTCTGGCCGTCTTGGGCGGTGGAGCTTGCGCCTGCAGGAGTTCGACGTTACAGTCGTTTATAAATCCGGCAGGAAACACTCCGACGCCGACTGCCTGTCCCGCGCCCCCGTCGACCCACCACCAGAAGACTCTGATGAAGACAGCGCGTTCTTCGGATCGTGACGGAGAGCGACCTAGCCGCCCAGCAGCGTGCCGACCCCGACTTACGCGTCATAATCGAGTACCTCGAGGGATGCAACGTTGCCGTTCCTAGGACCTTCAAACGCAGCTTACCAGCATTCAGCCTGAGAAACTCCGTCCTCGTGAAGAAGAATTTCAGCCCCGGAACAAGAGCGAATTACCTTCTCGTCATCCCCGCGGACCTTCGTGACGAAATTTTGGAAGCGTGCCACGACGACCCGTCTTCCGGACATCTCGGCACAGCCCGCACTATTGGAAAAATCAAGGCGAGGTACTACTGGCCCGGCCTTACCTCTGACGTCACCCACTACGTCCGGAGCTGCCGTGACTGCCAGCGACGAAAAACGCCGCCGACAAGACCCGCCGGACTTCTGCAACCGATCGCCGTCCCATCGAGACCATTTCAACAGATTGGAATGGACCTTTAGGCCCGTTCCCTACGTCACGATCACAGAACAAGTGGATTGTCGTAGCGACAGACTACATGACGCGCTACGCAGAGACCGCCGCTCTTCCGAGGGGGACTGCACAAGAAGTGGCAAAGTTCTTTATAAGCCAAGTTGTGCTGCGACATGGAGCCCCGGAAGTCCTAATCACAGACCGCGGAACGGCATTTACTGCGGAGCTGATGCAAGGAGTATTACGCTACAGCAACACGGATCACCGAAGAACGACGGCGTACCACCCCCAAACGAACGGACTAACAGAACGTCTGAACAAGACAATCGCAGATATGCTGTCAATGTACGTTGACGTTGAACATAAGACTTGGGACGAAGTGCTCCCGTATGTCACGTTTGCGTACAACACGGCTATCCAGGAGACGACGCAGCTGACGCCGTTCGAGCTTGTCTACGGTAGAAGGCCGACTACGATGCTCGACGCCATGCTTCCGCCGACCTCAACGCCGACGTCCACGGATATCTTCAACGTGCGGAGGAGGCCGCCAGCTCGCTCGAGTTCGTATAACGGACCAGCAGCTGGTGGATGCGGGCGCTACAACCTCCGACGCCGAGACGCCGAGTACCAACCAGGGGATCGTGTGTGGGTTTGGACTCCCATTCGACGACGCGGACTCAGTGAGAAGCTCCTGCGACGCTATTTCGGACCCTACCAGATTCTACGACGTGTTGGCCAACTTACCTACGAAGTGATCCCTGATGGTGACTCCGGCACATCACGACAACGCAGGCGGCCTGAAGTCGTCCACGTGGTTCGCCTAAAACCTTTCTACGGACGATGACGAACTTTGTTTTCATTTGTTCGGACTGTCGCTTATGTTAGCATCGGGTCGATGCACTCTTAGAGGGGGGGTAATGCCGCGAACCATACATTGGGTTTGCTTATTTGTTTTTTGCTTTTACCGCCCGGCTGCGCCGGTCTGCGTTATCTCTGCGCCAAGGGAAGCGCGTGTTTCATTCTTTCTTTCTGTGCCGCATGCGTTATCTGTTGTGATGGGGAGAGCGTTCCGATCTAACGTGAACGGCCCAGAATGATCTTCTTGGATCTACTATGTTCTCGATGCGAATCGACGTTTCGAGAACCACGCGCGCCGAAAGATAAAAGGCCTGCAGTGCGGACGCCGGGGCATTCGATTCTGCGACGCTCGCCGACGCACGTACGTCACTTTGTTGACCGCTGCCTCGCCGCCTCTGTATTCTTCTCAGTTGTTAGGGGAGCACAAGTTCGCTCCAATAAACTTGTTTCTTTTCAAACAACTGCATCGTCCTTGGCTTCGTGACAATATCGTAAAGTGCTGTTAAAAACATCAAATTGAACGCTGCAATCTTAAGGTGTTTTTTTTTTTTTACAATTCCAATATTGAAATTATTATTTTTGTAGTTACAGACCGTCTTGTACGAATGAGTTTAGTGCCACAGCAAAAGTTGCGCGAAGCGAGATGACCGTCGTCATATCCTTCCATTTCAGCTCTTCATTCCATTCAGCTCTTCCATTTCAATCCCCACAACTCACGTTCACCTGGATCATAAAGAGTAATGTTGCTATGTTTAGCAACATTGCTCTTAGCATTAAATTTCACATTACACACATTTATCATTACCTACGTGCAAAAGCAACCAGTCCAGCTATCGCGCGCTGCCTGAACGTGTCGCAGCAATGCAGCACAGGCTGCAAATTGCATTCAACCATTCTATTCCTGAGGCTCACGGGTTTGTTGTCAAACACAGCTATACAGTCGAAACCCACCATAACGAAAGCCAGAAAATTAGCTTTTGCGGGAATTTCGTTGCCGCGAGAATGAAACATAAATGACCGAAAAATTGGCCACAAACCAAAAATTTATTTCCTAAAGTCAGTTATATTACTTCGTGAGCCTTACCTTGCAGCCAGCGTCACAGTTCAGCTCTCACTGTACAAGTGGTTCATGGCTAGTTGTTGTGCGCGCCCAAGAACAACGAGATCTTGTCAAAAGCATCCAAAACATTCCATGGGTTCACCTTCTCTGCACGTTTCTCGCCCTGGCCCTCGGCACCGAGTATGTCCGATCATGCAAGCGAAGCCCAGCTGCTTCTGTTTGCGAACTTTGCCAGATAGAGTGGCACCTCGTTGCACCAATACTGTTTAGAAAACAAAGTGAGCACCGCTTTGTTGACGTCCAGAAAGGCCACGGCCATCACTGTTTTGTTTTGCGCACATGCGCCATTGAGAACTCGTGGGATCCTTGCTTTTCGAAATGGTTGAGCTAGCTGCAGGCGTTTCCAAACTCGTCTGCGCTATCCTCCTTGGGCCACTGACTTGGGCAATGATGGTTGCCTTATTTCGTAGCAATAAAAACCTCTACTTTTGGGCTGGCATCTTACTGAGAGCAAACATGACAATCGCCGCATACAAACTACAAGCACGCGCGCGCTGTTCAGAGGTAGTGGGCTAGCGTAGCCCAAGCCAAAGCCGCGACTTGAGCCACCATGTGTCACCCCCTGGTGGTGCCGCTGCGAGGCTGCCTCCACGGCCGCCGGCTGCGCGGTCTTTTGTATTTTGTAAACAAATATGGCGGCGGCCATGCAAGCGTGCTGTTTCTGAAGTTGACGCACTTCGAGTCCAAAAAAATGCATTTGAGCACTTGGACCAATGTTTGTCCAAATGCATTTGGACACAGTTAACCTCCAATGGGTAGGTAAAATGCCGACCAAACTTGCACCGAATTTCGTTAACACGGGATCAGTTTCCGAAAACGTTTTGTTGCCGTGAGATGTAAAATACATGGGCGTCTATGGACGTTCGCCGGGGATGCGAAAATATTTCGTTGACGCGGGAATTTCGTACCCGCGGGATTTCGTTATCGTGGGGTTTGACTGTATTAACTCAGCATTTTGTAACATTGCGATGAGCTCAAAAGTTACTTCACAAACCGATTGCAGATGCAGGCACCGCACATCGCACTCAAAGACGAATCGTGGCAAAGTTGTGGGCATCACATTGTTTTCAATGAACTCTGCCTTCGAGCCATGCAACTTCCCAAAACCTGGCACGCGTTCTCAAGCATTATTCCCACGTTAATATAACCGTTCCGCACCACAACAGCTAAAATTGATGCCAAATTGGGAATTCCGTTTCTGCGAACCTGGCCAGAATCATATAGTCAATCCCCCCTTTATCCCCTCTGAAACTTACACGAGCATCAAAATCCTAGCTTTTTGACTGCTTTGGAGCAGTTGGGTGCAATTTTTTGCAAATATTAAGCTTGAGGAGCAGCTCGGCACAGGAAAACGAAATTGTATAATTGTATCAAAACTGCGCAATATGCGCAGCTGTCTTTCCTGCGTATGTCTACAGGTACGCTTCACCATTGGATCCCAGAGTACCACCATGCATTATAACCTTCACGACAAAACTGGTACCCAACTTAAGCCAAGTAAATGCTTGCCCTTATGATGGGGCACTTAAAGTGATGCAGAACGAGGTCAAACAGGCTGTCAACTTTTTGCTTGAAACGGTGCGACAAACAGCTGCTCACTGCAGCCAAAATTTTCCACACACAATCTCCGACATTGTGATAGGAATACCAGGATGTAGGCATGTTTGTATGACCCTCACATATTTGTAGAACACCTAAACTTGCCGTAATGCTACATCTTGCTAAGTTTCTCACGACCAGCCTGCGGCTCAAAAAAGAAGGGGGGGGAGGGGGAAGAAGAGCTAGCAGGAGCTTGTCACGGTGCTTGGTTGTGGCACCAAGCAAGGCTCACTGAAAGATGTTTTCCACTGGAAACGTTACATTATTTTCCCTCCAGTGAAGTAGCAAGAGATGCTCCTAGCAGGGCAGGCCTCCCCAGAATTTAAGACTCTTCCTCTCTCAAGAATTTAGAGCGTCAACGCAGATAATCTCATTTTTAATATCCAAATGGAGGGATAATGGAGATCATTGTAGTAATTAATTACAAGTCAAAGCTTCAAACTCTGAAGAAAATCACAGCAGCCACGATTACAACGACTGGCAGGGAGTAAATACAAACTTTCTTGGGGACACTTTCAACACTGTCGTCACCAAAGCTGTGAACGAAGCAAGTCTAGGCACTTAGTTTGCAATCAATTGGTGGACATTTTCACTTCACTTGACCTTCTCAATTAGTAGCCTTCGATGTGGACATTTGTAGCGTAGAAAGCAATGGCCAAGTGTAGAAGTTGTGCACCTACCTCTTCTAAGAGTCGTACTGTTTCCAGTATTGCACTAAACAAAGGCACAACCTTCCACACCTGCACTAATAAAGTAGTCTTGTCCTATTTGTTCCCTGTTTCGCGGACAGGCCCATTAGCTACCGTATTTTCCGGTGTATAGGTCGCGGTTTTTTTCTGAAATTTTCGTTGGTGCGTCTTATCCACCGGTGCGACTTATGTATGGAAGAATTCCGGTTCGCGGCGGCGCGCGTGAGCAGCCCACGATTGGAGACACACCTCTATGGTCAAAATGAATCCAAAGCCCACCGCTACTATGTTCCTGATAGCCCATATGTCGCTTCAGGACATTAAATCAAAGAATTAGCAGTTTATTCCACTCGAAAACAATGATAATGGCCTGCGACAACCGCGCGCCACTTTCTGCCATGCGCAGTAACTACAGTTCAGAATAAATTCAAAGTAATATCAAACTGGGTAGCAAAAATAAAATGCAGCTTATAAATTATCACAAAGAGTTACTCTGAAGGAGGTAAACGTGCTGCTAATTTCTAAAATGACAGCTTGCGGATAAGTTTCGATTTTCAGGCCGCTTCCGGTCGCGTCACTTCCGTCCGCCATGACACCTTTATTGCGCTGATTTACGACAGCACGCAAGAGACGCGCGACGTTTGGAGAGGTGGCCAAATGGGTCTCCGACTCTTGGGACTCCATTTTTACAAAAGCAGTTGTAGCCGGGTTCATAAAGGCCGGAATGATCCGTTCCCGCGAGTGGTGACGATGTTGGCGAGAAGATATCAGTGAGTCGGAGGGTGATAGGGATGTGCTGGGCGGAACTCCCACTTGAAGTTGCTGAATAGTTTGTTAGCGAGTCGGAGGAAGAAGACTTCGATGGTTTTGCCTAACGCCATTTGTAAGTACATGCCATCTGTGTCTATCAATAAACCATTTTTGAGAACTTTGTTCTGTCAAGACTTTGGACGGGAGATGTCTAGCCCTCCTGACTGGGCGATGCGTTGATAGGCGGCGGCCGCCGCAACCACGTACTTTCGCCGCTCTTTCTAAAGATCTGGTTCACTGTGAGTTTACCTAATTAACAAGTGCGTCTTGTACACCGGTGCGTCTTATACACCGGTGCGACTTATATACGTTTTTTTCGGAAAAACTGTCATTTTGAGGGGGGTGCGACTTATACAAGGTGCGACTTATAGACCGGAAAATACGGTAGTGGCTGTCAGCCAACTTTCCCCACTGCAGCAAGAAGCTGCTGACCACAGGATCACTTGTTAATAACAAGCCTAGTAGAAGGCGTTTACCAGTGTCCTTCCTTACACATGCTTGTAAACTGTGACACTTACCATACAATGTGGAATATAAGTCGAGATTTTTTACGGAAAAATTTGCCGAAAAGTCACCCCTCGACCTATATTGCAGTCACTGGCAGTTGTCATCTGGCGACCGGGCAGCCCATCGAGCCCATCCAAACCCCAAAGGCACCATCGCCACCACCATCAATCGGACGCGACACTATCTTTGTTTTGTTGCTTCTCTCGCTGTCAGCGAATGTGTGCGTGTTATTTTCTTCTTGCTCAACATGAGCTTACGCACTTGGTGCCAGTTTAAAGCAGCATTTAAAAAAAAAGGTTGGGGATTTTCCAAGGCCAATGACGTGTCCGCCTTGCGCCAGTTGGGTATCACTAAAAGTGTTGCTAGCGGCGTTAGCTGAAGGGGCAGCTCTCGGTATGCAACGCTCGGAAGGCGTCGTTTCATGGGCGCTGCTCTGTGCACCTGTGCTGCTGTACAAAGGGGCAAATTTTGTCCGCTAGCGTCGTGCGATGGCTCTGGATACCCCAAGATGTTTGCTGAATGCCTGCACGTACTGGCTGTCGCTCCGGTCTGCACACGAGTGTCCCATGCTTTGTGCTCGCTTCGAGATGACATCGTTTTGCGAGTGTTTAAGAAGTGCTGCATAAGCAATTCCCTGGACTGCACCGAGGACGACCTGCTGTGTGGGCGACAGCGAGCCAGAAGCATTCGTCCGACAATACTTCAGACAGTTTTAAATAAGTAATGTGAGACGAAACAAGTTATACATAGTCTCAATAAAACAATGGTTGCTACCAAATTATTTTTTTTTTTGCATTTATCAGCTACAAGGTAAGGGGGTCGACCTATATTCCGCCTCGACTTATACTCCGCATTATACGGTAGGTACACTTGGAAATGGCACATCAACAGTTCCTGTGCCAGCATTTAAAAAATGAAGACGGCTCTGCAACGCGCATCCACGTTTGCTGTGCCGGCCCCCCCCCCCCTTCCCACTTTGTTCCCCTAGACTCGAGCACTCACTGCTTGTCGTAGATGAAGCCCTCTATCCGGTGGAGGTCCTTGTAGAACCAGCCAGCCTGCTTGAAGGTCAGCGCCGACGTCAGGCCAGACTTTTGGCACACTATCTCCATGAGCCCGTACTGCAATGATTATAACCGCATGGGAGTCAAAGGAGAGCTCGGTGAGGCCTGTCCAGGCAAGGGGGGAAGGGAGGGAGATAGATAGATAGATAGATAGATAGATAGAGAGAGAAAAGAGACGAGAGAGAGAGAGAGAGAGGGGAGAGAGAGAGAGAGAGAGAGAGAGAGAGGAGAGAGAGAGGAGAGAGGGGAGAGAGAGAGAGAGAGGAGAGGAGAGAGAGAGAGAGAGGAGAGGCCCACCTGTTCAAACCAGAGCTTGCCCACAATGATGTTGTGGATGCAGCAGTTGACGTTGGTCCACGTGTACGTCTCGCCGTGCCTGAAAGCGGCAATGAGGGAAGAGAGAAGAAGAAGAGCAACACGGGCCTTCTTGCTAAACGATGCAATAGGTAGGAGAAGCTGCACTTTCATTTTAAGAACAGAGAAACGGGGAAAAAAAAAGAAAAAAAAAGCCATTTCTAGCTGGTGACTCAACTCAACAAATCCCAACTACCAGCGCAAATCACGATAGAACTGTTACAAGAATCAATTGTTTCCTGCTTCCAGATCGTGTGGGGTCTAATGAGGATGCTCTTTGACAAATGGCTCAATGATCCCATATATTTCCCATGTGGCTGGGTACTAGGATGCTTCAAGAAGCTCGCTACTGACCCCCTAACTCTTTTCTCGCACATTCTGAAAAAACCTTTCCTTCCACCTTATCAGCACATGTCACCCCAAGGGTTTAAAATATATTGCACCCTGTGAGGCTCCATTATCTTTATTTGCCGTCAGGGGCGACCATTCCAGCATGGCCTCGTCATGTCAAGGTCAAGGAGGAGGCGACAGTGCCCTGCTGCCATACTTACGACCGGAGCTCGACGCTCAGGTGTCCCTCAGGCTTGATCTCGATGGACTTGCCCCAGAACTTGAGCTTGGGGTAGACGGAGCCGTGCACCTTGAAGTGGGGGGACTCGGCGTGGAACGCACTCACGGGCGGGTGGTGGCTCACCTGCTCGCACACCATCCGGAAGCCCACGTCCTCCCTGCACCGCCACCAGGGGAGGAAAAGGAGAACATTGCAGAACACATCCTTTCTGGGTGCACAAGCACGCCTCACTTGGTACATTAGCATCACTAAGCGTGCCCAAATGGATCTTGCTCGCTCTCTAGATTGAGTGTGCCTCAGAGTGTTTTCTTTATGCACGGCCCTATGGCCCTTTCCCCCAACAGCACAGCGCCCCTTCTCAAGCCACTTACTAGATCTCACCTGCCCTCCCCACAGCAAAGCTTGCTGACATCCCACATACTCTTTTCTTCTTCACTGCACTCTTGTTTGTTTTTTCCCACGTTTGTTCACTCTTGCACAGGCTTAGAGTACGCGCAGAGACTTCTCGCAGCCTACCCTCCTATCGCTCGCACATTTCAAACGAACAAGATGGGTGCAGAGGCAGTCCTTAGGGCACACCCAAGCAGAAAACAGGACCTCCCACAGTTGCACCCACAGTCCCTCGATAGAACCAAGACTGGATGCCATTGCCCTCTCACCAAGTTACGTCATGCCTGCCCTTAATAACCATGCGAGTAACCAGTTTGCTCAAGGTATAGAAACATCTGTACCAATTGTCCCTTTTACTTTTTAGTTTATAAAAGTTTCCTCGAGCACACATTTTCCACTACCTCCTGTTTCCTATCAGTTTTATAACGCATTAGGTCAGCCAAGTTTTAGGAAGAAAAGCAAAATCAAATTAAAGTAACGTATTCATTCCAAACAAAAGGTTCACAAAAATTTTGCCCCAAGTGTAAGGAAACAGGGACATGCCTTCTGTGGACCACACCCCAAATTGCTCTGACACAAAGCTGCTTTTATTTATGTATTTTTTATGAATTCAAGGATGTGGCAGCATAAAAAACATGATCTCAGCATGCCGTTAAACAAAAAGGATCTTCAAAACAGCTACAATATTGAGGTGCATCACAACATTTTCAAACATCAGAAGAGCAATTAAAGCCTGTGAAAGGTCACTACCAAAAAAATATCACACACACAATTTTGATCCTCACTGAACTACCATCTTTGAAGTTGATACCACATGGAACGTATTGGCTTATCTTCTGAACTGAACAGCCCCTCCCCACGCACAAAAATTAAATAAAAAGACTGCTTTAGATATTCACAGCCCAAACTCAAGCACACGCCCGTATCACCACAATCAGCAAAGCAGGTGTGCAGTTTTCGATCCCCGTCAAAGACTGATAAAGACGTATGAATGCCGAAACATTTCTCGATGTGGCTGAGGCTGAGGTCAGATACCGCACAATTTACTGTTGTTTTTTAATGCGTAGCATTCTTTGCCGAGTACCCCACAGCCAGGACCGTGTTACACCCTGCATTTCCACAAAAATGCAGATATCGTGGAAGTTCCACCTGTAATTGCTATAATGGCGCAAATGGAGATAACTGGTCGCAAGAAATTTTGAAAAACTGAGAAATAATAAAAATATTAAAAAATTACGGAAAATGGCAAAACGTGTAACGCATGGCATTTCCACAACAATGCAGATTTCGGCAAAGTTTCACCTGTAATTGTTATAATATCGTAAATGGAGATAATTGGTCACACGAAATTTTGAAACCCTAAAAATCACGAAAAATATAAGAAAGTTACAGAAAATGGCGAACCCTGTAACGCCCTGCATTTCAACAATAACGCAGATTTTTTCTGTTGTTCATTCATTCAGAGCTTCATGCTGTTCAGAATGGACCGGTACGTATACCACCACTTCCAGCTCAACAGGTGCTTGAATGAACCAGTCACATTGCAATGTTGATGCTTTGTGACTGCCCCCATTCATTGTGGGGAAAAAAAAGGGGGGGGGGGGGGGATTATTGTTGCAGTTGACAGGTGCCTTGACACACACCTGGGCCCACGGGCATTTGAAACCTGACCTAAAAAAAAAAGGGCTGACAGTATCTGTAAATTGTACTCTTAAATGAAGAGCTCAAATTGAACAGCGGATAACGGAACAGCTGGCCTGTGATGCATGCCGCAGCGGGCTTTGAATGAATTCGTAACACATCGGATTTCTTGTTAAACCTGACCCACATTTGAGGCTAGGGTTTGAACAATAGAACTGAACTGCGTGTTGTTCAAGTGGTGCGCACAGACTGTTTGGGTCACGGCTGAAAAGTCAAACATGTGTCTCCAGCATCACAAAATTCTTAATTAAAAAAAAAAAAAAAAACACAGCTTCAACTTACAAACCACACGCTAAAATGGAGTGCGATGTCAGAAAATTAATCCATTCAGCCCCATTTTTTTTTTCGGGCACAAGAATGTTTTCTCTGTGTTTTGCTAAATTATACGGCTCCTCGAAGCCTGCAAGCGAAAAACACAGATGGTAGTGCAAGTAATTTTTGCAAGTGCAAGATTTATTAATGAGGCAAATAATTAAGACATCTGGCAATGAAAAATGCTACCTTGAGCGGAAAAAAAATTTCCCTGTTCTCCTAAATTTTATGACCACATGAGCCACCAAGCAAAAAACTGGACCCGCTGTGCACATATTTACAGATTTACAAGCCTGACAATACAACTAGGGCTCCTGGTTTTTTTAACCTCGACGTCGTAATTTTGTGTTCACTGGAGCTTTTTCTTCGTTGTAGCGTCCGGCTCTGCTAAAATGCTACAAAGGTGATGTATATCGTAAAATTCATCATTGAAGGACAATCCCCCAAAAAACTATCAGTTTTGGTTTCTTCTCTATGTGCTACAGCGACTAGAGCGATGTGATCCCATTTGGAATCACCGGGACCGAAAGGGTAAGGGGTGTCCAAATATCCGAAATTTTAAGCATGAACTGAATAGTTCTTGGTTAATTATTTACATTCAATTCCAGAATTTGATATTTAACATCTTCAAGCATTCGGTTTTGCATAATTATTCAGGCACATTACGACTTGTGTCCAAGAAGACAGATGTAACTTTGGGAGTAAAAAGTTGCTTTAATGTAGTTGACCCTGCACTTCAAAATTTAACTGCCCCCAAATGATGCAATGAAATTTACGAAGCGTGTGAGAAAACTCCCCGCAGAAGCTTTGCTCTTGTGAGCTAGGCCAATAACAAATTACAATCGAGAGAAAATGCCAAAGCTTCACCCCCAAGTACACAGCGCACGCAAGTTCTTCACTCATTTGACAAAGTGTCACTAAAGATGCTAAGCAAACAACACTCGGTAGTCAGCTGAACAAAAACAGTGCCCACACCGTGTGCCTTGTGAAAGACCACACCAGGCACACCACAGTACCTGGGGTGCCATTAACTTGAGCATTTTTCATCTAAAAACATACCACCAAGCTGAGAACTTTTCTTCATCTCGCAAGCATTCAGGAAAGTTCCGTTTTTACGCCTACTTGACAGTGCTGTGCTTACAAGTCAAAAAGCCATAACTACTATCATGTAAAACCTGTGACAACATCGCCACAGTGCACTGGGCACTGATATGCAGTTTTGCCTCGACATGGCTGGGCTGCATACGCTATTTTTACAGGGAAGCGAAAATTACAACGCAATTATTGTTCTACCCTGATTGTCCACCTGTACTTTATTTTACTTCTCTTATGTACTCAAATGTACTTTACAGTACCTTTCCCATATTGTTCTTTAATGTCTTGGGCTCTACATGTTGCTTGAATTTCTATCACTGAGGAATTAGAATTTCCAGCTTGTTTGATTTTGCTTCTTCACTGTACTGTACCAAAGGGGGCTGGGGCCTCTGTCAGGCTTTGTAGCCTGCAGTCACAGCCTGCCTCCTCGTACTTCTGAGGAAATAAAATCTTTGAATCTTTTGAATTTCATTGAAGAAGGATTTGATTGCACTAGAAAACATGCACTGCAAAATAGCTCGAGTAACACATCTACAGGCCCACGGTAGGCGTGCCCGGTCAACTGCCAGCCAAGTGAGAGCAAGCCCAGTCACGTGACTCACCTGACCAGCTCGTACGTCTCCCCGAGCAAAGGGTTGAAGGGCTTGCTCAGCCGCTCAAGGTTGGAGGCAAGCGCCGACACCGCAAACGCAGTCACCAGCTGAAACGCAAGCAGACGTTCCGTTTCTTTGGTTTCACGTAGAAATGCATTAGCCAAAGCTGCGCCAAACAAATTCACCGTCACCTCGTTTAGTACAAACTGTAACAAGCTACAAGCTGCAGGCGACATAGGGAAGTTGGTTCCTCAAAGTGCAAGTGTATTTTAACAACACCCTAGACATGTGCTGATGAGACGAGGTGAAAGAGAGTGACACTAATGCGTAACAGTCAATAACCCCAAATTGGGTGGCTTTAAGACAAAATAAAAGTTTGTTTTGTTCGAAAGATTTTGTTCTTCGTTCCCACAGCGCTTGTCCAGAAACAAACAATGCTTTATTCACAGCGAAATTAATAAATTTAAGCTAAAGTTTTGATTCTTGCACCAAAACGTGTGTTTGAACGATGTTTGCAATGACATCATAGAAACGGTATTTCAGTTAAATTTGGTGTGGAGCGGAGACTTGCTTACGGTCAGTCAACGTAGATGGCACCACCACCCCGCGGCAAGCCATTTTTTGCCTTTGGTTTGTTTGTGACCATATTTAAACCTGGCTTGCTTTTCTTCAGGGAGAAAATAATCATTTCGTGAAACATGGTGCTCGCTTGACAAATATGGTCACGTAAGACACCGTCGCTTGCGTCAATCGGCCAGTGTCACCTGACACCCCCAAAGTACCGCAGTCCTGCGCAGCTAAACCAAGCATAGTGCGCGCAGTACCAACCAACGTTACTAGAATAAACTCAGTTTCGGAGCTCCGCATCTCCGCCAGCGGAGGAGGGTGGGCCAAACGGCTGTCGCGAGAACTAGCGGCGCTGCAGTCAAGTCTTGCGCTACTCTGGGGTGTCGTCTGCTACTGCGGCGGCGGCGGCGGCGTGCCGCTGTGGGCCGCCGCGGAGTTGCTCGCGGCGGCTTTCTAGTAGCGCTATGGCCAAACTTAAACATTTATCATCCTTGCAGTTGACAAACTTCAAAATTAGTCATCCTTCCAGTTGACACCCCGCATCACATTTGCGCACTGTTTACATAGATATGCATACGGTCGTCTGTATATACAGCATTGACTTGCGTGCGTTGCTCATTGGTTGGCTGATTCGACGGTGGGCCTATATTTGAGCTGTGCAGATTGCGTGTACCTTCCATATACAGGAGTTTCTTAGCGAGTAAGCATTTTCAGCGTAGTTCCGATAACTACTGAGCTTTCAAAATTTCTTGCCCGGCAACAACATGACGGTAGTGCTTTACACTGTCGTCATCTTCAAAATACAGACTTTGCATTTCACAGTTAGCTTTTTATCTTTGCGATGTAAAGCTTGCTCCCACCTTTTGAATTCCGTAGGGTCCTTTGGTGGCCCGAAGAAGTGGCGTGAAGTGGAGTAGCCATTGCGGTAGCCGCTCTTGCACCCCGGCGCAAAGCAAGTCGGCAGCCCGAACCATGGATGAATCTCTTGCTCCTCCTACACTTTGTATATGATGTATGTGTGTTGGTGCAAGCTCCTTCGCATGGCCGAAACTAGTTCCAAAATGACCGACGAGCAAAGCGTACACATTCCTGCCAACGTTACTAGTAACGTTGGTCGCTGCAAAGCACGCGCACTTGCACCGACGAGCTTAATGAAAACCTTCAGGAGTGAAGGAGGCGCCCGCTATTGACGCCGACGCTCGCCAGGCAAAAGAACACGTGTTTTGCCTGGCTTCAGGCAAAACACGTGAGGATGGTCGTTCCGGCCCGCATGGCAGTACGAGTTTTTGTGAACCTCATCAGTGGGAAGTCCCGTTAACCAGCTTCTGGTGTAGAGTTCCTGTGCTGAATTTTTATGTGCGCCGGGCTGGTCTCACCTTCTACGGCCTTTCGAATTAATTTTGGGTGAATAAAAATCATATACCCCTTTGTTGCTTCCACTGAGTACCTGACTTTTGGAATGTTTCAAGCGAATACGCATTAGGCCTGCGAACGGCTGAATGCGTATTCGATCATATATAATCGCGTATGACTAATATGGAATTGCTTAAACAACTGCCTTAGGCAGCTCCTCTGGAAGCTAGTAGGGTTGTTGTTTTTTGACACCCCTTTCCTTTTACGCAACCAAAAAATGCTTTCAGGTGGTTTTGAGACATCTTGTGCGTGAGCAAATTCTGCAGCTTCCCTGTTTCCACAAGCCTGTCAAAAGTTGCCATGACACTTTTCATACGTATGGGAGTCCTAAAAATACGGTTTTCTTGAGGCCCTCAATTTCTTATTTTCCTTGTGCAACCTGAGTTCTGGTTATGTATAATTCAGCCTTTAAAAAAGTCCTCATTAAATCCTCATTCGCCTTTCGCAGTGGTGCATTGTACGATCAGGTGGAGGGATTTCTTGAGTTCAAAACATCAAAAAGGCGGTCAAAGATCCTTATGAACTTAGGCGTAGAATCCGCACCTTTAAATTGTGGATTTAAAGCTTTAACGTGATTTCAGCAAAAGTCGAGTGCATCTGCGAGAGATGAACTGAGCGTCCAGAACTGTAGGCGAACTTTCATCTTCGGTGATCTAATGCCACCACAAACAGCGCTGAGGCCCGGAGGAGGATGAGACGAGCCCGGCGCATATAAAGTTGAGAATAGGAACTCTACATCGGAAGCTGGTTAATCGGAACCTCCACTGACGAGATTCACAAAAATTGTCGTGTTGCTGCACAGACATAAAGGCACGGCTTTTACAAACGTGTTGGGTCATTTTTCGTCGAGATAAGACAGCTCAGTACTTATCGAAACTACTCTGAAAATGCTCACTCGCTAAGAAACTCCCGTATATGGAAGTTAAACGCGATCTACACAGCTCAAATATAGGCCCACTGTCGATTCTTAGCCAGCCAATGAGCAACGCATGCAAGTCAATGCGCATACTGACGATCGTATGCATATCTACTCAAAACAGTGCACAAATGGGATGCGGTAACGTCGACGGAAGGATGAAGATGTTTATGCTTGTCGACCGGAAGATGATATATGTTTATGTTTAGCAATAGCAGTACTAGAAAGCCGCCGTGGTACGTCGGGGCGGCGGCCGCCGTGGACGGCTGCTGCGGCGGCCCCGCCGCAGTAGCAGACGACGCACCGAGAGTAGCGCAAGACTCGACCTACAGCGCCACTAGTTTCTCGCGCCCGCCACGCGGCCCGCCTCTCCGGCGGAGCTTTCAAACTGAGTTTATTCTAGTAACGTTGGTACCAACAGCAGTACGCATCGGTACTTCTATGTTTACGTGTGCTTTGGTAACTTCCACTGCGTGTCCCACCATTCTGACTGCTTTAAAAAGAATTTGCCCTAAATCTAGGCGCAAACAGCTCGTTCGGCAAGCTCTGCCTAATTTGCGTTTGCTTTTGCCGGCCTCCGCCAATCGCAGAGCTGGCTGGTAAGACATGTCATAGGTTCTGTTGCGGGAAATGAGCTAGTGGGTAGCATGGCCATTCCGTTTTTTCCTAATTATACAGCTTATTTGAGCGAAGTTTACGTCAAAAGTGGCGTCAGTATGATTCTAACAAAGCAATCTTTTGAATGGACCAAACTTGCATTTTGTCTTCATGGCCCCCTTAAGGACACCGCCCACAGCAGCAGCAATGCCTAATCAATGACACTAAATTTCAAAATCATGACGTGTTGCTCACATCCACTAACCATTCAAGCAGGCAGGCTTGGCCATGCAAACTGCAGCTTCATTTCGCAGACTGTACAAGTTACAAGCAGTGGTGAAGTGCGCTACGGACATACGCCATGTTGCCATTGAAAATAGTACACAGCAGAAACGGTTCTTGTTGCAACTTGCGTTCATAACTGGCGATGCTTCTTACGAATGAAGACTGCCGCAGTGCTCATCAGGAAAACACAAGTCCAGCTACTACAAACTTCCGTCATGACAGGTTCCATGCGACCACCAGATTCAATATAAATTGGCTCAGTGGAACACAATAAGAGGAGGGTGGGAAACAAAAAAGCATGCATGCAAGTCACACGTCAAGACATGTAGCAGTATAGCTGTCACTGATGGCTTAAATCAAGACATCTAAACACCTGTCATGCAGAGGTGATGGAGCACTGTGTGTGTGTGCCTTCTCAAAGCAATACTACTTTCATGTGCATAAATCAGCCCCCAACCCCAAGGCCACCAACCAAACTAAACGTGCTAAAACACAGCAGTTAACTGCCCCGAAGCATCGGCCCTGCACGATACAATAGAATTTTTGTTTTTTTTTTAATGAATAGTACACATTCCCTTGCAAAAGAAAAGCTTGACAAAGAAATACCTAAGTACTGGGCAAAAAAGAAGGATGAAGACAAGAGGGAGACTCGACGAGCGCAGACTTTTAACCCTTTGCAGTCCGTTGTTGGGCCATGACCGACAATGCAAAACAGCCGCAGCGGTTCGTCGCTGGGGCATGCCTGACATGAGAGTCCAAGGATAAATTTCGTGGTTTTTCTAGCCGCAAAATGCGCCTGTATCCTTTGTATATATGATGCACGATCTCTTGAGGGGTAAGTGAACTTGGTTGAAGTTTTCTTCTTTTTGCATTAGGGTGCAGCACAATGTTCAGCACAGTCTTTATGGATTACAGAGCGTTTTCTCCTGCGCGCTGTTCACTGATCAGGATGGCCACTTTCTCGTCGCATGCGGTCTTCGGGGGTGGACTTAGCAAAAGTGATGATGACTTCAGCACTGCATGCCCTCCAACAGTTAAAGATGACAGTGATTCGACAGAAGGGAGCAAGGAAGACCGCAACAGCGGTGGAGACAGTGCTGCGCGGATCATTACTCTGTGAGCTGCAAATTTTGTCAAAAGACAATGAATTGGCAGCAAAAGCTTCTTTTCTGGCATCTAGAGGTTTCCACTGTCAATAGATTTATTTGGAGCTGCACACAGCTGCAGAATCATGGCAAAAAAGAACAGGGAAACCTGCAGTACCACCGTAACCTCATCCAACAGCTGGTAGGTGATCTGAGGGCTCGAGCAAAAAAGCGGGGCCTGCCTGCGCGTATGGAGTGCGAGGAAAGACAAGACGGGACAAGCCATTTCATCTACAAGCTCCCAGGTCGAAGCAGCAAGGAGTGTGCTGCTTGTAGCGATAGGAAAACAAAAGGAGGCAGGAGGGAAACTGTGTTATTCTGCAAAACCTGCATAAAAAACCCTGGCCTGCACCCAGGAGAATGCTTTGAGCGGTTTCACACACTGCTCCGATATTGGTAAAGGAGTTGCAAGCAGAATGCAAAAGAAAAAAAAAATAAACCTGCGAGTTTTTTATGCACAGTGCGTGGTTTTCTTCGCGGCAACGGAAATTTACAGAATAGCTGTGGACCGGAACTGCCCGATATTGGAGAAAAGGTCCGGACTGCAAAATCACATTTTTAGTCACATTCGTTTAATAAAAATGTGATTTCTATTACACCAGAAGGGGTGGTGCAGTAGTTGATTCGCTTGCAGGTGGTACTGGTGGGAGTTATGTGCGTTGTCGTTTCATGCAAAAATAAAAATGGAAATCTACGCTCTCCCGTCGTCGTCTTCATTCATGAAGCATTTATTTCTTTGTTCAGTCATAAACCAACTACCCAGCAGACAAGTCTTAACACGAAAAATAAATAAAAGAAAAAGCTTGTTCAGGACCCTTGAGCCACACTAATGAACACACACACGCACCTCGATCCTGTCCACAGGGTCTGTGGCCTGGTCCGCTTGGACCAGCAGTTGGCTGTACTCCATGTTCTCCGAGATGCGCTGCAAGAAGCTCAGTGGCTCGTTGAACACCACGGGCATTGTGATCTTGGACAGTTCCTGCACATGCCGGCAGAGCGGGCAGCATCTCAAACTCCGACCACAAAGCATGTTCCATTTGCTGCGAACGACATCTGACCCACAAATACAACCACTCTCCAGGAGTACCTCTGACGCACAAGCAACTTTGCTGGGCAAACTTTAGCTTTTTTTTTTTTTCACCAAGTTCAACCCGTCTAATTTGCAACAATTAGGGTAGTGACCACTTGTGGTATGTGATACCAATATTTACGTTTCTGTGGCACACACTAGTAAGGTAGGTGTTTCGGCCCATGAATAGATTTAATGTTTCCCACAACCATTCTATGATATTGCCCATTCTGGAGGGGTCTAAAAAAATTTTGCCACAAATAGCAGCTTGGCATATATTGCAGCATAGTCAAACTTGTATCACTGAATTCTTTCATAATATCAGTCAAACATGCTTGGACAAATAATAACAGCAAAGCATTCACAAAATACAATTATCCACGAGGCCTTCAAGAGTAAATATAGACAGAAGTCCTATCCTAACAACTGAGTGATCATACCACTATACATCTTAGATACACATTACAAAATTACATAGAAAAATTACTAATCTGCATATAATGGTTTCTGAAATACACAAAAAAAATGTTAGCGCTCACTGGTGCATGTGCCATGTAGCAAAGCAATTTATTGACCCATTTTCTCATTGCATTAAGAAAAAAATATGTTCGTGCTGTCAATGTTGACAAATCATGCCCGTTAGATGCAGAAACCCAACCAACACCTCATTTTTAATTTGCGTCCAACAGAAGATGCCAGAATAAGCACGCCCCATTTCGCCTGTTATTCCTCAACCATCAGTAGCCACAACCTTGCACTGAAAGTCCTGTTCTTGCCAAATAATTGAAAACGAAACTGATTCTGAGTGAGGCATTTTCCCTGAGATAACCACTAGATGAAGCTTTAATCGTCTCAGAAGGGCCTCAAACAAGGGCTAGATCATTGATAAAAATTACCTATTTGAAAAGACATGGCAATAAAAGAAGAATGTGCGTAACCTGCGAACGTACCTTTCCTATGCATTGTTTCAGTATACTCCACAGGCTGAAGTCATTCTTTGAGAACATGGGCACTGGAAGACGTGTTCTGAAAAGACACAGAAGCACAACATGACCCACTGAATCAAAGCTTTGCAGCCTGCAAGCAAGCAATTTCTCCTCCCACAGTACACTACCAGCAGTATGTTCATAGGATAGTATTTTGTTTAGGAAGGTACTTTCTTGGCAGTTTAGCAGTGTCCGCATAGTACCGCATTTATTGCTTCAAAGAGAGCAGTACGGCTGGAAGTGAAACTGGTGTAACTGCGCTTCCACAGGGCATTACAGCAATAAATGAGTGCCTTCACAAAATTATTTCTGCAAAATAGCCGGGTTCACGTAGCAATGTTCAATGCAATGCAGACACAGTGCTCAAAATTTACACACAGGTATAATTTCGTGATTTATTTTTTTCGGTGAAAATACAGGCACCCGTAATGCCCTAGGTTTTTAACATCCTGAGAGAAACCTGCGTTTGTCTATGGGAACAGGCTACGCTTATTTAAGTTTTGTTTGGGTGTGTATCCACGTAAGGAATATTTTTGCAGCAGATATTTGCCCACAGGTGCACACTGGTTTTAAATCATTGCTAAAAAGACAAGGCTGATGCCACCTGCGTTATTTTTTAATGGAATTAAGACGTACCTTCGTGAAAAATTGCAGTGCAAACGGATTCAGCAATTTAGGAACGGAAATTGTTTGAAGACGACAATTTGTTGCAACGTCCTGTACTAAAAAAAAACGACCCCTTCGAAATGAAATAGTTCGGGGAAAGAAAACTCCCCAAAAGGCAGCAAAGAATGAAAGGACGTTGTGCAATGACAAAGATAAACAAAGGTTGATTTTAGTTGCAAACAAACAGCACAGCCGGGGAAACACTTTTAACACTTCTGCTCGCTCTGACTAACGCAATTCAGTACAAAAAACAACGCCGTCAACACAAAAGAAAGGCTTTGTGTGCGTTTCCATACATATACGCGCAATCCCAACTAACAACAGCAGGCAGCGCACGCGAGAGCCCAAGGAAAAAAAACAAAAACAGAAAAACTTTTCTACGACGAAACATGCGTTGTTTTTCCCTTAGGCCCCGCGAGCCTGACGGCGAAGCAGCAGGCGCGCGCGCAGCTGTCAATGCCGTGCTCCGCGGCTCAAAAAAAAAAAAAAAACCCCGCAAACAAAACCGCCACACGGAGCGGTTTTATTCTACAGAATCCCGGCGATACTTTCTCCTCTTATCGACCAGACTACCCCACTCGCCCCCCGAACACCGCTGGTGAGTTTCCTTATCCGCGGCTCAATCAAACGAACGCCGACGACCTTCGCGAGAGTTGCCGGCAGCAACCGCCAAGGCGTCGTCGGCGCGGGCCCGCGGAGAAGCCAGAGAAGCATACCACGACTACTCCCCGTCGATGACGGGGTGCGTCGACGTGCACGCGAGCGCTAGTCGCGACGAAATTCGCCGTCGCACGCACAACTCTGCGTGCGAGCACCTCTGCGTGCACCCTTATCATTCATCCCACGAGATAAAACACTGAGAAGATACAACGCATACTTCAGCCGGACACAAAGTATTCGCACAGTCCACGCACACACGGGAGACATTCGGTAGGCGGAAGATCTGATCGATATTTCACGCTAGCGAACGCTCCGAACAAACAAATACAGCTACGCGCGGACTGAAGAGCGTGCGGATTGGTAAACGAACGTGCACCCTTCCTGCCAGCAGTTGATATGCTGTTTGGCGAGATCTATTTAGCCCTTTTTGAGTTTGGCTGCCAATGTCCATTTCAGGCCTGGATTGATCACTCAGGGAGCCAAATATTGGCAAAACCCAGCGAAATCAACGTTAACGCGGGATACTGAGTGCGATTATCACTGAGGGGAAACAGCGCACGCGGCCCGCTGTCATCGGGGGAAAGACAGCTTTACAAGGTCAACGCATGCGTACGCGGCCGAGATAAATCGCCAGACGGCGAACTTAACGCGGAACTAGGTTTCAACAGGGGCATAAGAAATGGGGATAAATGAACACCTGTGCGTTGGAGCCATGTCGTTCGTGGAGGCGGTGTTGACACGCACAGTGAAGGAAAAGAAGCGTCGACCGAAGCGACAAGACCCAAAGCGGAGCTTCGAGCTGCGTCGATGCAGCAGGTAACTGTGCCCGTCTCGCGTCACAGAGCTTCGAGCTGACACTGCTCCGCAAAAAGTCAGCTGCTTCCTTCGGCTCTCAATCACTGTCACAGTGCGCGCACATCACCCCAGCGGCACAGTCGAAAAATGTGGGGCCCGGCAGGTAATCGTTGTCGTTGTCAATGCTACGTCGTCACCGCACTCCTTTTTTCCGTTCCTTGGAGTAAAAAAAAAAAAAAAAACGGACGCTCCAGTATGTTCGCGAAGAGGGAAAAAAAGAAAAAAGAAAAGAAACCGACAACGGTCCGAGGTGAGGAAAGACGAAGGGCGGCGGAGCGGGCCGCTGCTCAGCGGAGCGGGAGTCGCGCGCGAAGAACGGCGTTCAGCCAGTCTCCCGAGCGGCGGTGATCGTGTCGTCGTCTGCCGAGGGAGAGTAATTGCACATATCACACTCTGCCTAGCCGCGTCTTCCGCCGGAGAAGCGTCGGGGCAGCTCGCGGAAGAGCATCTCTTCCTCCAAGGGTGTGCGAGAAGGCAGGTGTCTTAATCAAAAAACAGACCGCGGGCGGGAGTTATTACCACCGGCCGGGTGTGGTCTGTCTTCTTCCCCTTCGTAGTCCGTGCGTCGTCGTCGCGAGAGTTGATTAGCTAGCGGTCGAGAAAGGGGTTCGTCCGTCGTGGCGTCTGCTGCTGCGTCGAGGCGGCGCCGTCCACGGGGTGCGATCGCGACCGGCGGCGACGCACTCCCTCGCCGCGTAGCGCCGGGGTTTGGCAAGCGGCCGCGACACCCCGCCACCACCACCGAAATCAGAAAGAACAAACGCGGGGCGGCCAATCGATGCTCGGACAGCTGATGCACACACACACGGCGCTCGCAGCGCGAAACTACCGCCGCCGGCTGCTAGCGCGAGAACTGCGCTGCCGATGACGACGACGGCGATGATGATGATAGCCGGCTCGGAGTCGAAAGCGAAACTTCCCGCGCTGGCGTTCGCCGATATGTTCAACACGCACGGGCAAAAACACCGCACGCGCGAAATACGAGCACTTGGCGACGAATTCCTCATCGCTTGGCGCCAATCGAGAAAAAAAAAAATACTTTAGAGCCCTTCCACTACTTTGAAGACGATGATTTATAGATTGTGGGGTTTAACGCGCCGAAACTTCACAGGCGCTGAGGCGCGCCGCAGTGGAGGGCTCCGGCTTAATTTCGACCACCGGGAAATCTTTAATGTGTGCCGAAATCTCGTACACACAGGCATTTTTGCTCTTCGCCTCCATCAGAAAAGCGGCCGCCGTGGCCAAGATTAAAACCCACGTCCACGTGCTCCGCAGCAGAATGCCTGACGGAAGACTGTATTGGGTTATGAATGGCAAGTTATTCATCAAATAAACACACATACACATAGCTTCCTCAGAATTTTTCTCATGTATTTTGCTTTGGGATCGTTTCGATTAAACAAGGGCTACAGCCGCTTTCGGCAAACATGCTCCCTCTGTAGCTGACCATTCACTAACAGCAGACGGAAGTCCTGTTATGTTCACAGCTTCACTGTGACCTAACTATGACAAGTAAAGGAAACTCGGCAAAATAATAGAGCGGTTGGCCTTAGTGACCAATTTCAGTACAATTTTTTCCAAGCTACCTATACCACACTGAGAGCTACACAGCCATTAACATTAGCTCTGGAGCAAGCACGGGTGATTCTTTGTCAACGCACCCCAATAGATGCATGCAATTTTGCTCAGAACCTAGCGCAAGACCGCTTCGCTGTAAAGACATACATTGTCATGCGTTGTTTTTTTTACAAACTAAAGACAAACTAAGTGATACCATAGGCTCCTTTTGCCATAGGCAGGATCAATATAACGAGCGTTCTAACAGTCAGGCTTTCAAACCATGCGTGCTGCCTGCACAAGAAACACATGTGCCCTGCTCAGTCATCTGGTGCCTGAATGCACTGCCAGCCCACACACAACCCCCCTACTTAACAAATGAATTGCAGAGGACCATGCAAATTCTGTAACAACATTTTCCTTCCACAAAATTGTAGTCGCAAAGGATAGTTCCAAAGAGAACATAAACTGCAAATGTGACTCACCTGCCCCAAAACCCTCTACTGTCTTCCTCCTTTTGCAATGCTGCACAAGGTTTCTCCGGCATGTTGTCTTCTTTGGCTGCTTCCAATTCTAGTGATGTCTGCTTTTCGCTTCCTGGAGAACCACCCTCTGCAGAACAGAAAATAGGATGGCTATATGGCAGGGAAGTTGGCATAGCAACACTTTCTGCGACAGAACTGCACATGACACTGGACTCTGAACACCTAAACACCACGCACATACTGCCCAAGAGAACACACTGTCAACCGTCATCTTCTGCCTGGCTGTCTAGCCTAACAGGCATTCCCTCAGCTGGGAACCTGTGAAGCACAAAGGCGCAATAACTACGGAAGAACTTCCGTAGCGATGAAAACCTTCAAACAACATGCAGAAGCCCGCAACCATATATCTCGTACAGAGGTAGGAAAAGCTAAATAAAGCAGTCGGCAATGTATTGCAGATAGAAGGATAACCCTTGAGTTCTTAGCATTGTCTAAGCAAACCCAACATCTAACAGCTTCCAATGAGATTAAACTCCGTCCTTTGCTGCTTTGTTTTACAAGCTGTCTTGCCTCCAAGTGCAAGTCAATACTCATTATGACAGCACTCCTACATTAACCAAGAAGGTGTTGTAATAGATTAAAAAATGTGTGCGCAAGTCACTGGTACTTTAAAACACAGGCTGTTTATAGCTTTTAACAGACTATAAAGGATCTTTGTGTTAAGTTCTACGACAGGACATGACCTACCGAAAATGTGGTTGAGCAAGAAATCGTAACGCCTAAGCGGCAAATCTTAACGGCAGCTTCTGCTAAACGAAGCTGCCTACTTCTAGCAGGATACAGCCTGGGTATTTGGGTAACATAGATATGCCGTATCCTGCTAGAAGCTGCACAGTTTTTGGATACACAAACAGCAAAGAGGTATGCAAACAATGCCAGCGACATGCACGAACTACCACACAGTACAAAACTAACAGGGCCATAAGCATCAATGAAACAAACACACGAGGAAGTCTTTTCTTTGCATCCTGTTAAATTAACCCTTCCCAGTGCTGAAGACAAACTTCAGAAGGCTAAAAGTGCGATGTTTGCAGCAAATGCCGATTTGTCGGCAACAAAAGCCAACACCACTCGGTTTAAAACGCCGCAAGGACAACCAGTAATTGGAATTCTATGCACGGAACCTACACCAGGACTGCAAAGGGAGGGCTACAAATTTATTCAGACCAATCTCAATCAAGCGCCAAAATCTCAACGCACAGGCGTTTTCGCATTTCTCCTACGTCAAAAAAAATGACCGCCACGGCAGCCCAACTTGGGGTGCACCCAGTGAACCATGCAACCACGTTCGCTCAGCTGTCCCGTCCTCAACATACTAGCGCCAATCCTCCAATAAAACATGACCAGTCACGACCAACAAGTATGCATGATGTTGCTGCTGCATCGTTTATGCAAGCAAACTTCTTGGGCCCAGAATTACCCTACACCTCATTGAACTTGTAGTAGACAATGGCTCCTTTTAGGAGAAATGTGGCCAGTAAGAATTCACAGCCCAAACCAGCTCTTTAGAGAAAGGGAATAAGGAAACAGGATCAGTGCTGATAATACAAGGGAAAGTCGTCACATGATGCGGTGACTAATAACTCACTCCAATTTTTTAACTAAACATTTAGACGAGCTTTCAACGAAATAAAAACTTCTACTTTTCGCAATAAACATGTTTATTCTCGTTCTCTCTCCAGCCCAAAAAATGTTTCTTTAAATGAAACAAATATTGAAAAGCTTTCGTATTTTGTGCTACACAACGTTGGGACGTGATGGAATCAGTGTAAAATCCTAAAAGCAGTTAGCAGTGTGCTAACTACGTGTTGGCATTGTAGTAGTAATACAATGAAAACAGAACTAGTTGCACTACCACAATTAGTCATAGGTCTCTTCGATTTGGCCTGCACTTTCTGCACGAGTTCCGAATGAGTTCAGCCAGTTCAGCGCAGGCGCCGCCACTGCAGAACCGGTCCTGCACTTTTGTCGTCTGCTTCTGCACCTCCTCTCGGGGAAGTGCAGGGGAAAGCCGTGAACTCATCCTGCACTCTCTGCACCGTCGGTAAATCGAAGAGAAAAGTGCAGGCGGTGCGCGCTGTGCTCGAAAATCAAAGAGGCGAGTGCTGCACTACCTGAATGAGTGCAGCGAGTGCAGCAAAATCGAAGACACCTCATGTTTCTTGGCGTTGGCCATGCTCGGCGACTGCCAATCACACACGGAAGATCTTGTGACGTCATAAGGACCAGGCGAGTGAATCACCACTGCTTCATCTTTTTTCCTCGATGTCTAGATTAGTCGTTCGAAGTTCGCGTTAAAACTGGTGTCATTGTTATTGCACCAGTGCAGCCTTTTGAACGATCCAGACTAGCATATTGTCTACGAGGCGCCAAAATTAAACTACGGACACCGACATAGAAACGGGAAGTGTCCCCTCATGCATGGTCTGACAGCCTGAGGAGATGAACGCAGGCCTTGGGGGCAAAAAAATGAAAAGAAAAAAAAAACCGCACATACGAAAAAGGGAGAACTACCGGCATTCAATCGAAGAGAGCCAGGTTTGATTAGAAAACACGTGTGCTCGCCGAGTCGTGCAACACGGCGCGCCGCATCAGCGCACTTCTTGCGGAAGCGTGCACGCGATAACGAACGAGGCGACATTTGAGGATTTCGCAACGCTCGTACGGCCGCCAGTACGGAACAATTAAGATATACAGGCCGCACGCCGTGTTACGAAGGGCCATTAGTCGGAATTCCGGTGGCGACGGAATTAAAAAAAAAATTCTGATTACAATACCAACTGAGCACGGGAATTTAAAACAAATATACCCGTCGTCTCGGCAGGGAGTGAATAGATTACGAAGCAGGTCGCAGAGAAACACCTCAAACGCAAAATCAGCGGGAAATTCAAGCTGAAAAAAAAAAAAAAACCCGCATGCCACCGCAAAAAGTGAAAGGCGCGAGTCGCGGAAAACAGCGGAGTTTCCTGCTTCTAGGTGCAGTGCCGTTTTTAGCGGGAATGCAGCGTACAGGGAAAATCATCCGAGAAGCTGCTAGCAGCACTCGGCCAAGACGCAGGAAAGCCGCGAGATTTCTTGTTTGTTTTCGATTGCCAGCCGTGTCCGGGGCTACTAAGCGTTGTCTTCCGCTTCGCGCACGGCGCGGACTTCCCAGCCGTCATCGATTAGGCGAAGGGGTGCATGAACTCCGGGTGCACGCGCACCCAGAGCGAAACTCGTCAGACGACACTCGCCCGCGCATCAGCTGGCGTGAATCACGCGCCGCGTTCGACGTACTCGAAAATGCCTGCACTAGCAGCAGCAGCTGCTGCGAGTGCCCCGTGAAGGCGGCGCTTACCCGACTCGAGCGATGCTTCGGTACGTACCTTGGCCGCGGCAGCTGTTTCTGCGCTGCTCCGTAGCACACTCGCCGCTGCGACCACTACCGCCATACGAGTAGAGGTACTCCGCAATTGACGCTAGCATCAACGCACCAAACGGAGGGGCAGCCGCAACAGTTGGACGAGGGCTTGCCGATGCGCAGCGCGAATTCAAACTCGCGCTAACTCACAACACAGAGTCACAGAAACGCGACTGTCACGGGTACTGATACGCCACTGTTCACCGCTGGTTGAATGGCGATCGGTACAGCCGTAAGTCCGCTGGTAACGGTGCGAAGAGGAAGTCGAGAGCTGTTGCTAGCCGGTCACAGGTTGTTCGCAGCACACGGGATCACCTTCAGACGGCACGACGGCGTCGCTCGACTACCTGGCGCGGTGTTGCGGACATGCGAGCGACCAGCGCGAAAGCGAAACACGCTCCCCCGGGCCAGGAACTACAGCTGACTGCAGCGCGCGGAGACGAGGGTAACGAAAAGGGTCACAAACAAAACAGAACGGTCCCGCGCTGCCTGAGAAGTCGACGACGACGGCTCGGCGCAACAAGTACGGAGTAATAAAAGCGGGGTTCCGAGGATCCGCCGTGGGCGAAAACAAAGAAAAGCGCGAAAGACCAAAACAGAACAGCGCACGCCGCCGCTGCAACATGACGTGGCGCCACCTGTGAATCATCGTCGGAGTCTATTGCATGCCCTACGAGGCGACCCTTGACTGGAGCGAAATGAAACCTTTGAGAGCGGCGGTTTGTCGGCCACGTCACCGTCAAAGCGCTTTTGCACGAGGAAGCGCGTGTTTCCAGCGTCCAGCGAACGTATTCTATTCGGAGCTATTCTTGCTTCCCCGCAAACAGTGGCCAACGAAATAAGCCTCCTCGCGCATTTGGCGTGGGTTCACCCAGCGCGTCAAATCCTAGTTAGCATTTAGCTGCCTGGATAAATAACTACTGCAACTGCGATGGCAAGCGATAGCAACAGCTTTGAAACACAAAAACAAAACATAGCTCAAAGCTACGCAATAAAATATCGAATTCCTTCTCGGGAGTTGGAGATGAGGCATTGATGCAAAAAAAAAGAAGAGCAGCAACAAGTTGACAACAAGACAATGCTTTTTTTTTTTTTTTTTTGAGGGGCGCAAGCCAAACGCAATTTCAATTATGGTTGGAACTTAACTGGTATACTTTAACTGTACTTGACCGATGGTCCCTTCAATGATGCTTTTTTTGTTGTTGTTCAAGGCAAACCCATAAGCCTCTATACTATCTATTTTTTTATGAAATAGATGGCAGTCATCACTTATGAAATATAGTAGTCATCATCAAGAAATCACTTCCAATTTAATGAGGTGATTTCTGGTAGACCTACATTAAAGGTGCCGTTTTTGTGTCACTTCCTCTGTTTTTTTTTTTTCTTTTTTCACGAGAAACAATAAATAGCTCGTGAACACGCACAAAGGGGGGCTTCTCACTTTTGCTCTTCGACAAATGATGTAAGGAGGAGGAATAAATGTTTATTTCACGAGCGCTGGTGCTGCTGTTAGGGCACCTGCCCGGTGGGGGGCGTCCCTAGTCCAGGATGCCCTGGCCTTGGCTGGCAGTCCAGGCCCTCTTCACCAGTATGTGCTGGGTCCCAGGGTCCGGACTTTTCAGGCAGGCCACCCACTGCTCGTAAGAGGGGGAAGGGTTGGGGGCTAGGCCTGGGGTTTCCCCGCACTCCCATACTTGGTGGTATAGCGTGCCGGGCAAGGGACAGAAATTGCAGGTGGCCAGGTATATGGTGGGGTAGATGGTGTGAAGAAGGGTGCGATGAGGATAGGAGTTTGTTTGTATTCTTCTCAGGCTGGTGGCTTCTTGTCTCGATAACTGGGGATGTGGAGTGGGGAATATTCTTCTGCTTTGGCGATAGTAGGCCAGAGTATCTCCACATTTTACGAGAGGTTCTGTTTTTGGAGCAGCAGGCAAATGATGTAATATTCCACAAACCTTGGTGGTTCTGTCCCGGAATAATGCACACTGAGCTCAAGTCAAACGCCACCACTCGGCGTCGCGCCTTTGGAAGCAGCAGCGTTAGGCAAAGTGGGAAATGAGTACTCACACCCATTTTAGATTTTCTGGAAAAATTTACGGGGGATGTCCAGAACTTCTTAAGAATGTGAAAGCTAAAGCGTAGTAGTTGGACCTTCTCTTGATCTTCTCCTGAAGTTTCTTCTGAACGTTGCGGTGGTGCCCTTCACCACTTGACCAGTCCCCTGGTCGACACATTCCGAAGATTGTTGCACTCGCTCATCACTGCCGGGAGCTTCCTGGCATCTTCATAAGGCGGCTCGTATTACGCACGCGGAAGCAGCATACCCTTCTCTAGCAGGGCTGTTCCCCAAATTAAATCGCAAAACTCTTCGCCTCTAATGGTAGATGCCACATGGTATGTATGTAGAAAGCGCGACACTCAAAAAGGTATCTCTGTCATTTTTTTGTCCTTTGTGGAAGCTCCTGTGACAAAGCCCAACTAAGCATTGATAGTCACCTGCGCCAGCGCATTCATGGGTGAACAACACACAGTATTTAGAGTGCCCTACCCAAATGCTCTGAACATGTAATCCAGGGGTAAATCTTAATTAAATGAGGCTGAAATCGCACGTTCCACACAGTTGTGGCCGGGAAGTTACAGTTATCACAGGGATTCCAGCAATGTCGCCGCAATTTTTACGATCGCAGTTGAGAAGACAACCCCACCACTACACGATGCTTAGGAATGGGAAAACAAGGAAACTGTGCCACCCACCTCGTATGAGCAAAGCACTGTCAGCGCGCTTCCTGACGTAGGGAATTCCTGAAGTAATGGTGTCTTGACGACAGACACGCACATTTCCCTTTGTTTCAGAACGCTACAAGCGTCTCTAGAACATTTTTGACTCAAGCGAAGGCCGCTAGATGTGAGACGTTGTCGCTTCTTCATGCTTCAACATGACCTTGCAATTTGGCAGGAAGATGATAGGTGTAACATTAAGGGACAAGAAGACAAGAAGAGAGCAGAGTGAGTCAGGGAACAAACGCGCGTTAAGGACATGTTAGTAGAAATTAAGAAGAAGAAATTGACGTGGGCAGGGCATGTAATGCGAAGGCAAAATAGCTGTTGGTCATTAAGGGTGACAGAGTGGATCCCTAGAGAAGGCAAGTGTGGCAGAAAGTTAGATGGGCAGATGGGATCAAGAAGTTTGCGGGGATAAATTGGTCGCAGTTAGCACAGGACCGGGATAATTGGAGATCTATGGGAGAGGCCTTTGCCCTGCAGTGGGCGTAGATAGGCTGACGATGATGGTTTCCTTTTCAGGGAGTTGAAGTAAAGTGCGAGCCTTCAGATGTACCCAAGTCTTTCAAACTTTGGTTTCCACCATTGTAGATGAAAACGCAGCCTTTCTTCCAGATGTACCCTCTAGCTGGATTCTCATGGTCATCCAGACTATTTCTAGCTTTTTTCCACGAAACAGCACGAGAGACGGCCTTGCTTAGAATCTGCACCATGTGTTTTCGAAATGTTACAGCACAGGAACCACACACCTTCCCAAAACTTCTGAAATGAAAGACGTCCGCACAGATTGCCCTGCTTCGACTGCAACTAAGGCTTGTGAGGACAACAGTGCCTCCAGGCCCGTCAAGCCTCTTGACCCTACTAACATACTGCATCCTGTTTACTGTTACTTCCTGCTTTTGCTTTTCACCCAAAAAGGAACGTCGCTACAAGCGGAGGAAGATCGAGAAAGACTTCCACCGATGGAAAAATGGTGAACGGAATGAAAGAAAAGGAAGGGTGCCCAAACCAAGAGTTTCAAATGCAAAACACGCGGCATGAATATTCTTTGTCCATTTCTTCTACAGTCTCTGTTTTTCTAGCCTGTGCAGCTCAGGACAGGTGAAAAGTGCAGCTGGTACAGAAGCGCCGGGCCGACTTCTGTACAGGAGCACGTAACCGCAGTCAAGCCATGCAGCCATTCCGGGTGAGCGCTTGCGCCTCAAGGTTCTTGTATTCTTCGCGCTCGAGTTGCCCTCTTCGCTTTGTCCTCATCCAAGTTGCACTGTTGAAGTGGAAATGAACTCTCATCTTCTTCCCCTCAAAGGCTAGGGACACAATCAAAGGACGAACCATTCCCTCTCTAGCTGTGTCAACGTGATACACTGACGCAGCTTATACATATCAATGACGGTGATATGTATAAGGTTTTCAGCAGGACAGTAAATAATTAATTTATTTCACACTAGAAGTGAATTTTAATCAAAGACATGCACACTGATTCCTGATGCTTGCGAAGTTACATCTTCACGGACGAAATAACAAATCACTACCGCTGGTGTTAGCATTATATATGGGGAAAGATGCCCGTTTCGGGAATAAAGTCTACTAGCAAAAGCGGAAAGGTGTTTCATTTGTTTTTCTCACATTCCATTACGGACAATACACTGCCCGTTGCGAAGTAGAGCTGAACCTCGATATAATGAACCTCGATGTCACCAATTGTCTTATTTCCCCTGTTTTTGCCTTCATTCAAATGCATTCCTTTTTTTTTTTTCTTTGCTTTAGTGAAATGGTTCTCTGCTCCATGTTCAGTTTAGAGAGATTTTAGTGCCGTTCTATTCACAAACCTGACCCTCCACAAGTAGCAAAACCATTTTCATTCAGGATTCTAGACACATAAACTGGAAAATGGTTTTACTTTTTGCAAATGCATGAATGCTTTTGGTAAAAGCAAATAATATAATGCAAAGGCAGTTGTCTTCGTGGCAGTTTGGACACAGGCATATAAATATCCTGTCGCATATTTCCTTGCCTCTCGCGAACTCCGTGTCTGTAGCGCAAGCTTTTCTGTGCACATGCACTGGCAAGGAGAAGAGCACGTGAGAGATTACGCCACGAATGCTGGGCAGAGTGTTCCTGAAGGTCGAACAGTGCTGGCGTGCGTGATGACCGATAGTTAGGCAAGGCTTGGGGCTCTGCCTACGCGGCTCGCACCGGAGGAGTTTTTTTTAGGGGTGTGCGAATATTCGAAACTTCGAATATTCGATTCGAATTTTTTGGTATTCGATTCGATTCGAACGACACTTTTATTGTTCGAAATATTCGAACCACCCAAAACTAAAAAAAAAAAAAAAAAATCAGAGCGTGACTGCATCGGTGTTTATTTACAGTGGACTCTCGTTGATACGATTCTGGGGGTGCGAATTTCGGGATGATACGAATTTCCGAAAAGTCCCGGCGAAATTGCATCGTTTGCAATGGGAAAAATTTCGGCTGTTATGAACGGACCTGCGCGGCCCGGTGGAAGGTACGAACGAGCCGGCGAGGCACCCAACTGCTGAACGAGCAAGTGACGGCTCTCGCTCCCCTGTTTGTCACTCTTTCTCCAGAAACGGCCGGGCTGTTGTTTTCTGCTCGCGAAAACGCTCTGCGCACGCCCAACGCGCTGACACCGCCGCGAAACCACCCCCACGCAGTACACTCTACCTGCTCTACCCACGCTGCGCGCGGCGGTGCGGCCGGCGACGTCAACATGGCGTCGGCTCCAGCCGCAAAGTGGCGCGGGCGCTCGAGCGACCGCTTCTAACCGCTCTTTAAAATGCGGCTCAAGGGAGACACGAAGTGCTTGTGCGGTAGAGGAAGCTGATTAATTCATGCGATAACGGTACTATAATAACATCATCTGCGCCGCTAGTGAAAGCGCCCATAAAATATTTGCCGGGGGTGCTAAGCTAACCGTTTCTGCGAGCCAAGCGGCTGTCTCGATCTCATCGCAAGTAGTCAGCTTCTCCATTCTGCCGCGCGCGTACTGCGTTCATTTTTCTGACCGAGGTAGCGCTACCGCGGGCGCGAAATCGTCGATGTGGGGCTTGAAAAATACAGCGCTCGCAGAGCCGAGGCGAGCGAATCGCGTGCAAAACCGCACCATGCGGTTCACGCTTGGTTGTTGCGGCGTGTAGCGAGCTTGGGCAGAGCGAGTGAGGAGACGAGCGCGAAGCTTTACGTGCTCCAGAAAGGACTGCTTTGTGACACGGGGGGTTAAAAAAGCAGAAAAATTCACGAATTTCTTCACGCGAAAGTAGGAAAAGAAATAAACGAAAATTTTTTTCAGCGCTAAATTTTTTGGTATGTGTTGGTTCATACGAATTTCGGATGATACGAATATTTTTCGCAGTCCCGCGAGATTAGTATAATCAAGATTTTACTGTATCAGCGCGCGGCAATGTGCACGGGCTCGGGCATGCCAGCTACTAGTGTCTCAAGTGAGCGGCTGTTTTCGATATCTGGTAAAGTGGTGACGAGCAGGAGGTTGTCACTGCTCCCCGAACATGTCGAGCAGTTAACCTTTCTCCATGTTAACATTTAAGTGAGTGCAATGGTATTGTGTAATTCCTAATTTTACTTTGTGCGATTTGTTGTGCAATAAAGTTGCAGTTTTTGTGTCTCTAGATGGTGAAAACATTAATTTTACAAAAAACCATAAGTATTCGTATTCGAAAAATATTCGAAAAATATTCGATTCGATTCGAACCTTGTTTTTATTATTCGAATTCGCTTCGAAATTAAAAAATTGATATTCGCACACCCCTAGTTTTTTTAGATGCGACGGCATCTCATTCACTCGCCTTGTCCCTCCATACGGCGTTGTCGTTGTCCGTCCACACCCCTCCCCCATTCTCCTCGCCACGCGAGCTGCGCTCTCCGCCGCTCACCCCCTCTCCTCTCCGATAGCGAACACTCTCTCGCGAGGGGCATTGGATTGGAGTCGATTGGATTGGCTTGGATTGGATTGGATTGGGTGTTGGATTGTGTTGCGTCATAGCCGTGGCAGGGGGTTCACGGCACGTTTCACGCGATGGGAGAATCAACCTAACGGAAACAACAATGGAACCCCCTATGCGTCGCATCTACACAAAGGTTCCCGCGAGGGGAGGTGGGAGTAATTTTTTTTTTCTGGGTACTTTTTTTTTGCGTGTGCGAACGCCAACGGACCAAGCTCAAGCTTAACTTTGCTGTTAAAAGGTAACCGAACACAGGCATCTGAATGTAGGTTGGCAACATTTTGACGACTACATGTGCGGCATCAACATGGCCCATAAAAACATTTCCTCATTGAACAGCACTGAGTTGGTGCGCAACTGAGGCAAAGCAGCTTGAACCGGGCCAAATACAGGCGAAACAGCAATACAGGACACGCGACTAACATCACAATTTTTACTCCACAGAACGCAGATACATAGTATACACACGGCATCACTATGGTGTTTTCCTTGCCCAACAAGGCTTACGCCACATGTCGGCAAGTGAACAACCATGCCCAGTGCCAAGTTTTTGACAGGAGCCACCGCACCAGACGTGCTGAATCAACAACACCGCAGGCATGTTTGCATTGGGCGAACCGGCTGATGCTTAACATGTGAGCATGCCGCTTTGTTCCAAGGAACCCTGGCTGCCAATATCATCCATCAATAAAATCTCCCTCATTTCTCCAGATGTTCACTTAGTCTCGAAATGTTTCCCAATAGTTAAGTGGATGTTTTTAGCTGCAGTGTCTCTACAAGATGAGAGAGACATCATGGGCAAACCTTGGACTTTCTTTGCAGCCTATTCAAATTAATACTGCCAACCTTAGTACACCTAACTGATGATAGTAAAGTGGAGCCCCGATGATACAACATTCAAGGAACCGCGCGGAAGTGTTGTATGGCTGGGGTGCCATATGACTTGGGTACGGGTAAATGCTGGCCTCAGGGGTGATGCATGAGTTTGGGAGTAGTCCCGGGAGCAGGCAAAAGTGCCTTTTGTAGCAGGCTTGGAGCAGCCAGGAAGGCCGTTCGGAGCAGATGTAACACCATTTCACAGCATTATGGTGTCTCCCTAACCTTTCTACAGCCCACTGCGCCAGCCCCCTGCCAATTAAGTTTTATCTATCTACGTGTTATCAGGTGTTTTACACAGGTGATATCACAGTTCAAAGGTAAAATCTCACACACAGAGTCAAAGGGCATCAGATAACAGGCTTTGCTTCGTGTCCGGTAAACGGAAGTGTTAAGCGAACTCGCGACGACATTTTGTAAAGCAAAGCGTTTGCTTGCATTTTTTCTTGCTTGCGATTCAGAACATAGCTTTGCGTTTGCCTATAACGAGGTTGCAAGAGTCGACAAACCTACAACATAGATTATGTAAATTGAGCGTGTAAAAGTGCATAATTAATGTTAGATCATCCTCCACATAAGCAAAGCTAACCGCAAAGTTCACAGGCAAAAATGAGTAATTACCTCGCAACAAAAGCAAACCGAATTAAAAAGTGAGGGCAAAGTGTGCAAGACCCTGCTTGTTAAATACGTACAGCTGTGGAAAGTTGCAGGCCGCAAAGCTTGGCTCGTCAAAAATGGTCGACTAAATTGAAGTTCCCCTCCAATGGACTACAACCTTTCATGCAAATATTATTCTGTTTTCTGTCTTTGAAATGAGACACGAGAACATTTTACTTCGCTTTGGTCATTTTGCACTGATTGTGGTGCAGCGGCCAGCAGCAACAAACAAAACCGTGCAAATGTGACACAACCAAACATAAGGCGGAGAAGGCGCGTACTGCCTGTGGCCTTATGGCTACGCCAAAGCCATCTTCAATAGCTGTTCGTAGCCTTGATAAAACCAAAACCACAACTGCCATGATGAAACCGAAAACGTGGTTTCAGCCAAGTTTTAGATGCAGAGCATCTGATTCACTCGCCTTGTCCCTCCGGCGTCGACGTCGGCGGCGGCGGCGGCGGCGTTGTCCACCCCTCCCCCATTCTCCACGCTGCGCCAGCTGCGCTCTCCGCCTCTCGCCCCCTCTCCTCTCCGATAGCGAACACTCTCTCACGAGGGGCATTGGATTGGATTGGATTGGATTGGCTTGGATTGGCTTGGATTTGGATTGGATTAAAGTGGATTGTGTTGGATTGTGTTGCGTCATAGCCGTGGCATGTTGCGTCATAGCCGCGGCAGACACGCTGGGGCCGGCGCATGTGCAGTACTCTCTCTTCCGCGGTTTCCTCTCCTTCGGGCGCGCTGCGCATATAACCGGTGTGCCGTTCTCCGGCGAAGCAACATCCATGCTTGGCTCAAACACCTACAGTCCACGCCGCTTTACAAGTATGCCAACGTCGTCATCAACTGGCACCGGCTTACGCAGTCCCCTCAACGTTATGCGCGCTATAAAACGCGGTCCCTTCGCCGCTCCGCCTATGCGTCGCATCTACACAGGGGTTCCCGCGAGGGGAGGTGGGAGTTTTTTTCACACGGGGGTTCACGGCGGTCATATCTCGCAGCTCAATTAGGGCACTGTGGCGCGTATGGTGCTCATAAACGAGTTTGGTGCAACAGGGGCGGTTCGGCGCAGGTTGGCACAGGTAAATAAGTTTGGCTCTCAATGGCGCAGCTGTTCCACCCCTGCAGCCTAGTAGACGGCGTCACGCGACAGGTGGGCCGAGAACTTTACTCTTACGTTACCACACCTATTCAAATCGATCACCAGTGATCGATGATTTATATTGCCTATTTCAACATGTTGTAGTCGTTTCTCGTACACCTAATAAAGCCAGTGGTTAGTCTAGGCACTGCACTCATAGAATCCGTTAAAATTTTCCCGCTCCGGCGAAATTGAAATTCTGACGGCATTTTCTGCAAGCTGAGGTGCATGTGTTTTTGAGGAAGGGGGCGTGGCTGCTGCACTTGACAAAAAAGCATGCCGCTCGTGGTTAGGCTGCATTACCTTTTTTTTTCTTTTGTCAAAGCCTGCTGGCAAGTCAAGTGCCAAATAATGTTGTCAGCTTTGTAACCCAATAGCGTTGAGAGGTGATAATTACTTGAAAATGACACCAGCATACCTGCCAGGTTCGCCGCGATGGCATTAGGGAGATCTGTCAGGGGAGGGGGGGTCAGAAGTAACACAACGGAATATTTTACTTGCATTTTTAACTTAGTTACAACAGAGCAGGTATCGAACTGTGTCGTCCAAACTACTAACAACCTACACCGCTGGTCACTTGCTAAATATTCAACATGGCTGAAGCCGCCCTTTTCAGGAAGTCCTATGAATTACTGTCGCGGCTAACAATGTCCGCCTCTGCGACACTTCGCCAAAAGAACGTAACCGAGGGTTATCAGACATGGACGGTCGGAACAGGGTGCAGTTTTTTCCGCTCTGCTCAACTGCCTCTCGCATTCAGCGCTGCTGCGGTACTGACCGGTTCAACTTCTGCGCACGGCTGACAGCGCTTTTTAATCTATTCGCTGATAACGATGTCAAGTAGTGTAGGATTGAATTGCATTGTGAGGTAGCTCCAGCGCATACTTGGAGAAAGATTTAGCGAAACAGGGGTAGTTTTCGGAATATTTTTGTTTTGCTCGTACAATCGTACAAAACCATCAAAATTTGGGAGTCTTCTGGATAATTCGGGAAACCTGGCAGGTATGCACCAGCCATTCACTAGTGATCTTTGGTTCAGAGAAGGGGTAGCTTTATTCTGCCAAAGCTTATTTCTTATGGTCCCCCGCATGTCTAGCAAGTGTGCCTGGCATTTTCAGCCAGTTTCCAACAGTTTCAGTTTCGTGAAATTCATATTTGGCGCTACTACGCAGTTACACAACTACAAACTCATTTGTCATGGCACCTCCGTTGCCTGCTACTGTTCCTCGAAACAAGGATGCCGCTTGTGCTTCCACTTTACCCACGCCTTATTTCTGCGATAACAGCTTCCGCTGAAAGTCAAAAGATAACACCGAGTCGGCAGATATCAGTTCAGACGAGGAGAACGCTTCCAATCGGCCTTAAACACCGCCAGCTCCTCACCGGCCAGTTTCGTTTTTGTCCGAGGGTATTTCCGGAAGTCTAGTGTCGCTTCTTAGTAGAGCTGTCTATTCTGACAAAGTCTCCAACAGCCTTGTAATTGTTTCTTTTCGAAATTGTTAGGTGGCGCTGTGATGTAGTAGGCTCGTAGTGCTGAACTCACTTCATAGAACGACGGCGGCTTGGCGGAAGCTTGCTGGGCGCGATTCTAGCGCATCGTACCTTATTCCTGCAAGCAGGGCTACCATAGTGAGTCAGAACATAAAAAAAAAATTACGCCCACCTCCCCTCGCGGGAACCCTGGTGTGATGCGACGCTGAGGGGGACTCAAGCGCAAGCGGAGAGCAACCGTCGACCGAAAGGCCGCCGGAGAGCGGCACACCGGTTATATGCGCAGCGCGCCTGAAGGAGAGGAGACCGCGGAGAGAGAGAGTACTGCACATGCGCAGCTCCGCCCACCGGCAGAGTGAGAGCGCGCTGGGCCACACACCCGCAGATGTTGAGAGAGAGTGTTCGCTCTCACCTGGGCACGCGCCGGCGCCAGTGCGTCTGCCGCGGCTATGATGCGACACAATCCACTTTAATCCAATCCAAGCCAATCCAATCGAATCCAATCCAATGCCCCTCGGGAGAGAGTGTTCACTATTGGAGAGGAGAGGGGGTGAGCGGAGGAGAGTGCGGACGACGACGACGGATGCACACAGGAAGGACAGGGCCGCCGACAAGAGATGCTCTCAGCGTCGCATCTAATAAACCTCAAATTAAAGTTCTGACTGATATATGAGGATAAGACCGTCAACAAGCATCCACCACAGAGTTTGGTTTTCAACTCCAAGCGAATTTTTTCGCATTGCTTGCTTGCCTTCAATATTGTGCTGGTCATAATCAATGACAAGGTGTTTTTACATCATGTGGAGGATAATTGGAACCTTTAATGAGGTCAAACCACCAGATTTCTTTCAGAGAACCATCCAAATAGCAAAATTTGAAATAGAGGTTGGGCTTCACCACAAGGGAAGGGCACCACGTGTGTTAACATTTTCTATTATATCTGACAAATGGTACCGCACAACTCAATTTTTTTTTTCTAGGAGGGGTTTTTGAAATGTTTACCTACAAAATTTATATTCTAAATTTTTGCTGCTACTGGTGGTTTATACACACAACTTTCGATTTTTTATTTGCTTCGACGCCTGGACAAAAATTTTGAATTTGATAATTTTTTTGCAATCATAATTTATGAAAACGTTATTAAAACTAGTGCAGGGGCAAGACAGCGGAATCAAGTTTGGGAGCAGTTTTTGGAGCAGCGAAATCTCGATTTTGGAGTAGAAGAACCTTGGTTTGGAGCAGTTAACGACATTTATTATGTCACCTTAGGTGCCCAAAAAATCAAATTTTTGGCAACTCGGGGGGAAAGAGCACTTTTTAATCAGTTTTGAACATATATAACACTGAAACAGCCTCTTAATAATGTTTTTCTACCAGAGTATCACGAGATAACAAATGCACTACCTTTTTAGAAACCATTTTTAAATTCTTAGGCTCTATGTATAGATAGCACGGAGTTCCGTTGAAAATATCAAATTGAAAAACTAAGCAATCGTAAGGCATTTTTATTATTATGGGAATGCCGAAATTATTATTTTTTCAATCCCAGACTCAGCTTTAAGCACAAGTGTAGAGCCACGGCAAAAGTTGCGCAAAGCGAGGTGACAGTCGTCACACCCCACCAGCTTTCCCATTTCAAACACTAAGGTGCACGTTCACTGCGATCGATCGTAATTTGAGTAACGTTGATATGTTTAGCCATCTCCCTTTTGGCATTAAATTTCCCTTCAGATAGATGAACCATTATTACTAGGGTGCAATAATAGCCCGTCCCGCTATCGGACATTGCTTGAACATTATAGCCCGTCCCGCTATCGGACATTGCTTGAACATTTTGCGGCGATGTAGCTTGCGCCGCCCCTTTTAAAGTGTCGACCATCCCATTCCCACCGCTCGCAAGCTCGCTGTCAAAGGCAGCAATAACTCCGCGTTTTATAATAACGCAATGAGTCCGAAATTTCACTTCAAGCGCGCACCGCGCCTCACACGAAACACGGCGAATTTGCGGGCACCGCGTTGTTTTTTATGAATTCCACCTTTCGAGTAGTGTAACTTCCCGTAACAGATCAAACAACTAAATGTAAACCTAGCCACCCCCATAACCAAAAGCATGGTAGAAATCTGTGAAGAGCGGTCTGCCTGAACTAGAGTGGACTAGACTGAACTACGAGCAACTGCTTCGCCCGCTGGCCATGTTTTCCGATCTTCACCGTTCCGGAGATACGGCGCTCAGAAAATTGCCGTTTTTTCATTAACTTGAACAAGTTTTGTCGCCTCAGTAAACATTAACATTTTTATACAGGACTTTGCAATGATTTTCGATGGGAAAGCTTTAAAAACGTACAGAATATAACATGTGCAAACCGACATTGTGACTTCCGAAAAAACTATTTCGGGGACCATTTTATGCGGGTTTTTTATTGAATGATCAATCAATTGATTTTTACAAACAGCATCACCTTGGGGGTAATGGAAAATTATGCGGTCAGTAAGCATTTTTCCCCACTGAAACTGATGGGAGCGTTAAAATCGTTGGCTCTCAGACTGTTTTTCGAGCAGTTTGGTGCAATTTTACCAATTTTTAAGCTTTTGGAGCAGCCTGGCGCAGAAAAACAAATTTGTATCAAATCTGCGCAATATGCGCAGCTGTGTCACCCCTGCTAGTGTCGTTGGAAAGCATGTGGACTCGTCTGCATTTTATGTCACTGCAATGTGTGCCTAACCAATATGTATAGCACAGAAAAAATGTTTTGTTAGACCCCTTAAAATTGGTCTATTTCCCGTGGTAACGAAAGTTAAATTACTATACTATTTAGAGCATTCGTGCGTAATTTGCCAACCTTTAGCTAAACTACCAAGTTTCTAAGAAAAAAAGAAACACCTATTTTGTGCCCCCCTCCTCTCTATGGTGTCTGTGCTAGCCCCGCCAGCCCTGGACCGCATGCCACACGACCCCCATGTCGTCCAGTGCTGGCCCGCCAGCCCTGTGACTTTCGCACGCGAGATGGAAGGCCAACGAAGCCGAGCAAATTGAGAGGGGAAAAGGCGAGAGTGAACTGCCACGACCAAGTGAAATGAACGATAGTACAAGAAGGCGATGAAAAGAAAGGCAGCAAAAAAAAAAGGGAACAGAGCAACGACGCGGCTTTGAAAGACACTGATAAGCAGAAAGAGGGGGAGAGAGAGCGTCGCGAAAGGAAGAAACTTGGAACGAGTGGGCGAGGAAAGTGGGAGTTCAATCATCGACGTGGGGTTGCGTCATATGTGTTTTCACGTTCGTCGGCTCGATGGTAGCTTCAAATTCGTGGTCCGGCGGCCACCTGGACTGGACTTCTCACGGTTGGGTGTAAGCGGTGTAAAAGTTGAGAAGGACACCATTTATTCCCGCCAGGGTCCGTTCTATGAAGTGGACCGTAAGTAGGTACCCGAGAATGGTATAATTGGGGTTTTTAAAGGGCCCCTGAGATGGGGTTTTTTGGGGGGTCGATGGTATCGGAGCGCAACGGCTATTTCTTGAACTAATCGTGACGTGTTTGTGCGCTCTTGATTTAATCAATTTTTTACGAGCGTAAAAACATCAGAAAGCTACAAAAAACATCTTTTGTGTGTGGGTGCTTTTGCACAGTCACACATATTTGTTTTATACCGGAGTGTAAAGCACTTACACACCGGGCCAAACCGGGCTTGACGCTCCTCCGTTCTCGGCGGAAGGATACAGTGAGCGCAGAAGCAACGACGCTTGCAGCCAGCGTGATCGCTCAGCACTCCGTGTCTCAGTTTTCTTTGCATTTGCTTTCTTGGACGCTGTACCCGAAAGGATTCTTTGCACCATCTGTGTTTCGAGCGTAGCCTCGACGTTGTTTCAGAGGTGGTAACGAACGGCGCGCCAAGGGAGCGCCGCGCCGACGACGAGGAGGAGCTCCGCATGCAGCGCTTGGACGACGCCGGGCACTGCTCGTGATCACGAGGCGCACGCTCAAGTGCGCTCATGCGGGCTGAATAAATCAGTTCAAGCCCAAACGCTGTCGCAGCTGATTCTCTGCGGCTGGTCGCGACAAGGGCAAGAGCATGCTCATCCAGTAACGACAACTGCCAAAGAGTTTCATTTCATTGCTTCCCATCAAGTCATGATCGCAGGAAAGTGTGGTTTGCTGCACCGGCCTTCTGAATGAACCTGTTGCCTAGTGTCCTTAGCGCGCTTTACCGTTTACCGTGTTAAATGAAGCAAGAGTAGCCGTTTGCTGCTGAAAACGAAAGGATTGCACTCTGCGGTTTCTGCATTCCGGCTTACCGGCTCTGCCGAGTAGCGACATCTGGCGAATTTGTCGCAAAAGCAAATGACACAAACGTTTGTTGCCCAGAACTGTTCGCTTACGCTTGAAATGGCTTGAATCTTAGACGTCTTAGATTGAACTCTCACAATACAATAATTTTTTTTTAAAAGAGCCGTATACTTCTACTGTAGAGCTTAAAAATCGAAAACATGACGTTGACGCCGACCATCTAGTGGGAAGAATTAGGACCAAGTATTGCATTAACCAGAATTCACGCCACCGCTAAATATTTCGATATAAAATGAGTAAGATATATTGTAATGATCTGCAGTTACCTATTTACTCTTGCCACAAGACGATTTTGAAAGCATAAAAGAGCTATGCTAGTTCATAAAGGCATCTGAACCATTGGAAGCGTGGGAAGCTGGAGTAGGGGCGGAAATTTGCTCGCTCATTCTAAAAAAAAAAATTGTCATTTATCGTGCTCCTGATCATCATTTAGCAAGAATGTAGTAAACAACATCAACTATAATTGCTTGCATGAAGCGCAGAACACGCGCATTTGCTGTGTCCGTAAAGTTCCGGAAGAACGCCCACCCAAATTTATAAGTACGTGATGTGAAAAATACGAGATGGCAAATTTCGGTCAAGCGCGGAAGGACGAATAAGTGACCGCATCTACACATAAAGAGATGATTCGGGTTTGTTTTGTTCACTCATCGGCGCTAAAGCCATGGATTTTACGGGGTGGGCGCGCGTCTTTCAGTAAATTGAATATTTCACCCGTAAAAGGGGGTGGGTGATGTTTCGAGGGAGGGCGTTCACTCGGAACTTTCCGGTAATCTAATCAAAACGCGAGCGTACATTTTCGCCGGCGCAGGGGGCTCGCTACTACAGTCGGTAGAAATTCTAGCCTCTGTATCGCTATGTAGCGACGGTAAAAATAAGTTACCGTTCACGGAAACTCTCGCGCATGCAAGGTCGACTTCCGCAATCACCAGTATCTCCTGCTCAAAGTCCGTAAAGACTGGAAAACGTAGCTTAAAAAAAAAAAAAAAAAGGACGTCGTCGTCTCATGTGCGACCGCACTCGCTGAAGTAACCATGGTACGACGACGCTCTAAACCAAACTGCCGCCGTCAAAAACCGCGGACATTCCGGCGACCACCATGAAATGAGTGCTTCGCCTCGGACGAGGTCGGACTATGTCGTCATCGCAAGCCGCCGAGCCAACAAATAGTTCTGTCCTCGTCGGGGTAATAACTTTTGTTATCGTGAGCGAATATGCTTACTATTTTTGGACTTGTTTCTACAAGACTATAGAGTAGATTTCTGACACAAACAAAAACACTTTGAAATCCATCTCAGGCCCCCTTTAATGCATCGCTTGTAATGAGGAGTTTGCCGGGACTGCGGTGATCCGTCGTAAGAAGCGGGTCGTCGTAAGACTGGGAGACATATCATCGGGGTTCCACAGCACAGTGGAACCCCATTCATACAGTTTTCACCGGACCGGGAAAACAAAATGTAACAACCAGGAAAACACAGCTGTGAGCAAACCTTTGAAAATTAATGAAATCAGTGTAGCTTTGACTTGCAACCATGTACTTTTGCAACTTTGGCTTTCGAACCTTAAAAAACTCGAGAATGTAGGAAGGCTGCATTTTGCGATCGCTGGAAAACACCACACGTGGCAATGCAAGGACCCTAGCGATGTTGACTGTCTTCCGCACCGGCTGCTTGTCTACTGCGTTTAGCAAGTCAAGCTTTTCCTGAAGGGAAAGCGCCTCCCGTTTCTGCGACGCCATCAAGGCATGACAAAGGTCGCGGTTGCAATTTCAACGCTGTTCTCAAAGCTTGAAGCGCACGATGATAACTAGAGCGTGTGGTATTCTTGCGGTAGTGCCGGCAAACACGCTCTTCCGGCATTCCGAAGTAAAACTTTCGTTATAAGCGCAGTGATGATGGTGATAGCATAGGGTAACATAGGGCCATCTAGAGGTGAAGAGTCACACCCACATGTGGCTTCATGCAGTCAGTTCCGCACCCAAGCCTGGCCAAGGCTTGTCAAATGTCAAAATGGTGGTTCGCGCATGCTGCCCGGGTGGCTTCAGGGTGTCAGATTATGATGCATGATCCGGGAACATACACTGAGCCACAACATAACAGTAAGGATTTTAATACAATGGTACTCTATGTAAGCTGCACCAGGACTAGACAAAACCAGTGTAGCAGCCGGCAAAACGCAGCACTGAGGAACGTAAGAGCAGGGTTCTACTGTATTATAGTATCACTGCCAAGTGCTGTGGCCCTGTCTATTGATAGTTTTTTTTATTACAGGTGGTTCGATTGCAGGTTAAATACTGGCAGTATTGATAACACCATCGGCAAATTTCAAAGTTTAGGGGAGTTAATGAGCCAAAGCTACACCTGGGCTATAAGGCGTGCCATAGTAGAGTTCTCCGGATTAATTTTGACCACTTGGGGATCACTAACATGAACTGAAACCTTGACGCACCGTTTTCGCTTTTCGCCTCCATCAGAAAAGCAGGCATTGTGGCCACCATAGAACCCCTGTCCTCAGGCTCATCAGCGCAACACCACAGCCGCTACCCTACAGATGGCTTTACATCACTACATAGCTGCAAAATTTCACATAACAGAGTGGCTGAGCCTCCACTGCACCTGTAACCACAGTAGATACATGCACAGTAGGGACAAGGCGGAGCCAATGGGGAGAGAGGCCAGGAGCTCACCCCCTTCGTAGGCATCGAAGAACTCCTCCTCGTCATCCCCATCTTCATCCTCCTCCTCTTCCCCCGGAATGTGGTTGAGGCGGGGGTGCTCAGCGTGCACTCCAGCTGGTGGTGCTCCCTGGCCAGGACGCCCAGGCTCTCCTGGAGCACACGCGACCGCTCGCGCTCGTGTGCCAGCTCGGCTGCCCGCGACTGCACGGAGGAGGAGGAAGAACACGCGAGCGGCACTCCCTCTATTAACATTGAAGCTGTTCAGCAAATCGTAATTTTTTGTGTCGGCAGCTAAAAAAGTAAGGAATTGCCAAATGTGCGCACGGCGCCTCCCTGCGACTGCCCGGTAGTTAACAAGACCGAGAAAATGCATAGCGATAGTGCGTGCGTGCCTCGCGACGACCGCCCAGCCTCCCCTGCGCACATTTGTCATGCCAGCATACCCACTTACGGAGATTGGCCAAGATTGGAGAGAAAAAAAAAAAAAGAAAAAAAAAAAGAAACTCCAGTGCTTGCCGTAATCTTGAAAACACTTGGTTGGAACGAGAAAGACTCCAGCTTCTACCGTAATCGTGGCAACACTCGACTCGGAACGAGAAAGACACCCATAGCGTATGCCCCTCCAAGGTGATGTCCAGTGATTATCACTTCCAAGCACAATGAAGGAAGCTCACACTTATAGCAACAATGATGGAGTAAAGGTCGCTGCGGCAATGAAGAAGCAAATCGGCCGCAATCGTGGACTTAAACCTTCGTGATGGTCGTAAAGGTTGCGTACAGCTTCACTACCTTCAAGTCTTACGTATTAGTGTGTTACTTTTGCCCTTTGGAGCTTTGCTACTGAAACTGCCACAAGTATTGCCCACAAGATGTAACTTCGGCATTGCATGCACTTTTACACTGCTGCACAGCCAGTACTACACTTAAATTGAGGACAGTGGAGATGCATTGGCGAGCAAGCCTGGAAACTGCTCCATAGTGTCCCAGCCATCACGGGACCAACCTGCTTTGATTTAGAATGGAATTTTTTGCCTTGACGTTAAGCGCTTACCCCTGTCCAGCCTCACCTGACAAAAGGGCTGAATAAAATGATGACACAACAAACACTGGAGTTTGCCAGCCTGGCCCCTTTGTGGTGAATGCAACGGCCAATCCCTTACACTGCCTCGATCACCTCTCATCCAGTTTGACATTGTGCACAGAGGGTCTTTTCTTTCATGTGTCTGTATCATAGCAACCTTCATGTTAAACAAAAAGAAGAGGGGGGGGGGGAGGGGAACGGGGGTTGGTATACTCGGGGACAACTTAAGAACGACAATGGAAGTTGCTCTTGCGCCTTATCACCGCACCTGGCTGTTACTCCGCACGGCACAAGAAGTGCCTTACTGCGAGTATTTTGAACATGACATGAGTCGTTTCCATGATTTCTAGAACTTACCTAACCTGCTTTTAAATTCCTGCACCAACTGCAAAAACACTAGGTGCAAGAAAGAAGACAATGTTAAACATTAAGCGCAATCCCGTTTCAAAACGTGCACACACGTTGACATCCGGGTTCGTCGCTTCGACAGAGCAATACACTACATGAACTATGTATTGTCGTTCTTTTAAGTTGTCCCTGAGTATAGTAATACCTGTGCTACACGGTCGTTTCAAAGGCCTTCGGAAGGCCGTTGAACCGATTGTCTATCGAGTGCCCCATTGTAAATACGTAGGGATGTAACAAACTGCAGGCCAGACCCTCCATTTTTTATTTTCGGACGGCCGACATGACGGCCTCCCGGACGGAGTCGGCCATTTTGTGCCTCGCAGAGGAATTCGGGGTCCCCCCTTCGGCTTTGTGCTCACCTCCTTTGTTTCGTCCTTCCTGCTATGAGGACAATGCGAGCTGCCGCATTCCAGCGCTGTTGTCGGAGGGTGACGTCACGATCGCTGGCTTGGACGCGCGCTTGCGATCGTGGTGAAGGGGCGCGGGCCCCAGGAGGGGGAAAAGAGGAACAATGGGAATACTTCGGAGTGGGTCTACGGGACGGCCAGCGGAGGTTGTTTAAGCGGACGCAAGCGATCGCTTGGGGCAGTCGGCTGGAGATTCGAGAACGTGCTACGCGGGGAAGAGTCCGGGGGTGACGCGCTTTAGCGGAAGTTCATCGGTAGGCCCGCGACGGAGCGGTCCACGCCTCGGCTCAGCGCTAGAGTTCGCCCGTCGCCGCGGGTCCCATGGCCAACCAGCTTCTGCACCCCGGAGCCCCGAAACACGTAAGCGCGGCTGCCCGGCGAGGCCGGCTCTACCCCGTCGTGACTTTCCGCCGTTGAACTTTGCGGGTTCTCCTTCCTCGTAGAGACTTTCTTTCGCCGCGCCTCGCCTTTGTAATTTGTATGTTGCCTCGGATTGAGATAGCTGCCTCCTCCGGGTTTGTTTCTTCCGGCGTTGCTTGTAGTTAACTGGTTGAGAGTTTTTCTGTGGGTTTGTGTCTTGGTTGTAGTGGTGTGTTTTGAGGGTAACGATGTTGGAGGGCACCTTGCTCGCCGTGTACAGCTTGCAGAGCTGCTAGATTTCTTTTATAGTAAGTGCTGTGTCGAGGCCTAAGCAAGTGTTTGCCTCTAGAGTGTCATGCGGGTTGTGTACTTGTTAGTATTTTTTTGGTAGTTGCGTTGTCGAGGTTTAAACATGTGTTTGCCTCTAGAGTGTTTCGCATGTCGCGTGCGGCTGTCTGAGTCATAAGTCCAAGGTCGAAGGATAAGGCGAAGGCCACGGAGGGTCGAGTGTCGTCATTAGTGGCCACCCTGTGTATTTGGGTTTCTTTTGTTGTTTTACCACATAGTTAGCGCTGTGCGCTAGTCTCCCGGCGCGCGTGCGCTTAGTGTACGGCCTGGCTTGGATGCGCGCTTGCGATCGTGGCGAAGGGGCGCGGGCCCCAAGAGGGGGAAAAGAGGAACAATGGGAATACTTCGGAGTGGGTCTACGGGACGGCCGGCGGAGGAGACTAGCGGGAGAAACCGGGAGGAGAAACCGGGAGACTAGCGCTGTGTGCTAGTCTCCCGGCGCGCGTGCGCTTAGTGTACGGCCTATTAGTGCCTGCGCGCATGAGGCCGATGGCAGTGTGAAGTTTTTTTTTTTCTCTTCTTGTGTCGGGCGTTGCCCTGTAGTCTTTTTGTTTGTACAGTAAACCTATATAGTTCAAAACGTAGCCGAGCATCTCCGTTGTGATTTCATTCACCCCAGCAATCTCGGCACACGTGAAAACTCACGGGCCGATCACCCTGCTAAAATTTAAATAACTGTTGTCTCGCGCCCTTCTTTGGCTTTTGCTAGCGGATGCAATTGTCCAGGGGAGGAGTTTGTGACAAGGGAGCAGTTGTGGGGAGGGTCCCGTTGTCAATTTAAAGGTGCCGTGTAGCACAGGCATAAGAAACTCACATTCCAACCAAACGGGGGATTACAACCACACAGGTAAACGGAACAGCTTTTGCCAATGCACTGAAGTTGAAGAGAAAACATTCATCCCGGTTTCAAACTGCGAATTTCTCAAGAAAGCTGTTCTGGTTTCCACTTGGTAGTTGTTGCAAAACTGCCGGTATTTTTTATTTAACCATCCAGAACAGTTTGGACTAGTTTGTGGGTAGTCCCAAACTCCTCTCGCTAATATAAATCCTATGAGGAAACGGAAAATTGCGGAGCAGCTCTCACTTCCACCATAGAGGGAAGAGAGATGGGACGAGGGTGGTGCGCACCTGTTCCTGCTGCTGGAGGAGGAGGGTGCAGCTCCCGAGGCTGGCGGCCACTGAGCGGGAGAGCAGGAGCAGCTCGCGCCACTGGGAGAGCAGCTCCTGGCAAGGGGCCCCCAGCAGGGAGTGCCGCTGGGCGTCCAGCAGCTGCACCAGGGTGGCATGCAGCGAGGCCGCCCGCTCCACACCCCGCTCCAGCAGCTGCTGCTGGGCCTGGGCCGTCTGGTGAGGGGGGGAGGAAAGGGAGGGACGCTCCCCGTGAGGAAAGGGAAGAACCGCTCTACAAAGATTAAAGCCATTTTATTCAACATGAAGGCTGTCGGAAGTGCACAGCAGTGATTCGTCATGATGGGCTGTGGCGCCGTTATCCGCTCACTGCTACCACCCAACTTCAAATTTCCCGCCTTCGCAGTGCTCGCGCACCCCCTGCCTAAAACTGTGCCAACGGGAGTTCTGTTTTCTCAGTGGTTCCTTTTCCTCGCGCACGTGCCAGCGTTGCGCTGCCACTTTTTTCGCTTACTACCGTAAAAACCAACGCAACGAGTGTACCTAACTAAATGAACGCGGGCACTGCCAGTTAAATGCGTATACTTTGCCTCAAATGTGCCTACCGTCTTCCTTGCACTAAACAACGGGAAGATGTATGAAAAGTGCCAGCGTTTCACGAGTTTTGAACGCTTATGACTATATAAACCGTTTGGCCTTCGAACCCTCTGGGTTACGCCGCGACAACAGAACGCCGTGCGGCTCTACTTGGGTTCAGCGAGTGAGCTGCGCGACAAGGCAAGCCCCTAAAGTGCTCTGCACTTAAAAAGTCAAGGAAGGGGGCTGGCCAACTAACCGCACACCAGTCTGTGAACTTCAATTCCACCTTAGTGCTGGAAACAGTGCAGCTCATCCAAACACCAAGCAGCCCCTGCCGAATGCATGGCACCATAGCTCCCATTATCGCTGAAGTTCAAGTTAGAAACAACCAATGTGCAGATCCACAACAGCGTCCACTCTTTAAACACGCATGTACGCTTGAAATGCCTGCTTTTGGTCAACAGAATGTGCTTGGAGTGCCCATTTGGCCTCCCCACCAGTCCCTTGGAAGGGCCACGCCTGCAAGCAACCATAGAGACGCGATTTCCTATGAAGGCACTCTCGCAGAACTGCCTCTGGTTCCACCACACCACCCCATCCGTGGTAACAAAGTCGGCCCCCCTCCATTACGCACACGCCTGCAGCAAAGCAAAGCTCCCATGTGCTCGTGCACGTATTTAGGCAGGAGGAAAAGGCCACCAGCACTCACGGCAAGGGCGTCCTGCACGGATCCCAACACGGGCATGGGCTCATCCTCCTCGCTGTCCGACGCCCGCATGCCCTGGTGTGTGTAGTGGCGGCTGAACTCGATGTGCTCCTTCAGCCGTGCCACCCACTTCTGCAACGACAAAGGGGGTGGAGTGAGCAACAAGCCACCTCAGAAAGACGCTCAGGTGGGGGGGAAGGGGCAAGATAGGGAAAAGGAGGGGAACGAAAGTGACGGCACGGCGGCAAATGTTTCTTGTAATGCTGCAGCCACAAAGTTTGGCTATCATTTGCACATTGCTGCTAGGCGACTTACAGTCCAGGCACAGAGGAAAAGTAAGTACTACGCACAAGGTTCCCACCCCATACTAGACAGCCCAGCAATGCGACAGAACTCAGCAGGCTTCCTTCTAAATCACATCATCAGCAATGGCAAATTTTCCGCTTCGCGATTCAAGCATCGACAAGCTAGCAAACTGCTATTTCCAGTTATGGCTCTCTTTTCCCACTTGCCTTTTCCCCCTAGTGTAGATACCTTTCCGGGGCCCTTTTCACGATGTCATGTCCACAGCCGTTAATTACATCAACTGCCCTAGATTTACAATATGCCAAAAACTGTAGGCCTGTAATAAAAGTGATGTGTTCGAATACAGTTAAACCTGGATATAACGAAGTCGGCAAAAATTTGGATTTTTTCGTTACATCCAAGTTTTTTGTTACATGAAGGTTTCGAGTTAAACTTGTGAGAATGTAGCAAAAACAAAACCAAAATGTTAAAAATCAGTGACGCTGAACTCACTCTTCAAGGATATAGTATTTCACACTTAAAAACTGCGTGATTTGTGCCTCCTGCTACCGTATTCACAAACGTAACATAAGTACGAATTTCGCATTTCGATACTTTTAAGCTGCCCCGACGCGTTTCAAGAAACAAACTAATAATGAAAGCACATATTTTTGAGAACTTGATACTCTTTTCCGCACTCAAAATTGTTGAGGGGATGCTAGCCGAGACATTGTACGGGGCGCTGACGTTCCCCTTTCTCGCCGGCGGAGACGGCATTTTAAAATAGCGAGCTTGTCTTGAAAGGGCAAAACGTTTCGTTTTTCTGGGAGCAGAATTCATCCTTGACGAACTGCCACCACAAACAGCAGTGGAGACACGAGAGTACACACTGACAAGCAGGCCAAGCACCTAACCGGTACCGCACTCACACGTGAAAATGCGCAGGAGATTGCGGTGCGGGCGAAATTCGCTAAATTAGTGCATTTAGCCAATCCATTGTTCAAAAAAAGTGCAAAAAACATTGACTTATCAACACAGTGAATTTATTACACGAAGGTTAACCGTCGCAACTAAACTTAATTCAATCGAGGAATTCGTTGCACAATCGAGGAATTCGTTGCACAGAGGTTTGCAACATCCAGGTTTAACTGTAGTTTCGATTCAAAGACAAAGACAATACCATATTTACTTGATTCTAAAGCTGAACACTAAATCCTCGTCACGTGGTTCAGTGTGTACGGCCCGCTTACCAACCATGCATCAGGACCAGTAAGCTGAACAGAAGGCTGATGCGTTTTGGGATGAATAAATAAGTCACACTTGCCATGCGGTCAACCTTGTCGTTCTCGTCCGGTGGGACGGCCAGCCGTTCAGGGGGGTCATCGGGGAACATCACCGTGAAGCCTGCCTCATCGGCCGCATCACACTGCAAGATAAAAGTGCATGATTTCAGTTTTCCTTTTCCCTCAATGTTCTGGCAACCTCAATGCTGTCTCAAGCGACCGTTTTAACAAGGTGGAATTGCTTGCCGACTATGAGGCCGCTAAGTAGGTCTTCGTTTATCTACGTGACATCCCTCTACAAAGTGCAAAACTGGCCGCACTCATCAAGCACTCGCTTTTATTGATTTATCTAACGAATTAATTCAGCTCTATGTTAACTTAGTTAAATCAATCGACTAATTTCAATACTGAAGGCTGAAAATTGTGCCCGCTATGCAGTAGACCAATATTTATTCCATGCCTATTAGCAAATTTCCAGCATTTGAAGAACTCCAACACCTCAAACAGTAAGAGTGCGGAGCAAATCGAATAGCATACACTACTCAGAATTAAATAGGAAACACTACTCGCGAAGTGTTTGAAGCTTAGTACATTTGCGCACCTTTACTTATTTAAAAATACGTGAAGGAAGGGAGTGGGGGGAGGGGCAGAAGAGCGGACAACTACGTCACCTTGCGTTCAGTTCAGCACTCACACAGAAACAAAAGTATGTGAGTAGCGCAGAGAGGACAAGACAAACGGTTCGCACCTCCACTCGCGCAGCATCCAAGTAGTAGAAGCGTTTCCGGCGCATGCCTGACGCTGCATCACCACTGAGGAAGAAAAGCACATAGCAAGTTGTACTACCACGCCCACTGTGCAATGCCAACACACTGCTGCACAAAGCGCACTGTTCCGTCATGCAGTTTCGTCCCCAAGGGTGCTATGTTTGCAATGACGCTGTCTCAGCAGCCAGCTTTGCCATGCATAATTGCACAGGGCTGAGCTGCAGACCAGTAAAACGCGTCTAAATCTCCGCCATAAAAAGTCACTATAACTTTAGTGCGGTAACTTTGCAACACTGCCCTGAATCGAGGACCAAGTTTCAGTGCTGAGGTTTTTTGCTGCCACAAATGAATGCAGATGAACCGTCGATGACACGACAGCTGTTATGAGTCAACGCTTGAAAAGGTGGTGTGAAAGTGGGAACAGAGTTTAAATGGCTCCTTGAATCTCCAGAAGAAAAAAAAATAAAGAGAATTTGTTTCCACTAGCTTGCAACTTCTGTTTCAACAGCACTCTATGCAGACTGCATGTCACCTCGTGCAGTTAGTGCCATGTGTGATGTCCTGTATTAGTACCCGGGACAAGCAGTGCTATAGCAAGCAAAAACTAGACAAAGAGGGGCAACAAGAGAAGAAACTGAAAACCAACATTCAGCTGCTCAACTCTCGTCCAAAAATCCAACCCATTTCAATCTGAGGTCACTACAAGTGATACAGTTCGGGAATTATTCAATTCCCAAGCGGTAGCTCTGCAACACTGCTCTGAATCAAGGACCAAGCTTCAGTGTTGAGATTTTTCACCGAGCAAGCACTTGTACTCACACTTGTGCTCACACTCGCACTTACCGTGACCGGAAGAAGGAGAGCACTCCTCGGTCAAGGACTGCCCAGACTAGACGAGGCCCCAGGAACCTCTTCCTCTGCAGTGCGCATTGCCATACATTATTCTCTAGGAGAAGAATTCACACAAAAACTTGGCTTGGTGTACAGAACATGCAGGATCGGAACGCTAGAAACTTCCTTGACTTTCAGCGACCTCTGCAGCCTTTTCAGCCAACAGATGTGCCCATACACTGCCTCCTCTCTATGCATCACTGCACCATTTAAGGCGCCAGACACAGCGGTGCAAACACGTGAAATGTGTGCGTAAGCATTCCGCCTCTGTCCTTGTCCCCTTTGGAACCATCCTGACCCCTCTGCATTTGTGTATTCCCTTGATTGCTGTCCCTTGGTTATGCATGCAAACAAAAGCAGCCTTGAAGTGATCCTCTGACTGTTTGCATCGTTCACTTGCAGGCTCCTGCGCACGCGGCTTTTCTGCTCCCTTCAAATCCGAACTGCCAGGTGGGAGTTTTGTACCAATAAGCAAGCATGCGCGTCAGTTTTATATCACCGTTTCTGATAACAAAAACACAACAGACGCCGCGAATCCCTGCCATACTCCACTATGTCATTTTGTGTTCTTTTAAACAGGGGAGGTCACACTGATGTCCATTAGCTGCATGACGCTTCCCGAGTTGTTCCGTCGGCGCGACCGACGCGATCAAATTTTAAATGTGTTCCGGTGGGCGAAGAAAGGCAAACTGTTTTACGGTCTTAAAGCACAAGCAGGTGCAAACAAAATGCTTTAGGCAATAACGGGTTTGGCATAGAACCACAGCCGCACCCACCCGAAGCAAGGGTCCCTCGTGTCTGGTGGCACTCTTGCGCAGCTGGCGAATCGGCTCCACGTCCAAGATCTGCCTCATCTCATCCGTGCGAGCCAGGTCCGAGGCCAGCTGCTCTGTGAACGCAGGGCAGCAACACTCGCACTGAATGTTTCACAAAAAGCCAGGCGCCAACAGTGCGTTGCCAGTAGACACGCGTGGTTAGCGGCACGTCACGGACCCAGGGGCCTGCCTATGGTTAGAATAAAAAGTATACCTCGACGTGCTATTTCCTTGCCGAAAGACCCAAAGTCATTCACTCGCCCATGTTTAGTTACCTGCTGCTTCTGTGACTTCTCACCAACAATAAGCAGGCTAGTCAAAAATTTAAATTTTGTGGGTTTGACATGCCGAAGCTACAACTGGGCTATAAGGCATGCCATACAGGAGGCTCGGGGATTAATTTCGATAGCCTGGGGATCTTTAACGAGCACTAAAATCTGACACACAGCCGTTATCACTTCCCGCCTCCATTTGAAGAAGCAGCCACCGCATCTGGGATCGAACCCGCGTCCTTGGGCTCAGCAGCACAACGCCTTAACCACTGCGGCAGGCAATGGGCAGACTAGTCAATAAAGTAGTCACAGCAACTGCTCTTCAGTTGCCTCACGAGTCTTCAGAAATAAACAAGAGTGCGGTGCTCTGAAACTTGTGCATGAAGGTGGACACTGACATCAACTGCAAAATAAGTTTCTCTGAACACTACGGGCTTTCCCTGTTAATGACTATCACCTGGGCACTTCAGCGTTGGAAGTGGCTAGATCTTGTAGATAAAGATTCACAGCAATCAGAACTGTTAATGGACAGAACTTCCCACAAAAAATTGGCCGTGTATCTGCTCCTTTTGTCGCAACTGCCAACGAAAGATAGTGGTCTTTCGTCGACATTTGCCAAGTAAATGCCTCCCTTCGCTTTCCCACTCACCTTTCATGCTGTTCCTCTCCCGCCACACTCCTCCCAAGATAAACACGCTAGAGGTTTGCTCAATTCAATTTAAATTTACCGCGTTCCCCTGTTCCAGGAAAGGTGCCTCGATGCTAGCACTGCCGTACGGCAGAGACGTGCGTGAATTGAGGCGCCCTACTTCAATATTTATAGAACCACGTTTCTTTACTTCACGTGTGTTCCAAGTGGGACATGGAACCTATCTAGTGGAACCTTTTGTAACAGTTGCCGTTTGACTTCTTAAGATGCATGCCAGAAGTTATAGCGGCGCGGGCGACAGCAGGCGACAGAGTGAATTTTTTTTTTTCTGCAGTGGACATAGTATATTTCATTTGCTATCACAAAAATCAAGCATCCGTAAAGGAAGACTGACAAACATCCTTTGTGTATTGATTTTCTGCCTCATATTCGCGTAATGTCTTGTTCTTATTCAACAATGATTGACAAGTATGAACATTGCCACCGGACCTGGACGTTTAGATTTGTCTGCGGGTATATAGGACTATTGCGCAGCTTCTGTTCCACTTTGGCCAAGTGGCTGAATCAAGTTACAGACAGACCAAAATTTTTCCATTCAAGTATCCCAAGAAAGACTATCGTCTTTAAAACAACACAAAACCCTTACCATGAAATGCCCAGACATACCCCGCCGCCAAAAAAACAAAAAAAAAAGAAACACACTCGCCGTTGCTGGGCACGATTTTCGCTCTTTTTTTTTTTCACAAACACTATCAGCAGTGGCCAGCAGCGCATTGGATGATAATCCATCACCACGCTAATCCCAGACTCACTGCCCTTCTCTGGTGAGCTGGCCGGCAGGATTTTGTGATACCTGTTGAACCCCTATTCAAGGAAATTACACTCCATTTCAAGGTTACTACTATAGATGCTAGATTGTGATAGGACTCCATTTCATGAAGCACTTTGTTTCAAATCAGGAGACAGATGCAGAGATCAAAAATTACAGATTAGCCCGCGGATATCCCCCAACCCCTGAAACTTGGAGGAAGTGTTGACTGACAAGACCGGTAAGCCTACCTTTGTGATTGCGGATGGTGGAGTCTATGCCACACTGAAGTAGAAAGACCGCCACCTGCTTGTTGTCGCAGTACGCCGCACAGTGAAGCGCGGTGTTGCCAAAGCCGTCAACACTGTTGATGCTTGGCGGATGCCTCCTGCGGAGCTGCTCAGACGTTGGCATTGAGGGGAAGGAGAAGAAAAACAAAAAATAAATAAATAAAGAGCCAACTTAACGAAGTTGGCATGAAAGATGCCGCCTTCACACGAAACTTATTATTCCTACTAACAAATTCACGGGGCTCAACTAAGCAAGACTGTGCTTTCTGCAAGCAAGGATCAATAAATGACCCGAGAATTTCCCGATTGCCGTATCTTCGCATGCATAATACCCCTGTCACACGGGCACTTTTCGATCCGGATTGAAGCGAAGCACGATTGACTTTTCGAGCGCGCTTGACGCATCGCCGCTGCTACACGGCACGTTTCAATCTTGACTGAGAAGTTACACCGCTTGCCCTTGCATACGCCACATGGCACTAAAAATGTACTTCGTGACCGGCGTCTGGTAACTTTGCTCGGTCGTAGTTATACAGAGCTATATACGCCTCGAGCTTCGCGATCGCTGCGCCGCCTGCCGCCACTTTTCCGCGGCGCTTACGGGATGTTCCGCTGCGCAGCTGATAGCGGCTCATACAATGTTTTGGTTCTCTTTCGCTTCTTTTTGCCTTTCCGCGCCCCAAACAACTTGTTATGGTGATGTCTGTAAGCAAATAGTACGTTTGGGGCACTTCAAAAAACAGCTGCGTCCTGATTAGAGTGCTCGAACGCCAACAAGAGCTAACTGGGGAGGCTGTACTGCGCGCTTCTTCGCCGCTCTTACGGGCGTCGGCGACGGCAGCGGCATATCACCACTGTCACCTCCGAATATCTCAGGCGCTAGTGAATTTTATTGACGCCTCGTTTAGACCTGATATTGGCCCAGTGAGAGGTTGGTTTCGTTTTGCAGGGCGGACAAAGAATTCGGCCTTGTTTTGAATGTATACGTCGTAGAAAAATATCATTCGGGGAGGTTATTACCTAATACGTGACAATAACTTGTGCCGTTTATAGAAGTAGAGGCCATGCGAACATGTTAAGTATATTCCAAGTCTGTGGGTCGTTAAAGGGACACTGAAGTGAATTTGTAAACATTGCGGGATTACGAGCGCAAATTGTACGTCCGGAGTCCCTAGGCCCTGTTTCGACCACTCTGAGCGCGTTTACGCGAATTTATTTAGTAGAAAAATCAATTCGAAAATGCTGTCCTCCTCTCTGCACCCTCGCCCATTTTCTATGGCGTTTTCGTGTGACGTCGGGAGGAGATGAGCTGGCAATTGGCTGCGCTACTGCACGGCTCCCCGGCTTTCAGACAGAGTCAGTCGGCCCAGCGTTTCGTCCGCCGGTCGCCGACGGGTCATCGCAATACGTTCGCTCAGTTGAAACGAAGCCAGGACACATTTGTGATTGGAAGAATGTGCTTTCTTTACTTCGTTAGTTTGTATACTGTATCTAGCTCCAAGTCAAGGACGCTTCACACAAGCGCTGCACAAGCGCACATGTGACGCTTCGCTAACTGGTACGCCAGTAGGAAAATATAAGGCCTCTTGAAGGCGGGAGAAAAGTCAGCGAAGTCAATATAGGTACTAAGGAAATAAAATCAACTGATACTTTTACCGTACAGCGTAAAACTAGGGCGCGGGAAGCACTTTTTTGCGCTGGGCGAACAAGCATAGCGGTCAGCAGCTCGACTACGAATCTGCGAACGCTTTTCCGTCTAAGAAATGCAATTGCTAGACGTGAGATATTGTGGAAACTTGGGGGACACTTACTGCACGAGCGCAATACAACAAATAATCACCTAAGCTGCTTGAAATGCTAAAACGAAATAAAAGGGTAAACTGGTTATACATTATATACCTTATATTTCCATGGTCGCCAGCGCTCGCCCGTGGCCGAGTGGTCTGGAGCACTAGGTATGTCATTGCCAGTGTTTTGCAAGTCACGAGTTCGAATCTCTGCGGGTACATTCTTTTTTTTTTTTTTTATAAGTTAACTTTTTCGTTTTCCACCTATGTTTTCTGTGCTAAGTTCACCTTTTTTTGGGCCGCAACGTTCATTGCTCCACGAATAAGTTCATAGAACATGCACAGGCTGACACTGGCGCGCTAGCGAGTTCTCGTTGGCGTGCTGTTGCCATAAGCACCGACTGCTTGCGGGCAGTGGGCACAGGCCAGAATCAACAGACCCTTGGCCTGGTGCGAACACGCTTTTTACGATACAGGCATGAGTGAGGCAAGCTCCAAATATGGGGGAAAGGCGCATGGCATTTGAGCGTCTGCGGGGATGCGGAGGGCGTTCATCCACTGCGTAGGCCTCGGCTAGTGATTGCTACGATTCCAAGCCGGCATTTTAGAGCCGAGAACATGGCAGAAGCGCGGGACGACGATTACTGAGGTATTGAGAATGCCCATCCAACGATGCTGTCGGATGTCAAGCACGCTGTTTTACAGAACTGAAACCGAAACTTGTTTGGTTGCTAACCTTGGGCATCGTCCAATCATGGTGCGTCTCCTCCCGTCGTCACAGCCTTTAGTTGGCGCGGCCGCCGCAAACCGCGCATGGTAGTTTTTCTTCTTTCGCGCTTTGTAAAATAATTACCGACTTGTCAACCGGATAAACGATGAAAAGTGTGCTAATTTGAGCCAGTCTACGCAGTGCAAGCAAAAACAGGAGCTTGACAAATTCACTTCAGTGTCCCTTTAAATACGTGCCCACTCCCGCCTGATAGCATGGACCAAGGAGCGTTAATGAAACCACGGAAAAACCAATGGTCTGCCAAGTCCGGAAGCAACAGGTCTCCTCGATTTGGCTACACTTTCTGCACTAGTTCACAAAAGTGTCGTGCAAGTGCAGCGCCCGTTCTTTCAGTGCGAGTGCAACCTTACACTCGCGCTTTCCATGCAGCGGCCGAATCGAGGGCAAAAGTGCACAAACGTTGTCTGCTGCAATCCGTGTTTCCGCGCTTGCAGTTTTTTTTTTTTTTTTCCCCCAAATTGGCGTCACCCTGCACTCACCTTGTGTTTCGTACACAAATGCAGTATCTTGTTGCACGTGACGACCATCCTTGTCTAAAACGGGAAACGCTGTTGTTTCTACTCCGTTTACTGACACACGTATCATGCTGGAGCCGTCTGCTACGATGCGCACCACAGAACGTGCCAAAGCACACTGCACCTTGCACGAGACGAGAACTCACACACAGGCTAGTGAAGAAGTGTAGAAGAACTCATGCAGCACAGCGTCAAATTGAGGGCCGAAGTGCAGGTGGCGCTAGCTGCACTGGCAAATCGAGTGCGAGAGTGCTGCACCGCCTCCACTGGTGCAGAAAGTGTAGCCAAATCGAGGAGACCAAAAGTAATAGCTCGTGCGGGAATGAAAAAACCCAGTGCAGCTTCGGAAATCCTAGAGACGTTCGTCTTACCTTAAGAAAGGTTGAACTCACTAGACCAAACTAGATGCGAAATGCACTGATATTTTTCCAAGACAGGGAGGGGGAGGAGGGGGGCACTTAATGATCGTTATGTTCAAATGCGGAGCGAAATCAAGGAATAGTCATGTAGTAATCACGCACAAGCTGCGCGTTCACCTATATTTTGTTTTTCGACTTTAACGAACAGCTGATCACTCGGCAGGCACATCTTTTTAAGTATACAGAAAGGAAGTTCACAAGCGATTAATTAAAGGTGTCCTTAAAAGAGCGTGGTATCTGATAAGGCCCTCTGATTTCTCTTTCGTGCTAAATTCTGCAGGCTCCCCGAGTCATATGATCATGTTTCAAAAAAGCGTTTAGTGACAGCCGCGGATATAAGCGGAGTATATATGTAACCAATGACTGTTTGGGGAAGCTCACCTCGCGACAAGACGACCCAGTCGTAATCCTCTGTGCTGACTCCCGCACGTAATTTTGCATTATCCATCGTACTTATTGCGTAGAATGTCCGTGAAATTTATGCCAAATTGGCTTGTTCAGGGTAGCGATCAATATCCGAAATATGAAGCGCAACTGGCGGGATGTCAGTTATGAGTGCTCCACTAGATTATGAAAGCACGCGAAACCGATTTACATCGCACTGTATAGCCGTAGCATGAGCATCTGAACGAACGCTGCTTACGGAGGTACTGTAAGTAAGTTTCAGGGCAGTGGAATTAAAATAAGCTCCATGCATATATGCCGGTTTCGTGACGCCTGCTTGTGACACACACCTGGCGCTCATGCGGACCGAATGTACCACAGTAAGATCGTGTCAGATGCATTTACACTCTCGTATATACACCACATTTGCGAACAGAGTGACTGCTCCACATAAATATGTATTTCCAACACATTCAAACGGAAAATATCAGCCGCGAACAAGCCTCAAAAGCAACGGCGACAGTGGTAAGCGGGCCGGCGACTCCCGCGACTGCTTTCGGAATGGGCCGCTAGGGGGATTTCAGTGGCGCCCCTACAGGCAGCGCTCGAGGCGTATAAATGTTACCGCGTGTTTATCTGGGTGAAGTTATGTGACACAATTTGTGGCGTTAGTTGAAGTTTCAACTTCTGCGCCATTGGTCAGCGGGGAAGAGAGTACCACCGCTTTCGTCCGATCGTGCTTGAGAAACCAGGATTGAGTTCGAGTGGGATCGGGCTCGATCACGATTGAAACTGCCGTGTAGCAGCGCCCAATCCGGATTGAGCTCGATCCAGATTGACTCAATCACGATTGAAAGAGCCCATGTGACAGTGGTATAACCTGCCCCTGCATATAATCTGCTCCCCCACTTTCATCCCACCGGAAAAAAAAAAAAAAAAAAAAAAACTGTGTATTGCCCACACATTTGATACAGAAAATGCTGCACCAAGCCCAAGCAACACATCACATACTATGTACACAGAAAATGAGTATATTTAGCGAGTAGAGTACACTGACTGAAAGGCGAAAGTCACAATTCACTGAGTGTCACTGCTCTCGCTAGAGCTATCATTTGAGCCGCAGTCCTCACTGTTGTACACAAGGTCGTCTTCCCGGCACAGCACGCCGTGCAGCTTCACCGCACAACACGCATCGCCGTGAAGCTGCACTAAACGAAAAACCCCACCTATTATCCCCACCCCTACTTTTCCACTGAAATTATCGCATTTTTGGTGCGGGTTATGCGCGCGAGAATACGGTACGTGCAGCACTCTTAAAATCTCGTCAAACACGGCTCATCATAACACGACACATTTTCCCCACATACCAGGCTTTGTATGGCCGGCACGTTTCCCTCTTTGGCCGCAGCAAAGAGGCTGTCTGCTTTCTTCCTCGCATCAGCCGTCTCAGCAGCTGCAAAAAACAGTGCAAAAAAAAAAAAAAAAGAAGTGGTCACAGTTTAGAAAAATAGCACCGCCTGAAGCAATAGAGTTGGTAGTCTCGGTTGCCACGATTTGACCAGCTTTGCGCGGAAACCCAACCAACCTTCCAAAATACGCTTGATGTCTTCATCCTTGGCCACCTGCCGTGGAGACTGCCCTTCGCAGTTGATGATGAAGACGTCGGCATTGTGCTTCAGAAGCAGCATCACCAGTCCCTGCAAGCAAGCAGAGTTTCGGGCTTCAGAGCAGCCACAAAGGCATCATTGCAGGCGATACCGTTAGTCACTGGGGTAACAGATCTTTACAGTTCAGGGGTCACATCAGGAATTTTTTCGCGCCACATTTTCGAAATATTGCAGCCAAGACAGTCGCGATGCTCTTCCGACTGCTCTATGTTAAACAAGTAACAACATAACAAAAAGCTACTTAAAGCTTGGCGAAATTACTTAAAGAAAGAAGAAAACGTGGTGCAAACTAGACGTGGGCAAAGAAGACAAGGTAAGACAGATGTATCTGTCTTATCTTGTCTTCTTCATCCACGTCTACTTTGCGCCGCGTTTCTGTCTTACGTTGTCTTTTTTTTTCCACGTCTAGTTTGCATCACGTTTTCTTCTTTCTTTAAGTATGTACCAACTAGCTCACCAACAAGTTTTGCTAAATTGGTGAAATTAAATGGCACTTTGCTCATGAGTAGAATAGTTGGAGCAAATCCAAACAAGGATGGAGAACTCTTGTACTCGTTTGTCTCAAAGTTCCTATTGTCGGAGTATGATAACTACTCCGCACAAGAACTGCTGTACTTATTCAAATATAAGGTGAGTTTTTTTTTCCGAAATCCGTACTCTCAAAGTCTCACCCCGCCTTATATTTGAAACTCAGTATATATATACATATGGCAATTTTTGTACTCTCCAAACTGCACCCTCGCCTTATAATCAAATAAATACAGTACTCCAGAAATATACTGCACCAGAACTACACTGGGGTCACACTGCCGGGGTTCCACCAATGCCTACCTCTCGTCCCGTGTAGGCAGCCTTGTGCAGAGGAGTGTCCCCCTCGCGGTTGATGACGTCCACATAGGCGCCGTGCTGCATGTTTGGGCAACGTTCTGCTGAAGTCACTCGAGACAAACGCCTGACTCGCCATTGCCATAAAGCAATAACCCACGATTATGCCAATCAAGGGCAGACAACACTAACACAGTCAGACATGGCTCAATATAATGACACAGGACGGCCGATATGAAACAGCTCCTTTTTGAGGTCCTTCCAACATAAGTATAGTTATTATGATAGAAGGTTCACGGTGTTTTTCTTATTCAATTAAAACACAAAATGTAGAAACATAAATTATGTGTATTGACGACTAAATCGTTCTTTACCTTCAAGCACTTTACCTTGACAGCCATTGCTCAACTTAACTACAATAACTTGTGGTTTTCCAGAAGTAACAATGTTCTACTATTCAAAGCTACAACAAACTATGGTCAATTTACGGCTTACTTCATGGGCATCTCAATATGGAATTGCCTTCCTAGCCATCTAAAATCCGCTCACACATCAGCACAGTTTAGTCGAAGGGTGAAGCAATATTTCATTACACTCTCATTACAGACGATTGACAATTTCACAGGAGTTCTCAAATATCATATGTTTTCATAGTTCCTTAGTGATTCGTCATTACTTTAGTTTTAGTGATTCGTCATTACGCAGTTTTTGCGTCAGCTTTGAGTTGGCAGCTAACCTCTGAATTACGCTCTGGGTATGTTGATGACTGTATTGATCAAAATTTCTTGCGACGTATTACTTTTGCACAGTGTCCAAACTAATTTGTCTACGAATTATTTTTTCGTACTAATGAGGTTGCTTTATTCAGTAGTGTATAATCGCCACTGCTTTTCCCATGTAACTGTGTTTGACATCTTTTCATGGCAGGCCCTCTGGACAGTTCCTGGAACTTTGGGACCTCCTCCTGTATTGCATTTGAACAATAAACAATGTACTGTTGAGCATTAAAATTTGTTTTTAAAGAGCCTCGAGGAAGGCGTACTGACGCACTTGCTGAACTTTCGAGGAAACAGAGCCCACTTTTATAATTTTTCGTCTTCGTGAATTGCTGTTACGGCCCAAAAGTACTCTGTTCTCAAATTGTGTTGAATGGCCCAAAGATGGAGAACAAATTTTTTCGCAGCAATCATGCATGGACAAATAACAAACAAGACACACTGGGTGCTAAGTGTACGATGGTTCATCCTGCGCTCTACGAGTCAAAACATCGTCCGTGTAACCATGCACAGTAGCAGCAGTTATTGGCGTTTACAGTTGCCATTCTAGAAGCTAGACAGAAATTTAACAATGTCCCCTTCAAAGTATGTCAAGTCTGATTGAGAAAGCTGAAAAACACTAGATGACATAATGTTGTGGCTGTGCCCTATACCTGCTGTTGTGATGCGTAAACAATACAGCAATTCGTGCATGTACAATGTATGAAACACGAGTCATTTAGGCGACAATCATTCGCCCCTCAGCTAAACTCTGTAGTCGCAATATTACAATTTCAAATGAAGCCTCCTTGAGTCTACCATGACGTCCCATGCCCATACCAACCTCGAGGAGAAGCTCGGCCACATCAAAGTGTCCAAAGTAGCAGGCCAGGTGTAGGGGTGTCCAGCCCAAGTTGGCCTTCTGCGTTCCTGGAAAGGAGAAGCAGTGAATAATCTTCAGAAAACACCTACTTCATTGCCACCGCTGACTGAAAAAGGTGAAACAGTGAATAATCTTTAGAAAACATCTGCCTCATTGTTCCCGCTGAGAGGCTTATTGTGACATTGCTCTGTGTTGTTGGGACAAAGATACCAGCCTCAATGGGAAATGTGCAACTCTCCTCTTCCAAGTGTTCGAGAGTTTCCCATACATCTATCAGGCGCACCAATCAAGTTTTTGCTTAAGGCTTGTTCACACTTGCGACGAAAACGAGCAGAAGCGACGGGAATTCTGTCGCGCGATGAAAACTGGTCCCGAACATTCAACAAAAACAATCATCGTGCGACAAAGTGATGGAATTTTTGCCGCTTTCGCTCACTTGCATCGCAAGTGTGAACGGGCCTTTAGGGAACATGGTCGACTCCACAGTAGCACCTGATGTCTAGGTAGCAGATAGCATTACTACGAGACGGTGTTCCAAGCAAAATTGTGGAAGGCTGTACAAGTGTCAACAGAGCGACGCCCACGCACGCAAGCTGAACATGTTTTCACACTGCGGTTTGTTTCTTGACAGTGTCTAACGTTCCGTCCTTACGGAACGATAAGGAGTGCTAAAGTGCAGTCCAGGCGAAACGAAAGCTGCCAGATACTGCTGGTCTAACACCCTCGGGCACAGTGGTTTTTAGTGTAGTGGTTATCTTCTCCTCTCGTTGGCGTTATGCCCCCAGGAGAACGTCTGCAGCCCCCCCTCCCCCTCTTTTATTGTGTGGTCATGGCTAGCATTCCGTGAGAGCAGACCGTCTTGATTTTTACCCAACCAACCGGACCACCACCGCTCAATGAAGCAACGGTTGACGCAGCCATCGCTAGAGCTGTATTCTATCTGATTAAATAATTGATTAATTAAATACTGGTCATACTAAATTTCTATCCATTCTATTTTAAATTGTTGATAGTACTCAACAATTGACAGTAACTTTGGCTAGTCAATGAGCGGTTTGTTCGGCTGGGTAAAAACCAAGAGAGACACCGTGAGGTAGCAGTCAGGTGCTCCGTCTGGGCGGAACTTCATCCACGGCCTCTTTTCTTTCACGGCTGAATCGATTACATATTTGTCTCAGGGCCAACCGAGCATGACAACACGGCAAACAGCCAGCGCAAGCGGCTCGCGATCGTGACTCACGGCCAGCTGGCAAGCAGGCAAGAGACCAACGACACTCGCCTTTGCAATCGACGTTCGGGGCGACCTTGTTCGCCGCAGCATTGTTCAGGAGGTTCTCGACAACCGTGTACGATCCCGATCTTGCGGCCTGCAATAACTCATCCTCTGGAGACAGCTCCACAACACTCCCCGCATCTTCGTCGTCCGAAAGAACGTTCATGATCGGGAGGCTGGAGAAGACGCCACACGACGTTCTGTTCCTCGGCGGGCACGTAGAAGATCTTCGTGATACTACGTCAAGCGCACACACAACGCCTCCTTCAGAAAGCACCGCCTCCTCCAACAGACACCACCACAGCAACAGCAAGACACTACCACGCGTTACGCGCGTAGTACTACAACGCGTTTTAACCGCCGCATTATTGAGATAAACGTGGAAGTAGTAACTCTTCTAGGTGCGCTAGGTTCACTGATACGGTTAATCGCGCCTCGTATGTTGCAACTTGCACGCCACAGACAGCTCCAATCACGTGTCAGAATGTTGTCAAAAAAATCGTGTGCTGATTTACTCGTATGTCGCATTCCGCAGTTTCCCAGTAAAACTTTACTAAAAGTTGTTCAGGCAGCTCAAAAAGTGAAAGTTAAAAAAAAATAACATGCACAAACACATTTGTTTTATATGTAAAAGCATAATATTATTTTGGTTCAGTTCAAGGGCTTGCGGTTGGCTTGCGGTTACAGCAGTGCAGCAGCTCTCCGCACTTTCCCACTTTCGCCGCTTTTTCAGATCAGTGAGAAAATGGCGTTGCAGCAGTGCAGTCGGGTGGTGAGAAATTTCAAGCTCCTGCCGTGCTTGAGGTAATTCAGATTATGCGATTATTTTTGTCCCTGCATATGTGTAAAGGTTAGAGGTTACGTACTGAACAAGTAATTCGCATACTTAGCTTTTTCAGCGCCGCATGCAAGAGTTGGAGTAACTAGCACTGTAGCCCTAGACGACCTAGCCGGAGGAAAGGGTCAACATGTAATGCGTGCACATGAAATGCGTACTTCTCAAGTCTGTACTGTCATGCGTAGCATCGTATATTCGTAGTATAATGTGGCATGAACTAGTTACGATGGTTTGTTTGATACACGTTAAATTGTTGACGTAAAGGTTTTTTAAACACTGGCGTCCTTACTGCAATGTGCGGCGTGTCGATATCACATCGATTTCGTGTTTCGGCGTCTGTGATGAGGAATTGTAATTTTTCCTTTCGTGTATTTTTTCAGCCAAGCACGTTTCTGGTCCAGTGAATGGGGCAGTGGTTCCGGCAAGGTATGCATACATAATTGAACGGTGATTGGAATCAACGAATCAACATCGAAACACGGGAGTTTAGTGGAAGTTTACACCAGCAAACAGGCGGAATTTTTCAATGTTTTTTTTTTCCACGCAGCACGACGTAAATGTGTTCAGGTGGCGTACATAAATTACCACTTGTCACCGAGTTCTGTATCCTGTAAAAACTCGTTCAGACGAGTTGCTTCTCTTCGCATAATCCAATGCCCATCAGCAAAAGTTGAATAGCGCATCCAGGTCTGTCGAAACCACACACAAAAATTTTTTTCCGCTGTAGGCTGTGGTTTTTGTAGCAGTTTTATAATAAAGTGGCACCACCCACACCGCGCTAAGGGGGCGAGGCAAAACTACAACCAAATCCGGTGTGTATGCATTGAGGCCAACAACGTTCCGTGCCATCTGTATTAGAGGTTGTTGGAGGTCGAGTCGACCTCGTCCTAGTAGATAAGGTGTCCCGTGCTAGGCTGTTAGCGTATGCATTGCCAGCTACTTGTACGTGCAGCGGGAGACACTAGAACTTAACCACAAGACCCTTGAGGAGGTGAGATCGCTGTCAATACACCACTGCAGATGCACACTTGTTGCAACAGCCGAGGAGCTGCCTTGTAATTGCTACATATGGCGACGTGCTGGGCTTTGGAGGGTAACAGCTTGCACGATGCAGTTCCAGTGCAGCGTGCTTGTTTCTGGAAGCTGAACTCACATGAGTCACTCTGGCAGCCCACAAAATTGTTAAATCTTGCTGTCACAAAAGCCGCTGCGCTTGCTACTGTTTTAAGTGCAGAGCACTTTAGGGCTGCGCGTTGTCGTCGTAGCTCGCTGGCTGGACCCAAGTAGGGCTGGCGTTCCGGCGTAGCTGCTGTTGTTGTGGCGCAACCCAGAGGGTTCTAAAGCCAAGTGGCTTATATAGGCATCAGCGTTCGAAACTCGTGAGCCGCTGGCGCTTGTCATACATCTCCACACTGTTTGGCGAAAAGAAGACTGCAGGTACATTTGAGGCAATATATATGTAATTAACCGGCAGCGCCCACATTCATTTAGTTAGAAACGCTCGTTGGGTGGGTTTTTGCGGTACTAAGTGAAAAAAAGTGGCAGTGCAACGCCGGCACGTGCGGAAGGAAAAGCAAGCAAACTCTCGCTGGTGCAGTTTCAGGAAGGGGGCGCACGAGCACTGCGAAGGCGGGAAATTTCAATTGCGTTGGGCGTTAGCAGTGAGCGGATAACGGCGCCATTATGGCAAATCACTGCTCTGCACTTCCGACAGCTTTCACATTGAGTGAAACGGCTTTAATTTTTTTGCGTCTACAGAGCTGTCAGTATATACGTGCGAGCTGTCACTGCATTCTCGTTCCTGAGGCTCCAGAATATATGATTTTGCTTCAGTAATCGTAATCGTTTATCAAAGGTGTTTCTTTTTTTTTTTTTTTTTTGGCATAGGGTACACACTAACCCGGAGTGTATTTATGTATTTAGGGCTACATGAGTGTGCAGTTTCTTTCTTCAGCTGAGGCACCTCGTAGTGCTAGTCCTGTGGTGGTTTTGCTGAGACGCATCACTTCCGCGAGCAGCCATTCAGAAAGCGGAGAGATAAGGACTGAAATCCAGGGAGGATGACGTTATTTGCCTGGGGCACAGCATCAGCAAGTTCTGGGTAGCTCTTTCCTGTACACCAGACGCTCGTACTATGGGGGCCAGAATGGGCAGCTGTGAAGACTATGGAGCATTCTCCTCTCCAAGAGTGTCCCTCTACCAGTGGCACGAGGCTTAAATGTATGCGGGGGTAATCGATCAGATTTCGGGGAAATCCCCAAGGTGGTAAGTAAGTAAGTTTGACATCCACCTCAATGCAGCCGTACGGCTACAAAGGAAAGCTGTGCAGCTTTCTCAGAAACCTAGCAGTTGAAGAAAAATTCGTCCTGGTCCGGGATTTGAACCCGGGACCACCGCTTAACCGGAGCTGTTGCTCTACCAACTGAGCTTACCAGGAGGCTAGCTATCAAGGCAGGGAGTTCACAGAGCAGATGGCTGTGTTCTTTTCAGGCTCGCCACGGGTGAGCGCTGTCCAGTTTTGTTCGTTGACCTACGCTTATATTTCTGCCATTTTCTCTCACGAAAAATATGCCCGGAGGTCGCTTTTGGTACCGTGCTGTAGCATCATGCAGGGATGTTGTGTAGCAATGGTGGTGAAAACCATGGTGGCCCCAGCAAAGGAGAGCTGCATGAACTGTCTTAGTAGCACATTCTTTCTAGCATCTTTTAGGGTGCAGTCCTCTGGCAGCCATTACCCGAGATTTGCGGCGTAGGCGTTCGTGTAACCGGTTGGAATGACTGAACGCAGCAGAGTCGGCAGAAAGAAAATGGAGAGAGGTGTGAGCGAAGGGTGAAGAGGAGGGCAGCACGCGCGGCTATGGCTCTCTCACTGCCTCCTTCTCACTCTTGTTTCATGAGTCACCGCCAAAGAGTGCCCTCCCCGCCCTTTTTCTCCCCAGATGCTGTTCCGTTGGCCCCCTAATCCAAACCACGCGGCGTTTACGCGGGAGGTTTGAACGTAATTTGCACAACACGCGCCCGGCAACGGCGATGCGCTGCGAGATAACAGCAGAGTAGCGCGCGTCGTTGTGCATTCACTGATCACATGATCACTTCCTGAGACGCAGCAGATATGCACCGTGATCGACAAGACTGCAGCTTGCGCTGTGCCCAAATTTTGCATTACGGAGTATGGTAATCGTCAGTGCGTTTTTTTTTTTTTTTTTTTTTTTTTTAAATGCCGGCCCTTATCACTTGTTTGTGACGCGAGAGATAAGAATGCTGGTGAGCCCTGTTAAACTTAGTGCCTGTGCCTCTCTCTTCCCGTGCTCGTGCGAGAGCATAAAAGGAACCTCTTATCTTCCAACGAGATGCCTACTTTGTTAAAAGTAATGACTATCTTATTTACTGTTTCTGGTTGATTTGGTGGGTGCTTAGGTAAGCAATACTTAGCAGAAACTGAGCTCCGAGCAAAAATTCTTTATTCCAATCCTACTTGAACAACATTTTTGCTCTCTAGTAACGTCCACAACGCAAAAAAATTTTGCTTTTAAGACGAATTTCTGATAATACGAACAAATTTTTACGGTCCCGTCTAGTTCGTCTTACTGGGAGTTTACTGTATTATCATAAAATGAAAGTACGAAGAACAAGACGTTAGCAGAGTCCTTCAATGCTTTACTGGTCACGAAACTGCTCCGTAACTCAATGGGAGAGCTTCATATGCTGCGTTTGGCCGCTGCGCAGTGGCGCCACCCTCTCACTGAGGTCACTCCTCGGGTGGCATTGCGCTGGCTCGAACGGCGGAGCCACGGCGAGTTGTGTTTGTTTTGTGCGGGAAAAAATGTAACGTGCATATCGCGCTCTTGTGATGCTACTTAAGTAGTGCAACGACGATGCCGAACATGTGTCGCGTCCCGGGATGCCGTTCCTTGTACAGCGATACCACAGAAAATGTTTCCTTGTTCTGTTGACCGAGCGACGGGCAGCTGTGTGAGAAATGGAGGGCGTCATTCCAAGGCAAGCAACCGGAGATTTCAGCTTCGATTCTAAGTGTGCGACAGTGTGTGGAAATGCACTGTGTGTGAGAATGAAAAAGCAATGTTCCCTTTTGAGAGCATCGGGGACCTAGAATCGTACAAGGCTAACTTAAAGCCGGATTTTTGTCATATCAGTCAGGTTGTAGCGGTGCTTCATTACCTGTTTGCCAACTTGTGTTACCTTGCGCTCAGGCTCGCGTGTAAAAAAAAAGCTTTGGGACGTACTTGTGCTTTTACTTTTCATATTTCCGCGAATTATCCCTTAGGGTTTGTTTTGTTTGTTTTGTAACCGCGCGTGGCCGACTCCGGTTTCTTATCTGGCGTTTCAACCGGAGCGCCCGTTTGCTCTTTTTGTCTACGTCCCGTCGGGCAATATGTTTGATATGGAAAGGGTGCCACCTTGTCGCTAACTCGATTTTTTGTTTCTTCGGCAATGTTCTCGATCCTATTTCCATGGATCTGAAATTAATAACGTTCCAAGAGTAATGCATGCATAGCAAACGCCGCGCAACTCACTTTATCGACGTTCATCTGCTCACGTCACACTGCGGACTGCTTCTTCGACGTTTGTGTTTCATTCTAGTCTTTTGTAGTGCATGAGATCGCTAGCTCGCTGCGTTCAGAAAAGCTTTGCGTCGTTCTTGGCTACGCGGCAATACGCCTCGAGCTTCGCGATCGCTGCGCCGCCTGCCGCCGCTTCTCCGCGGCGCTTACGGGATGTCCGCAGCGCAGCTGATAGCGGCCCATGCAGTGTTTTGGTTCTCTTTCGCTTCTTTTTGCCTTTCCGCGCCCTAAACATCATGTTATTCTGATGTCTGTAAGCAAATAGTACGTTTAGGGCACTTTAAAAAACAGCTGCGTCTTGATTAGAGTTGTTAGAGTGCTCGAAAGCCGACAGAACTAACCGGGGACGCGGTTACTGCGCGCTTCTTCGCCGCTCTTACGGGCGTCGGCGACGGCAGCGGCATATCACCACTGTCACCTCCGAATATCTCAGGCGCAAGTGAATTCTATTGACGCCTCGTTTAGACCTGATATTGGCACAGTGAGAGGTAGGTTTCGTTTTGCAGCGCGGACAACGAATCCGGCCTTGTTTTGAATGTATACGTCGTCCAAAAATATCATTCGGGGAGGTGATTACCTAATATACCTGGCAATAACTGTGCGTTTTATAAAATAGAAGCCACGCGAACATTTTAAGTATATTCCAAGTCTATGGGTCGTTAAATATGTGCCCACAACCGCTTGATAGAACGGACCGAGGGGACTTACTGAAACCACGGAAAAATAAATGGTCTGCCAAGTCCGGAAGCAATGTAATAGCTCGTGCGAGAATGAAAAAAAAAAGTGCAGCTTCGCAAATCCTAGAGACGTTCGTCTTACCTCAAGCAAGGTTGAACTCACTAGACCAACTAGGTGCGAAATGTACTGTTTTCCAAGACAAGGGGGGGGGGGGCGGAGGAGGAGCGGCGTTTAACTATCGTTGTGTACAAATGCGGAGCGAAATCAAAGAAAGAACGTTTTAGAAAATCACACACAAGCTGCGCGTTCACCTTTATTCTGTTTTTCGACTTTAACGAACAGTGATCACTCGGCGGACACATTTTTTGAAGTACAGTAAGGAAGTTCACAGGCGATAAAAGGTGTCATTGGATGAGTACAGTAAGGAAGTTCACAGGTGATAAAAGGTGTCATTGCATTGAGTGGGGGTACCCTGATTTCACTTTTGCGCTAATTCGGGAGGCTCCCTGTTTCATATGATGATGTTTCGAAAATGCGTTTAGTCACAGCCGCGGATATAAGCGGAGGATATATGTAACCGATGACTGTTTGGAGAAGCTCACCTCCCGACAAGACGACCCAGCCGTAAATTCTTGGTGCTGACTCCCGCATGTAATTTTGCATTATCAATATTACTTATTGCGTGGAATGACCGTGATATTTATGCCACATTGGCTTGTTCAGGGTAGTGATCAATATCCGAGATATGAAGCGTAACTGGCGGGCTGTCAGGTATGAGTGCTCCGCTAGATTGTGAAACCACACGAAAACCGATTTACATCGCAGTGTATAGCCGTAGAATGAGCATCTGAACGAACGCTGCTTACGGAGTTACTGTTAGTAAATTTCAGGGCAGTGTAATTACAATCAGATCCATGATATATGCCGATTTCGTGACGCCAGCTTGTGACACACACCTGGCGCTTATGCGGACCGAATGTACCACAGTAAGATCGCATCAGAAGCATTTACACTCTCGTAAATGCACCACGTTTGTGAACAGAGTGACTGCTCCACATAAATATGTATTTCCAACGCATACAAACGGAAAATATCAGTCGCGAACGTGCCTGAAAAGCAACGGCGACAGTGGTGAGCGGGCCGGCAACTCCCGCGACTGCTTTCGAAACGGGCCGCTAGGGGGATTTCAGTGGCGCCCCTACAGGCAGCGCTCGAGGCGTATACTCTATTTCCTCCGTGTGCTGCACATCGCAGTGCGAAAAAATAAATTTTTGTACGCTGGACCACGCTCTTTTGTCTCCCTTCGTAACATTGAATTTTTTTGTTGCGTGTGATAAAATCAGTTTCATTGTTCTTTTTCGCTTCCGGTTTTTTTGCAAGGATTGCAAATCGTGGAAGCAGAAAGACACATGGTGCAACATATATCTCTTCCTGTTTTGATCCTTCGCGTTTCTGCAGCTTTTTTAGATGTTCTCAAGTATGTACCCACTCATCGAAACGACAATACTATTGGGCTATCTCTTTTAGCGTTCTGTGCATTCCAGAGCAATCAACGGATTCATTAAGCGTAGTCTGAACGACGCGTACTTGGTTTCTTTCAGTTTTTTCTTGTATTATCGATATTCCCGCAGCAGTCCGTGACTACACAGCTACCGTATGTGTGGTATTTACAACTTTGCTTTAAAGAAGCACTGACACGAAAATTTTATGTTACACTTTTATTGCTTTATCGATGCTTAATGGTCTGGCGAACCTGAAACAGCACTTTAAATACTTAAGCATGCGATAGTTAATTACATTGAAAGGCCTGAAAATCGTTTGTTTCAAATTCCCCCGCTTTCATCCCGAACGGCGCATATGACAGCCTCCCGGTTTGACCTCACCGCTTTGTGCGGACGTCACCGGCGCCCGCTTGAGAGGGTGTTGCGCCCGCTCGCCGCTCGTGGGGCTGCGCGCGTAAAGTGACGTCACGAGTTTTTGACGAGCGCTGTCGCGTCACTTCTTTTTCCTCTCCTGGAGTGATGTCACGCTGATGTCCATTTGCTGAGTGCCGCTCCGCGCCCTGCTCCGTCGGCGCGATAAATGCGATCCAATTGAACCATGTTCTTCGCATCGCAGGCCGCTCATATTTCAGCCGGGGTACTCTGTTGAGTGAAGGAAGCGAACTGTGCAATAATATTAACGCCGAAAATTGGTGTCAGTGCTTCTTTAAGAAAAGAAGCAATATAGATTTAAAATCCGTAAACACGACGGCGCAGCGCTCGTGCCAGAGCACGCAAAAGCCGTTGCTGTTCGCGGCCGAAGCCTACGGTAACTTACTTCGAAAAATAAAACCCCATTGAAGGCAGGTGATAAACACAATAACTGGACTATTCATCGCTAACTACTACGAAAAAAAAACACACACACTTCATCAGCGCGCAGACACCAAAAGCAGCGAGCGTTTGCACGCCAAGAGCTGGCCAATACGCCGCACGCGCGGCGGCTGGATGACCTTCGTGCGGCGGTGGCGCCTGTAGTGGCGCACGCGGTCCCTATATGAAGCGAGCGCCGAAGTTTCGTGACCAGTAAAGCATTGAAGGACTCTGACGTTAGCTATTGTATACGACTTGCGGCTGCTGAGCGGAAGGATGCAGATTTGACCACTGTAATGGCAACCTTTTTGGGGGGAGCCAGAGTGCACTCGTCATAAGTGTACTTAAATAGGCACGTTTGACAGGGGTGTTGAATTTGAACTTCTTTTTTTATGCTTTTGTAGAGGTATCCTACCAGAGAAGGCAATATCTGTCTGAAATCTGACCATTCAGGTCCTAACCACCAAGCTAACGAAATACCTACAAAAGAACTATAACATAAAGGTGAATTTCTAACAAAGCTTTCAGTCTACCGATTTTGATGTGCTACGTAATCCAGAGGTGTGATTTCATGGTATTGTGTGTGTAGTCTGGCATCAACAGTGGTGGTCTCCCCGGCAGCTCATTCGTGTTTCGCCAATATTTGTCAAATCCAAATTTGCGAAGCAAAAACGTGCGAGTGGGATTGGCCAGGGTAGGAGCATAATGGGCTTGTGGTGTGTTGGAATCTACATACGAGCCATTTATGTAGACTTTATGTAGAATTTACGTAAGAGTCATATGTGCAGGTGTTCGTAAGGTGTGGCGTAGTTGCAGGGGTCTAACCAGAGATTTGATTCATGTTTTTTTGTGTGTGTTGGGGAGGGGGGGGGGGGGGTCGTTTTTAATTTAGTGTAGCTGCTTTTATTGTAATTTTTATTGTTGTCAGGAGCATCTGAGTTGCTGAGCACAAGGACGCGGGTTCGATTCTTGGCCGTGGCAGCCACTTTTCTGATGGAGGCGAAAAGAAAAAACGCCTGTGTGTATTGATTTCGGCGCATGTTAACAATCCCCAGGTGGTCAAAATTAATCCGGAGCCCTCCACTACGCCGCGCCTCATCGCCTGCGTTGCGACGGCATGTTAAACCCTACAATCAATCAATCAATCAGGAGCATCTCGGTTACGTTGCATATCTTACGGGGCACACGCAGATGACACAGTTAAACTTTGAGCGCAAAAAAATATTCTACGGTGAAGTCTGCATGCGTGCGTGTGAAAAAGGGCGAAAGGGGAGGGGTGTCAATGGTGTTCTTCACTTTTCAGGGCGGCGGCACTGGCGGCAGCATCCGTGACGCTGGCGGCACCTTCGGCAAGATGGAGGCAGCTCGGGAAGAGGAGTACTTCCGCAAACTGGTCAGTTACCCAAGCGTGTTGGTAATGCAACCGCCATTAAGATTCCGAGAGCAATGCCAGCAGCACCCCTCGTAAATGCTGGCTGTGATAGGGCAGCTCACACCCAGTGTTGCCAGAGCCCGTGGGAGATGCAACGCCATTTGCAGAGAACATCGCAAAACTCGTATGTCGTTCGTAATATGGGCTGCACGATTGTTAGTTTCAAAGCAGAAAGGCTAAAAACTTTTGAGTTGCGGCGTTCAGTTTTTTTTTTTGCAGTCAACGTGTGCTGTAGTTTGCAAGCAACTACGACACGTGTGCATTGGAAATTGTTGGGTGCTTGAGCTAGTGTTTGAACGGTTGGCGCGCCTGTTGTCACTGATGTGCACTCAACAGTGCAAAACGTTCATCCTGCCAGCGCTGTTGTCTCTCGAAGTAACTTGGCTGCCTTGAGACTGCGGGCTAGATCAGCTGCCTGTGACAACCCAATGAGGTTGTAATGGTAAAGCGCACAAAGCTCTTGTAACTGTGCATTTCCCGTCATTCTAGTTCAGTGATTTGTTTGCAAGTTATTCTGCCACAGTAATTTGTATCATGTTATTGCACTCGCATGATTGCACGCGAGCACCCATAGAAGGGAAAAGCACTTGTGTGGTCCAGCGCAGCAGGAACTAACATCATCTGGGTATTGAATTCACACTTTTCTGTTCACTAGCTTGCATACTGGGACATGGAGGGCTTGACAGTGCCCTTAAGCTTATTAAATGCATCGTGTGCATTTCAACATGCTTCTATTGAAGCTTAGTGTTTCTTTCAACCCGTTTATTCTGGTGTGGTTAAAAGGCTGAACTACCGATGTTGAAGCTGTACTCCAAACCTGTTTCCAGTACACAATACAAAATTCAAACAGCCAGAAGGGCCAATGTTCAAACCTTTGAATGGCGAGAAAAAAAGAACACTGCATCAAATGAAGCCAGCATTTAATTTTCCGGTGAATGTTAAAGCTTGTAGGCTTTGCAGACCTCAGACAAAAAGGTTACGACTTCCCGTCTCACTAAGCGTTAACAACTTCTGTGCTCCAATTTCTCTGACAGGGTGCTATATTTTTGCTCGAGTTTGGGCTTAGCCACTTCTTGGGGCTCACTGAAAGGGTTCAACTTAAATCGAGGACGAATCAGCGAGCAATGGAACGGAAGGTGATAGGTGTAACGTTAAGGGACAAGAAGAGAGCGGAGTGGGTCAGGGAACAAACGCGTGTTAAGGATGATTAGTAGAAATTCGAGAAGAAAGGACTGTGGCAGGGCGTAAGGGAAGGCAAGATAACCGTTGGTCATTAAGGGCAACAGGGTGGATCCCTAGAGAAGGCAAGCGTGGCAGGGGGCGGCAGAAAGTTAGGATGGGCTAGATGAGATCAAGAAGTTTGCGGGGATAAATTGGGCAGCAGTTAGCGCAGGATCGGGATAGTTGGAGATTCGTGAGAGAGGCCTTAGCCCTGCAGTGGTCGTAGATAGGCTCATGATGATGACTTCCTGGGTTCTTGGGGGGGGGTTCTGTTGCCAAAATCATTTTGGGGAATAATGGGCACATCTTTTTCTCTCTCTTGTTCTTCCCTTGCAGCAAGCCCAGCAGGTGGAGATGCTGAAGAACCACATTGAGGACGAGATTGCCTCGCACGAGAAGCTGATCAAGCAGCACCAGGAGGAGATTGACAGGCACAAGAAGAAGATCCAGAAGCTCAAGGAGCACTGAGCCGGGAACTTAGCCGCTGTGGCCCTGATCCCAGACATGCACAATGTCCCCGTTCTGTTGCTTTCTTTCTGTTTCTTTTTCTGTTGCTCTCTGCGAGGGCAGTGAATGGCACTGCCAGGAGACAGAGAGGTTCTTTTTGTAGGCTTAAGGTGGAGTAAAGGACTTGCAAAGTTTGTGCGTGGTATCTGTCTCACTTTCCGGGCTAACATGACAGCCGAGCCAGGGCAGTAGTGGCCCGCCCAATTAATCCGAGTGATTTTAAGGGGGCACGCTGGTCTTAAACCAAAAAAAGTTAATTTTTGTAGTTATGATGATTACAAATGGGGGCCATATGTGGTTTTTGCCTTTCTGGCCCAGGCTTTGAACGGTTGAAACTTCTGCTACAGACCAGACAGAATGATAATGTTAGTCTTATTGCACTCCTTGATTTGTGCACGGTTCACTGGCACCTTGTTCAGCTGCATCCCCCCAGCAGTTTTTTTTACAAACGCTGTTAAAAAATCAAATAGAAAAATCTGATTAAATTTGAATGTAACTAGTCTTTTTACACAAAATCAAATTTCTTATCTACAGTCGTAAAGAAAAACTGCATGGGCACCCCAATTTTTATCATAACTGTAAAAATGAAGTTTTTGATCAAAAGACCTATGTGCCCACTTAAATTTATGCCCACAGTGTGTCCGATGCAACACGGAGCAGTCACCACCAACTCTTTGTATATCCAAATCGTCCCTGTTCCATCCCACAGCAGTATCACGCTTACTTAATTATCAAAACCAGTCCAATGCCATCCTATCAGATAATGCACTAATCCCATCTTGCAGTCTGCCGTAGCAACAATAGTGCAACAGTGGTGCTAGGCTATTTTAAATCGAAGTGATTTCAAACTGCGCACTTACTAACTAGTGTGCAGTGCATCCTAACAACCCTGGCATCCACAGCAACGCCAGACGTGCAGCCATCCAACTCCTTGCATACAAGAATTTCCACTTCCGTGGCACAGCAGATAGCATGTTCGCTTGACATCCGTGTTTCGAAACTGGCCACTGGAGAAAGGCAGATGGGACTTTGTTTGCATTCATCGATTAGATAATGGGGTTGAGACTTTTGTCTGGGCCGCCAATCATCATCCCTAAACATTGGCCGGGATCCCTTGGGACACGGTAGCCAACAGGGCGAGACCGGTGACTTGTTGCTGAGCATATTCTTCCTGGTCGAGTAGCAAGGACTCGGAGGATGTATCTGGCTCATCATGGCTAGAACAGATTCATGCCATGTAGGCTAAAGAAATTTTGTAACTGCGAAGTTGTTGAGCAAATCGTAATTTCTTTCTGTCTGCAGTTAAAATACCAAAAAAATGCCGAGCGATCGTGCGTGTGCCTCGCGGCGACTGCCCAGCGTCCCCCAGCGCACATTGGTCGAGCCAAGCATACCCACTTATGGAGATCGACCAAGATTGGCTTAAAAAAAAAAAAAAGAACACCGTTCGTTGTGATCGTGGCAACACTTGCTTAAAACGAGGAAGACTGCAGTGTTCACCGTAATCGTGGCAACACTTGTTCGGAACGAAGAAGATTCGTCATAGCGTACGCCCCTCCAAGGTGATGTCCGATGATTATCACTTCCAGGAAAATGAAGGAAGCTCACACTTATAGCAATAATTACGGAGTAAAGGTCGTTGTGGCAGTGAAGAAGAAGCAAATCAGCTGCAATCATGGACTTAAACTGTCATGAAGGTTGCGTACAGCTTTGCTACCTTCAAGTGTTGCGCGTTAGTGTGAGCTTCCTTGCATTTTTTGAAGGCCTTAGGTCTCTGTTAAATGGAACACGTGAGGTACGAAAAATCGGTCAGGTACGCAGAATCACCCCCCAAAAAAGCTGCGGAGCGTGAGTCGGGAACGCGCGCCAGGGAAGGGAAGCAGTAGTGCAGGAGGAGTGTCAGGAGGGCTCTTAGAAAGGGAACAACTGCTCCAAGAAAAGAGAAGACGCTGCCGCACGCGTAACGGAACAAGAAGAAACTCTTCTTAGCCAATCCCCTTGAGTGGGCATGCGCCATTTTTATGGGCAGTCATCATCATCAATATGAGCCGCCTTGTGAGGTGATGGTGAGGTGAAAGCACCGACGGAGATGGAGCAAATGGTTCTGCCTATTCGTCCATGCTCCTGGTGATGGCTAGCGGGCGGAATGAGCTTCTGAGGTAACTGACCAGGAGGATGGTCAGGTAGGGACGGGCGCGGCCGCAAAGCTCGACCTCCCTGTTCTGTGGCTCGACAGCAGATCAAGAAAAGGCCCAACTAGACTTTCTCAATCACATCCCTGGAAGTTTCAGGCATCCCCTGATTTTTTTTTTTTTTTTTTTCTTTTTTGAGGCAGTCCTCTGCTAGGGCCAATTTGGTCTGCGCAGGCCAGGCTGCTCTTGCAAAAATAATACGACGATTCTCCGTAGCAGCTGTGTGCTGTCCAAAATGACAACTAAGAGACCATTTGTTCTACAGGGTTCAGCCGCTGCGTTCCGCGAAAGCACGAGGCGAATTGCCTCACTTTTAAAAACACCCGCGCAATTTATTGAACACGCAAACAGCTGCATTGTCATGGAGGAAAGTGCATGGTGTTTTCATCGTTTGCGCTGACAGTGCCGCCCTTGGTTACTAGCAACAATAAAATTTATATTTTTACTTTAAAAACGACCACTACTACTTGCTTTAGTTTTTGTTTCAACTTTATTTTTCACAGGTGCCCCTTTTTATTGGATGAAACGCAAGAAGGGTAAAACTGCCAAAACTAAAGCAAACAGCTGAAGCAGCCTCGCGCAACTGCCCCTCGCAACTCCGTTCAGCCCTGATTGCGACTGCTTCTACATCGTATTATTATGATATTCGTTCGTCCGATCCTCAACTATCGAGAGCTGGCGTGATAAGCGCGCATTGTTCTTTCTTTGTGGCGATTCATTTCCATCGCGTTTTGTGAATGGTAAGCGACGACGGATCGGCGATGGAATCCTGCGAACTGTGACACTCGTGGACCGTTTTGACTGAATCATCCGTGCAAGCTGTGCAAGTCGACTCAACGCTGTTACACTGTTCTTTTTTCCTCTTAGTGGCGTTTATTTAATCATCCACGGCGTGCTCTTCAGGTCGGTCCCCGGAGGCGTGGGTAAGTCTCGTTTCATTCATGGCAGTCTGAGGAAAACGGTCGTCGAAGAGGGAAAAAACACTTTGTTGTTGTTAAGGTACCGTGGGCATGCTTCACTTCTTTGTTTACATCCTGAACCTTGTTATCAGCAGCATTCAGAAGTTGAAAATGCCGTCCGTCGCGCCAATAGCCCATCCGCTTCTCGCGGCGGGGTTCATTTAGTGCGAAAGCCTGACGCAGCTTTGGTGAGGCGAGCTTCGAGGCGTGGAAAACGCTACCGAAACGCTGCTTTGCGCTTTTATGTCATCACATTTAAAAAAAGGCCGTTGCTTATCTCAAACTGGCGCCGATGACCAGATAGCGGAGTTTCATATTCTCTTGATAGAACTCCCGTGACTCCGATCTTTCATGACACCGTGCAAGGTGCTTACGGAGCTTTAAAAAACGGACAGATTGATAGAGCACAACACAGGGGGAGTGGGGGAGGGGCCTAGTTTTTGTTCAGTATCGGGCCTGAAGAAGCGTGTGCCGGTTTTGAGATACCATTGTCTTCTGCCCTGTGTGATTGCAAAGTGGGATAAGCATCAGACCTGCCGTTAGGAACAGCGCGTGCGAGGATCCCCCCCACGTGATGAGGATTAGCACTCGGGAAGCCAGAAGAAGACGCGAATGGACGAAAGCTGAAAAGGTTGACTTTTGTTATTTGTCGATGCCCGCAGCACTACGATGCCCCTGACCCGGGTGGAACTGCTTCCGCTCTCAGTATTCGTTCTACTACCTGGCACCTTCATAATTACGTGAGTCCTCTACTTCTCCATGTGAAACAGAGGCTACAAGTTGCTTCGAGAAGTGGCTAAAGTGCATGCCGTACGCGGAGGGTCGTTCGAATGGCTGTAAAAGTTTAGTCTTTTGCCGGGTAGCGCTGGTTGGTCTTGAATAAGCAGTTCAACCTACGAAAGTCAATCAATTCGCAATCTGCCGGCGCAAAAATGCAGAAATACCGAATCACAGTACACCAGCAAAATGTAGTTGAGCCGTGCAAGAGAGCTTGGTAAAAGTCTGCAGTGAAGCGTTTTGTTTGTATGGTTTCTCATGTACCATATGCAACCAGAGGAGCTTATGAGCCTACAGTCACTTTGAAACGATGAACTACGGTTGACAGATGATATAAAAGGGGAATGAGGTGGTGCTGTGCAAATGACAACTGCATCAGGCTGGGTTCAACACACAGCTTGGGAATACAACAGCCTTGGCGGTCTTGCACAGTGGCTTAGTTTAGCTACTGCTTGCCTGTGGCCAAACTTAAAGGGTCTTGTAGCTCTCTTCGTAATACGTAACCTGAAGTTTGCCAAAAAGAGCATGGCATGTCCGTCGTATTTGAAACACCTAAACTTAATGACACTGCTCGGTGCAAACACGACAGCAGCAGCAGGCACCGACACTGGTGATGTCTAGATTGTGTGGCTGTGGTACAAAAAGTGCCAGTGGTGTCCTAATTGTGCAGTTTCGCACATTGGACACAGATTTGATAGCACTCCGTTGTTACAATTTTTTCTGAATCCAAGATATACTTTTGCCACACGGCAGATGTGATGACAATTCGTGCAAATGTCATTAATTCGGCGCTACACGAGGATACCGAATGACATTTGAAGCAGCGAATACATCAAGCGGCTAACTGAGGTTCGGGAGCTCATTCAGAAGCCAAATGAGAAGCCTCGACAGTAGTGGCGCGTCACAGGAAAGAATACTGTTTCTAAAAGCTGTTAGCAAATTTATAGTTTCCCTTTTGTGTTGTTTTTCAAACAAAGACAAGCAGGTACTGACAAAAAAGAAAATCTCGTCCCCAGTGCACGCGCTACCGTAATACGGATTTTTTATGGATTTGTCTCGGCTTGTAATGTCTACTGTTGTCACCTAAACCGGTGATTTTCTTATTTTATTTTTTTTTTAATAATTCGTTGTTATGTTTTAAAAAATATCATGTACGAAAACATTCTAGATTGCACTTGAAATTTAATTTTGCGGTTTTGCGAGCTCACTAATCGTCACCGCTGTCACTATCAAATGACATTTGTTTAGCCATGTAGACCCGCACGGCTGAACCGAATGTCATTAACAGGTAATGTCATTCACTTTGAATGACATTAGATTTGCCATGTGACAGCGGTTATAGAGCATTCCGCCATGAAAAAGTGCAATGCGACACAGCCAGTGGGCATACGAACTCACTCTGACTGGCCAGTGAAGCTTGCGTTGTTTACTACGAATCAACAACAAAGAAGTAACCTGCTGCAAATCATCAAAGAGAGCTTTGTTTGTAGGGGGAAAAAAAGTAATTTGGTGCACTTCAATTACGGGGTGTAAGAATACAGGGGGAGAGTATGAAAGATAAAACTTTTTCTTTCTCGTGCCTATGACAAGCTTGACTTGCCGTAAAGAGTATGTCTGCACTTGCGGTGCTAAAACAGTCGGCTACACATGGTCGTCCTGATGAGGTCGTTTGAATTTCCTCTGACCCTCCCGGGTAGTGTGTGTCCTGTCGATTTACCTTCTTTTTTGATATCGATCGCTCCAGGTACTTGATATCGGTCCTCCTCGGCCATGTCGAAGTGGAGTTCCCATATATCAGCGACACGGGCACGTATGCCCCCGAGAGCTGCATATTCAGCCAGCTTCTCAACATCTGCGCAGTCCTCAGTGAGTATGGCCTTTCTCCTCCTAGGAGCCGGTCCAACTGGCCAACACAACACTCATCAAACAGGGAACCAGAGAAGCATTTTTTACGACTGAGGTACTTTCTGTGCATTCGTGAGTGATAGCAGTGAATGTTGTGACTGTTCTCTGGGAAACTTTGGGTGATGCTGTTAGGACCTTTATTTCCACTCAGGAAGCAACTTTTTAACGTCTTGGTAGGGTACTTTCTAGGCCCCTTATACATTGGCCCTTGTACTGCTTTTAAGCTAGTGACACATACAGGGGTGAGACAGCTGCGCATATTGCGCACTTTTGATACAAATCTGCTTTCCTGCGCCAGGCTGCTCCAAAAGCTTGAAAATTGCAAAAATTGCGCCAAACTGCTCCAAAACAGTCTGAGAGCCAAGGATTTTAATGCTCCGTCAGTTCCAGTGCGAAAAAATGCTTACTGACGGCATAATTTTCCAGCACCCCCAAGGTGACGCTGTTTGTAAAGGTTTAATTGATTGATCATTCCATAAAAAACCTGCTTAAAATTGTCCCTGAGGTAGTTTTTTTCGAAAAGTCACAATGTCGAGTTGCACATGTTATATTCTGTGCGTTTTTGAAATTTTCCCATTGAAACCCATTGCAAAGTCATGTAGAAAAAATGCTTAGGTGTACTGAGGCGTCAAACCGCTCGTGCAAGTTCATGAAAAAATGGCAATTTTTCGGAGCGCCGTATCTCCGGAATGACATTACTGGGCACCGCCACCTTGGTGTGATGAAGATATGAAAACATAGCCGCCGGGCGAAGCAGTTCCTTGTGGTTCAGGCAGAGCGCTCTTCGCCAATTTCTACCTTGGTTTAAGCTGGGTTTAGGGTTTACATTTAGTCGTTTGATCGGTTGCTGGAAGGGGCGCGACTCAAAAGACGGGAGCTCATCAAAAACAACATGGCGCCCGCGAATTCACCGTGTTTCGGCCTTGAGTGTGAGGTCGGTACGTCCTTGAAGTGAAATTTCGGACTCATTGCGGTGTTATAAAACACTGAGTTATTGATGCCTTTCCCAGCGGACTTGCGAGCGACGGGAATGGGACGATCGACGCTGGAGAAGTGGCGGCGCAGGCTACATCGCCGCGAAATGTTCAAGCAGTCTTCGATAGCGGGACGGGTTATTATTGCACGCTAGTAATAATTGTTCATTTATCTGAAGTGAAATTTATTGCCAAAAGAAGGGAGGTGGATAAACATACCAACGTTACTCAGATTACGATCGTAGTGAACATGCACCTTGGGGATCGAAATGGAAGGGCTGGTGGGGTGCGACGACTGTGACCTTGCTTTGGTCCGTGGCTCTACACTTGTGCGTAAAGATGTCTGCATGGGATTACAAAAATAACAATTTTGGCATTCACATGATAATAAAAATGCCTTACGATCGCTTAGTTTTTCAAATCGATATTATCAATGGAACTCCACGCTATCTTGCATAGAGCCTAAGAATTCAAAAATGGCTAGTAAAAAGGTAGTGCAGTTCGTACCTTGTGATACCTCTGGTAGAAAAAACTTTATTGAAAGGCTGTTTCAGTGTTATGTACGTTCAAAACCAATTAAAAAGTGCACTTTTCATCCGTGAGTTGCCAAAAATTTGATTTTTTTGGCTCCTAAGGTGATATAATAAATGTCGTTCTTCTGCTCCAAATGAAGGTTCTTCTGCTCCAAAATCGATATTTCGCTGCTCCAAAAACTGCTCCCAAATCTGATTCAGCTGTCTCACCCCTGCACATATTGAAACAGAATTTCTGCTTAATGATGATTACCAATAGGGAATTGCCCGTTATACAAGTGTACTAAACAGTGCTCTCTCTCTCTCTCTTTTTTTTTTTTTTTTTTTTACTTTGTGTCTCAGCAGCACCACTCGTGAATAGCGAGTCATGCTTTGCTCACTTTCACAGCTGTGCCTCCTGTTTTGGGCTGGCAACACAGTTTTTTCTTTCTTTTTTTCAATATCTCTGGCACAAACAAGGGGATTGTGTTTCTCAATCTGTGAGCGTATTGCTTGGCACCCTGATGAAGCACGTAATCTTAAATATAGTTAACTGATTACAAGTAGCTGCGTAAAAAATTTGAAGTGAACCTTGCTTACTTCGAACGGCCATGCCTTGTGTGCCAGTTCCCCATGTTTTGGTATTGGCACCATTAGACGATGTCAAGTAGATTTTTGATATTGTGTTTATTCTACTTGTCTGGTTTAGTCAAGTTCCCCCTCCCCCCTTCCTCGCTGTTCAAGTGATTGTTGTATTCTGAGTGCATATCGGCTGTCTTTCGAAGGCCATGGGCTCCCTCTGTGCCTGTATATTCGTTATCTCTGTAAGTGAAACCTCTCAATATTACAATGAGATCACTGAAGAGAAAGGACAGGGTGCAAAAGAGGGCAGACCGTTTGCTATCTCGCATTTTATCGTGTTTGCAAGGCGCGGATATGGGGTGGCATTGTTTCTTGTCTATTTTAGTCTTTTGCTAGGCACAAGGACAGGGCTGAATAATACATTACACATGTCCTCACTGGGCTACCTAATACGATGAGGCATTGCTCAAACGAACTTCGAAGAGTTGCAGAGAAAAGACCATTAAATCGACTTGTGAAGAAGGAACAGAGCTAAACCTGGGCCTTACCAGGAAGCAATAAGGTGCGCATGCTGGCAGGTGTGCATAGGGAGTGACCTCGGATTTGCGCCTGTTAACTTTACACGATGAGCCTGTGAGCCTGTATGGGCAGCTGCAGACAATTTAGACATTTCTGTTTGATGAGCAAAACAGGTTACAAGAGGTAAAAGGAAGCCGCGGCTAGAAAGTGCAGTGATCAGGGAATTCCTCGCTGACATCTTTGTGTTAGTAAAACGCATTGTTGAACCAGTTGGTGCATAGTACTTGAACCAACAACTAGAATGCTGTAAACACAACACAAAAGAAGCGTGACAGGACAAGCGCTGGTGCACTTGTCCCGTCGTGCTCCTTTCATGTTGTCTTGTTTATTGCGATGTAATTATTAGATGCTTGTGTCAGCATCGTCTTCTCCTGCAAAGAGGTAGCGGAGGACATGCCTTGCGACTGCTTTCTTTCGCGCATTGTTTTCTGCGCTGCTTCTCACATTGTAGCCTCTACAACACTGCAGAGCATGGGTGAAACTCAGTGCGTACACTCTTCTCACTTTCCTGATGATGATGATGGTGGTTATGATGATTGATAGTGGTATCCCCTTTGTAGCGGGGTGATGACACGTCATCTTAGCAAAAAAAAAAGAAAAACTAATATACCTATGTTTATACACTGCTCGTTTAATACTAGTGCTGCTCTTAGGGCAGGATAAAAAAAAAACTTACTAGTTTTTCTGTTACAGGTGGTGGCTGTCCTAGGCAATATTCCCCTATCTGCTTTTCATGCACCAGCATTCTAATCTTCTCTTCATTGCCTCGACAGGCGTGAAGTTAACTCCCTCTGTGCTTAATTCCTAGGGCTTCTGAACTTAATTCCTAGGGCTTCTGGAAGCGGAATATTTCCCTCATGTAGATTTGGATGGAACACTATGTGCCACATAGTTTCTGTTTCTTTTCCTGCCCATCAACATTTTTGGACGAGTTGCCTACTTATCTTTCACAATGAAAAACTCGTGGCATCATGTAGATTTGGATGGATACCCTTGCATTCTAACACTATGTGCCGCATAGTTTCTGTTTCTTTTCCTGCCCATCAACATTTTTGGACCAGTTGTCTACTTATCTTTCACAATGAAAAACTCGTGGCAAAAAATTTTGTCAACCCACCCCTTATGTAATACCCCCTCGAGGGGTCTTACCCCGTCATTTTGTGTATACTTCCCCACAAAGCTCTTGGTTTGCAAGCAACCTGCTCTAGCCTCAAAAAGCAAAGCACTGCCCTTGTAGTTATCGTAGAAATTTTCCTTCCTGATGTCCAATTTCTCCTCAGCCCTGTGCATCGCTAATGACGTTTCAGCTTCCATTTTCCCTCTCCATTTAATCCCCTTTTCCCCCGTGATCATCCCCTTCAGTGGCCGGCACGGTGTACGTGCGGTACAAGGAGGTTGAGCAGTACTACCGGGACCACCTGTCCCAGGAGTCGCCCCAGGTGCTTCGCATGAACACCATCAGCCTCTGGCTGGGCTGGGCCGCTTCCGTGGGGGTCTCCGTCGTCGCCAACTTCCAGGTGGGTTGATGGCACCAGAGGTGGCACCCGTGAGTTCGATGCTTTCGTTGGGGTGGCAAAGTGAGGGTAGCCTGCTTGCATTTTACCCATGCCACACGTATACATGAAAAATGACATTAATTGTTTAAGAGGGGACATGTCTCTTAAAACAGTTTCTTTTCATTTTCAAGTAAACTCTGTGAAACTTGTCAGTCTTGCCACTTTTTCCCCACTGATTTCAAACATGCCATTATATTTTGAGTCGGTCAAGTTGTTACCAAGGTAATTAGAGATACTTGGCCATTTTTGGAGGAACAATAGACGAAGCAGTGTTGGTCATAAAACTGTAATCGTGAGTGCAGTAAGAGAATTGGTTTTTTGCTGGGGAGAAGAAACTTGACCTGTATTCTGGTTTGTACGGCAGCCCATTGAAACCGGCAGAATCCTCTAGATTGGAGTGGGCTGTGATTGTCACAATTTGCACCATGACTGACTGAAGTGTAAAAATCCACCCAGAGCATCATGCGCTAAGTGGCACCATAGTTTCGCCACCTCGCTGCCAGCAGCGAAGGTACTTGCTGCTCTTTTATTAGTACTAGTAATAACCACGCTGTTTCTCATTCAGACAGGCCCACTCTTTGCTCCTGTGTGCCCACAATTAAGCAGTATTTTACAGGGAGTGCGAAGCGTGTGGATGCTCGTTTGGTGGTGGCCTTCAAATGTCGCCCTTTAAACGCCCGCAGGAGACGGAGGTGCTGTACGTGCACCTGGCGGGTGCCATGGTGGCCCTGGCGGGAGCCACGGCGTACACGTGGGTGAACACCGTGATGAGCTTCCGCATGCACCCGCTGGTCAACACCCGCGCCATGGCCTTCCTGCGCCTGTTCCTCTCCCTGGTGGCCACCGTGGCCTTTGTCTCCAGTATCCTTCTTCCCCATGGTGTACTCAGCATGCCACCAGCAGAGAAATTTTAACTAAATGTGTTGCCGTTTCTTTGTATTGACGTCAACTAGTGGCGTGGTTCATTTGAAATTATAGTGTGGGTGTCTGTGTCCCTACTGTGCCTGTAATAACTAAAGTCATCAGATTTGTGTTTTTCTGTTTGTATCCTGTTTGTGCTTCATTCATTGCTGACTGTAATAGTGATGCGTGGGCCTACCTGGGTGCCGAAGCTCGAAGCTGCAGGTTCTACACCTTTATCGCTGCTTATCACTGCACACTTGTGAGCCCCGAAAGGAGTGTACGTTTTTTGGTACCCTGCTAGGCCTAGTGAGCTCTAGCTCGTGCGACATTGTCCGAAGAAACTTTCACAATAGTCAGGAAGCAGGCTTAGGACCTGCACTAGAAGTGCCGCGCTCGAGTATGGGGCACAGGCAACGCATACATGCTGACAAGATGTCAATATTTACTTTTGGGGCCAATCTACGCTAAGTCACAGACAGGCCGAATTCCACTGGGTGCTAGACGGCATCCTGAAGGACGTTGGAAGATATCCGGTGGGGTGGATTTCCCGCGGGGTCTACGTGGCGTCGCCAAATTATAGCTAAAACTTATTCGCGTGACAGAGCGTGGGTGGTGTTTTCACTCTGCATTGATCGCATGAGGCACCGCGGGAAATCGACCCCACCGGACATCTTCTGGCGCCCTTCCTGATGCCGTCTGGCACCCAGTAGAATTTCGCCCAGAAAAGCGCATTATTGCGAAATGCCTGTGCCAGTTTGGAAGCCATTGCAGGTGCCAGTGGTAATCCTTCATGGGTTCTTCTAGGTCAGAAGTTTAAGTGCATTTACTGGTTGTCTTAACAAACTGCCTCATGTATTTCTCACAAAGGAAAAATGTTGTTTGTTGGTTTCAATTTTGCGCAGCACCGTAATGTACGATTGCAGTGCAGGAAAGTATATGTCAAATTTGGCGATGATGTCAAAGTACGATGATGTGCAGGAAAGTATATGTCAAATTTGGAGCGTTTTTGACGGAAGCATTGTGAAGATGTGCGCCTCAACAGAAACTATGTAATGCACTCTCATTGATATCGTTTTTGTGCCAAGCTGCACTGCGTATTTCCCTAACGGTGTCCACCCAGCCGCCATCACGGCGCCCATGTCGATCCACAGATTTCATGGGAAGGACAGGACGAAATGGAGACCTGAAGATGGGGTTCGCTCTCTTTTTTCCCACTTGTTTCTGTTTTCGTTATCTGACATTATATTTAATACACTTACTACTTTTAATGGGCAGAAAATCGGCTGATGGCAACCGGCACTCGAAAAGCCAACTCAGACTGGCTGCATACTGGTTTCGCAGCAAAACATTCAAGCTGTACTTTCTCGCCGTTCACAACTCTTTGCTTGCTTAGTTTGTTTGCTGACGAAACCTTCATCTTCAGATTGCAGTCCGCTCTTTGTTCTCGCATGGCATGAACACTAGCTGTTTTTTTTACCAACATGGTTGCTCATCGGATTTGTGCTTGGTTTGCATTATTCTTGTGGTTGCTTGAGGCATGATTCAAGGGGCACACGCAATTTCCGTGCACTCTTCATTTAAATTCCTTAATCGGGTAGAAGTGACTTTCGTATCACTGAAGGCGCTGCTCTATAAGCATCCGCGAAAACCTAGTCTTGTTAATGGCTGTAAGTGAATGCTGCCACCACGTGCAATAAATGTCTACATGTCAGCTTTTGGAACTTCGGCTCCCACTCTTTCCAAAAATTAAAGCCATTCCACTCAACGTGAAAGCTGTCGGAAGTGCAGAGCCGTAATTCGCCATAATGGGCTGTAGCGCCGTTATCCGCTCATTGCTACCACCCAACGCATTTCAAATTTCCCGCCTTCACAGTGCTGCGCGCCCCCTGCCTGAAACAGCACCAGCGGGAGTTCTGTTCTCTTTGTGCTTGCTTTTCCTCCCGCACGCGCTGGCGTTGCACTGCCACTTTTTCTCACTTACTGGCGTAAAAAGCAACCCAACGAGCATTCCTAACTAAATGAACGTGGGCGCTGCCGGTCAATTGCGTACATTTTGCCTCAAATGTACCAGCAGTTTTCTTTGTGCTAGACAACGGGGAGATGTGTGACAAGCACCAGCGATGCACGAGTTTCGAATGGTTATGACTTTATAAACCGCTTGGCTTTCGAAGCCGCTGGGTTACGCCGCGACGACGGAATGCCGTGTGGCTCTACTTGGGTCCAGCGAGCGCGCTACGACGACAAGGCGAGCCCCTAAAGTGCTCTGCACTTAAAATCACTCGTCAGACTGAGTGACTGAAAACTTGGGAAGGAAAAAAAAACAATCCGAAAAGCAGTTATTCTCTGGTGCAGAATGAGAGCATCCATTGCACGTCTGCCTCTCCCCAGCTTTCCTCCTCCTGCTTCTGAGTAGTGCAGGTGGAATTGTTATTTGCGTGGTCTTTCTTTCCCAATTCGTCCTGCTCGGCGAAATATCGTGTGTACGATCCTGGTGCTGGTCGGAGATGATAGAACAAGGGCTTTGCTACCGAAGCAGGGTGAAAGTAGGAAAGCAAATGTGGCAGCAAGGGATATGATGCGCGATTGTTCCTTATTAACAGGTTCACCTCCCCCCAACAGCTCTCAGCTGTTTACGTTTCTAAATTTTCGTCTCTTGACTTTGTGAGGGAGTGATGCTTGACTTCCGTGCTGCTTTATTATTATTATTGTTATTTACAAGTGCTGCCGTCCCGTTGCCGGGACGTTGCAGGAGTGGGTACATAAAACAAAAGCAAACAGCAGTGCACACTGTTTGAAGCTAACACGTGAAATTCTTCCCGAATTCTTGAGTGTTCAGTCTAGCACCCACCGCGGTGGCTCAGTGGCTAAGGCGTTGTGCTGCTGAACGCGGGTTTCAATTTCTGGCCGCGGCGACCGCTTTTCTGATGGAGGTGAAAAGCAAAAGCGCCCGTATGTGCGAGATTTCAGCGCACGTTAAAGATCCCCAGGTGGTCAAAATTAACCCGGAGCCCTCCACTACGGCGCGCCTCATCGTCTGCGTTGCGTCGGCATGTTAAACCCTGCCATCAAATCAAACCAATCGAAGCAACCTAGGCGAGATCTGGAGGGTGCAACGGCTATAGCGTCTGTTTTTTGTTTGAGTTGTGAGTCCTGCAGCGGGTGTTGAGAGAGCGGTGCAAAACGGTCGTCGTCCCCCTCCTCTCCCCCGTGGGTGGAACGCAGGGCTACCACCTGCACGTGGCCAGCACGGCGTCCGAGTGGGTGCTGGTGTTTGCGGTGGACGTGTACCTGCTGACCTTTGTCAAGGAGCTCCGCAGCATCTGCCTCATCTCTCCCAAGGTGCTTACCAGGGCTGCCGCCGCGGGCTGCTGGCCCCCGCCGCCCCCCACCACCACACCGCACAGGTCGCTCGCCCACTGGACACTGTGCATCAGCCGCCGCAGGCAGCGCAAGCTGCACGGCATGGTCGCCGGGAGCGCGTTCTACTAGGGTTTCTTGTGCGGCCACTTCCAGTTGAACTACAGCGGAGATTTGGGCTACTCGCATTATGTTCATCTTGCGCAGTGCAAGAAAGACAGATCACAGCGATTAGGAGTTGCACTGCCAGTAAGGCTGGCTGGAGCACATTCGTCAGGAATATGTTCCACTGAGGGAATCTACCCCACGCAGCAAGAATATCTATAGGAGGCAAGACGGCCTATTGCAGCGGGTGCAGGCAAGTGACCAGATAATGTCACAGTGAAAACCAATGCAGGCTACAAAGCTATGAAGCTGCGACGGCAAAGGAGAGCATAGCCACACCTGAAGGACGAAATGATACTTGCCGCAATTCTTTCCGGGTCTGCGCAGTGGCCGCGTTGTTTCTTCTCCCGTGAGAGATTCCGCTAGCTTGATGTAGGCCAAGCGCTTGTGGCATTATCTGGCCACACTAGAAAGCAACTTCGGGCCTCCTACCTTGTTCTTACTCTAGCAGCACACTTGTATGGGCATCCCAAATTGAGGCCAGTCAAGGGGGTGGGCACAAATCTGCCATTTCGATTCGAGGCGTTGATCACTGGACTTGTTGAAAAAGTGCAAGGTGTTAAAAAGTGCAGGCATGTTACTCCGATTTTACTCTGAATTTTACTCTAAAATTACTCTGGAGTAAAATTCCGAATTTGGAGCAAGTGCTTAGCTTCAAAATTACTCCGATTACGACCACGGTTAGCTTTAAAATTACTCCGACCACGACCACGACCTTGGTCGTGGTCAGTGTAATTTTGAATCTAAGCACTTGCTCACTAGTCTTGGTGCAAACTGGCCTTAAGCAACTTAAACCCCTGGTTTGGCTCCTCTGCTGCCATCTCGTCTAGAGTCTTCCAATGCCACATGCTACTCACATATCCAGCCACTCATGTGCATGTGTGCGGAAGATGTGAAGTACTGTGGGTTATACCATGAAGCAACGTGTGTGACGTGCCTGCCATAGCAGCATAAGGCACAAGTAATGGTTGGTGAGGAGCAAAGGCATGGAGACCCTGAAAGGTCAAGCCACTCATGAGATCTGCTGTGCTCGCACATGCTAGTTTGGAGCAGTAGAGTCAACTCCCATTAATACAAAGTCCACAGGGATCGCAAACCACTTGCAATCAACCAAACTTCCAGTTGAGCAAAAAGCACAATAGCAGCATGGTTATTAGTTTGCAGCATGTCTCCCTTCTTGATTTGTTCAGAATCTCGACTTTCACCACCAAGTCAAGCGTATGGCAAAACTCGTCACGATAGTAGAGACTTTTCGCTAAAATCGAAGCCTGATGCATCCAACACACAAAATGCTCACACAGCTCTGTGTGCAACGAAGAAGGTTTAGGACCTCAAAAGATGGAGATTGTATGCTGGCGCGAGTCACAACTGGCCTACCACATTATCAACTGTGTGTTGCCTCCATTGTGATGGCGCTGACACCAGTACAGAACACGGTGCTGCTTTTGAGCTTGAAAATTTCCCATTTTTGTCAAGAAATGTGGGTCACTTCAATGCTTTTATTCGAAATGGCTTCCATTTAACCAATATACCGTATTTACTCGATTCTAAGTACCCTCTTTTTTCCACCATCGTGAGGCCCAAAGTTAGAAAAGGTTCTTAGATTCGAAAAACCTAAATTACACCCTCCTCCCCCCCTCCCTTGCCACTTCTTTTTTGTGGCTGTATCTTGACGAGGCGGGCGCAAAAAATAATGTTTCATTTGGGGAACATTCAAAAGAAAAATAGGTAGAGACAGTGCACCCACCGCTTATGTATGATACTCGGTTACCCTCACTACCATTCTAGTCCGTTGTACCGCTTGGGCTGCCACTTTCAGCATCCTCCAGCAGGTCTCTTATGTTCCCTTAAGGGTTTTTTAAACACTTTTTGAGCAGTGCCAGTAAACCTGCGCGACGTTTAGATCACACTATCAGGAATACCTGAGCCAAATATAACACTGGCACATAAAGTGGTGAGCACACAAATTGCTGTGAAACACACTGGAAAAACCAACCGCGCTCTCTTTAATTTTCCTGTTTATGCACGCCTGGCATGGCCGAAACGATTATTAGGCCACGATTGAAACGACTAAAACGATCATGACAGAATCGCGACAGAATTTCCACTGTTCGTGATTCTTTTGCAACAGAATCACGAATAGTGGGGAGGAAAGCTGCAAGAATTTTACTGGCTGCTGGCATCTTCATGTCCATTGCTACTGACGCTAGCACCACCTCTGCAACACCACATTGCGAAGTAGGCCTGTAGCTTGTTGCCTCAACTGAAATTCGTATGCATGCATTTATTTTTTTGGGTGCCAATTGACAACACAAAGATTATTGAAAGCTGGGTTGCTAGTAACATTCCTGGTCCCTTATCCACTGTGTATAGATCATTAGTTTGTTATGTGACAGACTGTGCCAAAATTGTGATTTACTGGAGAAGCCAAAAATTGTACGCAGGGTGTGTGTGTTTCATATAAAAAAGAAAAAAGGGGCAATTAAAATCTTGGTGCCTTTTCTATATTTTATTTTCTTTAGTCAAGGATGCAAGAAGGGCTTGCAATTCTGTGCGGTCAAACAGGGTTTTCGGAGCCAGGCTAATATACCTGAAACGGGCACTATATACAGGCACCGTGAACTGAGAGTCACTCAGCGTGCCCATAGCCTATATTACAGGCTGCTGAAAGGGTGTGAAGCATATATTGCCTGAATTGTCCATCAAATACTCGCCTTAGAATTTTTTAGTTCTAATGAACATAGTCTGTGTGGCATGAATAGCCGTAGCATATTTTTGCTAGCTTTTCAAATCCCAGTACTCTAAGCACATCCAAAGAACATTGGTGTACACTGTGGAAACATCATTTTCAAAGCGTGACTTTTGAACTTAGCTTAATGAAATTGATTGATTGATTGGCCAATTGATTGATTGATTGATTGATTGAAAGACGTTTATTAAGCATAAAAATGGGTGACCTTCTCAGTCAAAAAGCCAGCGAGACAGCACATCTAGCATTTTTACTGAATATTTCTGGTGGCAAGCCAGTATGTGATATGATTTGGAGTATCCTCACTGGAATGAGGGTATAGCTGTAAGGCTGCTGACTATTGCAATGCCAATCCCATGTAGGCAACTGTCTTAATGTGTACACTCGTCAATTTCCACTCTTTTATAGCACAGCTCTTCATCCACTTTGATTTTAGTCATTGCTTCCCGTGCCTTGCTTTCAGAAAGTTAAAATAGTGGTTGAAGTCAGTTGAAAGCGGTGCTAAAGGAACTCTCCACAGCTCCACATGATTAACCGCTTAAACTACCTCACATGGCATACCACACCGGGCAGTTTTGAACACCAAGTGGTATTTAGTTGTCGGCCAGTAGTGGATCTTGCGTATTAAACGTTGTTCCAAATTCAGTGTGTTTTTTTTTTTATTCACTGAATGCCGTTAACCCGTCTGGCACTAATACTGTGCCTCAAATGTGTCTTTTGCGCTGAAAAATGCTGCTGCGTTGTGTGAACTCGCTTTCCAATGCTAGCAGTAATGCGGCCTGTACGACTATGTAGTATATAAATCTTGCATGTGGGCACTGTGGTATTTTTTGCAATTACTATTGAACCTTGATTTAAGGAAGTCACTGGGATGTACAGATCTCTAAATTAGGGGCCAAGTAAAATCAAAAAAGCATGAAGCCAAAAGGCAACTGTGGGGGAATTTGAGTGGTTCATTAAATCGAGAAATTTGCAAACTTTTGATTTTGTAAAATTGAAATTTAACTGTATACTGTCGTCGTGAGCTGAAGGAAAGATGCTCCTTGAAAAATCGAGTTTTTCGCACAAGTTTTCGCTTGTGAGATTTTGCCTGCAAAATTATCTTTGTACATTTCAGCTACAACTTCGCAATAGATCGAGGCAAAATTCGAATGAGAAGTTAGTAAAAAATCTATTTTATTCAGTCACGGCGGCCCGAGAAAGTGCTACTTTCGTCGTGCATCATCAGCTTTCGATTGTCTGTCATCGCCCACCACCGCCGTTTGCTTGGAGAGGTAGAGTAAGCCTTTTTCTAGCCCGTGGCAACTCCTGCAGTTTCGCATTATGGTGGGAAAAAAAATTCTAAAAATTCACGTTTTGGCGCCTGTTTCCTCAAGCATTTCTACTGAACCTTTAAAAAGTTTCAAAAGCGTTTTTCTCCATTTGTACTTTTAGCACTATTTACGTTTTGTGCAACAGTGCAACACATTTCGAGTACTTCCAATGGTCCAATTTGGATGAAATTTTGCCCACAGCCTCTTCAGAGTGTGTTGAATGTCGATATCAAGTTTCAAGTTAATTTCGGACATGTAAATTACATGGCTGAGGAGGAGGGAAAAAAAGCCGCAGCTTAGCAGCTTGACAAATGGATTTAGCGGCTTATCTATATGCATTTTCAGTATCTCTTATACATTCTTTGCAAAATTTAAAATTTTGACTCGTAGCACCCAAAATATATGTTATTGCTGCCCCTAAATTAGTTTTTGACATACTACCTTACCTATGCAGCAAAATGAGCTGCAAACATTACATATGAGAAAAGATGTGCGTGAAAAGACCTATATTGTGCTCTTGAGGGCTGTCTCCCACAGCAACTAATAAAGCTACATAAAACTAAGAACATATTTGGAATCTGCATTAAAAACCCAATCTATGACAAAGGTTTCATAACTTAGGTGTAATATCAAAGAAAAAGTGTTTTCGAGGTGCATCTCCCCTGAAATTCACTTTGAAAAAACTGGCGCCGAAAAACAAGATCAGAAAGGTGTTTTTTGCCCGGTCTAGACGCAAATTGTTGCTCTATCCCACAGAACTGGGTGGCATACACAGTCTGCAGAGTAGTAAGATTCTCTACCATTTTGCAGCTAGAGCTGGATGAAAAAAGTTTCGGGCAGCAATTGCGCCCAGAGTAGATTAAGGACTAAGCACAATAACTCCACAGCTGACAGCACCATCTTCAATTCACTGCCGCTCTAATTGGTAGTTGCTCCAAGTCACCTACACACCATAGCTGGAATTCGCAAGCCCTGTCACTGGCACACTAGCCGTGTTTGTTGCATGGATGTCATCGTCATATTCACATCACAAACATTTGTAAAGCCACATTCCTTACCACGTGACTTCAACAAATGTCAAAACGAGAAAGACTGAAGACTGTGCCACAAGTGTAGCTTTAGCAGAAGCCCTCATAACTTACCTCATACAGGCTGCAGTGAGCATTGCACAATTTAACGAACGGGGATTTTTACAAAACGTGGAAGTTTGGAAACAGTAGCTGTTGTATGCAGCAGCACAAACATTATCACCGAAACGTACAGGAAAAGGATGGGATCTGAAGGTTTCGGTTCTTTGGTCATATTAAAACCAGTTAAACAGCTTAGGTGGCAGGGTAAGAGGGTTTCTGAGAGGCTGTTTATGTTTGTCATGCGTGGCTCGGTAAATACAAGTGCACCTTGTACTTGTGTCGTTTCACGTAGGGCCAAATCAATTGTACTGGTAAAGCTAGAAGTGACCAAATAACGCAAGGAAACCTTTTGTAGCACCTTTGTACTTCACACCACTTCAAATGGCAGAGAAGAAAATGCAGCCCCACATTAGGGCATTGTGCCGCCTTTAATCCCCGCGCTGCGGCGTTCGAATGCCTGTCGTATCGAAAGCTTCACAAAGATTTCTTCTTTGTAGGTTGGAAATTTTTATAGATAAAAGTAACGAGGGTAAGTATTTTCATGAGTGTGGGCTTGGCAAGGCATTGATAAAAAACACTCAAGATAAGGTCGACTGTTAGCACGTGTTTATAAAGAGATATTTGTTCCCAGAAAGGGAGTGGGCTTGTATTACTACATAGGCTGAAAAATAAATAAATAAAACCTTAAAAAGATAATTTGGTACTACAATATTCTTGGACTGTAGGGTACGCATGGCTGACGGTTAGCCATCAGAGACAGACGATGCTATAAAAACACCTGGCATACGCCCGCCCCTTTTTATCTGCTTCCTCGGAAACAAACCGTCAGCTCTGGGGCTCTTACATCACCCGATAGTCCCACACTCACGTGCCTTCACACAATCTGTTATCCACGTGAAAATGTTATCTCTACACTGTGCACTCATTGAAAGGGGCCTGAGGCTCATATCGGCAAAAATCTTGCGGCGGTTCTAGCTGGCAGCTAGACCTGATCGTAAGCATTAGGCTGCGACACCAAGCAAAAGCCACTTTGTGGCACTGCAACTGTAGGAAGAATGTTCATGCACTGAATGCAGGAAGCTCTCAAAGCGGGGAAAACCTTGGCAGTGATTTAGGACAGTATAGGTAGTATTCACTGAAAAGTTTAGCTGTCAATTTCTTCGCTTGGCAACACTGGAAATGACCACAGACATGGCCGAAGCGCCACGGACATGGCGTGGCTTGTTCCACTGCGCCTGCTCGTCGAAGAAAAAAGAAACACTCGCACGCGTTGTCTGCACCGTTTTAACCCAATTTTCAATGGTGGTGTCAACACAGATCTTATTAATCGCACACATTGGAGTCAAGGCATTACTTTGCATTCAGTGGGGTAGAGTTTGGAGCGTCCAACACACATCACGTGCTTAGCACGGACAAGTACCGCCATCCCGTGGAGCCCGACGTAACCAGTGATGGCACACTCACATGGTTGCCTGCATGTGTGCCTCGGTAATGAATACAACCTATTGAAACTTGCCTTACAATGAGTTCCTTTTGGTATTGAGCCCGTGAATTGACACAGAAGTGCCTTCTTTCCGCTATCTTTGGCTTGCGGCTCTGAGGAATGCGTGCTTGGTGCTAACTCGAGCGGACGGGCGCGTGTTCCCACAGGTGCAGTTTCTGACGGAGGGCGTTCACCAGTCGTGCTCAAGTGACGTGTACCACACGCAAGATCACCTGGAAATTGCTCACGCGCCCATGCCTTCGTCGCCCGTCAGTGGTTTGCCAGACCTGGCCATCGTGACCACTCGTGCTGTTGTGCACTAACGCGCATCGTCTTCTCACATACCCCCTAAAACTTGCCCTGTTACCGTAAGCCCCCCTGATGGTGGTTCTTATCATGCCCGAGTGATACGACTAATTGAGCGTAATTGCCGCATTAAACTCGAGTGGTGGCCTCTGTATGCTGTGGCAATAAGTAGTGTCGGGGACAAAGATTCCGTGTGTTCTTATTGTATAAATACTTCCGCTCTAAAAGAGGGAAGGAATCTGTCTTTCGCATGCTGTGCAAAGCTTTTGGAACAATCTCAATTTTTCTGGAATCGCGCCTTTCTGAATGAACTTGACTCTCTCGGTCTGCACTCGCTACTTTCGCACAAGAAACAGATTGCGTAACAACCTTACAATATGCGAGGCCACAGTGATGTAAGGGGAAAAAACAGGGCCGCTTATATGTGGCCTTCTGCCTCCTTTTGAATGGTCCCTGGTTTTTGCCAGTTGATAACTGCGCTGTATTTATTCGTGTGTGTTCAGAGGGCAGGTTTTATTGTCCTTGTTGTGGCTATGCATTCCCTAGGTAACGTACTACTGTGAGTTCAGCGTTCCTTAAATTTTATTGGGATGTTTCCTTTTGTAGAGGAGCCGGTTGATCTAACACTACACGATGCCTCTGAGGATACCGCTACTTCAATACGTGGGCATTCATCGATCTGTGTACAAGTTTTGTTTTGGTTTTTGTTTTTTTACAGAGCTGGAGGGCATAACATGTCACATTTTTTCATGGTTTGTGTATGATTGTGCATAGTATTTTTGAGCCCTGCTGCCGCAGTTTGTATTTTTATTGTAAATTAAAGATTCATAATTTTTAAACCAGCCTGCGTGTTTTGTCGCAAGTCGGTCCAGCTGTGTGGGCGAGACAATTGCACAGTGCTTGAAGGAAAATGTGGTATGATGGTCTGGCATGAATGGAGTGGGTGTCACTAAAGAAACGCTGCCCTTTAATTGGCAGGCTTAACCTTTTGATGTGGGGTGCTGCAGGGACTTCAAAGTTTCAAACATGGGTGCGTATTGATGTAGTGCTGCAAAACCTTTGTTGATGGTCACCGGACACCGCCATAAGGCCATCATGAAGAACCTGCAGTGTCACCGTCTTAATAGGTTTTCATAGTGAACAGAAATGACGTAGGGAGTGAAGGACGGTGGCCTTCACTGGTGTACTTTTCTGGTGCTTTTTTTTTTTTTTTTTTTTTAGTGCAGGGCACTTTTGTGGCTCGCCTTGTCATCGTAGCTCGCTATAACTGTCGATGTCAAGCAACTGCCAGAATCGGGCGGCGCCGCGAGATAACGGACCCAAGTAGAGCCCGGCGTACCCGTCATGGGCCGATCCGCAGAGGCTTCAAAAACCAAGCTGTTTAAATAGTCGTAACCATTCGAAACTTGTGAACTGCTGGCTCTTGTCATACATGTCCCCATTGTTTAGCGCAAAGAAAACTGCAGGAACATTTGAGGCGGAATATACGTAATTAACCGGTAGCACCCGAGTTCATTTAGTTCGGAATGCTCGTTGGGTTTGGTTTTTACGATATTAATTGAGAAAAAGTGGCAGTGCAATGCCGGCACGTGCAGGGAGGAAACGCAAGCACGAAAAGAATAGAACTCCCGCTGGCGCAGTTTCAGGTAGGGGGCCTGCGAGCACTGTGAAGGTGGGAAATTTGATTTGCATTGGGTGGTATAGCAGTGAACGGATAACAGCCCTACAGCCCATTATGACGAATCACTGCTCTGCACTTCCGACAGCTTTCTCGTTGAGTAGAACAGCTTTAATTTTGTATGCTTGTGTAGTAGGTCCTGAAGAGGCTAGCCAGGGCTGCTCACTTGTTGATCCAAGGTCGGCTTACTTCTGAGTTGCTTAGAACAGAGCCAGATATGCTTTGTCGAAATACGCGTCCTTGGCTGGGTTTGGGCCAGTTTACTCCGTGGGCTAGTTGGTGCCGGTAATCCATGACTTCATTCGGCCCAAATGCAGACAAACAAGTTTTCACCGACATTCCCTGAACCCACTTGTACAGGGCAGGGTTGGAACTGCTGTTGTGCAATACAGAACGTACCTCATTTGAAATTATTGACAGTCTATCACGGCGAGTTTTATTTATGTGGTTTAGCCAGTATGCATGCTTTGAATGCTCTGCTAACATTTAGTGAGATGTCTCTACAGTTATAAGAAGCAGTAAACAAAAGGTAAAGATCCGCCCACCCCTTTCTTTTTGTTGCCTTATGTGGCCTCTCGCTATTTCAAGCCTGCATTTGTGTGATTTGTGTTTTATATTGCATGTACTAAAATCCAACTTTACGGAGTGCCTTGTGTGTGAGGGGTAAATTAAATGTTTATGCAAATTTCAGTATATCCAAGCTTGACCTATCACCATCAGAATGGCACATTTTGGCCTTTCTGGAGGAGGAGGAGGATAAACTTTATTGGGAGCATCGTAATGTGGTGTGGGGCCCTCAGTCCAGGACTCCATTGAGACCCCTGCTGCTACGGCCCTTTCCACCAGCCTAAGCTGGGAATCGAGACCGGAGCTGGACAGCTCCTTCTCCCACTGCTCACGGGAAGGGTGCGCGATTCTTGGAATTTTGGGGTTTGCCGAACACTCCCATACCATATGGTACAGGGTGCCCGGAGAAGCGCAAAATTTGCACGGCAGGAAGTACTGAGTGGGATGGAGCAAGTGAAGTTTTGACGGATGAGGAAACATATTTGTTTGGAGGAGCCGGAGGCAGTGCTCCTGCTCTTTGGTTAGAGATTCATGACCGGGGGGATAGATCATTCTTTGGCACTTATAGTACCCCGTTATGTCTTGATACGTAACCAAAGGACACGCAGTCTCTAACCAAGACCCTCGTGTCGCCTGGCAGGATAGATCTCGGGCGATGTCGTGGGCGGTCGTGTTGCCGTGGAGGGTTGAGTGGGCTGGCCTCCAAACAATGTTCACTTACCTTTCGGGTGGCTTTTGTAGCAGGATGTCCAGAGCCGTCTTGGAAATTCTACCACGAAGGAAGTTTCGGCAAGCCTGTTGCGAGTCCGTAATAACGGTATCCGCATTTGTCTGGGCCCTTGGACCACAAAACGAGCGCATGAAGCGCTTCCTCGCGATTCACACGGAATGTCTTTATTGTCTCATTACAAAAACACTTCAGCCATTCATTGGTGACTTCTTGTTTGAAATACTACTGTGGAAACAGACTCAAGGGGGACTGGTCCTGAGGACATTTTTGTATTTTTTAACCTATGTGCCTGAGGAAACAGACTCTAGGGGGACTGGTCCTGAGGACATTTTTGTATTTTTTAACCTATGTGCCTGAGATTTACACATTAAGTGTATTTTAACATCCTGAGCACAAATATGCAGTTAGTTTTCATCTATGTGTAATTTTATAGTTGTCAACATGTTACCCTATTTCGTTTTGGGTTATTTTTTCATTATCTACGTATGAGATACTCAAAATACTTCCCTTTGTGCTCTACTAGGACCAGGGAGTGAAACTATACCAATGCAGTAATTTTAGCATTGTCTCTGCAGTTGCTGTAAACCCTTAAATGCCAGGTCATCAATTACCAAAGTTTTTGTAAAACAAACTGCATAAGAAATCGTTCTAGAAAAAGGAATTCTGTATTTTTGTGGTTCTATTGCACTGTTCAGTTTATAAGCTTTCGAATGCAGCAAAAATGATACAGATCTGACCAGTACATCCCAAGATGTTGTGCCCGACAGTTCACCTTGTCGAAAAGAAGTTGGTCCTGAAAAAACAAGGCACAAAGTTTGGAAACGTATGTGAAAATAGTCATTTAGGCAAATTCAAAGGCTGAACATTGTAAAATACTTATGGCACTGCTAAATATTTTGCAGGTACATTCTTTGGGACCTGTAGACTGCAAATAAAACTAATACAGAAAATGGATCTTTTGGCAAATTTTCGGTTCTCAAGAACAGTGTCCCCCCGTTAAAAGAACCGGACACTTGGCATGATGGTTCAGTTTTGTGTTCAAGTTGACTGGCCTCACTCACCCACTTGGGCTACTCTATCGGGCCGCTGACTCGCAGGTGCCCATTTGGGTTCTTGTAAATGGCTGTCGTCCGGTGCTTCGTTACGATATGGGCTTGAGCATGGATGAAATAAAAGCTAAAGGAGAGGCCCTGGCGTCACTTCTAGAGCAGCCGGAACCGCCATATTGGTCAGCCGCCCTTTTTTGCTTGTATTTTCGCAAGCGCTGCCTCCTCCGCCGTCGCTCGCTCCACTGTCGTCTGCTTTGCCCGCCGACCATTGACTACCGGCTGGGCCGCGCAGTGACGTTGTGCCTCGGTGGGCCGGCCTTAGGCGCCGTTGCTAGGACGCGGTTGCCGTGGGCCTACGATGGCCGTGAAAAAATTACGTCACTTCCACACTCCTCCCAATGAGCCGGTGACGAGTGGGGCCACTCCTGAGCTTTTTTCCCTCCATGGTCTTGAACCACTCACCCTCCCTGTGCCTTTGCACACATCACACCGCACAAGGGCCTGAAAAAAAAAAAAAAAAATTGGCCGCGTATCTGCTCCTTTCGTTCCCAATGTCGACAAAAGGCGGCAGTACACAGGTGCCCCTGGCAAGTTAATATCCCCCTTTTCTTTCCCACTCACCTCATGCTGCTCCTCTCCCGCCTCATTCCTCCCAAAAAACTCCCACCTCCCCTCGCGGGAACCCCTGTGTAGATGCGACCACGGATGCGACGCATAGGGGGTTCACGTTGCAGCGTTGCACAGCGGAGGAACGGCGCTGGAACGATGGAGCGGAGCGGCGCAGGCACCGCGTTTTATAGCGCGCATAACGGTGAGGGGACGCGCCGGCGCCAGTGCGTCTGCCGCGGCTATGACGCAACACAATCCACTTTAATCCAAGCCAATCCAATCCAATCTAATGCCTCGTCCTCGCGAGAGGGGGTGAACGGCGGAGAGCGCAGCTGGCGCGGCGAGGAGAATGGGGGAGGGGTGGACGCCGACAACGCCGGATGGATGCAAGGACAAGGCGAGTGAATGAGATGCGTTCGCATCTAAAAAACACGCTAGAGGTTTGCTCAAGTCAA